>CM042256.1:20866049-21466049 GCA_023566225.1 Romanogobio albipinnatus | reverse complement strand
GTACTGAATCTAATGCTGCGGTTGGTTTTTATTTAGTCCACAATTAAAGTAATGAACCTCAAGCCAAAATAGAAAAAAAAAAAAATGGTATTTGAATTCAACAATTCATCATAGAGACCTCTGTCTATTGCACATCCGGGTTTCTGTTCTCAAAGGTGACAAGGCAAATGGGCACATCTTTGTGCAAATGCTGGACTGAAAAGTGTGACATACAAAAAACATAACCGTCTAACCTAAAATAAATGCATTTCTTTTCATCAAACCAGTGACCATAAATATGATAATCCGAGATGCATTGAGACACTGTTAAACCTCCCTTTAAAAAAGTCCACAGGTGGTTTATAGTGCTGTGCAGAAAGGAGAGGAGAGGGGCTTCTACATTTTAGAGTATAAAGCAGCACCATTTACAGTAATATTATTAAAGTTTCTTTTGCACCTTTATATGTCACAGACTACCTTGAGGGTGAATGTTGAGGAAGATTGGTGTTGTAAATACTTCTCTCTAAATGTTTTTGTGTAAAACTGGTGGTCAGTCAATGAAAGTCAAGCTGTTACTTTATGACTGAATGATATCAAGTCCTTTTGGGCTGAATTAACTTTAAACCTTAGCCAGTGAATAAAAGGATTTAAAAAAAAAAACTCTCTTTGACAATGCAGTTTAGTCCAGAGCCAGATTAATCTGTCAACCCTGAAGCTAAAACTAAATTGAAGTCTAGAAGCAATACCTTCATGCAAATCCCCAAATGCAACAACATCACGAGGATCAAGATCAACATTTCCATTGGAAATAGAAATGTGGATAATTTAAGAAGTAGAACTGCTTTATACAAATTTTTAAGCAGTAGAAACTTTATCATTTTGTTTGAAAACAAATCTTAATTTTGCTCCATATAAAGTTGGTTTAGAGTCATTTTATGTTCTTGTTTGTGGGAATAATGCTGTTAATGAAGTGACTATGCTGGGACATTAGTTTTGTGCCAGTGCAATAGAATACATATTCTGAAAGGATTGTTAACTGTGCCTATACTGAGGGCTAATCTAGGCTTTGTTCAGACAGGTAGCAAAAATCTGATTATTTTGGAATCCGATGTCTCCAAACTACAGTACACCAAAATGTGGTCTGAAATCAGATTAAAATCTTTTTGAATGTGTCTAAAGAGTCAGAATACATTTTAAGTATTTTTTTTTTTTCATCATTACTGTAGTGTTACATCTCTTTCTTTACATTGTGACATTCTATGGAGGACATGGTGATGGGGTAAAAAAAATAATGGAAAAATGAGATTTTAATGCATTCACCAAAATTTTGCATTTTCTCGCAAAACTATTGTGTTTCCCCCAAAAACTTTGCATTTGCCTGCAAAAGCATTGAAATAGAGTTCCCCTTTCGAAGTGGAACTCAACACTGTGTCTTGGATTGATGCTATGGGGAACGCCATCAGTGTGACCGGTGTCTGAAACAATTTTATTGGTCGATGACAGTCGATGACGTCACTAGTAGAGTGCCCGCAAGTAAATGAGGGCGCCTGTAATACACGTCATAAGCTTTTTTTTGTCTTCAGGAGAAAATATGCGCGTGTAAGATAAATGCTGGAAATGCAGGTGTTTTTAAAAATTACAATAATAATAATAATAATATCTGCTTCCTCCGCTGCCCTGCAATCTCCATATTGAGGTAAAGGAGAAATTTGTAATAGCGATATGCTAGGATGCCAGAGTTAAAGAGCTGCTTAACAGCTATCTCTCTCCTGGTTTTGTATCCTCTGTGAAGGCTCCCACCTTGCTAATAGAGCGAGCATGTTCAGCTCTTGAGCCTGGCCATGCACACCATGAAGAAAGAAAAGGGCTGTTGCAAGGGCTCCAGGCTAGAGGTCTTCACGGGTCCAAAAATTAGTACCCGAGCCCGAAGAAACCCGTAATGTGCTAAACGGAACCGACCCAGACCCGTCTATTATTTCAAAAGCTGGACCCGGACCAGTGCAGATCCGAGAAATGACCCAAAAATGACCCAACTGGACCCGATTGTCACATATTCCACAATAAAATGATAGTAACAAGTCAATAAACAAGTTGCGAAACATAACTTTTTGTCTTACCTATAGCCGTCGTCTCCCTTCCTTGTAATGTTAGCTACTTGATTGTGATGCATTACACCCATGCCAAAAAGTTAAAATCCATGTTATTCCTCTCTTGTTATTCCAAGCATGCTTAATTCACTCATCATTTCAGCTTTAAAAGTCCACTTTATGTCACGGTGACGGATGACAAATGCGTCTTTGCAGATTTGCATTTCGACTCTAGTTAACTCGCATAATAACTTTGACTGGTTGCCTTTTTTAACTATAGTAACAATTGCTCGTTTGGTGGCCGCTGACGTCCACATTATTTATTTGCTATCATCTCTGTGAGCCGAGTCTGTTCACCAAAACTTTAAGATAAAAAAAGACGGTTCATTCATATTATTATTAATAATCAGTCACAGCGGAAGCTCGGGTTGCCATAGAAACATGACACGCGCTTGAGACTGCACATGCGCGTTAGCTGGAGCAACCTGAAATATTAGCTTTTTTACGCAATTTGAACATCATAGAAAACATTTATGTGACAGTTCACCTGAGATTGTGTTGCTGATTTGAAATATATTACTTAAATATAAGTTCAAATCAAACTTCAACAGTGCGTCACACGTAGGCTAATACACTTGACAGCACTTACTTTTTTCTCATGTTTGTCCACAATAGGCTATGCATGAAGGATGCCCAGACAGAAGAGGTGCCCGTGGGTTTAATTTCTTTATATTCTTTGTTTTTTTTAGCTTTTTTCGCACATCACTCATTAAGGTAACCATTATTACCATGCGCTTGCAACGGCTGAGAGTGAGCGCGAGAGAGAGAGAGAGCGAGCGAGCAAGAGAGAGCGATTGCTGGTCTTTTTCTTCTTTCTTTTTTTTAAACCTTATTTCCCGGCTCACACTTTTCTTATCCTAATTGCTGACTGACTCTGATCAGGGGCAGGTGTTCTCCTCCAAGTCCGGATCGACTCGGGTATTAGACACAAATGTTAAACAGACCCGGGTCGGGTCCCGGGTCCACGGGTCTCAGGGGCTCTGTGAAGACCTCTACTCCAGGCACCCCTTTTGTGGCAACGTAAAAAGCAACTATTGCTGAAATGGCACAGAAATGGAGCAGGTGTTTGGTTAAAAGAAAAACAGGAAGTGGAAACAGCTCTTTCTGTCGCTTGTTTTATAGTGTACGCTAAGCAGTGCTTGATTACTTATGCATGCTGGTGCGTTTTCTGCAAGGTACTTTCACCTGCCCTCCAGGGTAAGACTGGCAGTGGTCAGTGGCTGTGGACGGAGGTTGGTTGTCCCTGGAAGACATCTCTCTTGCTCTGACCTAATATTCTGAAAGGGTATCCAGGGTTGAGCTATATTCTCCCCTATCTTATGGTCTAAAGTAGAATTATGCTCCCATGTGAATGGATTGCTTAGTAAGTTCCACTCTTAAGGGTTGATTGAGGGATAATTGAGTTATGCAGGGCAGTAAAGATTCCCTCTACTTTTCCCACCTACTCCTCAACTACTGTTGGGTGCAGGTAAATGGATTTGTGTAGGGCTGTATAGTGTACCTCTACTTTGTTTACCTCCCTTCCCAACTACTTGAAGTAGGGATATAGCTTGCCTTTGGAAGGCTCTACTATGGTCCTGATTTGACAATGCTAACAAGTACAGGAAGTTTGCCTGCAGGCATCCCTCCTTGTTATCTGTCACATACTATGGTCTGGTGCTAAAAAAAAAAAGATGAAGCCTTAGCTATAGCAGGGCTTAGGTAGAGCGCATTTTTCCCCTGGAAGTAGCAATTTGTATGCCCGCCTGAACTGTTGTTGGGTATTAAATTAGGGTCTATTTGCTCCTGTTTGGTGGGTTTCGAAAGCAGGGTGTGAGCGCTCTCCCCTAATTATTCCAGGGTATTTGGGTTGCACTCTCTCCCTGGAAGTAGTGGTAATATCTAAGTTTGCAGTTGAAAATATTCTCCCTTTAGCAGACTCTCTAATGGCTGTGTCAAGGCAAAAGAAGCTGACATAGCTGAGCCATTTATTCCTTAAAGCTCTCGGGGCCTCATAACGCTGACGCCTGGCCTACAAGGGTGTGTTGTAAAAACCAGAACTTCCCTTGTTAAGAGAGCATAGAAGCTTGGGTCTCTTCTATTAATGGAAGACAGTGGCTTAGGGAGTGGTACCATTAGACAGTCTATATGAGTCTTTTTGGATGCTCCCCTTATAGACGCTCTGACTCCGGCTAAGTAATCTGTAGAGTCAACTATGCCCATTATGTTTGTGCATATTCATAGCTTAATGAGGCAGGCATTACCTTAGCATGGGGTAGTGGGTATTTGTTCCCCATAGCGTCAATACAAGTTTTGAGATCCACTTTGAAAGGGAACCTCTCAGGTTACAACTGTAACCATGGTTCCCTGAGAAGGGGATTGAGACATTGTGTCTTGTTGCCATGCCCTGGGCCTGCCTGTGCATCTCCTTCAGACAAAAGAGTTGATTACGTGTATCACAGGTGCCCTCTTATACACACGGGTGCACCGCTAGTGATGTCATGGACTGTTGTCAGCTAATAAAATTGCTGTGTTTGTCACACATGCTTCAGACACCGTTCATGCTTAATGTCGTTCCCCATAGCGTCAATCCAAGATGCAGTGTATCATTCCCCTTCTTAGGGAACCATGGTCATTGTCATAACCTGAGACGTTTTCCTTCCACATCATATTTCTTCCAACACAAAAGTTTTGCGAGTGAATGCAAAGATTCTCGGGGAAACTCAAAGGTTTATATGAACCGAAGTTTTGTGAGAGAACGCCAAATTTCTCAGTGGAACATAATAAAAAAAGTGTTGAAATATAATTTTTCCTATTAAGGGGCTATGTAGTGAATAGTGAGTAAGAGATCATGTTGGTCATGGTTTTAGACTCGGTATGTGCATGAATGCGAATATAAGAATTGTCAAACTGTGTCCTAAACATCGGGTGTGGAAACCAAATCGGATTTGTGTGCAGTGTGAACAAAGCCTTAGTTTTGTCCTCTGAACATACTAAAACTGAAATCCAAACTGGGTTGCAGTAGCTGCAGGTTTTGGAGGGCATAGACTGCCATGACCTTTTTGCATTGAGCTCTGTTTGAGGCATATATAAACTCACCACTATTCTCAGCTCAGAGTAGATGATGAGCAGAGGAAGAATATGTGTAATAAATGTGAGATGTGTACGGGTGGAGCAGTGACATGGAGCAGAATGATGTACCCTGTTGGTGAAGCGCATTGGTGAGTCGTAGCATATGTGTGTTTCATAAACGGGTTTGGGCTTCAGGGATGTAGATCTCTATGCTGTCGGCCCGTTCTGTAGCTGAGTTCTGACGGAAAGATGCAGCTCGTTTAGCAGCCAAGAGCCTGCGGCGGGCCTCTTGCCTCTGTCTGTCCTGCAGATCCAAGGAGCGCTCACGCATAACAGCTCCGCGACCTTTAGGAGGCCTCTTTGTAACAGGAGGTGGCCATTTTCTTTCCTGTGGAAAAGAAGTAGAGTTAATTACCATTTTAAAATGTACTTGGTTTCTTAGAATTAGTGTAAAATCAATTATATAGTATTACATACAGTAAAACATAATCATAATAAATAAATATATATAGTGCCCTCCACAATTATTGGCACCCCTGTTTAAGATGTGGTCGTGGACTTCTAAAAATTATCCTTTTTTTTTTTTAAACAACATAGTACCCAAATGCAAAAAAAGAAACAAAATCCAACCTTTCATTTAAGTACATTACTTTGGTGGTAAAAAAATAAATTAATAAAAAAAAAACTTGAAATCATGTGTCCCACAATTATTGGCACCGCTTATGTTAATACAACCTTTGTACAACCCCCTTTTGCCAACAAGACAGCACTTTTAATCTCCTCCTATAACATTTCAAAAGATTGGAGAACACAGAGAGAGGGATCTTTGACCATTCTTCTTTGCACAATCTTTCTAGATCATCCAGTGTCTTGGGTCCTCTCTTATGCACTTTCCTCTTTAGCTCGCCCCACAGGTTTTCGATTGGGTTGAGGTCTGGGGACTGAGATGGCCATGGGAGGACCTTAAGTTTGTGACTGCTGAACCATTGTTGTGTAGATTTTGCCACATTTTTTGGATCATTATCCTGCCAAAAGACACAATGACAACCTATCTTCAGCTTTCTGGCAGAGGCCATCAGGTTTTTATTTAAAATGTCCTGGTAGTTCAAAGTGTTCATAATGCCATGCACCCTAACAAGGTTCCCAGGTCCTTTGGAAGAGAAACAGGCCCACAGCATCACAGATCCTCCACCATACTTCACGGTGGGCATGAGGTGCTTTTCGGCATACTCATCTTTTGTTTTACGCCAGACCCACTTAGAGTGTTTATTGCTAAAAAGCTCAATCTTAGTCTCATCTGACCAAAGCACACGATCCCAGTTGAAGTCCCAGAGCGTCTGATGGTTGTTTTGAAGACTTTGTGACCCCCAAGATGCCACTCTCTGATGCAATTCTGTGACAGTGAGCTTAGGACATTTTTTTTATTTCTCTTACCATCGTCCTCACTGTGCGTTGTGGCAAGATAAACTTGGGACCTCTTCCAGCCTTGTTTGTCACTGTTCCAGTTGTTTTAAACTTCTTAATGATTCCTCTGACTGTAGATACGGGCAAGTTAAGGTGAGTGGCTATTTTCTTGTAGCCATTACCTGACTTATGAAGGTCGACACACATCTGCCTTACTTGAATGATGTGTTCTCTTGTCTTTGCCATGTTGACAAATGGGTAAGAGAATTAGGCCTCTGTGTCGCGTCATATTTATACCCCAGGGAAACAGGAAGTCATGAATTACTAATTAAAAGTTCCTAGATACCCTGACCAACTTTAGCAACTACAGAAAAATATATTTAAAAATCTTTCTTCCACATCTTAAACAGGGGTGCCAATAATTGTGGAGGGCACTGTATATAAACTGGATGAGAAAATAATCTATATTACAAAGATAAAACATCGCAAATATTACAAAATGTGACATTTAAACAGTGTAAAATGTACTCGTTTTTACAAAGTAACAGTGTCCAACATTGACACCCGCAGGTGAAGTTACAGAGGGAGGCATGCCTCCTCTCCCCCTATTAATTTAATACTGACACCCTAAAACAGGGGTCTCCAAACTCGGTCCTATAGGGCCGCTGTCCTGCAGAGTTTAGCTCCAACCCCAATTAAACACACCTGAACATGCTAATCAGTGTCTAACTAGGGCCTTGTAAGACACTGATTAGCGTGTTCAGGTGTGTTTATTTGGGGTTGGAGCTTAACTGTGCAGGACAGCGGCCCTCCAGGACCGAGTTTGGAGACCCCTGCCCTAAAGCGTGAGCTGAGTTTTGTGTGGGGTAATTGAAATAAATGTGGAAATGTCAAGTGAGAAGAGGCAATGGCTCCATCGCGTAATAAATGGATATGATCGGTTATGATTGGATATAATTGGCTTGTGCGTTAAATCCCGCCTCTTGTTTTCGTGCGCGTTCTGGTATCTGCCCGAATGAAGACGAGGATGGGGTTAATGGGAAGACAAATTAATAAGTAAGTAAACAACTCAGCCACTTAGATATCACTGCTTTGTCACGTCAAAATCAAACTTGAAATGGCCTTAAAACATGATGACTGGATTTTTTAAAGTGAGTGATCAGCTTGGGGAAATTAAAGGTACATCTTTGTGTCTGTGAAAATTGTCTGTCTGTAAATTGTTACCAGCTTTTATTTATTATTTGGAATAAATGTAAAAATGCGTAAAACACTAACTTGATGAAATGTATACTTGTTTTTAATGAACAGAACATTACATCGTGTAAAAATACAAAATAGAATGTATTTGGTCTCTCTTTTTTATGTAATGTTTATTTAACCACAAAACAATTAAGTGTAACAGGGACATAAATTTACATTTGATATATGAAAAAAATGTGAGGACTTTTCGCCTCCTCATTTTAAAACACCACCACACACCACTGGTGTATATATTATGATACACATATATGATGTATATATCAGGGGCGTTTCCTCCGAGTAGGCAAGGGAGGCAGTGTCTCCTCAAAATAAATAATATACTACTAATAATAAATAATAAAACTGGATGAAAAAATAATCTATATTACAAAAATAAAACATCGCAAATACAAAATTTGACATTGAACAGTGTAAAAGTCACTCGTTTTTATAAAGTAACAGTGTTCAATAGCGACACCCACAGGTGAAGTTATAGCCTCCTTATCATGCCTCCTCTCTCCACATCGACTTAAAGGAACATGCCGACTTTTTGGGACTTTAGCTTATTCACTGTATCCCCCAGAGTTAGATAAGTCCATACATACCATTCTCATCTCCGTGCGTGCCATAACTCTGCACCATGGGTGTAGCAGGTGCAATGATATTACACAGCGCCTGAAAATAGGCTAACTTCCGTCAACATAACCAACGTGACAACCTGCTTGCACAGAGAGCGTGCTGGGGACTATTTTCAGGTGCTGCGTAATATCATTGCGCCTGCTGCACCCATGGTACGGAAGCAAAGTTCCTTGATTATTACGCAGGAATGAGAGTATAGTTCCTAGCCATATCGGTCTAGAAAATCGCAACTTTTCATTTTCCGTCGGTCTTAGTACACAATGTAACTATACACATCACAACATGTAAATAGGAAAATGTTGGCGTTATTTTGTCACCCGTTTACCTCCAGTCTTTGTGCTAAGATAGGCTAGCGGTGTGTGTGTCAGACAGAGTTATGGCACGCACGGAGATGAGAATGTTATATATGGACTTCTTTAACTCTAAGCTAAAGTCCCAAAACGTTGGCGTGTTCCTTTAATACTGACACCCTAAACGTTTTGTGTGGGGTAATTCAAATGAATGGGTCATGTGAGAGGAGCCAGTGGTTCTGGAATCGGCCCGAATGAAGACAAGTATGGCGTTAATGGGAAGACTATTTAATTAAGTTAACAACTCATATCACCGCTTTGTAACGTCAAAATAGAAGCTGAAAACATGATGACTGTGGGTTTTTTTAAGTGAGCAATCAGCTTGGGGAAATTAAAGGTACATATTCGTGTCTGTGAAGGTACACAGTGTGTAGGGGAGCGCGGGGCACAACCTAACGTGTGGTTAGTTGTAACACACATGTTTTAACCCTTTCCACACATGCCAGAATGACGAAACTAAGTGTATTTACTAGTTGCCATATCAACATTATTTAGAGAAAAAAATTGCGCCAAAATCTCTGGAAGTTATTACTGAACATGTATTTAACCATAGCAAAAGTAAATTTCTTACTTAAGTTTAGTTTTCATCTCTGTTTTTTGTATTTATTTAAAATAAGACAAATACGATATTATTTTAATTTTATATATGTTATTTAACAGTTGAGATTAATGCTGATCTAACCAGCAGAAGACACGAGGCGCGATTTAAATCCCAGTTGCGCAGATGGGGTGCGTTGTAACTGCGTTACAATGAGCCCCTATTAGAAATATGCCATTATATTCTACAGGGAGTGCAGAATTATTAGGCAAGTTGTATTTTTGAGGATTAATTTTACAACATTAATAATTAAACAACAACCATGTTGTCAATGAACACAAAAAACTCATTAATATCAAAGCTGAATATTTTTGGAAGTGGTTTTTAGTTTTAGCTATTTTAGGGGGATATCTGTGTGTGCAGGTGACTATTACTGTGCATAATTATTAGGCAACTTAACAAAAAACTAATTTATACCCATTTCAATTATTTATTTTTACCAGTGAAACCAATATAACATCTCAACATTCACAAATATACATTTCTGACATTCAAAAACCAAACAAAAACAAATCAGTGACCAATATAGCCACCTTTCTTTGCAAGGACACTCAAAAGCCTGCCATCCATGGATTCTGTCAGTGTTTTGATCTGTTCACCATCAACATTGCGTGCAGCAGCAACCACAGCCTCCCAGACACTGTTCAGAGAGGTGTACTGTTTTCCATCCTTGTAAATCGCACATTTGATGATGGACCACAGGTTCTCAATGGGGTTCAGATCAGGTGAACAAGGAGGCCATATCATTAGATTTTCTTCTTTTATACCCTTTATTGCCAGCCACGCTGTGGAGTACTTGGACGCGTGTGATGGAGCATTGTCCTGCATGAAAATCATGTTTTTCTTGAAGGATGCGGACTTCTTCCTGTACCACTGCTTGAAGAAGGTGTCTTCCAGAAACTGGCAGTAGGACTGGGAGTTGAGCTTGACTCCATCCTCAACCCGAAAAGGCCCCACAAGCTCATCTTTGATGATACCAGCCCAAACCAGTACTCCACCTCCACCTTGCTGGCGTCTGAGTCGGACTGGAGCTCTCTGCCCTTTACCAATCCAGCCACGGGCCCATCCATCTGGCCCATCAAGACTCACTCTCATTTCATCAGTCCATAAAACCTTAGAAAAATCAGTCTTGAGATATTTCTTGGCCCAGTCTTGACGTTTCAGCTTGTGTGTCTTGTTCAGTGGTGGTCGACTTTCTGCCTTTCTTACCTTGGCCATGTCTCTGAGTATTGCACACCTTGTGCTTTTGGGCACTCCAGTGATGTTGCAGCTCTGAAATATGGCCAAACTGGTGGCAAGTGGCATCTTGGCAGCTGCACGCTTGACTTTTCTCAGTTCACGGGCAGTTATTTTGCGCCTTGGTTTTTCCACACGCTTCTTGCGACCCTGTTGACTATTTTGAATGAAACGCTTGATTGTTCGATGATCACGCTTCAGAAGCTTGGCTATTTTAAGACTGCTGCATCCCTCTGCAATATATCT
This sequence comes from Romanogobio albipinnatus, assembly GCA_023566225.1. Classification (NCBI taxonomy): domain Eukaryota; kingdom Metazoa; phylum Chordata; class Actinopteri; order Cypriniformes; family Gobionidae; genus Romanogobio; species Romanogobio albipinnatus. The sequence continues at coordinate 21,455,160 of CM042256.1, read as the reverse complement.
CACTATTTTTTACTTTTCTGAGCCTGTCAAGTCCTTCTTTTGACCCATTTTGCCAAAGGAAAGGAAGTTGCCTAATAATTATGCACACCTGATATAGGGTGTTGATGTCATTAGACCACACCCCTTCTCATTACAGAGATGCACATCACCTAATATGCTTAATTGGTAGTAGGCTTTCCAGCCTATACAGCTTGGAGTAAGACAACATGCATAACGAGGATGATGTGGTCAAAATACTCATTTGCCTAATAATTCTGCACTCCCTGTATACTTTTATGAAATCTTTTAAGAAACCATGAGAAAAGGGTGAATAATGACTGAGCGTTAATGTTCAGAAATTATTAATTACAATTATGTTTTGAACTATGCTGTAGCTGTATTTAGCGATGTGTTTGTTGTCAAACTCAAAAATGAGTATATTTTTAATGATTAAAAAATGCCATTATTTTATTTTAAAAAGTTAATAATTGTATTTTGTTGAGAAAATATTTTAGTTTGTCTTGGATATATTTTTTATTATATCAGGTGACATTTTAAGCTGCCATTTGGGCATGTTACATTGTGCCCCACCACATGTTACAATATACCCCACCTATGGGGCATGTTGTCACATTTCACTTCCATTCTTTAAATCAAGAAAAAAGTATACACTGTATTAATGAAACAAAACCACATAATTGTACTAGACGTGTGCAATTAATGTGGAAAAAAATAAATACTCTGAACCCCAAGTGGATTTACACAAACTGAGAAAGTCAAAAAGCTTGTGCCCCGCTCTCCCCTACAAGCTTGTTGACTGCTTGTTGACTCCACACAAACCTTCTTCTCTGGACTCTCCACTATCCTCCACTCGTTGCTCTTGATTTGCTGCAGCTCATCAAACTTGGCAGTGACATCATCGATGGAGAGCTGCAGGAGATCCCAGAACCCAGCCAGGTCCTGAGCCGTGGGGCGGGGCATAGCACTGGGGTCCTGCACAAAACCAGAAACAGAACTATTATCTATTACACTCTCCTCACAAAGACAAACTTGTAATAAATTAAATAAGAAGAGGGATCATAACAATTAATTTTGTATTTTATTTAGTTTGGCCCTGATAAAGCTGTTGTACATATTGGGATATTTGCTATAATTTGTTATAAGTATAAGTTCTTAATATATGGCTCTTAATATCATATGTTGCCTTTTGAGTGTAAACGATTTTAGCCTTTTTAGCCGATAGCTGTGTGAGTCCCTGGTTTGTTCACTGTGAGCAGTGAATTGGCCCACTGTTCTTGACATAAATCCTCTGGGTACAGTAAGTTCTTTTGTATCTCAGAATGCTCTGCACGTTTGAGCCCTTCCTCACAGTGGCGCAGTGATATCGAGATCCCGCTTTGCCAGTCAGGACAGTTGGTGGATTCTATCAATTATCAGAAAAGGCTATAAGCAGGAGGCAGTGCAGATATGAACAGCATAATTTGTTTAATTTCAGTTATTATATTGGCATGTGTTCTGGAGCTTCTTCGGGGTATTTCAAAATAATACTAGTAAAAACTTACAAAAAAGCGGTGTAAACTTATGACCCGTTGAGCAATCAAACTAAATAAGGATCCTGATTAATTTACGCATCACTGCACCAAGTGCCATGCAGTAATAAATTATAATGTATAATCACTAGAGGTCGCTGTAGTCCTGCTTCATTTTCATCATCTCATTCAAACAATGAATAGCCTACTTGACCATGTCAGGTACACTTTTAACATTAGCATTAAAATAACACAATGAAAAAATGAAATTAATGTGCTATGTAATATTAACTGACAGTGTTATGTATATACTCAAAGTAAATATATTTTCTGTAAAATCAATGATCAATGAACCAAACACAATGTTTGCTATATTTACTCTGGCTACATCCTCTCTATGTAATACTAAGCTAAACCGTTCAGTTTCTTGGACACTCATACTAGAGAGGACAAGCTGGTCTCAGTCTGTCCATGTGAATGTATTACAACATCCATCATTTCACAATCTCCAGAGATAGAGAGAGAGAAGGAGTGAGACAGAAACAATCACTGACCACTAAACAAACCCTTTAAAGTGTAATTCAACCCGCCAAATACCAATTAATGTCAGGATCTTTTACTCTAACACAACTTGAAATGGGTTAAAGCTTCTTTCAGGCTAAAATTAAATTTAGTAGAGTTGACACTGCAACTAATCAATGTGTAATTCAGTAAACTATATTGGAAAACATAATTTTTAAGTAGCATTTTGTCTTGTTTATCAGTAAAAACGTCAAAATAAAAATACATTTAAGGTACTTGATTAGCAAAAACGCACAATATGTTTAGACCTTAGAATTCTGAAATAAAATGGTTTGATTTGGCAAGTTTTTATTTTATTTTAGTACAGTTAACTACGAAAATACATTTTCAATGAGGGAAAAATAAACTTAATTCATTTAATTAAAATAATAATACCTTGCACAATTTTGCTTCTTAAATTTTTTAAAGGGTAACTAAACCCTAAAACAACTTTTTCTAGTTAATGATCTGCAAGACTGGGGCTTTATTAATGCTGTTCATTGATTCGAGTAAATGTTTTGACATTTGGGTAAAAAGTGTTTTAATTTTTCAATATATGGTGTAAAAACGTCTGAGTGCTGCCCTCTTAAGGTTGAACGGTGGCTAATGCTGTTGAATTTTCCTATTGGGCGTTGTTTGCCATCGTGACATATGTTGGCTCTTCCAACCTTCCCAATGGCTCACTACCCACGCCCCTGGCACGAGCTCACCACGCCCTAAGAAATGTTTTCCCGCATTGATCACATGAGAACGGCTTCCCTCCAGTATGAACTCTCATGTTACAAATTTATGAATGAAACTTACTTGACACTTGCTATCAACATTCTAATGAAGAAAATACGGTTAAATAATGCAGTTGTCAGTACACGTCAGGCTTTTCTTGCAATATTTTTGCCGGCCTTCATGTGTACAGATACTTTTCATACATGAGACACGCTTTCAAACCCTGACATGCAAGTGGTTGCCATGGTAATGAACAACAATACCGTTACATGCTAAAGCAGGAAAAATGTTGATGTATTTAATAAATGCAAGGTAAACTTTTTGATGAACTGCCTGTCAAAGAGTCTAAATGAATCTTTCATGACAGAACTGGTGCATGGCTGATGTATTTTATGATGCAAAAGGAGCATTAATGTAAATCTCATGGGCATCATAGAAATGCCACATACCAGATTTTGCTGACACAACCAGTAAAACTGCTGGAATTTCTGGGACATGAGGAGGTGAGCGCTGCCCACAGCACTCCGGATCTTCCCAAGAACTGCAAGACATTATTAGACAGAGGACAATTGAGAAAAATATATTTCAGTTATACAAATTATATATACACACATGATATACATATAATATGATTTGTCTTTGATAAATATGTGATTTAGATCTAAGAACTGTTTAAACCAAAATGTTACGAGGTGGTGATTTCGTATAAATTCGTAAAAAAAAAATTTAAAAAGAAAGGATGAAGGTCCAACCCTAAACATAAACGTCAATGGGGCATATTGAAGGCCTGGGCATATTTCATTTTTCGCATTCCGCTCTGTCTTCGTCACAGTCGTGTCTGCACACCTTTCAAAGTATACTTAACAGCGGATAAATTATTTTTACACGTGCAGTACAATTACTTTTTATACTCTGCCAGACATCAGAGGGCAGCACTGAGTTCAGCCTGTCATTTACAGGACATTCACTCAGAAAGATAGAGGAAGAAAAGTATAATAGTATAATAGATAAATCCAAAATGAATGATTTGGATGATCTTGGATGATTTGGGCATCGAGGAGAGTTGAAATCAGGTCAAATTTATGGTAATGAGCTATGACGCGGTTCGGCGCCAACCAATCAGAATTTAGAATTCATCCGCTTGAAAGGATTTCAGAGAACGCAGTCCTGTAAACGTTGGTTCTGACCACATTAGTTCCCAAGCAAAATGGAGGAGAGGTTGATCATTGCTGTGGCGGGTTTGAAAAGAAGGCGTGCAACACTATTTATAGGCAAAATTTTTCACGCTAGAACGCTTGTTTTTCAGCAGGAATGCATATAATTTGCCCAAAACAACACCGATTTGACCAATTGCATTAAGGCTACACTTCAACCAGGACAGTTATTGTAATGTAGGCTGCACACAAATGTTGTGTGTTAATTAAAGACCAAGGCTAGTAAACGTCTCCTATAAACTGCATGTTGAAATTAGACTAGCACTTAACCATGAACACAAAAGCCACACCACACAAATGGCTTTTAATTGGTATATTTTGTCAGCAAACATGCAACTATAATTGTTAAGTTCTTTTTATCGATTTTTTACTTTCACATTTAAAAGATTTCATGCGGTTAACTAATACCCTACTTGTGGTCAGTCTGCACAAATACCGATCAACATGCTTGTTTGCTTTGCGGCCCCTTTAAATAAAGTTTAAAAAAAGACCAAGCATTCGTTCAACGTCGTTGCTGGCAGGGCAGTCAGAGCAAATTTTGACTCTCTCGCCGGCGGCGGTGTGAACGCACAGTGAGGTTCCAGGTTACAGCTCTTTTTGCACACTTCCTCAACTACTAAACAGTTCACCACAACTATGCGTATAGCCAACTAGTGGACTCTTCTGTCTCAACATTCATTTTGCACATGCGCTGCTGTACGCGCACTGTGTGACGCGCAGATCTGACGAAAACGTATAAATGAGATTGTACAAATACGAATTAGCCACCAATTCACCGAAACGTAAAATAGTTACAAACTGCCATGAGATTGTGTGTTTTAGCCATGTTATCTTTTTCTTTGATGTCCTGCACACTCACTCTCCTCCGACAAGTCGTGTTCCTCCGCCTCACGTTCCATATCTTTGCACCATCCCTCCAGACGCTTGGTCTCGCTGTGCAGAAGCTGCATGAACCAGCTGCCATCACGGCGGAGCGGCGACGCGCGGCCGGATTCGGCTGTTTCATGATTGGGTTCCACCAGCCAGGGTTCGGGCTGCGGGCTGGGCGGCCCGCTGGAGGGTCGGTAGTCCTCACGGTAGCTGAAGAGGCCCTGTGTGCGTACGGTCCGAACCACGTTGTATTGTGTGGGCGTACTGGGTTCAGAATGCCGCTGAAATCCTCCAAACTGTAGACTCTTGTCTTCAGTCGAAGGAAACCCTTCCAACTCCAAATCGGCCTGAACTGCCGTCGTCACACTGTTGGACCGTTTAAAGCGCCCCAGTCTGAAAGTCCACGTAAGAATGACAATATTGAGAGCCGTTTATGTAGGCTACTTACACCCAGAGAAGTGCAAACTATATTTATTTACCTATTCATTATCTTGCTTTATTTATTTTCTGAGCTACTTGTTTAAGTTCTGTGGATCAAATGCCCTGTTTAAGACTGATAAGTACACTTACCTCTTCACATCCTCTACCTGGATACCCACGGATTGATACTGCGGGAGACCTTTACTATCTGTCTCAGAATCTGTGGCCGCTTCCACCTGAAGAATGAATAAACAAAGGAAGAGATAAAAAAGGAGCACAGACTATTACACGTTAGACACTTTATTTCCACTTTTCTAATATTTTCGTCATTTTTATTGAAAATAAATGCCTTTCCGAACTGATGGGAATGGGAGAAGATTGAACTCGGGTCCACAAACCACGGGTCGATTTGTGTCAAAACTAGACGCCGTGCGTCTTACCCCTACACTACTACCGCTCTCAATGAAATGGAGATTTCCGTAATTTTGTCTTTCCGAAATATGCAGTATATTTGAACTTATTGGCATCTACTCCAGTAAAAAAATTCTGAGGACCCACCCACGTTTTTTTTGCTTCCAATGCCCATGTATATATATATATAAAACAAATGCTACTGAGTATCTGAGGTAAACCAGAGAAGAACAGAATATAGCTGCAAGCTGCAATTTATGGGGCCAAGAACATCACTAAGATCATGTATACCGCATTAAACATGATCCAATGAAATACATCACCATGGCTTTTATGCCAATTATATTGCAAAGATTGCAGATTTTTTCAAGTTTTGACAAGGTATTGACAAGTGAGGTACATCCAAATTTGCACAATTTTGCAAATCCCAAAAGATTCCTCTGATCCTAGGCTAAAATCTGAAGTCTTTGACCGTTAGTTTGACATGTTCACCGACAGCCGATTAATGACCGTTGCGATCAAATTTGACCTCAGACAAAATTCTGGCAGTGTCAGAAGATTTGGCGCTGAGTCTTGCTGTGTCTCCTAGGACGACGGTCAAAACATGACCAAAATGAGCGCTAGAGATTTCTTTGTAGCCACAATTTCAATCCTGCGTGTAATGCAGCTCACTGTCACCGAACGTGTCATTGATTGATGATATAAAACTCCAGGCAAGTTTTCTTGTGTGCATCTGTTTTTAACGTGCCTTGTATATCGTACAATCTGACATCAATGACAACTTAGATCTTACAGTGTGATATGGCTTACAGCGGGGATCATGTTCGTACATTCTGACAAGGAACAATCGTGAAGGACTATTATAAAACGCACAGTGTGCACCCGGCTTAATTTGAGATGTTCCTCTTTAAGTGTTGAATATGGTTCTAGGGACTGCAATAGACTCCCAGCCAGTGAGAACGATAATAACAAAACTAACAGATACAATTGTTTTGCACCTTCAGTGAGTAATAATGAAAGTGTCAAGGCAATACTTACAACACAATACAATACTGCTATATACAATATCCTTTGGGTAGCATGAACACATTAGCACAGACCCAGATGAGAAAACAACAGCTTAGAGGCACACATATGAGACTTCCCTAAAGAGCTGTCATTTCACAGCCAATTTGTTATCTCAAGCAGTTTATAGCACACTTACTGTAAGGAAAGCCCCTAAAGCAGCCTGTTTAAGAGCCCAATGGAGACAGGAGATTCTAGTAACCAGTCACAGTTCATTAATGCTCACCGTACTATCCTAGACTGCAACCAATCATTGGAGACATGGTTTATTGTTTAGTAAAAGTCTTTCATATACTATATCCACATTCTCTGATTCTTTTTCCTTATTGCTTGTTATTATTTCTGGTGGTGACAGCTGCTATTTTCCTCAGTATCCTGATTAATGAATCCCTGTGAATTGCACCTAAACGTACAGAGATGTATTTTAAACAAGTTCAAAGTCTTCTGGAAGTTTATGACTTATTGATGCATTTTCTGTCTTGTGCTGTATCTGGCTGTTCAAATTGAAAATCATACCATAAAACAGGTTGGTGGTTCACCAGTGGTTCATTATCAAATTTAGAGACTTGTATTAGTTAGGTGAGCAGTCTTAACGGATGAGTGGTTTGAGTTATGTATTTAGCTAAATAAGTCATTCCAGCCTTCGTGGATTTGGTTGTTAATGATGCATAGCTTTATAGGTGTAATATTTTCTTAATCTCCACAGCTGCGTTTGGCTGTTGGTCATGTGTAGGAATAAGCCCACAGAGAAAAGCGTCACCATTAATCTTTGTTGTTCAGGGTCAATGTGCAGTCTCATCTTCTCTGCCACAGAATCTGGCTATATGAGGAGACTTTGTGTGCACTTTCTGGGTGGGTGAGTCACAGTCTGAATGCTGTCGGCTATTTTTGGATTGGAGGCGAGACACAAAGCCATTGGATTTACAAAGAGGCAGTGACCAACTGAGTCGATTTTTATGGCAATAACCTAAAACCTAGAGGGAAGTTTACCTGTATCCCGATGGACGAGCGTGGAGTCTTGAGATATTCCTCTGCTTTGGACACCAGGATGGCCTTATCACAGGTTTGAACAGAGCTGTAGCTCCCTGCAGACGTGAGGCGCTTGGAAGCGGTCTCCATTGCTAGGGTCACCGCTTTAGCGCTGTCCAGACTGTCGGTGGAGTTGTAGATAACCCGGCCAAGGCTATCCGGTGCCCAAAGTCCTCCGCGTGGCAGCCGACCCTCGTGGTACGCATCCTGCGTTGACTCTGTGCTGCTTTGGGCTGTTACGGAAATCAGCGGCTTAGTGGTGGAACGAGGAGGAACAGGTGGAGGAGTCTTCTTGTAGCCAGGTGTATATGTCACTGTCGCTATAAAGGAACAGATGAACGATACGTTAGACTTGAGTGGTAATGTTTAATTTTAACCATTTTAAAGCTACACTATAACTTTTGAATCATAGCGGCCGTGACACACCAACAGACATCAAAGAACTGGCGGCAACAAAAGCCGACTGTATTGCCGCCTCGTGACGTGTGAGTCTGGGCTAAAAGCTTGTATTTAAACACACCACAAAGACTCCAGCCAGCAGCCCACTGTGTACTGGCTTGCTACAATAGTATTCTATTACCGAGCCACAGCACTATACATCACAGCAGTTTCAGGACAGCCGTGCTAGGTCAGCAGTCTCAAACTGAAAGTTAGGGTCGAGATTGTAGCCTCAATTAAGGTTAGGGTTAGTGGTAGGGTGGGAGTAGGCATTTTCTTCCGGTATGAGTCTGTTGGCCTGGTGTCCGTTCCTTGTGCGTGGATTACTCAATTAGCTGGATGTCATTGTTGACGATTTTACATGATCCAGGACTGTTAGGTTCTTCGAAGCTCATCCCGGAGTTCATTTCGGAAGCAGTCTTATTGCAAGCGGTGGTGATACTTAAAGTCAGTCCCAGCCACTGCTACTTTCTTACAAGAGTACTCTATTGAACCAGGGACATTAATAATTAAAACATTATTTAAAAACGAATTTGAAAATAATACTAGTCTATAATGTAGTCTATCATAATATAGACACGACCAATTTTACTCATTGAGAGATTTATACGTGAAGGAATAGTTACCTAATAACTTTATTGGAGTCATAAACACATCATAGTTAGTTAGTCTAAGCCGGGCATTAATTTGGAGCTATTATGGGAGTGGCTTGATGCAGTGCAGAAGATGCAGATAACGTTTTAAAAAATGCTGTCTGCTGTGCCGTTAGAAAAATATTCTTGACCCTTAAGAAACTAATTATTGCTGTCACTTAACAAATCTGCTTCACAGGTATTAAACTAATTGATAATTACAACATTGAAATTAATAAAAATGTAAAGCCTGTATAAATACTAGAAATTGTAAAATAATGGAAATAATTGTCAATAATGAAACAAACAGTACATTTAATTTATCTATTATAATTTTATGTTGTTTTGGTTGCTTCCCTTGGCTGTTTCCTTATAAAGGTCCAGAAATTCAAGTTTTTCGTCAGGTGTGTGATGTTCTTTTTAATATGATGTCATTACGTCTTGATGCCAGCCAATCGTTGCATTGCTTGATTTTGAGTATCGCTATCTGCCCTTTCCAATAAATTCAAGAACGCACAGTAATCTCAGGCTGCATCCGAAATTGCATACTTCCCTATTATATAGTAGGCAAAAAACTGTATGTGACAAAAGAAATTTGTCTGAATTCACAGTACTCATAAAAGAGTAGGCAAAAAGTACCCTGATGACCCAGAGAAATTCTGAAGTGTGCATAGACACTTTACAATCCCATGAGGGCACGGGAGATGATTTATGAATGGCAGTGAAGTGACGTAACAGACGCTGGTAGATCACATGATAATGACAACATGGCGAATGTAGTATGTCCGTATTATATTCATACTACACACATTCATACTATATAGAACATACGGCCCCACTTTATATTAGGTGGCCTTCAGTACTATGTACTTACATCAAAAAATAAATACAATGTACTTACTGTGTTCAAATTGTATTGCAAAACACCTTTGCTGATATTGAGGTGGGATAAGGATAGGGTTAGGGACAGGTGTGGTGGTCTGGGTAAGTTTAAGGGTAAGGGTAGGGTTAGGTGTAAGGGAAGTGTCAACTGTGTAATTACAAATGTAACTACATAAATTAATTACAGACGTAATTACATGCAGATATTTCTTTAAATGTAAGTACAATGTAAAAACATGTATGTACACAATAAGTGCATTGTATCAAATGATTAATTAAAATGTTAGTACATAGTAGATAAGGCCACCTAATATAAAGTGGGTCCGAACATACTTTTTTTAGTGGTCGTGAAGTAATTACTTATTCAAAATAAGTACCTAAGAGTATGCGATTTAGGATTAAAGACAACTTAATCCAGATATTTTAATAAAATCTGCTAATTCATTTGAAGAACCAAATTAGCCAGCGATCAGTTGTCATGACAGTTGGCATCTTTCAAATCATCTCAGATGTATTAAAGAGAGGTACGAACAACTGACCCCAGTTCCCTCTTTGGTGAATTTGCCTAAAAATAGTTTATACTTTCCACTAGCCTAGAAATCCAGACGCACCCTAGCGGCAGAACATTTATTTTGCTGCGAGTGTAGTCTAGCAACTCTCGGTAGACCTGAGAGCTGGAAAAACCAAACTCTGGTCAGGCCAATCACAGCGTGTGTAGAGTCGGTGGGCGGGCTTAACATAATGACGGCACGTCATGGCAGAGTTGCGGAGGTTCTGTGTGCTACTCGTAAACAAAGAAGCTGATGAACAGCGGTCTTTTGAATCGGCTTTAGCCGCGACTCTGGAAGACTTGGAGTTAAGCTTTTCTTTGAGAAAAGAACAAAGAACGGCACTGAAGTCATTCTTAAGAAAAGAAGATATATTCAAAGTTTTGCCTACCGGATATTGACGAAAGTCTATCAACTAACGTTAGCTCGGCTTCACCTTTGTTCTGGTTGGTTGTGGCACTCATGGCGCTATCCAATGGTGTGCAGAGGGAATTCGAAAGACAACCGTTTATCCCGCCCCTCGGATTGAGCCCTGTCAATGGTGAGTTTCCAGACCCAACATCTTGATGTGGGTCTGGCTTGTCAGGCTAACTTTCCACCGTTATCTGAAATGAATATCAATCGCTATGCCTAATGTCAGTGTTGCCAATCTCTTGTAATGTTAAAGTCAAAACAACAACGACACATAAACTGCTTACCTGTCTGTGTCTATTTTATGATTGACTACACAACATTATAATATTTGCAAATTTATCTTTAAATAATTATTATTATTTTATCTTAGGCTATTATTGTCCCTGGTTCAGTAGAGTACTCTTGTAAGAAAGTAGCAGTGGCTGGAACAGACTTTAAGTATCACCTCAATTTAAAAAGATGCAATCTAATCCTGTTTACATGAAAAAAGCCTGCTCCAGCAGGTTTGAGTTTATGGACCTTTTGCTATGACAGCAACTCCGGGCCATGTCAAATTGTCAACAATGAAAAATCCAGCTAATCGAGTAATCCACGTATGAAGAACAGACCCCTGGTTTAGGCATTGTTAGCAACATAAACATTTTTCTGTGGACCTAGTCAATGCACAGCAATTGTGATACTACCGGTATGCAAACTATGTTGATACGTGTTTTTTTACCGGTACTGTCACTTTCCCTTTTTGCTTGCATACTATTTTCGGTTCAAGGTTCAGTTGTTGTGGCTTCAAGCTACTTCCACTGCATAGCTTTAATAACTACAGCATGAGGATATCACAAGGATAAATCTTTTGCAAATTGAATAATGTATAAAATGAGCAAACTGGACATTTGAAGTGAGTTGGTACTCTCGTGTTCACAGGATTTGTATTATACTTGCGTAGCAGCAGGTCTCATAAGATATTCTCTTTTGTTCCTAGATAAAGACCGTTTGCCTTGCAAGCCAGTGTTTTGTTTGTCTAGATTAAATCTGGAGCATACTGTAGTTTAGATAATAGTTCATACTGATATTATTTTAAGAGATGTTGAGCAATACACTGTGCGTGAAAAGTATTAGTTTGGCAAACGTATCTCATTTACTTGTAACCATATTCCACAAAGGAAAATCTTGCGCATGCTTAAAATATTCAATATCATGAAAATACAACTGTTTCCCTTCAGAAAGCACATACAGGGCCATGTATTTAAATTAGGGCTGTCAATAAACTAAGCTATAATTAATCCTGTTTTTTTTTTTTTTTTTTTTTTTTTTGCAGTTTGACCTCTGCAATAACATGATTACTGTAATTGTGAGAACATAAAGAAAATGAAACCATGAGAACAAGAAACAAACCAGTAATCACAGATGATATGCATGGCAAGTTTCAATAAATTTAAAAATGTGTATAAAAATTATAAATATTTTTATAAATATATACACTAACATTTTAAAGTCAGTATTTTTTATACTTTTATTCAGCAGGATGCATTCAAATGATCAAAAGTTACAACAAAGATGACAAAAGATTTATACTGCTGATGGAGCTCTTCAGCTATTGTTGTTTTTGTTTGTTTGTTCTGCGTTTAGTATTACTATGTTCTTGTTGTGTTTGTATTGTATATGTGCACTGGAAGCTTCAGCACCAAAAAAAATTCCTTGTGTGTGCAAGCGCACTTGGCAATAAAGCTCTTTCTGATTCTGATTTTAAACATTCTATTCATCAAACAATCCTGAAAAAAGTATCACGGTTTCCACAGAAATATTAAGGAACCGTTTTCAACATTGATAATAATGAGAAATATGATATGAATTCTTGACAACTAAATTAGCATATTAGAATGATTTCTGAGCTTTTGAATGATAGTGTATATATTTTCCACTAATTCTTCTGATTGAACCTGAATATTTTTAATTGTTATGTATACTTGTATTTATGTAAATATAAATTTAATTTATGCAATTTATTGTTGACAGTAAATTACTCAATTTGGTTTTAACCAACTGAATTATTTTAAGAGATGTTTAAATTTGGGCTGTACATTAAAAGTATATTAGAAGCACATTTGTACATACTGACAACCCTTTTCTTTGTTTAGCCAATCAGAAGACTTTGAGTGGATGCCATATGCAATTTCATTAGCATTTGTCAGTATATTCTCAGTATTTTGTCACTATTTTGCCAGTGTGCATTGACTTCATGGCTGGTGCAACCCAACCCTGACACTAAACCAGCTTGATTTTTTGAAGGCAATGAAGGCTAGAATCAAGCCCCACTGACGTCAAACAGGATAAAACACAGGATATAAGCATATTTTTAGGAATTACAGACCTACCGTGTGACTTTTCAGCACAGACAAAATGTCAAAATGCCTTACTGCCTTACTGTTCTTAAATGAAGCAAGTACAAAACAATCTACACATGAGGTGCCAATCAAAAGCATAGGCTGCAAATAGCACACTATTATAAAACTGCTGAATGAGTCACAGACTGAAGGGAAAAATGTGGGAGAGAGACGTGCGATTCATACTGAGGAGTAAAACGCTTCCAAATATAGAATGTAGTGTTGTATAAGAGGAACACAATAATCCATTCATGACCTGTTGTATTGATGCTCCATGTCATAATTCATTCTGTCATCAGCATGTCGAACACTTCATCAGCTGTGATTAAATATAAAAACTCCCTGAGCAACAGATATGACTCATCTCTGCAACCAACTCTCTGAAAGCATGGAAGATTTAAAACTGTTCTGTCATTTTTTTGGATGTTAAAATGTTTTCTCCTATGGCAGCTAAATGCAGACAACCATACTGACACACAAAGACTAAACACAGTATATAGAGCAGGTTATATATATATATATATATATATATATATATATATATATATATATATATATATATATATATATATATATATATATATATATATATATATATATATACAGGTCCTTCTCAATAAATTAGCATATTGTGATAAAGTTAATTATTTTCCATAATGTAATGATAAAAATTAAACTTTCATATATTTTAGATTCATTGCACACCAACTGAAATATTTCAGGTCTTTTATTGTCTTAATACTGATGATTTTGGCATACAGCTCATGAAAACCCAAAATTCCTGTCTCAATAAATTAGCATATTATGAAAAGGTTCCCTAAACGAGCTATTAACCTAATCATCTGAATCAAAATTACACCTGCAAAAGATTCCTGAGGCTTTTAAAAACTCCCAGCCTGGTTCATTACTCAAAACCGCAATCATGGGTAAGACTGCCGACCTGACTGCTGTCCAGAAGGCCATCATTGACACCCTCAAGCAAGAGGGTAAGACACAGAAAGAAATTTCTGAACGAATAGGCCGTTCCCAGAGTGCTGTATCAAGGCACCTCAGTGGGAAGTCTGTGGGAAGGAAAAAGTGTGGCAAAAAACGCTGCACAACGAGAAGAGGTGACCGGACCCTGAGGAAGATTGTGGAGAAGGACCGATTCCAGACCTTGGGGGACCTGCGGAAGCAGTGGACTGAGTCTGGAGTAGAAACATCCAGAGCCACCTTGCACAGGTGTGTGAAGGAAATGGGCATTCCCCAGGTCAAGCCACTTTTGACCCAGAAACAGAGGCAGAAGCGCCTGACCTGGGCTACAGAGAAGCAGCAGTGGACTGTTGCTCAGCGGTCCAAAGTACTTTTTTCGGATGAAAGCAAATTTTGCATGTCATTCGGAAATCAAGGTGTCAGAGTCTGGAGGAAGACTGGGGAGAAGGAAATGCCAAAATGCCTGAAGTCCAGTGTCAAGTACCCACAGTCAGTGATGGTCTGGGGTGCCATGTCAGCTGCTGGTGTTGGTCCACTGTGTTTTATCAAGGGTAGGGTCAATGCAGCTAGCTATCAGGAGATTTCGGAGCACTTCATGCTTCCATCTGCTGAAAAGCTTTATGGAGATGATTTCATTTTTCAGCACGACCTGGCACCTGCTCACAGTGCCAAAACCACTGGTAAATGGTTTACTGACCATGGTATTACTGTGCTCAATTGGCCTGCCAACTCTCCTGACCTGAACCCCATAGAGAATCTGTGGTATATTGTGAAGAGAAAGTTGAGAGATGCAAGACAGAACACTCTGGATGAGCTTAAGGCCGCTATCGAAGCATCCTGGGCCTCCATAACACCTCAGCAGTGCCACAGGCTGATTGCCTCCATGCCACGCCGCATTGAAGCAGTCATTTCTGCAAAAGGATTCCCGACCAAGTATTGAGTGCATAACTGAACATAATTATTTGAAGGTTGACTTTTTTTGTATTAAAAACACTTTTCTTTTATTGGTCGGATAAAATATGCTAATTTATTGAGACAGGAATTTTGGGTTTTCATGAGCTGTATGCCAAAATCATCAGTATTAAAACAATAAAAGACCTGAAATATTTCAGTTGGTGTGCAATGAAACTAAAATATATGAAAGTTTAATTTGTATCATTACATTATGGAAAATAATGAACTTTATCACAATATGCTAATTTATTGAGAAGGACCTGTATATATATATATATATATATATATATATATATATATATATATATATATATATATATATATATATATATATATATATATATATATATATATATATATATATTAGTCAAACCAAAATATATCCAGATACATTCAACATTTTCTCACATTACTACAGTTTATTCGCTATAGTTTAGAAAATGGTAATAAAATATGACAAGAACTCAGAGTTAAACTGTGTCAGAACAAATTCATCTTGATAATATCAGATAACTTTGAAAGAAAGGTATGTAATGGATTACAATCAACCAATCAGCTGTCAGCTGTTAAATTTAAGTACACAATTAGATAATACCAATTTAGGTCAACCAATTACCATGCAATGCTTTATTTTGTTCAGTCTGTGGTGTAAAAGGTTGCATTATCAATTAAATAAAAAAATGTAAGGGATGTATAGAGTTGGCCAATACACTGTGCATTAAAAGTTTGGCACACATTTTTACTTGCAACTAGAGATGTTCCGATACCCTTTTTCCCTTCCCGATACCGATTCCGATACCTGGGCTCAGGGTATCGGCCGATACCGAGTACTGTTTCGATACCTGGGTGTGTATCTGTATATACTACTAACCCTGTATGAATTGCTAGAATTATTTTATGGTGTGATTCAGACTTATCCCTTAATAAAACATGAACAAATACATGGTGAACTACTGTATTAAAGTATTTTTATTATCTGACATGCATTTGACAGTAATATTATTTATTTTTCTTAAGCGAAAAAGAACTTCAAATGCAGCCACAAATCTAACACTGCAAACTGAAAAAGGTATTTTAGTTGTACAATATAACTGTATAAAAAACAGTGCAACAAGTAAATGTAGGAATATAATATATATATATATATATATATATATATATATATATATATATATATATATATATATATTAAAGGTCCCGTTCTTCGTGTTTTTTGAAGCTTTGATTGTGTTTACAGTGTGCAATATAACATGTGTTCATGTTTCGTGTGTAAAAAAACCCAGTATTTTTAACACAATTTACTTATCTGTATACCGCTGTTTTCACTGTCCTAAAAACGGGTTGATGAGTTCCTTGTTCTATGAAGTCCCTCCTTCAGAAATACGTAACAAGTTCTGATTGTGCCAGCGGTTCCCGTGTTGGGATTTTACCGGACCTTTGCGAACGTGTCACGGTTCCTGTGTTGTGATTCGACAGCAGCTTAGCGCATGTGGAAAGGTCACGCCTCTTAACGGGGTGATGTATGCACTCAATGATCTCTACAGCGTCCCTGGGAAAGCCAAACAAAGGTGATTTGACTCCGGGATGAAAATAACAGCGTCTCGACGACATGGTGACAAACGCACTCAAACGCAACACTTCCTTTTCTCCACGCGACACGTCCTCTTCTCCACGTGGGACAGCAACAAGACCACGCCCCCTTTTTGCGCGTATTCTTCTGGGCGGAGGTTATGGTGCGTTCTATTATGGTCAACGATCCAACTCGGCCCTCGGATATGACGTCACTTCCACACTTCAAGCGTTCTGGTATGTTTTGCGCGTCCGAGTCGGAGAAAAACATGGACGCCACCCGGAAAGCTGTTGCTATGGTAGCACTGGCCGCTCCACACTCCGCACACACACTTGGTTATATAATAATAGCTAACAATAATCTAGGTTAACGTTATCAAATCAAATCATGCATTTTCTAACGTTACCTACCGCGAGTCAGCGCTGCGCCAGTTTGAAAAAGGCGGGTACAGGACCCTTTTTAATGAACGTTTGTTGTAGGTCTACTAGGCATAGAGATATCTGAACATCTTTGCCAAATGAACATTTAAACAACTAAATCGGTCCAAAAACAATGAAAACAATTCGTACTTAAAGTCACACAGGTCGCAGCCATCTTGTATTCCAATTCGGAATTCTTGCTCGGTGTCCTCACGGTTGTCCAAACTTCCGTGCGGCAAAATCAGAGGAAAGGGGGCGTGTTGGTGCGTGTTGCTAGGTAACGTCTGTCTTCCTAGTCGGAGCTCCGACACGGATAAATAATAGAACGCAGCATTAGTCTGTTCTACTGTTCTATCGACGTCATTTATGAAGGAAGTACCAGGATTTAGTCCAAGCCGGCCGTTCGCTGTAGGCTTTGAAAGGGAACTTCTGTTAAATAAAATATCTCGCTTGGCATTGAACTTTGAGCTTTATAATTTTACAGGTATTATTTATGCTCTAACAGCAACATTACACACTAACTAAAGTTTGAACAGTGGGATCACGAAGAACGGGACCTTTAATCAGAAAATAATCTCTACAACAAAACAAGTGAAAAATAAGCAACCATCTAGGCATTATTATTATTAGTAGAGACGTATTATTATTACATAGAGACGTAGCTAAATCTACTGTACAGCAGTAGCCTAATATATTCTGTCAATTTAAAATGTTTTAAACCAAACTTTTATTTTGATGGGTTGCCATGAAGATATTTCAGTGTCTGTGTTCCTTATATGACAGTTTTCCCAAATGAAACGGTAAATTCTCATGAAGTGACAGTTTATGCGTTCGTGACCTCATATAGTGACCATAGACTGTGAATATGGACGTAGAGAAACTGGGGGAGGTTGCCGCTTGATAGTGACACACGGCAGAGATTACAAAGACAGCGAGCGAGCGCGGGCGCCCGCCATCCACACAGAGACGAAATACTGCTAAACAGCCATTAAACAGTGGACATAGCCTACTGCTAACGCGTTTTCATTTCTTCTTCGCTGAGCCTACTGCTAACGCGTTTTCATTTCTTCTTCGCTGCTCAGTGGTTCCTTGTGACAAAACAGCACAACTTCCTGTGTTTGCAACATGGGTTCAAGTACTCGCCGATACCGATGCCAGAATTTTTTGTGGTATCGGTGATATTTCCGATACTAGTATCGGAATCGGAACAACTCTACTTGCAACTATATTCCACGAATGAAACCTTTGCATATGTTTAAAATATCCAATGAAACCATCAGTTTCCCATCAGCAAGTACATAAAGGGACATGTATTTAAATTAGACCTGTCAATAAACCAGTGGCAGTTTCAAATCTGTTTGTTGACACTAATGCTGCAGAAAGTACACACTTCAAATTAAAGGGCGTATGACATGAGAACATTTTAATTTCAGCCCTCTACGTGTAACGGAGGCCAGCTAGTAGTCGCTGTGCGAGTAAACCTCACTCCTCTGATCTCAAGAGACGCTCTAGCGACTGACGCTAGAGGTTGCAGCCTTTAGCCTCCTTGTTAGAACGTCCTACTCTTATGTCGGCGGACCAGGGTTCGAGTCCCGCTTGGAGCATGCGGTGCGAATAGGAGGGGTTACATTGGTGCCGTGACCCAGATGGAAGTGAGGTTTAGGGGGTTTAGTAACGGAGGCCAGCTAGTAGTCGCTGTGCGAGTAAACCTCACTCCTCTGAGACGCTCTAGCGACTGACGCTTCCTTGTTAGAACGTCCGACTCTCATGTCGGCTGACCCGGTTCGAGTCCCGCTTGAAGCAGGCAGTGCGAACAGGAGGGGTTACATACGCACACCATGGCAATATAATAATATAATATTAATTATACACAGTACACACACATACAACCCTAATATATATATATATATATACACTCACCTAAAGGATTATTAGGAACACCATACTAATACTGTGTTTGACCCCCTTTCGCCTTCAGAACTGCATTAATTCTATGTGGCATTGATTCAACAAGGTGCTGAAAGCATTCTTTAGAAATGTTGGCCAAATTGATAGGATAGCATCTATTGACAAAACAGTTGATGGAGATTTGTGGGATGCACATCCAGGGCACGAAGCTCCCGTTCCACCACATCCCAAAGATGCTCTATTGGGTTGAGATCTGAGGATGACTGTGGGGGCCATTTTAGTACAGTGAACTCATTGTCATGTTCAAGAAACCAATTTGAAATGATTCGAGCTTTGTGACATGGTGCATTATCCTGCTGGAAGTAGCCATCAGAGGATGGGTACATGGTGGTCATAAAGGGATGGACATGGTCAGAAACAATGCTCAGGTAGGCCGTGGCATTTAAACAATGCCCAATTGGCACTAAGGGGCCTAAAGTGTGCCAAGAAAACATCCCCCACACCATTACACCACCACCAGCAGCCTGCAGAGTGTTAACAAGGCATGATGGATCCATGTTCTCATTCTGTTTACACCAAATTCTGACTGTACCATCTGAATGTCTCAACAGAAATCGAGACTCATCAGACCAGGCAATATTTTTCCAGTCTTCAACTGTCCAATTTTGGTGAACTTGTGCAAATTGCAGTGTGAAGTTCCCTGCTGCTTCAAACGCTCCACTATCATTCCCGTCCCCAAAAAACCCAAAATCACTGGACTTAATGACTACAGACCGGTCGCTCTCACGTGTGTGGTCATAAAGTCGTTTGAAAGACTGGTTCTGGCCCACCTGAAGGACATCACTGGACCCTTGCTGGATCCTCTTCAATTTGCCTACAGAGCAAACAGGTCTGTGGATGATGCAGTCAACATGGGACTGCATTATATCCTGCAACATCTCGACAGACCTGGGACTTATGCAAGGATCTTATTCGTGGACTTCAGTTCGGCCTTCAATACCATCATGCCTCATCTTCTCTCAGCTAAACTGACCCAGCTCTCCATGCCATCCTCAATCTGTCAGTGGATCTCCAGCTTCCTGACAGACCGGCAACAGCTCGTGAGACTGAAGAAACTCACATCCAGGACTCTCACTACCAGCACTGGTGCCCCCCAGGGGTGTGTTCTCTCCCCACTGTTCTTCTCCCTGTACACCAATGACTGCTCTTCTAAAGACCCCTCTGTGAAGCTCCTGAAATTTGCAGACGACACCACTGTCATCGGCCTCATCCAAAACAGTGACGAGTCTGCTTACAGACTGGAGGTTGAACAGCTGGCTGTCTGGTGCAGTTATAACAACCTTGAGCTCAACACGCTCAAAACGGTGGAGATGATAGTGGACTTCAGGAGGAACAGCCCAGCTCTCCCCCACTCACCATCATGAACAGCACTGTGGAAGCAGTGGAGTCATTCAGGTTCCTGGACACTACCATCTCTCAGGACCTGAAGTGGGACAATCACATTGACTCCATTGTGAAAAAGGCCCAGCAGAGACTGTACTTCCTTCGTCAGCTGAGGAAGTTCAACCTCCCACAGGAGCTGCTAATTCAGTTCTACTCGGCTGTCATTGAGTCTGTCTTATGCACTTCCATCACTGTCTGGTTTGGTTCAGCTACCAAATCTGACATCAAGAGATTAAAACACACAATTCACACAATTTTTCATATTTTTATTCTTAGAATTTGTATTATGTTCTTGTTGTGTTTGTATTGTATATGTGCACTGGAAGCTTCAGCACCAAGAAAAATTCATTGTGTGTGCAAGCACACTTGGCAATAAAGCTCTTTCTGATTCTGATTCTGAAATTGTAGCCTCTTTTTCCTATTTGTAGTGGAGATGAGTGGTACCCGGTGGGGTCTTCTACTGTTGTAGCCCATCCGCCTCAAGGTTGTGCGTGTTGTGGCTTCACAAATGCTTTGCTGCATACCTCGGTTGTAACGAGTGGTTATTTCAGTCAAAGTTGCTCTTCTTTCAGCTTGAATCAGTCGGCACATTCTACTCTGACCTCAATCATCAACAAGGCATTTTCGTCCACAGGACTGCCGCATACTGGATGTTTTTCCCTTTTCACACCATTCTTTGTAAACCCTAGAAATGGATGTGCGTGAAAATCCCAGTAACTGAGCAGATTGTGAAATACTCAGACCGGCCCGTCTGGCACCAACAACCATGCCACGCTCAAAATTGCTTAAATCACCTTTCTTTCCCATTCTGACATTCAGTTTGGAGTTCAAGAGATTGTCTTGACCAGGACCACACCCCTAAATACATTGAAGCAACTGCCATGTGATTGTTTGATTAGATAATTGCATTAATGAGAAATTGAACAGGTGTTCCTAATAATCCTTTAGGTGAGTGTATATATATATACGCACACACACACATATACACACACATGTATGAATGCATGTTTGATATTTTAACTGAACTTAGGACTGGTGGTGGTGCTTAAGATATTGTTGGTCATTCAGTGTTTCTGTAAAAATATATAATAGTAATAGATCATATTAATAAGATACTACTACTACTACTACTACTACTACTACTACTACTACTACAAATTCTACTATTAATAACAATATACAACACACTTAAGACTGATGAGCTGTTGGGTTCATGAATATTAATCACGTTGTCAGCTTTGCTCAAACTGATTTGCTGAAATCAAAACGTCTCAGGTTATGACTATAACCCTTGTTCCCTGAGAAGGGAACAAGACTCTGTGTCGGAACGACACTTTGGAGAACGCCCACAGCATAACGCGTCTGAAACATGAATGAAATCTATTCCAATCCTGATTGGTGCTGCGTCATGACGTAGTATGTGATGGCATACGCGAATACTACAAAAGGGAAGCCGGCTCATAACACAGATAGCTTTTGTGATAAAGCAAGTGCTCTAAACATGATAAGGTGTGGCGGCGAGACGCAACCACTTTACCTGTGCCTGGATTAACCACTTAACCTGTGCCCCTATTTTTGAGAATTTTCTGAAAACTACATACCCAAATGAAAATGTAATATGGGAACAGTAATTTATGGGAAAAGTAAATTATGAGACTTTAATGTTAAGAGCCTGAAAATAATAACCTAAATATAAAACTGAATGTCTAATCATGTTATGATTCAAATTTGAGGATGATACTCGGATATTTAGATATTTAGCTTCTGTAAGCTTTTATGTAAAGAAAAGTCTAGGCATCAAAGAGTCTGCGCGCTCCACTGCGTGTGTGCGCTAAACTGCAAGGCAGACGCACTGGTGTCATGAAAGCCTAAGCACGAGTAGTATTCACCAATACTGTTTACATAAACTGCGCAAGATAATGGGATGCATTTTGAAGAGTGGACTCTTACACGGACATGTATGCAAGTGTTTATTGGATTCGTCCGATCTGATCTGCACGACAAGAGATGAAATATGAGTACTGTGTTTGTTATGCTAATGTTTAAATGGCCGGTCCTCTAGCATTTCATTTAACACTTTCCTCTCTGGTGTATTTATTGAAAAAACAAGTTCAGAACATGAATCTTGAGTGTTTTAGCTTTCAAATGATGCATAGTTTGTGATAGTTGATTGAATATTTTGTATAAAACAAAAGTAAATAAAGGTACAGACACGCCCACTTCCGTCAACAGCCCCCACGATCCGGTGCGGGTTAAGAAGTTAAATTCATAACCGAGACGTTCCCTTTCGAGAGAACTCGCACTGTGTCGGAACGGCCACCTCGCAGATCTCCTGAAGCGAGACTCCAGAAAGGAGGGCCATCGAGGAGGCCAAGCTCCTGGTGGAATGAGCCCTCACGGCCATAGGTGAAGGCAAATTGCACACCTGATAAGATGTGGCTATAGCCTGGACAATCCAATTACTGATTGTCTGTTTTGATGCAGGCAGCCCTTTCTTGGGTGAGCCAAAGCATACCAACAACTGGTCTGACTTTCTCCACTGCGAAGACTTCTCTAAGTAAATTCTTAGTGCTCTGACCGGGCAGAGCAGATGAAGTCTTCCCTCATCCACCATCTTCTCATCATCCACCACCTCATCCAGGATGGAAGGCCTGAAGAACCATTGACCGTGCAACATTTGATGGCAACTTGGGCACATGGTCTAGGATGTAAGATGACCTTAACTCTGCCCGGGGCAAACTCCAAGCAAGTTGGTGTAATCAGCAAGGCCTGAAGGTCCACCACTCTCCTCAGAGAAGTGATAGCCAGGAGAAAGGCCACCTTAAGGGTCAGGTTTTTTGCCTCAGGCAACTCCAGTGGTTCAAAGGGGGCCTCAGCCAACCCCTCGAGCACCACCGCCAGATCCCAGGTTGGGACTCTGGAGCGAGTCGCAGGCCTCATCCTCCGAGCCCCACGGAGGAAACATACAACCAGATGGTTCTTCTCCAGAGGCCCATCACCTACAGGCGAGTGGAAAGCCCCAATGGCAGCCACATACACCTTAAGTGTGGACGGGGTAAGACTAGCGGATAAACGATTTTGGAGGAACTCCAGCACTGAAGCCACTGGACAGTTAACTGGGTCCACCTCATGCTCTCTACACCAAGTGGAAAACACATTCCACTTCAGGCTGCACAACCTCCTGGTGGAATGAGCCCTGGAGCTGAGCAAGGTCTCAACAATATCTGCTGACAGGCCAGCCTCTAGGTACCGGGCCCCCTCAGGGCCAGACCCAGAGGTGAAATATTGTGCCCCCTGTCTGAGACAGCAGATCCCTCCTTAGAGGAACCTGCCACGGGAGACTATATAGCAGTGCTACAATGTCTGAGAACCATACCCGGGTTGGCCAGCAGGGTGCTACTAAAAGTAGGCTGATCCCTTCTCGGCAAACCCGCTCTAAGACTCCCGGGAGCAGAGTGATCGGGGGAAATACATACAGACGCAGCCTCAGCCACGTCTGCATCATGGCATCCAACCCCAGCGGAGCTGAATGCCTGAGAGAAAACCACAGTGGACAGTGGGACGTCTCTCGAGACGTGAACAGATCCACTTCCACTGGGCCGAATCTCTCGCACATGGCATACACCACCTCTGGGTGGAGTCGCCACTCCCCGGGCCTCAGCCCCTGCCTCGACAGGAAGTCTGCTCCCTTGTTTTGGTCACCAGGGACATACATCACTCTGAGAGACGACAGGAGGGACCACAGGAGGATCTCGTGAGCCAGTCTGCATAGAGGGCATGACCTCAGACCCCCCTAACGATTCAGGTACGAAACTCCAGACGTATTGTCTGTTCGTATCAAGACATGGTGGCAGAAGTCCGGGAAAAAGCTCCTCAGAGCCTTGTAGACCGCTAGCATTTCCAAGCAATTTATGTGCCGGGAGGAATGCCGGGTCTCCCACAGACCTCTTGCAAAGTGACAACCAGTGAGGGAGGCATCTGTTGAAACGGTTTTCCGGCAACATGATGCTCCCAGCACTGTCTCCTGGGACAGGAACCAAGGTTTCTTCCATTTGACAAGGGAACGAAGGCATCTGCGCGTTACCCTGATGATACGATTTTCCCCCAAAAGGTATTATGTTGGACACTGCTGCCATGAGCCCCAGCAGTCTCTGGAACTGCTTCACAGTGAGGCTGCGGCCTAGCTTTACTCTGGAGACCATCACCCGTATGGACTCGACACGCACAGGATTCATTTGTGCCCGCATCGTTGTCGAGTCCAATACGACTAATAAATAATTCCAAAATGAACTCCATTGTTTTGACAGGAAAATACAACAAAGAATATGGTTTACATGTAGCGCATCAATTCTGCGTGGTATGTAAGACTCTCTCTCTTTGTGTGTGTGCGTGCGTGTGTGTGAGAGACAAAAACAGCGCTCTCTCAAAGCGACGGCGAGTCATGCGTCTTCACACTAGAGTTCACACGGTACGTCAGATACAGGTACGCTGCACATCCATTGAGCTGAACTGAAACAGACAGATCGCTTGACGGAGAGCGAAACTCGGCATACCAACACTTTCTCTGAGTGTTCAGCGAGTGAAAATATATCTATGCTAAACTTATTCTTAGCCTCTTTACTGGCGAGTAAAATCTAAGCATTTATTAATATGATTAGATATTGTTTAGTCGCCGAGAGTGAAGATTTACTCGGAAATGCAAGTGATTCACTCGCATTGTAGAGGGTTGAATTTTCCTTGATCTTTTGACATAGGAGGTGTTTGTACCATTAAAACATCCTGCAAGTTTCATAGCTTAAAACGTCCTCCTCATTATAAACAACACATTTATTAAATTAAAAAACGGCATGTTTGGATATTGTGGGACTTGCGACGTCACATGGGCAAATACACTTGCTTATGCCTGCCTCTAGAGTAAGACATCGACATCGACATTTATTTCCATCAAGAGGTGCATACATTTTTGGTCAAGATCTTGTATTGGCAATGCAAGAGTCAGCATGGTCTCATCGTTAATACGTAGGTATTAATATGTAACTTTTAAAGACACAAAACATACGTTTGTGTATGTTTAGATAGGTGCTGAAAAGTTTACATTTAGATAGGTTCTGAGAATATGGACATATTGGCGACATTTAAAAAGTAGCATTATTATGTTTTTACAGCTAAAAAACGTAAAATATTTACAAATCTTTAATTTAATAAAGATATCTGTATAATTTCCCTTTTACCATTTTACAGATAAATGTAAGACCCACTAACCTAAACATACCCATTTTATACAGAATATTAAAAGAATAAAATGTAATGGACAGAAATGTGTAGAAAATATTTTGTAACAATATAGCCTAATCCTACACCTACCCCTAAACCTGCCCATAACCATTTCTCAAAACGATGTACTGTTATAAATAAAAGCATAATGGACAGAGTGTAATCACAATTATTATTATTAATTTCTTTTTTGTGAAAATGTCAAAAGCTCTGGTGGTCCAGTTTTGTATGAGGTATAGAGCAGAATTTAAATTATTAATCCATGAAAATGTTGATCTGTCTTCTTTCCGTGAAGGCAGGAGAGAGCCAATGAGCATTCGATAAAATTACCATAAAACATGTCGTAATGCTTCTTGAGTGCGCGATTTTTAAATTTTGAATTCATAACAAGTCAAGCGTGGGATTTGACGTTTACAGTCGCTGGCTGCTTATGCTGAGTTTAGACTGCATGATTTTCAAACTTGTCGGATCACTGCTCTTTTCACGCTGCATGGCTTTCTGGACCAGCATTCAGTTGCTGCTGTGTTTACACTGCACAATGTATCGGTGACAGGGGGTTTTGGGCATTTGTCTGTGAACCTGTCGGCAAAAATAGGAGTCAAAATCGGGGCTAAAATAGGGCAGTGTGAACTCTGCATTAGAGATGAAGATCGCTGGATAAATGACTCATTTTGGATCTGTTCCTCGCAAACATATGGATTCTAAAGATTTGGATTACACCAAACAAATAAAATGTATGTCTTTTGTGAATTTATGTTGTGTTTTGGTGTATTTTATGATTGTATTGTATTGTATTGTATTGAGAAATATTACAGTAAGTAGACAAGTAAACTTAATTTAATAAATGTGACTGAAAACATATAATTGATATGACAATTAAATACAATAGAATCAAAACATTATTTCCACGATTTTAATATTCATACACAGGAGCTGCTACACATTCACACGGATATGTAAATATTTAACGTTTTTAGTGCTGTCAATACATAAATAATTTATATTTTAATGCTGTCAATATGTCCATATTGTATGTTATAGTGTGTATGAAAATGTAAGTAAATGTACGTGTTGTAGCACCACACTTTACGTAAAAATAGACACATATTCTCATGAGATCACGTTGGCACATCCCAAAGTCTTTCAATCCAAACAGCAACTTTTTTTTCTCACACAGAAGTTGCTTTCAGACCTAGAAGCTTTCTGTTAGTCAACGGAACAAATTCACGTGACCAACCGTAGCAAAAACTGTGCAGGGCATGTTTTTTCCTTGCGCAAAACATTCCTGGTTGTGTGGATTCCTATTGAAATGTCTGGATTTCACTTGTGAAAATTGTCTGAACAATGGTCAATGAGATAGATAGATAGATAGATAGATAGATAGATAGATAGATAGATAGATAGATAGATAGATAGATAGATAGATAGATAGATAGATAGATAGATAGTTGTGCACATAAGGTTGTGACCTGAAATCTTGAACTGTTTATCATTGCATGTGCGTGTTCTGCATTTTAAAGCCAGCTTGAATGGGTTATAAAACTTTCAGCGTGACTGTTTAATCAACAACAGATGTTCAGTCCACAGAAAATCAGCTATTCAGTGCATGTGGTGCATGATAAGAGACAGTAAAACAGCAGCCCAGTGATTCAAGAGCAGTATTCTAATAATGTTTCTACAGAACTTTATCAGCATTGCAGTGACAAAACTTTGTGATAAGGCAAGCTGAGTTTTAGGTGTCATTGGTGTTTTGTTTTTCTTTTTGTTGTTCCCTTTCAAAAGCTTCTCTATGTTGCACTGCTAGCGCTATGGGAACAACTTTGTGTGTGACCTGCTGTCAAACCTGTATGCAAATACGCTTAGCCTTGAACTTGGCAACCTTTGCTTTGCCACAAACTACTGTAACATCCCCGCCACCTCTAGTGATTCGGGTGACAGCAGTATCCAGGAAAATGTTGAATGTTTTGTTGTTTCGTGCTATTGCCCAGGACACAAAACATTCAACATCCCTCCAACAGTATGTATTGAAATTGGTGCCCCTTTCAGAGAACTTGGCAGTGTGGAAGATACTGCTGGGTATCTCTCCTTGGGTTCTAAAGACAGTAGAAAAAGGTTACAAAATATTGTTTGCGCACTGCCCTCCACATTTCCACTGCATGGTCCCCACTACTGTGAAACCAGGGCAGGTACATCTGCTGTCACAAGAGCTGCAATCTCTTCAGGGCAAAGGGGCCATAGAACATGTTCCCCTCCCAGAGAGAGAGAGTCAGGCTACTACAGTCTGTACTTTCTGGTTTCCTTAAAAACTATATGAAGTTGTGTCTGATCTTAGATCTTCACTTGAACCTTTTGTTCTTGCTTACTACTGTATCAATTTGATTGTGTCGCAAATCCAACATAACACACAATTGGTTCATCACAATCGATCTCAATGACGCATACTTTCATATAGAAATCCTGTCACAACACAGGAAGTTCCTGAGGTTTGCTTTCAGGGGTGAAGCTTACCAATATCCACATGCTGAATTATATAGACAATTGGACACTGGCCCAGTCTCAAGAGATTGCACTTCGACATCACAATGTCGTTCTTGCTCAGCTTGTCTCTCTGGGGTTGAGACTTTCATCCATGGGCCAATCCCCAAAAGGCAAATAAGGGTTACACCCTTATTGCAAATAAGGGTTAGGTGCGTGTTGTCATCGCAAGATGTTAACGACAGGCGCTTCCCAGTCAAGCTGTGGGGAGCAGTCTTAGATAGTAGTCCAGCCCAAGGAATCTGGAGAGGCCATCATCTCGATTGGCACATCAATTGCCTCGAATGGATTTCTGGCCCTGAAGTACCAAAGCAGTTGAGGGGCTACCATGTCCTAGTGCGGGTGGACAACACTTCTGTAGTCTCCTATATAAATCACCAGGGGGGAAAAACAGGCTAGCGCAGCAGATTCTGCTTTGATCTCAGGACAAGTTTCTGTACCTCAGGGCGATTTATATCCCTGGATACCTGAATGTGGGAGCAGATTTACTGTCCAGACAGACTGTGCCGAAAAGGGAATGGAAACTCCACCACAAGGTAATGCAACAAATCTGTGAAAGATTCTATGAAGCAGAGGTGGACCTCTTCACCTCTCAAGGGACAGCGCATTGTCCCCTCTACTTCTCTCTGTGTCACCCAGCCCTCCTGGGTCTGGACGCAATGGCGCATACTTGGCCCAGAATGCACCTGTAAGCATTTCCCCTGATCACTTCTTCTTGCTTCTTACTGATAGCACCACGTTGGCCGAACAGAGTTTGGTTCTCAGAGATATTATCCCTCCTGGATGGCTCATCCTGGTTGATATCGAACAGGAGGGACATTCAGTCTCAAGCGCAATGGACAATATTTCATCCCCGGACCGAATTGTGGAACCTTCATGTTTTGCCCGGACACTGGGATTTCAGTTGACGTCATAGAGACATTCTCAGTGCTAGGGCATGAGAAGTGCTTCCATGAGAAGAATCTATGCCACCAAATGGGTTGTCTTTGAAAGGCGGTGTACTGCAAGCCATGCAGACCCAGTCCACTGCTAGATTGCTTCAGTGCTGGAGGTTCTGTCAGAAAAGTTATCAGCAGGCATATGCCCTGCCACTCTTAGGATTTATGTGGGCACCATATTGGCCTGCCATGCCCTGACTGACGAGGTGCCAGTCGGGAAGCACTCTCTGATCGCCTGCTTCATTTGTGGGGCCAGGTGACTGAGGCCTCACGTTAGAGCCAAGATCCCTTCGTGGGACTTAGCCATTGTCCTCGAGGGGCTGGTTGAAACCCCCTTTGAACCTCTAGAGTCAGCTCCTGACAAGCTTCTGACCCTAAAGATGGTTTTCCTCATGGCTATTACTTCACTAAAAAGAAACAGGGGCCAGCCACCACCAAGCAAACAATGTCACACTGTGTGAGAGATGCTATTGCCCTAGCCTCTGAGGCACACGGTCAAGCTTCACCTCTTTTATAAGCCCCTTAAATGCTTAAAGGACCCTTGAAACAAGTATGTGATGCGGCAGGCTGGTCATATACATTAATCAGATTTTATAGTTTGTTTGTTCATGCTAATCCAGACTTACATATCCTTAAGTCAACAATGTCTGAGACCTTCTGCGTGCTTGTGAGCACATACTACTCAACCATGAGAAGTCCAGACACCTCCAGTGCAGCAGTGTTGGTTGCTCGTTCCCATAGTGTTAGCAACACAGCATAGAGAGAAGCTTTTGAAAGGGAATGTCTTGGATTACATGACTGTAAGCCTGTTCCCTGAAAAAGTGGGAATGAGACGCTGCGCTACATTGCCACACTGAGGATGTGTCCAGATGTCTCTTCAGACAAAGTGATATCTGAAGGCGCACCTGTTGCACATCTTTTTGTAGCCTCTGACGAGCGCAAATTCCAATGATGTCATCGAGAGGTTGCCAAGTTTAAGGCCAAGGTTATTGGCATGTTTGCACATGTTTTGTACACTTGTTTTGTTTTATTTTGTTTGTTTTTGTTCTGTTTCGTTTCGGCAGTCCAGACTTCAGATCAGCATGCATTTTCACTGTATGGAAAATATTAGCTTTGACATTTTGTTTTGTGTTCCACAAGAAAAGGTCATATGAGTTGGGAGTGACATAAAAATCTGAGGGGTTAAAATGGACATGACACTTCTGAATGTGAACACACTATTGTGGTATGACTTAACTGGGATGTGTGGCTTTACCTGGGGTGGGGGGTTCTGTTCGATCCACACTACAGGCAGTAGGGAGACGAAACTGGATCCCTAAAAAGAACACAAGTTATTAGTAGTGCTTGAATAAATCAAAATGTGTTTAGGTGCAGTCACTGCACCCTGTCTCCCAACATTTCATATTCATTCAAATCAATAAGACATTTTAAACGGTGAACAATAATATTCAATCTGACACCAGTTGTTTGGGTCTCTAGATTTCTTCTCTAGTATATTGCCCTTTAGTATTTTCTTGTTAACGTTAAAGTAAATGTTAAAAAACACAATTAAGCTATAATCAGTGGTGTCAGATTGTTCAAAATAAACAGATACATACATTTAAAAAGTCACATGTACTTAAAACGACAAACAGGCCAGAACAATTAGTTATAAATAAAGAATTGGTAGTTGATAGAATATTTTGGCCAACAAAGATTTTTATCGTTTTTAAGCAATTCCCAATGGTTTTCTCACCAGTATCTCTCATGTACCTATTGATACAAATATTAGTTTAATTCTACCATTGTGAAAAAGCAGTATACTTAAGCGTTTTTAAAAAGAGTGCCTATTATGGAATTGTGTAAACTAATGTTTTCAGACACTTACTTGCATGTTAATTGCAATTAAATGAAAATGTATTATAATGTTATTTAAAATTATATTAAATGTCAATTATATAAAAATCATAACTACTTCTGTCTTTAAAATATGGTTATTGTACTAACAAATGTACTGACAAACATTAATGGTAAACTAAATATACTTAAATATTGTTAGAAACTATAATCAACTTAGTGCTTTAGTATGTTAGTCAACACATTAAAATCAGTGAGTGTACTTCTTTAAAGGATGGCAAAAGAGTGATTTGAAAACAATGATTTATAGTATACTTTATATTTAGCGTAACAATGCAAAGTGCAACTTTCAAAAGTGTTCAAAAGGAGGCTGTTGTCATTTTGTCAATAGGTTAACACCCATAATGCACTAGGATTGTTGCCATCCAAGGCCACTCCCACCAGTTTGCTATGGATACACTTAAAGCTAGTGTTATACTTTACGCATGCGCGAGGGTCCACGTGACCTTTTACTTCATTAAGATGATATTAAATATATATATATATATATATATATATATATATATATATATATATATATATATATATATATATATATATATATATATATATATATATATATATATATAAAACGGTATTTTTAAGATTTGAAGTACACTACAAGGGCACAATTAATATAATTTATCACACTTATTTTTCACAATGGTATTTTCTTCTATACCAATGAAAAGATGCTCAGATCCAGTCGATATAAATTGCATCATATATCATCCATCATTGGTAGTGTCTAAAAGGAAAACGCTGAAGTGTGTGGCACTTGGTCATTAGCCAACTCGGTATAGAAAACCATTCAGAACCAACTCATTATTACAGTATATATAGACTTTTAAAACACAATTTTATTTTAATATACATTTTAGATTTAAAAAAACAATAAAACAAAGGCAATGGAGGCAAAAATGCTCAATTAAAATAAAGGCAAAACAAATATTTTAAACTAAAATTCAAAATGAATGATTTAATCAAATGCATGAACGAATTTGCAAAATTATGAAAACAGTGCAAACTTTTGTATGATTTTTGACCATTTAAATTAAATTAAAACGTAGCAATCAAAAAAGTTGCATAAAATACAAGAATATGACTGTACTTACACAAATTAAAAACTGATGACCAATTAAAATACACAATCATTCACAGGTATTGGATTAGTATCAGATTTCAGTCCCAGTGCCTCCAAATAAAAGGGGTTAAAATTCACCATAGTGCCAGTTCATTCACTGAAGATTCCAGTAAGAGCGTTGCTTGATCCTGTAAGTTTCTTCTGGGTCCTTATGTGTGCATGGGCTCTGACAGTGTTAAAGTGATGTGCTTAGTCACTGTGTGATGACATGAATGAAGGATGATTATGAGACAGTAGGCCTACATGAAGACATTTTTGTAAACTTGCAATTGCAAAAAAAAGAAGAAAAAAGTCAGAATTGTGATATATAAACTAGCAGTTACCTTTTTTGTTTTTTATTCAGTGGCAGATACAAGCTTCCAGTCCCTAGTATGATGTGCTGTTAAAAGCTATAGATCATCTGGATATTCGATGCATACAGAAAATTTGTGCACAGTATATGTATATAGACAATATAAGTAGTAGGATATTATACTATTCTAAATATATTAGTTTACTAAATGATAGTTCTTGTTCTAAAATCTGATCGGATAAGCAATGTTCAAGACTTTTGCAAAAAGAAAAAAGCTTGCTTGACAAAAGTAAACAGCTGACAGTTGTTACTTCGTGGTTCACTGTCAACATCATGGCAACCCATTACATCTCAAAACCATGGTAAAATCAATTTAACTTCATAAATGATGCATTTAGACCTCACAACACAGGTATTATGTTTGTGTATTATATAAATTGTGCTCCTCGAACAAAGTATGGAAGACTCGACCATCAATTGATTTTAATAGACTGATATTAGTATATTGCAACAACATAGTCTAATAAAGATTTAAATAAATAAAACACAAATATCAGGCAAAGTATTACTAGGATCCAATCGCATTGCAAACATGACACTGTTTTCCAACGTCATTTGAAAGTTCAACCAATGGAAATTGCATCTCAATTATGGTGGGTAGGGACAATGTATCGAGACAAATCAGACACTGTTTTACAGCCGGAGCACACTTAGATTGGATTGATTGCTCAGATTGACAGGTCTTGATTTACTGTGCCACAGAATAGGAGCACACAGCTGAAACAGCGCTGAAAGATCATCACTCATCCACCAGGATCTTATTACTTGTTACTTATTCTATGTAATTATACACATCTTTATGCTTTGTGGCGTTTACATGTGTAAGTACTTCTTATGTTCATTAACACTCCAAATCCCATTGAAACTTTTGATTGCTTTGAGATATCAAAACAAAATTTGATCCAGATGCAGATGAGATAACTGCGAATAAGCCCAAACTTGACTATGATCTGTCATATATACTTTCTATTAGTCATCATGTCAAGCATATATAATAACAAAATAAATCAATAAATTGCATCACTTTTTCTGAGGATTTCTTAACAATGTTGTAACATAAGAACCTCCAAACAAGATGAAAATCTATTTTCTATTTTGAAAAGTTTTCTATCAAATGAGATCATGTAGTTGATGATACCTTGTTTGAGTTATGAGCCATTAAGTATGTAACTTGAAATCATGTGAACTCATTTTCAAAAAAGTTTTCAGGGTGTAAGGGGTTAACAGTCAACAGAGAGCTTACATATCACTTATATAATACTTGAATGATTGGAATCGGTATCCGCGGATGATAATGACAAGAAATCTGTAGTATCGGCTGTAAAAGTCCTGATCGAGCATCCCTAGTTACTAGTATAGTATACTTCCACATTCAAATACTAATGTTCAAAAGTTTGGGAAAAGTTCTGGATTTTTTTTACTTTTTCTTTTAAGCAAGGACGCATTCAATTAATTAAGTCACAGTAAAGATCTTTAAAATGTTATAATAGCTTTCTATTTTAATTAAAAGCAGTTCTTTAAACTTTATATTCATCAAAATTAAATTAAATATCATGATTTCCACATTTTTTAAATAAAATGTTATAAATGTTTCTTGAACAGCAAATCAGCATATTAGAATGATTCCTGAAGGAAATAAAATATATTAAAATATATTACAATAGAAAGTAGGTTTTTTAACTGAAATAATATTTCATGGTATTTATGTCTTTATTTAATCAAATAAATGCAGTCTTGGTGAGCATATAATATTTTTATTTTTGGGTAATGAATTTATAATCCCACTTTGTCCACAATCTTGGATTTATTTTGCCTTTTGACTAATTTCTCTGATTCCAATAGATTGTTTACGTATTTCAGTGATGCTTGTGTGGTGGAGTAGACATATGGTGAATGAATTAATGAATGAAGATGGCTTGGAAGAATTACGTGGTTGGAGAGAGGGATAAGCAGTTCTCTGTCATGTCAAGTCCATCAGAACCCAGCTGATTCAGAACCAGTGTCATTTCCAAATTCTCCCATGGAGTTGGAGGACGTGTTCACACGCCTCATCTCTCAGTGGCGATCTGAAGTCAAAGTTGGCTCCAATTTTTTCTTTCTCAACATACATACATACATACAGTGGCAATGCCCCCATGAATGCAGAGTGGATGTCATTATAGTGTAGCTACAATCTATTAAAATCATTCCACACGTCATCCTAGTGAAAATTCTGTAAAGCCTTTTTTTCAGTTTATACTATTTACATCATTATAAATGTATACTAACACATTTCCAAATAGATGGTTAGAAAACATATAGGTTACTATTGTAATCCCCATTTCCTGGAATGGAGGGAGGGAATGGAGATGTTATGTCAGAACTGAACAGACGAATTGGGATCTTGTCTGAGAGCCCAATCATCTTTGAGTGTAAACTAAATTAGCCAATGGACATTGGCGTGCAAGAAGCACAGGCTGTCGTGCTGTCTATACCAGTACGTATTTGCAAAATAACAGCGATTTGAAGCAGCCCAGCGTAAGCCATACTGCTAGCAACTCAAGGCAGTTAATATGCGAATCATCATTCGGTGGTGGAGGCATCCGTGGACATGACCGCATGCCTGGACACTTTTTCTAGGAGAACTCCTGCCCATAGAAATGCAAGGTCTGACCATGGGCTGAAGATTTGGCGACAGGCCGAGGTGATTGACACCCGGTGCATGCCGTGTTGCCACACTCATCTCTGAACTCGGCCGAGAAGCCATTGCTGAAGCGACCTCATATGAAGTAATCAAAGCGGCATTACTGTAGCTGCGGATGCCATATGCCTCAGGAGCCTCTGAAATAGTTTCAGTGGGGCCGCCGTCCTGCCCTTGAACGAGTTCAGGCAGTTCAGCACCGACTGAGCACATTTCTCTGTGAGGCATGCTGTCAGGTTGACCGAGTCCACCTCCATACAGAAAAAAGAGATCCTCTGCACAGGGGAGAGATTGCTCTTTTCTCAGTTGACCCAAAGCCACAGATGGTTGAGGTGCTGGAAGCGGGGGGGACTGCAGCCGGCGGCGGTTGTGGAGACAGCAGCGGTCCACCGGGCAGAATGTGCTTAATTGCTTCCGTCTACTTCTGTGCGGTCGAGAACTGCTGGGCGAAGTTTTCGACTGTGTCGTCTAAGAGGCCGGCCTGGGAGATCGGGGAGTCAAGAAAATTTTATTTGTCGGACTCTCTCATATCTGCCAGGTTCAGCCAGAGATGGTGTTCTTAGACCACCAGAGTGGACATCGTCTGACCCAAGGAGCATGCAGTGACTTTTCTTGCTGGTAGGGCAAGGTCCGTTTACTGTGTGCAACTCCTGCATTAGCCCTGGGTCTGAACTACCCTCATGCAGTTATTTAAGTGCCTTGACTTGATATACATGCAGGAGAGCCATGGTGTGCAGGGCAGAGGCGGCATGTCCAGCGGCTCTGTAAGACTTGGCTGTCAGAACAGATGACTTACAGGCGTTGGATGGGATGGGATTACCCTGCCAGGCGGCAGCGCTCTGCGGACACAACTGCATCGCTACTCTGCGCTCCACCAGGGCGATCTCCACGTGGCCCCTTGGCCACCCCACCATTGAGGGTAGTGGGAGGAGGAGGTACCAACTCGGTTTTGGGCAGAAAAAGGTGCCTTCCCCATGAGATGGACCAGCAATCTCACCCAAAAGCTCTACAGCTTGCGGTGCACTAGGGGGCCCACGGAGATTGGCTTGGAGGGTAAGCCCCCACTGTGATCCTCAGGTCACCCTGGCTATTCATCGAAGTAGCCTTATTCTGATCACCAGAAGACAAACTAGATCAGGGCATGGGTGAGGGATTTCACCTCGTCTGAGGTATTCGAGTCTCGCAGCGCCTTCACACCAACGGATGCAGAGCTTCTTCCTAACGTGTAGCACACTCGTTTGCAATGCAAATCTCACATGCCAATGTCCATTGAATTGTTTAGTTTACACTCCGAGATCACAATTCATTAGTTCAGTTCTGATGTAATGTCTAACGTGAATTTATTTCACTCGAATTCTATAGGTATTATTTGGGGTAAACATTGTAAATCTTAAATGATTAGAATTACATTTGACAAAATGTTCATTTAAATATTGTTTTTAAATATTAAATCGTTTCTAAATGTTTTACTGCTTTTTAAATAACCTGTTCTTAATGACTGAATGAAATCAGTGGTTCCCAAATTTTTTACCCCCGCAGGTATTTAACATAGTTCTGCATAACACGCCATTTCACCTTTTTAAGGAACAATATTTTCCCCCTTAAATTGATTTTCCAGTGTAATTTTTAACTTTATAAATAAAAAATATATATTTTAAATAAAAAATGTTCACATGATACCAATTAGGGCAGTGCAACATACGGAATGTCCCTGGGGTGGCTCTGGCCAATCCAGGGGGGAGACAACACCTGGCAGGCATGGTAGAGCGGACTCTGCCATAGGGAGCTGTATCGTGGAAGAATACACACATGGGACTGCCGTAGAAGTCACAACATATGGGACCAAGCCTAGCACAGGTTCCACCAATGCATACGAGTGTTAGGCCTGGCGGCAGACGCTCCGCTACGTCTGACTGCCGAGGGTGACGGAGGAGCTCGACAGGGTTCACCAACTGGGGAACTCTACTGTAGAATATAAGTGTACGTATACATGCGAGCTGACACTAGAACGGGCACTTTGGTGTTACTGACTGGTTGAAGAGAGCACACGGGAAGAAACCGGCTCTACACGGAGGCTATAGAATCTAGCGAATGTGTTATGTGTCACCCAGCCCACAGCTCTACATATATCTGCCAGCGAGGCACCATGCGCCAGTGCCCAGGAAGAGGTAACACTCCTTGTGGAGTGTGCTCTCAACCCGAGCAGGCAAGGCACGCCCTGGATTTTATCCACTATCCAGCGGGCCATCCTCTGCTTGGAGACAGCCTTTCCCTTCTGCTGGTCTCTGTAACAGATGAAGAGCTGTTCTGAGGTCTTGAAGCTTTGCGTTCTCTCCAAGTATAACCGCAGAGGGTGCACGGGTCAGAGAAAAGCCAGGGCTGGGTCTGCCTCCTCAGAGGACAGTGCTTGCAGGTTCACCACCTGGTCCCTGAAGGGAGTGGTGGGAACCTTGGGCCTCAGGGTCAGGGTCCTACCCTCTTGATGGAGGCCAATGCAATCAGGAGAACTGTCTTCCATTACATAATTTTTAACTCTGCTGACTTCAAAGGCTCAATGGGTGCTCTCTGCAGTGCCGTAAGCACCAGAGATAAGTCCCAAGAGGGTATAGAGTGAGAGCGAGGCAGATTTAATTTCCTCGCTCCCCTCAGGAACATGATGATCAGATTGTGCTTCCCCAGAGACTTACCTTCAATTGCATTGTGATGTGCGGCGATAGTGCAACATATACTTTGAGGGTGGAGGGAGGCAGCCTTTGGTCCAATCCATCTTGTAGGAAAGAAAGCACAGAACTGACCGAACACCTTCGGGGGTCTTCGTGGCAGGAAAAGCACCATTCAACGAACAGGTTCCACTTAAAAGCATAGAGGCGTCTCGTAGAGGGGGGGCCATGGAGGGAATAAAATAAAATTAATAAATTGGGAATAAAACAGCTAGCAATGCGATGTGTCTAGGGCGGCAAACAGGTCAACCTGCGTGGTCAATTGAGCAAGCGCAGAATGTGAGTGGTGCAAAGCGACTTCTGACTCCAAAGGAGGAGATGGCGGGCGAGTTGTGACATGCGACGGGAGCATAGACCACCCTGATGGTTGATGTACACATCGGCCACAGTGCTGTCTGTACAGACCAGAATGTGCTTGCCCTGTAGCGGCGTTTTGAAGTGGCCCAGCGCAAGACATACTGCTAACAACTTGAGGCAGTTGATGTGCCACTGCAGTTGATGCCCTGTCCACAGACCCGAAACTGCATGCCTGTTGTACGTGGCCCCCCATACGGTGGCAGAGGCATCTGTGAAAACCACAGCATGCCTGGACACTTGTTCTGGGGGAACTCCTGCCCATATACATGAAGGGACGACCTCTCAGGACTCTATTGTGCAGCCATTGCTGAAGCGCCCTCATATGAAGCAATCCGAGCGGTGTCACTGCAGCTGTGGATGCCATACGGCCCAGGAGCCTGTGAAAAAATTTCAATGGGGCCGCCGTCCTACATTTGAACAAATTCAATCACTTCAACACTGACTGAACATGCTCATCTGTGAGATACGCTGTTAGGTTGCCCGAATCCAACTCCATAACGAGAAAAGAGATCCTCTGCATGGGGGAGAGTTTGCTCTTTTCCCAGTTGACCTGAAGACCCAACTGGCTGAGGTGATTGAGCCAGTTGTTGAGGTAATTGAAAATGCGAACACCAAGCTCTCTCATGGGAGCAATAGCCGCCTCTGTGACTTTTGTGAAGACACAGGGCGTCAGGGACAGCCCAAAGGTTAGGACTTTGTGCTGATATGCCCTGCCCTTGAATGCAAAATGTAGAAACGGTCTTTGTTGAGACGGTCGATCGCTGCAAACCAATCCTGGGAACGGATGCATCCAAAGTGGACACCCCTGAACTTTGGAGGACGCCGGGTGAACAGAATCGCATAGACAGTGTGGATGAGCCAGCGAAATGGGCTGGCAAGCGCTAACCAGGCTTCCAGCGACTGAACAAGCAGGACCAACGGCACCACAGACATATCTGCAGTGGGGCAGCGAGGCGGGTAGCAGGGACCCGACTCAGACGGCATAGCGGCCCAAAGTGAGGTCTGAGTGTGCGATGCAACACTTACCTGCTTCCGCTGGGGGGCAGTAAGGGTGTGCAGAGGCCTCTTGAGTGCGTCCTGAACACAGCCAGTGCCCCACGCTGGAGATGGGAGAGGAACCTGAAGGTGACAAGGCATAGCGTCATACACCGCCAAGCGCGCGTTCTCTTGGGACCCAGAGATATTGTAAACAGCTCTTTTGTTGAATTTGTGGGTACCACTGGCCTCTCGGTGGAACACAAATAACAGAACAAAAGATTCTTTACCCCCTCCTTAATAGCTGCTCCCTCCATCTCTGGGTGGCCTGTCTCAGGGTTGCTTAGCCTTCTGCTTGTCACCTGGCTTGGCAACGGCCTGGACGGGGCTGGACAGCCTTCCTGCGACCGGCTCCACGCTGTTTCCCGGGTGGAGGCTGCTGCTGGGATTTAGTGGGAGCAGAGGCGGCTGCCAGAGGGTGCCCTCGGCAATGAGCAGGCAGAGGATCTGCAGCCTGCTTCTGTGCAGAACTGTTGGGCAAAGCTCTCAACCACGTCGCTAAATAGTCCAGCCTGGGAAATGGGGGATTCCAGGAACCGATACTTATCAGTCTCCCTCATATCCACCAGGTTGAGCCAGAGATGGCACTTCTGGACCACTAATGTGGACATCACCTGACCGACTGAACGTGCAGTGACTTTTGTCGCAAGAGTTCTGGGTCAGGCCTACCCTCGTGCATGTCCATGAGCGCTTGTGTTTGATGCACTTGTAAAAGTGCCATGGCATGCAAAGCCGAAGCAGTCTGTCCACAGGCTCTGTAAGCCTTGCCCGTTGGAGTGGATAAGAACTTACAGGCCTAGGATGGGGGACACTGATTACCCCGCCAGGAGTAAGCGGACGCTGGACACAGTTGCATTGCGATGGCCCGCTCCATCAGGGGGATCTCCACGCACCCCTTGACTGCTCTGCCATCGAGGGTAGTGAGGGGTGAGGAGGTACCAGATCGATTCCTGGCAGAAAAAGGTGCCGTCCATGATCTAGTAATCTCCTCATGCACTTCCGGGAAGAATGGGACCGCACTGGTTCTCAGCGCGAGGCAGCACAGAAAAAGAAGAAAGCAAAGGTTTTGTCCGAGGAATGCAAAAAGAGAAAACGAGAAAGTGATCGTATTATATTTGTTTATTTGTCTTGCCTCAAGCTATAATGCAAATCGATTTTTCAAATTTGAAGATTCATCTATGGTAGCTTGATATTATATTGACGATATATGGTTATTACCTACCACTCAAACATTGCATTGAAGTATCATAGATTCTGTAAAACGGTAACCAATAGACTAGACTACTATAATGACGCTGGCTTGTAAACGTGAGCATCGCGATCATTTGGCGTTTGAAAAAAAAAAAAAAAAACATGAAATTATATTCATATGACATGCTGAAACATGCCACTGTACCTGGGATGAAGACATTTCACACGCGACGCAAGCAGAACACCTGCATGTGAACTCCACCTGCAGTGTTCAGGGCTATCATAGTTGTCATGTCAACAAATGCACGTGCGATGCATCCCCTGATGCAGGATGACAGAGTTTACGACAGTAGTAGAGGACAATACTGTTTCCCAACTGTAGGGGGACCCCGAGAGCAAAACCTACCTAGTGCTGCTTTAAGGTGGAGTAGGATTAAATGAACAGAACAACTCCTTTTGTCAACCTTTTGTTCGCATACTCCCTCTGTCACCCTCTGTTTGGGAACCACTGACTCTGCTAAATAATAATAATAATAATAATAATAATAATAATGTAAAAAAGAGTTTTACTAATGACCACTGAAGATATATCACAAAATTATTAAAAAGTTATCCAGTTTAATTTAGTATACTAATGCTGTAATCATGCACGATCCCCTGTGAATTCAAATAAGAAATCAAACACTGAAACAAAAAAAACAAAATAATAATAATAATAATTTCTAAACACAGACAACTGAAGT
Source organism: Romanogobio albipinnatus (assembly GCA_023566225.1). Classification (NCBI taxonomy): domain Eukaryota; kingdom Metazoa; phylum Chordata; class Actinopteri; order Cypriniformes; family Gobionidae; genus Romanogobio; species Romanogobio albipinnatus. Next base: position 21,413,957 of record CM042256.1, on the reverse strand, counting down.
GATTTTTTTTAACTTTATGTAATAAATTTGTAAATGTAAATGTAGATGTTTGCCTCAAATGGGTGGCAGGAATGTAAATACATTTTTGGTAACACTTTATTTTACAGTGTCCCTGTTGCACATCTTATGTGTATACTTACTATAGTAATAAAAGCAAATAATTCATAATTACAAGCAACTAAACCAGACCACCAACCCTAATTATATAGTACATGTTGTTAATTAATATTACTCAGTACATATTTGTATAATTACACTGTAACAATGGCACCTTAAAATAAAGTGTAACCAAGGTTTTTGATACAAATAAGTATTGCTAGACAATATGAAAGTAGACAAAACAATGATATGAAATGAAGTACAACAGGTATATTACAAAGGAGCCCTGTCAGACCTACCGTACATTCTACGCCCCCCAGCTAAGCTACGGGCCCCTAAAATGAAAAAAAAGGGTGATAGCTTAGTAAGAAGGAAATTTAAAAGAAAGGAAAAAAAACACCTAGCCAAATAATTCAACACTATGAAAGATAAAACACCTGAACACTACCTCTGACTCATGCATTGTGTCATGCGCTCTCTGTAATGATGATATGTGTGTTCATCTTTATTAAACAAAGAAACAACAAACAAACAAACACAATTAGGCGAATTCACAAAGAATTCCGTGCAGGTGCTGTTGGTGTTTGGCCTCTAAACTACAGCAGGAAGCTAGAATATTGAATTTCGTAAAAATTTTCATAAAAATCTAATCATATTAATTGACTAATTTAATGGTTGTTGTAATCAATGTTAACATAAAGAAATAAATATCTAAATAAGCCTGTTAAATGTCATGCCATGTATGTCTTAATATATACCAAAAAATTATATATGAAAAACTTTTTAAATAAAAAAAAATTATTAATTCATTAATATATAAATGATTCCATCATTTTAATCATACTTCAGTTATTTTAGCAAATCAAGATACTGTTAGAGCTTGAATGCTTGTCATCTGGCATCTAGCAAACCACTTTTGTTCTGTGAAATTCTGAACATAAAAAACTCACATTTAACAAGAAAAAAACAAAACAATTATAACAGAAATAAACACAGAAAACACTGGGTGCGTTAGGCAATTTCTCTCTGTCTGTTTTTCTTACTGACAAAGACAATGAAATGTTATCATAACTTCCATTCTCACAGTAATTGGAAGCATAGTTCCCTTTCAAGGGAACTCGTGCTGCATCTAATGATGACGCTATAGGAAATGCCTCTGCATGACTGCATCTGAAGCACGTGTGCAACTAGTCCAAACTTGATTGGTGCACATCACCACATGATGTGTTATGGTGTACCACAGAAGCTACAATGGGAAGCTGACAACACAGCACCGTCAGCTTCTGCTCTTCAACAAGCGCTCTGTGTGAATTGTTTGTCTTATTTGGTGTTGTTTGTCCAATTAAGAACTCGTTACGTTACGGGAGATGACGCACACAATCTGTGTGTGGTTTGCTTAGGAGCAGATCACACACAGTCAGCTCTTGAGGGGCTGTGTTCATTCATAAATTCCTGACATGCATGCACTATCGGGAGTTCAATGCTCAGAATAGGGGTATATATTGTTCTTTGGCTGCACTTAACTTTGAGGGATTTAATAGTGAAATAGTCATCTGGCTTTGTGACATTATATGTTGTTGTTAATATAATATATTCAGCCTTTCATCCAGAACATGTTCACTATTCTGGTTGTTCTTTGGCTGCATATAATTTTGAGGAATTAAATGGTGAATAGGAAGTTCTTAAGATTATTTTTTGGGGCGAAGAGAGGAGAGGAGTTGGCTATGCAGAAGTGGATCTGTTTGTGTCGCAAGAGACAACCCACTGCCCGCTCTGGTTCTCCCTCACACATCCAGCTACTCTGGAACTGGATGCCATGTGCAGATGTGGCCGTGGCTATTCCCCTGTTTGTTTTGCTTCTAGTTCTAGAGAAAGTTCGCTGGACGGGATTAGCCTACTCCTTATATCCCCATCCTGGCTGGCCCAAGTGTGGAAACTTTGGGTCTGGCCCCTGGGGGGATCAGCTCCAGAATGGTCTATCAACCAAGGTTGTTGAGATCATCCTCAACTCTAGAACTCCCTACATGAGGAAACTATATACCCTAAAGTGGAGAGTCTTCACTTTATGATGCAGAGAACGTCAGTTGGACCCACTTAACTGCCCAGTGACTGGAGTGCTAAAGTTCCTTGAGGACCGCTTTTTTCCGGTCCTTCCCCATCCATGCTTTAGGTTAAGTGGAGGCCTTTCCTGCCTCCTACGCATCATTGAGCAAGGGATTTTGGGGAGACACCACTTAGATTGTTTCCTTCATGGCGCTTTTCATCCTACTCATGTGTCGACAGACCAGTAGAAGCTACATTACTTTGCCCTGATATGGTTCTTGAGATGTATGTCCATAGGACTATTTAATGGTGGAAGCTATCTCCATGGCTTCAAGGTGCAAAGTATGACTTCACCTCTGCAAATGAGAGCTCATTCCACCAGGTGTATGGTAACTTCAAAAGCCTTGTTGTCAGGAGTCTCCTTCCAAGACGTTTGTGTTGCAGCAGGTTGGTCGTCTCTGCACACATTTTTAATTTTTTTCAGCCTGGACCTGTGGGGTCTCAGGTGCTTTCGTCCTGAGTTGTGCCTAAACCGTTTCACACCAGACCAGGCACTTGTCAGTATGGCACAGTGGGTATTTCGCACCCCATAGTGTCATCATCGGACGCAGCATGAGTTCCTGTGAAAGGGAACGTCTCAAGTTACAAATGTAATCATTGTTTCCTGAGAGGGGAACGAGACGCATACTTCCTGCACATGTGCTTCAGACGCAGTCATCTAGAGGCATTCCCCATAGTGTCATCAGTGGATACAGCAACTCGTTCCCCTCTCAGGGAACAATAGTTACATTCATAATCTGAGCAAATCGATTCATAATTTTGTTGCAAAAGCCTGTCCCCTCATAAACTTCCCAAATTAGCTGTATTTTCCAGGAAGCTATGTAGCTAAACTTCATTGACAGTTCTGAAATAAGCAAAAATAAATTGTACAGTCAGCATTCACAATTAAACCTACCTAAGCCAAGATGGATTTGATGTCTATGTGAATTCAGCTCTTGCAAATAGCATGCAAGATCAGACACATTTCTCTGGTTACTTATGTAACCTGGTTCCCTTTGAGGGGAAAGAGACACTGGGTCAGATGTTGACGATGGGATCTATGGGATCGTTCCAGCATGAGCCGATGTCTGAAGCACATGTGGAAATGTGTATATGTGCATATTGGCCAACAGTGTGGTAAGATGCAGGTCATCAGCATCACCAATACCATAAAGAGACACCTCAAATGCACATCACCAGATTCAAATGACGCAGCATCTCGTTTCCCTCTCAGGGAACCAGGTTACATACACAATTTGAGACGTTCCCTTTCAAGTGGAACTCAATGCTGCATCATGACGATGACACTATGGGAACATTAATTCCCACATCACCATACTGAAAAACACCTGAACAACCAGGTTGTGAAGTATGCGCAAGCACAAATCATTTGGTCTAAGAAATGGATTAAGCCAAAGGAGTCAACCCAAGGAGCCTGGGGTCAATCCAATTCAACAATAAATACCTATACATGTGCATGGAAAGGGCAGCCTGCCACAACACAATAATAAAAGGGTTTATTAACAAGTAAGCTCCAAAGAGACGTACACTTCAGATGGAGTGGCCTCCATTAACCAAGAACAAAGACTACCGTGCATCCCACAGGTAAACTGAAATTGTAAAGACTGACAGGGCACAATCTTCTTCAAGAACATAGTCCCCCCTAGTGCCTAGAGATGAAGTATACTGCGCACTGCATATGCCTGAAAAAGAACTCAATTTGCAACTGATAAGGCCTGCAAATCTCTGATTCTTTTAAGTGAAGTTAACACAGAGCCACCTTGAGAGTCAGAATCTTCTCCGAGGCTGACTCCAAGAGCTCAAATGGAGCCTCTGATAAGCCTTCCAGGACTATGGAAAGATCCCAGGAAGGAACTCACAACCTATAGATAGGCCTCTGCTGTCTGACACCATGAAGGAAGGGAGATATTAGGGGACTTTGCTCCTCCCAGAATGCTACTAATTGCTTCTTTATCGCCTGAAACCTATCGATGACGGTATTAACTGCATTGTAGAATAGGCCAGACAGCAAAACTGGGGCATCCAGCAGAAAGCCTTTGTTTTCTCCTTGATGCCAGAGCAGTTGAGCCACAGATGTCTCTCCATGGCAAACAACGCAGCCATCAAACAGGCGATGGAGCATGCCGTCTGCTTTATAGCAAGGAGTGCCAGATCTGAGGCCTGGCGGTGTTCACTCACTCCAAGAGTCCAGATCTTTTAGCAGGTCAGCCTAGTACATGCAGTGACACGCTAGCCTGACCTGCTGCCTCATAAGCCTTGTAATTATGTAATTTTACGGGGTGTAGAGGGTAAAGGGGGCTTCTTTTGCATTGATGCTGAATATGGGGAGAGATAGCTAGCGTCTCTTCAACCACATACCCATAATCCTTAAACCTTATGATGGTTTAATAATTCGACATTGCAGGGTTATAAATAGGAGCCAAGTACAGGCTGCCCCAGTGTGATGATCTGGGAAGAATAGCAGATGTCTCAGACTTACTTTTTACTTCTTTTTTCTCATCTGACCATTCAAGATTGAGCTTATCCACCACATAGGTAACTACCTCAAACAGTTCCTTGAAAGCACAAGACTGCAATGGCTGACGAGGGATATCTTGGCCAGAGGCGGGTTATAGTAGGTCCTCATCTGGATCCAAAGAAATCGCCAGGCAACTTCTAAATCCAGAACAAGGTCATAGAGTTTAATGAAGGTAAGGGCAGTGCCCGCCTCAAGCTCATCAACCAGCTCCATCTGTGAAACCCATTATTTGAGCTCCTGTGCCGCCTCAGCAGACGTGGGACCCAAACCACGAGAGACAGGTGCTTGACTCTCATTGCTGGAAAGGAGAGCCAGGCATGAGTGGAGCTTCCACATTGTGAAACTTTCCCAAAGAGGGCAATTGCTCCCTCGAGAGCTGACCTGGCATCCTCTGCTCCCAAGCAGATTACAAATCATGTTTGTCATCCCTCATTAGGAAATGAGGGAATGGTGGAACACACTGCTTGTAATTCTTGGATGCCAATATGTTGGTTCATAACAAACAAGCAGGTGTCATATAGCGTCACCATAGTGTCCCATAGCATCAATGTCATAATGTAGTGTTGAGTTCCACTTGAAAGGGAACTATAGGTTAATGGCATAGAAGGTCAGGATATTAGCAATTGACTTTAATGTATGTGGTTAAATAATTCTTTCAATTAAAGGGTCAGAGAGGTGTATGCATTTGTAATAATCTTTTTTATTTGTTTTTTTAATTCTGCCTATGTTAATATGTTTACTTATAAAAGAAACATACTTTCAAAATGTTTTTTCAACACATCTTTAAGCACAGCAGTGTAGCTATGATCCCACATGAAATTCTGATGTCAAATGACTGAAAACACCTGCACAATCCATGTCATATCTGTTAATCATTTCCATTTTTATGTTTATCACTGAAAGAAAAAAAGAAAAAGAAAAAAAGGCATGTATACATTAAGAAAAATCAAAAACAAATCAATAGCACAGTTAGTTTGGAAAGAGAAGCACATATAACATATTTTGGACCATTACATGACTATTTCATCTAAAAAAATTAATATATGTCATTTACTCACCCTAAATCATTCCAAAACCTTTGGTTTTCTTTCTTTCGTAGATCATGTAAGTCATACAGGTTATGAACGACATGAGGGTAAATAATGACATCATTTTAATTTTGGGCTGAAAATGAAGTCCCCCTGATCTCAATATTCATAGTTATTTTACTATTAGAATTCCAGTCCTATAAATAACAATGAAGTTTGAACAAATATGATATCTGTTAGTAGAGGTCATTGTAGTTTTGGCAATAAATTATAAGCAAGCTACATTTTTTTTAAATCCTTTTTGGTTTTTGGTGATACCATTAAATCACATTATCCCAATAAATCATCATGGCATCTAAATTTCACAGCTACAGAGGACACATTGCCTTTTTCCTTTATAACCATACTGTACATAATTGTTCTTTACTTTCTGTATTGACAATGGTAAAAATGTAGCTGCTACATTGAAACAGTATGAATTAGCATAAAAAAATGCAAATACTTATAACAACATTATCAACAGCAACAAAAGAAGCAAAGGGTTACAATAAATTCCTGAGATTCATGCAAAGGTTTGACAAAAAATATCTAAGGGCTTCATCTTCATGCCCTTTAAGTGCTGTTTAAAATGAAATAGACACATGCCAGTGACTCATACAGAAAAACACAGGACTTGCATAGAATGAATGAAGGTCGTAAGATTGAGAGAACATCTGCAATAGCATCAGCACCTTTAAACAAACATCTTTTCATTCCCTGAACACGTCTCTTAGTAAATCAAAAACAAAACTTAAAACTGGAACAATTCATCAGTCTATTGCACCTCATAGCTATAAACAGTATGGTACCTATTGTGGTTCAATTGTTTTATAGAACAAAGTATAAATATAACCAGTGCAATATAAACCAACAAATTATATCTGAATGTTGAATAACAGTTCATAGGTCCTTCTTACACCACAATAAATAAATAATGCATCACACAATTTCTTTTATAATTCAGTTGGCTCTTTTAGCTGTTAATTTGTTTCTTATGGCTAAACCCTTGTTGGGTAAAGCTCATGTTGATATACAGCATATCATGGATTCCCACACCATGGACATTTGCAAAGTAATATTACGTTCTATTATGCTTCTAAAATCCATACATTTTTACATACATTCTCTGTGTCACTGTTTCAAATTGATTATCTTATCTGAAAGAATAGGCAAAAAACTGACCCTCACATAGACTGCAACGTAATTACCACTTCTATGCTGTTCACCCTATAAACAGTGCAGCACTTATGGGTGCTACGTAAGAATGCCGGCTCCTGCATCAGCACCACATGCATGCATCATGGTGTCCACGTGAACAGTGTCAGAGACTGATATGGAAGAGAAATTGTTGAATAAAGTCGTTATTTTTTGCACACATAAAGTATTCTCGTCGCTTCATAACATTAAGTTTAAAGTCACATGGACTATTTTAACGATCTCTTTACTACCTTTCTGGACCTTGAAAGTGGTGATTGCGTTAGCTGTCTATGGAGGGGTCAGAGAGCGCACGGATTTCATCAAAAATATCTTAATTTGTGTTCCGAAGATGAACAAAGGTCTTACGGGTTTTGAACGACATGAGGGTGAGTAATTAATGATAGAAATTTCATTTTTGGGCAAACTAACCCTTTAAGCCAATTAGAGCGGTTAAACTGTCACCCACCACAACAAATCAATATCTCCCTTGTGCAACAGGACACACATCAGCAAGACCCCATTAATAGATTAATGAGCTAAAAAAAGCCTAGAAATTACATCACTAGTGATGACGGTGTCAGTACATTCAAACCATGCCACTCTGTGCTTTGCAAAGGAGCAAGGACAAGGACAATGTCTTCAATGCCAAATAATTGGCTAGCTCAATGAGCAAAATGGTGGCATAGAGCTAGTGGATTTAAGATGGTTTCCTTGGATAGTTTTTTCATGATTGCTGGCTGAGTTATAAATGCTAATGTGAAGACAAAATCGATTTTTAAAGTACTGTATAATTATTGTAATGTATGATAATTAGTGAATTTCATTATTTACTCAAGGTAAATGGAGATATGTATAACACATGATGGTGTGATTAATTTCTTGAATATTTCTGAAATTCTTATTTAAGACTTTAAACTTCTGTTACCACTCAAGGTAACATTAAACAACAAAAAAAATATCGAATTTTGTTGTAATATTTCAAATTAAGTATAAATATACTTTAAATATACTTAATTTTCAAAAGACAAATATTGCCTTAAACTTTGGCATGATGATAGTTATTTTATAGTAAACAAAATAGTTTCATATAGCCTCTGTTATAATTAAAATACTTAAACCTAGTACATAAAAAAATATTATATTAAGGAATGTTTATCTTATATTTTATAATATTTTATCTTAAACTTTTAAATGCTAACTATATTTATAAATGGAGAATACATTTATACTTTTACAAATTTTGTCATAATTTTCACAAAAGTGTCACAGTGTCTCGTTTACTTTATTATAGTGGCACATGGAGATTGAATGTCCTGCAAGTAAACCCCTAAATAAATGTTATTTAAATCATTATTTTGCAACTACATAACTTTTTTGTGCATGTACATTTTGTGCATATAGAACTGGTTTTGCATGCTATGTGTGTCCTGTGGAGAAAAATTCAGATGGTCCCTTGAACGGTAACTTAAATTGAAAAATCTTTAAAGGAGAATCACTATCCAGGGAAATGGACTATATGATTAGGAGAGAAAAAACAGGAAGGGGAAATCTTTTTTTTTTTTTTTTTTTGCATTTTGTATTCTTGATTTAAGAAATAAATGAATTAAAATATAAATAAAGGTTTGAGTGAGCAAGGGAGTCAAGGTCATAGTTACAGCATATTTATGAGAAAGACTGTATGAGAATTACAGAAGCAATCATTTTTTGAAACTACATAGAAAGTTTAAAACTACAGTAGTGCTGAGCGATAGTCAGTTTTCATTTCTATTATTCAATGTAAGTTGTTGAACATAATTATATATTTTTCAGAAGATAGCAATTGTTGAATAAATACCTTAATAAAAAAAAACACTATGCCTTGGGAAATTAAATATACTATGTTTTAAATTGTATTACATACAGCGAGGAAAATAAGTATTTGAACACCCTGCTATTTTGCAAGTTCTCCCACTTGGAAATCATGGAGGGGTCTGAAATTGTCATCGTAGGTGCATGTCCACTGTGAGAGACATAATCTAAAAAAAAAAAATCCAGAAATCACAATATATGATTTTTTAAACTATTTATTTGTATGATACAGCTGCAAATAAGTATTTGAACACCTGTCTATCAACTAGAATTCTGACCCTCAAAGACCTGTTAGTCTGCCTTTAAAATGTCCACCTCCACTCCATTTATTAGATGCACCTGTTTGAGGTTGTTAGCTGCATAAAGACACCTGTCCACCCCATACAATCAGTAAGAATCCGACTACTAACATGGCCAAGACCAAAGAGCTGTCCAAAGACACTAGAGACAAAATTGTACACCTCCACAAGGCTGGAAAGGGCTATGGGGAAATTGCCAAGCAGCTTGGTGAAAAAAGGTCAACTGTTGGAGCAATCATTAGAAAATGGAAGAAGCTAAACATGGCTGTCAATCTCCCTCGGACTGGGGCTCCATGCAAGATCTCACCTTGTGGGGTGTCAATGATCCTAAGAAAGGTGAGAAATCAGCCCAGAACTACACGGGAGGAGCTGGTTAATGACCTGAAAATAGCTGGGACCACCGTTTCCAAGGTTAATGTTGGTAATACATTAAGACGTCATGGTTTGAAATCATGCATGGCACGAAAGGTTCCCCTGCTTAAACCAGCACATGTCAAGGCCCGTCTTAAGTTTGCCAATGACAATTTGGAAGATCCAGAGGAGTCATGGGAGAAAGTCATGTGGTCAGATGAGACCAAAATAATTCATAATTCCACTAAACGTGTTTGGAGGAAGAAGAATGATGAGTACCATCCCTACTGTGAAGCATGGGGGTGGTAGCATCATGCTTTGGGGGTGTTTTTTGGCACATGGGACAGGGCGACTGCACTGAATTAAGCAGGGCTGTACAGTGCGACATATATGTCATGCTACAAAAAAATTGGTCTGTGCGATGAATATATTTACCACAGTAGCACGCGTGCGATACAGTTTAGCATGTGAGACAGAGCTCATTTGAGTGGAGGGAGAATTTGTTTTGTGCTCGTGTGAGGTTAATCTAGGGCTGCACGATTGACTGAAATTAAACCAAAATCGAGATTTGTCTTTGTGAAATTATGAATCGCTTCAATTTTTAAATAAATAAATATATAAGCAGATGAAGCGCAGCGTTCAGGGCGGATCGATCGGTTCACAATAAATGCTGCTCTATCTCTGCATGCACTGTGAGATGGAGTCATTGGCATTTTAGTTCGAAAAGGGGCACGGTTTGCATGAAAAATTGCTCATGTAAAAGCTGTCAATGGCTCTGTGTGCACCGGGGTACCGAAGCCGAGACTCTGAAGGAGGTGGCACTCGAACTGTCCCGCGATTCACGTGAATGTGAAAGCAACACTGACTCGGGTGCACATTTGTTCAGGAAGAAATGTAACCTGCATATGTGATTTATCATATTACAATCTATTTAGTTCAATAAAACACATGTGGTGTTGATGATTTACCTTGGATACTAGTGTATTCGCGCATATGCGTGCAATCAGGGCAACAAATGAACTTCATGCGACGAGAAGCGTTTACAAACCTGTTGTCCAACAAAAGAGAACATTTAATCGAGTGTTTGAAATAACCTACTTTTGTAATCTGACAGGCTTCACGTCACAGAATGAGGCAGAAATTATATTAGGCTTCACATCACAGAAATTATATTATTTTCTAATATTCTGTAGTAGTGATAGATTTGCGGTGTAGAGACGTGTACAGTACTTTTTTCTCAGTGAATACATAAGATAAAATAAAACAAAAATTAAGACATTAGTCACACATTTTTTTATCATAATTTAATATTTTATTATAAAACCTTAGACCTTTCTAATGATTTATGTTTTCTGTAAAATATAATAATAATAATAATAATAAACAAAGGCTACTGTACCAAATATTAACATTGATTTTCTCAGGTGTTCATATACTTATTTGCAGCTGTATCATACAAATAAATAGTTTTAAAAAATCATACATTGTGATTTCTGGATTTTTTAAAAATAGATTATGTCTCTCACAGTGGACATGCACCTACGATGACAATTTCAGACCCCTCCATGATTTCCAAGTGGGAGAACTTGCAAAATAGCAGGGTGTTCAAATACTTATTTTCCTCACTGTATGTATATTATATATTTTATTAAAAGAGTGCAGAGGACCAGCAGAATTAGTCTACAAGAAGTATGTCCATTTAATAATGAAAAATATGCTGAAGTGTATTAATTATTGTAAAATCATATAAATTGAATATATTTAAGAAAAGCACCTAACAAAGCGATTCTTGAAATGCCATTACCTGATTTGATATTCAAATCTACACTAAATTTAGTGATTTTAAATGTGTACCTTGAATGCAATGTAAGTTGCTTTGGATAAAAGCGTCTGCCAAATGCATAAATGTAAATGTAAATAACAGTCAATAAAATCATATTAAATTAGTTAATCATTTTAGTTAGGACTTTTTAAAAGTGTATTCAGGATACAAAATGTGTGAGAGCACATTTACAAGGCACAACAAAAGTGATTCTACAGTAATTTACACACTTACATATACATTCTAAACATATCCTATAACGGGTTGAAATAATACCATGTTTTAGCGTTTGGAAAAATTAATGTTTTGAAACTACTGATACTTTGCACAGTTGTAACTATACATTTATGACTGAGAGTAGAAGTCAAAAAGCAGCCATAAAAGAAAAATATGAAATATGAGAAATATGACATTTAGGGGGATACACATCTTTGTATAGTTTCAATTAAATAAACTGCATCTCTTTTCATCCTTGATTAAAGTATTGTAATAATAAAATACTTTAATAAAAAAGATACCACTCAGCACTACTTTGCAAATAGCCCACAAATGCTTACTATATGTATTGGCTAGTAATTACACACTGTAGATGTAGAGTTACAATAAATATGTTAAAGGCTTATGCTTAAATTAAAATACAATTTGAATTGTGACTTCTAATCCATCTATACATAGAACATAAAGTAGATTTGCAAAATGAACTGAATAGCAATCCGATAATACTAATGTTATTGAATGGTATATCTGTTATGTTTTATTTTTAATTTTTTTGGTCTTCCTACTTAATTTATTGTTGGAATGTATAGTTGTATTATGTGTTATTTTTAGTTTTTTGATATATTTGTTATAAGTGTTATATTTGTTTTTGTCCTGTCTTTATGCTGCTGTAACGCCTAAATTTCCCCTTGGGGATAAATAAAGTTATCATCATCATCATCATCATCATCATCATCATCATCATCATCATCATCATCATCATCATCATCAATTTTTCCATGTTTCAATGTTCCATTACGTACAGCTCAACATGATTGCTGTACATGGTTCGTCATTTTCCCTTGAAATGAAAAGCAAAGGGCTGTGTGACCTGGCACAAGAATATTGCAAGAATGGTTCACTTTGCAATCCAATATAATGGGCTTCCAAGTTTTTTAGAATATAGAATGTTGATGTCAAATAAGTAAAAATATGTTGTTCTACAGCAAAAATGACACAAAGTCATGGTTCAAACGTGAAGTTTGAAACTTAACAAAAAATGCTAATAAGTTGTTACAGAAGAATATAAATGGCAATCCAATTTTTCAAGCGGTCCTGCTTTATAATATGTGTCTTTAAGTACTATGCACTCTCTTCAATAGATCTATTTGTACAATGCACTTGTGTTTATGTTGCAAAACAATTTTGCGGCTATTGAGGTGTAATACATGTAAGGTTAGGGACAGGTTTAGCCGTGTGGTTAGGTTAAGAGTGGGATAGGGGTAGTGTAGTTACAATGTAAATGTGAATGTAATTACATTTTGTTTAAATATAAGTACAACATAGATACATCTATGTACACATTAAGTTCATTGTATTGTGCATTGATTAATTTAAATTAGGGCTCTAACTAATGATTATTTTGTTAATCAAATAATCGGCCGATTATTTTGACGATTAATCGAGTAAATGTTACATTTTACGGCAGATCTAATCCTTGTTTAATTTAACATTTAATTAAAATGTTTACTTAATCTTTAATATTTGGCCACTGTAATTTCTTAACCAAAAATATGTAGACATCAAAACATTCAAACTCGTGAGGGTTTAAACTTTTATTTTGAAATCGCAATGAACAGTTGAAACATATTGATATATTCTCCTGTGTTGCCGTGGGTTTATAAATTAAAAATCTGATAAAATGGCACCCATTGCATTCCCAGATGAACGTTATAAGCAACTCAAACTCACATCATATGCAGAGATGGAGTTTGTGTGCATATAAATGATAACAGTTCATGTGGAGTAGCATTTACTGTGAATGGAACTGCTCTGAGACTCACGTAAGTAATCTACACGCATGTAAATAAAGCAATATTAAACCTGTGAGGCATATATGCCTTTATGAAAATTCACACTATGCTATGGTTTTTAAATGGTTTTAATACATCGTGCAGTGTTCGTTGAATGCATCACTTCCGGTATTTTGCCGGCTACTCAACACAGGTATGTTGCAATCGAGGATTTTTAAAAATTGAGTACTCAAATTTAATCGAGGAATGGTGATATCAAGGATAGGTTCAAACATGCATACTGTAGTTTTTCTGTAACAACTTGTTAGCAACCATGCAGTGGTTTCAAAGTTCACATTAGAGGTATGACTGTGTGTAATTTATGTTGTAGAATAAAATGGACTTTTAGAATGGCAGTTTTCAATTTCTGAGTATAATAACATCTGTTATTATACTTACAAATTGAACACTAACCATTAACCAATTTGTAAGTATAATAACAGTTATTATACTAAGAAATTGAAAACTGCCATTCTAAAAGTCCATCTGCATCCTTCAACTATATTCATAACCTCTTTTGGTCAGATTGAGTGGTGAGATCATTCACCACTGTCACACAAGAACTGTTTAGCCATGGACAAAACACTGACAGTGACAGTCAGACAAATTGAGACATTCTCTACAATGCAAATAACATTCATGAATCATTTCCGTTGTGATGTAAACAGATTTTATGATCTGGCACAGCAAATGGTTCCGTCTAGAATAGCTACACTATCCCTGTTTTGCCAAAACGGCACCTTCTCCTATCGGCATCTTTGCAAAGAGAAAAGTGACAAGCTCTTCTCAATGCTTGGTCCAGTGATGAAAATGATTAGAATGATAGAGATAAGTAGGACATTGGTCCACTAGTGTATTTTCTGCACCAGAGTTCAAGGCTGGCACTTCTTTGACCGTCCACTCGACTGCAGTTCTTCTTCTTCCTGCCAGTGTCTAATTTGGATCTTCCCAGCGGCTTGGTCAACGGTGGGCCGGTGGTGGGTCTATCAGGACTGGCAGGGCTGGTTGGGCTGTTGGTGGCCGTGGTTCCTTCAGGAGTTCCCTCAGTGATCTCAATGCGTGGAGGCTCCATTAGGTCAAAAATATTAAAGGCAGCCGGTTCGGGCTGACACATTACTGAAGCGTCTGCAGTGTTTTGTCTCACCAGACCATTAGCACCAGTCTGGACGCCAACGGACACCCTCTCGCTCGACTGAGTGGAACTGGTGCCGGTGGCAGCCTCCCGGCACATCGTCCACATGTTATAGCACTGGGTGAAATTAAAGAAGTTGCTGTTGAAAGTCTTGAGCTCTCCGCAGACATCCCTGCGCAGCTCTGCTAGCTCGTAGCGCATTGCCGATATCTCCTCTTTCCACTGCATGTTGAAGGCAGCCACCATGTTTGCAGACTCCTTGAAAGCCTGAATAGCCTGCGGGACGGGAGGATCTGGTGGGGGCTGGGATGGGGGTGGACATGGTACTCTGTAGGCATGCGAGGAGGTTGGAGGAACAGAGATAGCTGTGACCGTGGAACTGGTGCTGTGTTGACTACGTGTAGCATTTTCTCTTTCAAACCTCTCGATTTCTTGATAAGCTGAGGAGCTGGCGCCATCATCGTCCTCAATCAAATCCTCATTTAGCAATGAGGTGCCCTCCATTGCATCATACCCCTCTGGAAGACAAATTTGAATATAGAGATAGGAAAATTCAAAGGGATGAACAGCTGAGGAATTCGGCAAGGCCTCTCATTTTATCTAACGTCAACACTTGTTTTGTGTCTCATATTAGCAGTATGTGAGTAAAGGCCCTGTAGACACCATTCTCAACTGCGTACTACATTGGTTCCTGGGAGTAAATTCAGGAACTTTTGCATATATCAAATATGGAGAAAGACTGAAGAAAAACAACATTAGATTTTTATTTCATGAAAAAAATGTGTTTGTTTTCACAGGAAGCAAGTAAATATATCTGTTTGTGACTAGGTTTAATGCAGGGCTGTTGCAAGACCTTTTTTACGGGGAGTGATGTATACAGGGCCGTCCTAAGCATTTTGTGACGATTGCGTTCAGAGTGAGGGGGGATCGCCTCTGTCCATTCGCCGCGGGACATGGGGTTCAGTGCGGTTGCACCAACCTAAGGATGGCCCTCAATGTATATCAATATTAGAATCATTTTCTGTGATAATATTTCAGCAATTATTTCATGTGCTTTCTATCAGCTATTTAGAATCAGAACTAGCGATGCCAGATTTGCAAATGCATTAACTCTTTGATCTAATCGGACAAACAGATTTGCAAAAAGGTCTGAAATTGTTCACAATTTTGTTCGATTCCTTTGGAAAATTCACTCAAACACTGAAATGTTTGCAGTGGCTCCTCACACTGAAATAGAAATAGGACATGTGTCAAACTCCAATCCTGGAGGGCCACTGTCCTGCAGAGTGTAGCTCCAACAAGCTCCAAAACACTTGCATGGAAGTTTCTAGTGACCCTGATTCAGATTTTTCACTTGATTAGATGCTTCAGGCGTGTTTAACTCTTTCTTCTTTTTTTTTTTTTGTGCAAACCACCACCTGCATTATTATTTTCACAAAAGTTTAATGTCCCCCAGAATATTTTGTTAAAAAATATAAAAGAAAAAGAAAAAAAAAAACTGACCAACTTTTTTTTGTTCTAGCTTTATGCATTCCTTTTTTATCAACACTTGAATATGGGTAAGTTTCATTAAAAAGCAGCATTTTGAGCAAAACGTTTTTGTCAAAGACTACATCCAGATTGGATTCAGAACGATGATCAAAACATAGATGGAGTGCATAGAGTCCATCAACAACCTCAAAGCTTGTACAGTACTATAGCTTGTCCTGAGTCGACATTTCATTTAGTAACATTAGGCAGTCTTGATTTATATGCTGTTTAATATTGGTGATTGTGTTATTTTACATGTGCATCTACTTACATATGATATCACATGTTTCTGCTTCTTAGACCTAGTCCACACGTACACAGGTATTTTTATAACCGGAGTTTTTCCTCCTCCGTTTTAAAAAACAATCGCATCCACACAAAAAAAATCAACAAAAGTGATCTCCGTCCACATGAAAACGCAAAACCGCACTATGATTGGCTGCCTGATTTCCACAAGGGTCCCATCCACGGCACAGATGCACTGAGGGATGCTATGGGCTCAGTGAAACCCTTCTACAAGTTTACTTTGGACTCAGTGACAGGTAACTGTACACAGGGGCAGGGCCCAAGTGGACTGAAGCTTCACACACTTGCCTTACTATGTTGTATTATTGCATTCTGCCGCCTCTGTTCTGCAATACAATGAGATAACTGCGCATGTATCTGTATACATGTGATAACCGCTATTAGCAGAGTTATTAAAAGCTACGTCCACCATTGCATAGACTCCACTCATGTAAACAAAAGCGATAACGGCGCACAAACTGACGTCAAACAAAGGAGAGAACGGCTCACATTTTGACTTAACAAGCCGAAATCTCCGGTTTCACCATCTACACGACAACGCTGTAAAAGGAGTTTCTAAAAAACTTCACCCTGGACAGAGTTTTCAAGTCTGGTTTCAGTAACCGGATACTGCGTTTGCGTGTGGACCAACAGTCAAACCGCGTAGAAAAACCAAACATTCGCCTATCATTCATCTGCAAATATGGATTATCACTTGAAACATGTAAGTAGTAGCAACTTCACAAGTCTGCTTGTACTAATGTTAACCAAGGCCCAGATAAATATACGTTATTAGGCGCATATCTGTTTGTGTGGAGAGCACGCTTACAGCATGATATACAGGCGACCACTCGCATTTAATTTAAAATACTCTGTCATTTTTGGTCATACAGATAAGAGTAATGCAAACTTTAGAGGGTCTACTTTTATTTCAGTAAACTCACAATAACAACAAAACGTTGTGCTTTTGTAAAGTAATGATAACTATCAGGATGCGCTTTCTGCCGTCTCTGTCTCAGTGAACTTGAGCGTCACAAAAATGAACCTAACCGTGAATGAACCATGTATGAATCGTGTATGCTTGCCTCACAGATATGGGAAATATATCTATAGAAAGCTAGAAATGTGTACTTTTAAATTAACAAACTTAAGTGGAAAACAAATATTCTCAGTGTAATCCTTATGAAACATACATATAGGCGCATCCAATACTGGGGAGATGACGAATCAGCATTGTCGACTTAATCTCTGCAGCAGAAAACATTATCAATAATTTATTAAAATGTTTATAGTCTCCTGTTTTTTCATGACACACCCATAATCATTACGTTTGCCGGTGAGCTGTAGCAAGCTTTATGTTTGAGCTCTAATTAAAGGCTCATTATTATGATTTATGGCTTCATAATAATAATAATAATAATATATTGCTTAAATGAACAACTACTTGTTGACTAGAATACCCCCCCACCCCCTCCCCCAAAACAGCATAACAGTGAAAATACAGAAAGCCAGGAATTTCCGTCAATAGCAGGGAAGCGTTTTGTCACAAATGACAGAATTTTTTGTCAGTGGTGGGGAAACAGTTAATTAGAGTTGGAGCTAAACTCTGCAGGACAATTTGACACCCCTGGGATATTTTATAAGACTGGATGAGGTTGATACATTGTAGGAAGCAAAACATCTATCTTTCAAATGTCGCCTATTGTTTGTCACCAACAAAGCAGGGTGGCTGTGCCCCAGTACTGATGAAAGGCAAGAAATGTGGTTTAATGAAAGTGTTCATTTGAAAAAAGAATTGAATGTAATTTATTGCAGTCAAGCACATTGTGTTGTCAGGGTCTTTTTTACTCACATACATTTAGCCTTCAGATGTGTGTTTACACTGCCTTCTCACTAGCATCATAGAACATCTCATCTGTTCAGCCTTTCCATCTCTTCACAGCATAACCATTAAAAAAAATCTTCCAATGCTATTAACCAGCTTTTATCCACTTAGCAAATCACAGAGCATTGTGGCAAATGTAGTGTTTTTTTGTTTTGTTTTGTGCAACAGAAAAGATGAAAAGGCAATAAAATGTCACGCAATCATTCAGGCAAGGAGATATGAACCCTATTGAATATGTTAAAAGCCCATCTATTGAGCTGATTGGACCATGTGGAGATTATAGGGGCGGGATTAAACAGAAACACAATGCAATAACGTCGTTAGGTCTTTGTGAGGGCTGCACCAGGCAGAGGCTGCAATCCCACTGTCCATCACAGCTGAAATCTTCCACACCAGCTCTTAATTCCAACCGCATTTTGCTGGCCACGTTTGTTCTTCAAGGATGCCATGGTTGGTATAAAAATGGAGAAAAATGTTAAAAGTGACCCAACCATTTTTTAAACATTCTAAGAAAACCTTTCCTTCTATTGTAATTTAAAGCTGCAAAATGTAAATTTAAAAATAATTGATTTTCCCATTTAGTCATTTACAGCAATTAATAGTTTTAGTTATAGCATCTGTGATATGATGTCGATTACCACAGAATTTCAATCCATCCCTCAGTTTGTAAAAACAAACAAAACATGCATTTGCAATTACTGTAATACACTTACAATGACTTTCTGAGGCAAAGCATTGCATCAGTACAAAAATGCAAAAATATCACCACAAGATTTACTGTAAACATTATACATGCCAACATGAGACTACTGTGATAGTTTTGTTAAAAAATATAATATTCACAGTCATATTTCTAAAAACCTTTTATAATGTCTTGCCCCATAGACATTTATTGTAAGTGCATGTCTTACTGTAAATAAATTTTTTGTTATAGTCAAAACAATTATGTGGTAATCAACAGCATAAAAAAATAATAAATAAAATATGATAAAATAATATAAATAAATAAATAAAAGTAAAATAAAATAGGTGTGAAATGCCTTTCATGGAAAAGCATTGCTACTTTGGCAACTGAACACTGGTTGTCCCTAATCTGACCTTTAGTTATGTGTATTTCAAAGGACTAGTCCTGATTTAGTTGAGAAGGCAGTGCAAAAACACACATATCCATTGAAAGATGTATGCGTGTTGACATTATAATACCTGTGACAGGCATACCTCCAGCTGCTCTTTTCCCCTGGATCTCCTTCCTGTGATGGCCAATGAGGGGCCATGCCACCCTCCCTCCCTTTCCACCATCACAGAACACCCAACACTTTACTTAATATTTCCCATTGATTTTAGCGACAACTAAATTTAGTTTCATCTACTTGGTGAATCTATGGGGTATGCTTGATAACAATTATCTGATATGTCAGTGCTTTTGAAGTGCTTTTTCTATTAACTATAGAACCAGAGAGCATCAATACCAGAGTTTAAGCAATTATTTAAGCTTTTAAAAGTTTTTAAAAGGTAAGAAAACATCTAATTTTGCTTCTAACACATACACAAAGTATGGTTCTTTTTGTAAAACCAAAGTAGCACAGGACTGCTGAAACAAGAAGTCCTCCAGAGTGAAACAGGCTGGATGAAATCCTTTTGAGAAAATGGTTTTGTCCTACAGCCGGTTGACGTGAGCTGACAGGGATTGCGTACAGAGCCATATGTGGTGAAAGCACTTCAGCAGAGTGAGACGGTGGGATTGGAGAGCTCTCCTTTCTCCTTAAGAGTCTTCAGTGTGTTGTCAGTATTTTTTGACAGAGTTTTTGACAGTATGAGGGTCCAATCAAATCAAACTCCAGTTTGAATAAACACAAAGAACCCCACATTAAATGAAAAAAAAAAAAAAAAAAACAACAACAAAGTTTCACTGGAGTGACCAAACAAATCATACAAAACAAATTAGCATTTGGGTTTTAAAATGTAATCAACTGAAAAAAGGTATTTTATAGTCACAATATTTGACATCAGTTTGTGGTATTTCAATAGGGTTCATAGCTTTACTCCATGTGCACACCAAACACAGCAGGGGTGTTGGGGAGGGTGTAGAGACAGGCATTCTGCTCGCACAAAGAAACTGTGACACATGATGCACGCTTTCTGATGAGTATGTGTTGCACAAAACCTCCACACCTGCTCTGTCAGGACTTCTTGAACTCATTTAGGATGGGGAAAATTACTCATTAGTTAGGATTAATGGTAAAACTGGATTAGGATAATAGGATTTGTTTTCAGCTTCAGTTTTTGAATTCATAGAGAGATTATTAAAATACAATACTCTAGCTAATTCAATTAGCACATTAACAAACCACTAAAATTTCACCTCTGTGACAGAATTTCTCACATGAAATATTACAATGAAACCTGTAATCCTTAAAAAAGTTTAATGAAACCTTAAATAGTTAAAAGACATTTTTAATAATTAGAGTTTTGTTCTAAAATATTTATTTTACAATTAATCAATATTTTCTATAAAATAAAGATTTACTGCATGCTTAGTTTAGTATACAGAAATAATTATACCTAAATATAGCTGCAAACAACAACTAAGGGGCCAAGCACAAAAAAGGCACGATAAGTCATGCCAGCATGGCTGGGAGCATTAGAACAACTGCAACAATGAGCAATTAAAGACATATTAAGATAATGTTAGGTAAAATGGCTGAAAATTCATAAATACAGTCACTAATAATATGATTTAATGGTTTATCACGTTTGACCTATATTGACACGAAATCCATAACATTTTGCCGGCATGGTCTGAAGATGATACGATAAAAATGTTTGTGAAAATCGGACCAATAGTCTAGGAGGAGTTCGAAAAAATTTATTTTGAAAGAAAATCAAAATGGCGGACAGGAAGTTTGGCTGACTAAATTGGTATCTATATTCTCGGCATGACCAACGGCATCTATTAATACCAGTTCCATTACACTAGACTAATGTAATGAGAAGTTATTAACATTTTTGGAAATGTCATTATAACTTTTGCCCCAAAACTTTTTGAGTACCGTCAGCATATCGGCACAATATGATAATGTGTAAACAAATTATAAGCAAAAAGAGCAATTTTCTATAACTCCTGACCACTAGGTGGCACTGCGGCAAAACTGTTGTCAGAACACAAACCAAGTCAGGGAAAAATTGCCTCATACATTTTGGTGTGCTCTTTGTCATTTTTGTCAATTTTTTGGCACGTTATTATAGAGTGGTTCGACAAATCAACTTGAATTCCATACATTTTGTCGGCATGGCCTAAAGATGGTCTGGTTCAAATTTCACAAAAATCTAGGTCTAGGAGGAGTTTGAAAAAGTAAGTTTTTCTGAAAATTCTAAATGGGGGAAAAAATGTCATGATGTAATAGGGTGCAAAATGTCGTAAATGTTTCTAGCCCTTACAGTTCAAAAGCTATTAGCATAAACATGAGTGCAACTTTAAACAGTTGGTGCAGCTAAAGCAATTGAGTTAGATACTCCAAATATCCTGTGGTTAAAGTCTACACTGTCCTCTATCTGTGTGCTAAATTTCATAACTTTCCTGCTAGCGGTTCGACGGGATGCCATAGACTTTCAGAAGAAGAAGAAGAATAAGAACACCAACAATAATTACCTTCTGTGCTTGGCCCCTCATAAACTGATTCAGTTTCATCTAAATATTATGTCTTTGAACACTAATTAGCATTTAGTTTATGTAAGAATGTGATATTTCTTTCTGGGAGAACTTTGACCCCTGCTTCTGAAGCATTGTGAATTTCTTTCCACTCACTAATGTAGATGTTTTATGCAACACATAATATCACATGAAATTGTAGTTCACAGTCATTGCTTTGTGCGTTCAAGTTAACTAAACTGAACTGAAACATTTATTTTATTTCAACTACTAATCCATTTGCAGAATACAGAAGACAGAAAATACAACCATTTGTAAAAAAATATATATATAAAGACTGTGAACATGTCTAAAGCCAGCGCAGCCTTAACCTTACTATCTGTTCTGCATGAAAACATTTCCCCATGGTGTGTTGCATGCTCTGGACAGCTGTGCTAGTTAAAAGCATGCAGAGTTGTGTCTTTAGAAGTGTGCAATGTCACATATTCAGCTGCCTAAGTCCCTCTGACCCCCCATCTAGCCTCTCAATACCACCGGACCCAACCAATCAGAAACCCAGAAAAGGACGCATGACTCGTGCAAAGGGAATTGCAGGCAACCGTCTTTCAACACTTGGGGAGTACAGACGCAAAAAAGCAAACATACACAACAGACAGGAGCCGACGGAAACAACATTCAAGTCAGTCATCTCTCAAGCACATGGGAATCCCACTGTACATATGTAGGTATGCCAAAGTATGTAGTTCAGCATGTGCTGAATGTATGACGAGTATGTGCTCTAAGCCTTTTCTCTCTCAGGTGGGATTTGAGGCATACGGTTACCTGTTGTGGATCTGAGAGTTGAAGTGACAGTAGAAGATGTCATTGAAGGCAAGCAGTCATCATCTTGGGAATACCCAGCCTGAATTGCACGCAGGTAACTGTGGCTTCGAGTGCGGAAAGAGCCGGGCAGGTCCAAGGCCTCCACGGCCTGGGATTCTACTTCGCTAAAAACGGACTCGCAAACTGACTCAAACTGGCCATTGACCTCAGTCTCACTCACCTGAGAGACAAAAACAGGAATAGCAGTCCTTAATTTTTCCTCTTCCTTTCTCTTTCTCACTTTGATTCTTCCCCTTTGCACAGTAAATATGAAGGAGTGTTAGCAGGAGGAATATACCACTGGCAATTTCCGACCTTGAACGTCTCAGTAGAATTATGTCAGAAAGCAACAAGATAAGAGAAAACATTTCAGGCTGGAATATCATCTCATAATAGGTAAATAAAGAAAATCAGATTGTTTGATGAACTTTCAATGGGAAAATGACACAAACAGCAACAGCAGCAGACAGCAAGAAAGCTTAATGTGCAAATATTTTCATAAACCGAGCAAGAGGAAAAGAGGACTAACTTTCCTAAATCAAACCAAATCAACATTAAGCTAAATTATATAAAGATTGTAAACTTCTATGTAAGTGTTAAATTACTGCATGCAAATTGCCTTAGCACAACAACAGAAGTTTGAACACTTACTTTACACTAATTACATTTTTTTTCTAAATATTTGAGAGTTAGCATGCATCATAAAACATCTAAATTGTAACCTACTCCATCAATAAAAGCCCATAAACAGCTACCTACCTAAAGCCCACATACACTAACACCACCACAGCTCAACATACCTTGACTTCAGCTTTCTGGTATCCTGCTTTAACAATTGCTTATATTAATAGAATTTAGCACAGCTAAAATCACAATTTAAAATTTGCCCTATTGCCTCTCTAGCCAAACATGATAAAAATTATGTTCTAAAATAAATATCTCCAAAACCCTTTTGGGAAAATCAGGTCATATAAACCATCTAAATCAAGCTGGGTATTGGAACATAGTTCATCAGCTCAACCTATTCCCCACTAGCTTAGTCAAGATGGTCCCCCATCTATAACCAGGGAGACCAAATACTGGGTCTCATTGGCCCTGTCAAATGGTAATTTAGGGGTGCCAACCACCTAAACCATTTAAATCAACCAATTTAAAAAACCTATGTTTTGGAACATATTCGGAACAATCATCTAAACACATTCTCAAATCACTTAGCAAAGGAAACCTACCAATTCTAATCAGGTTGACCAAGATTACATACTAGATCATTCTCTGCCCGACCAGCTGGTAATTATAGTGGTTAATCACCTACATAGTTTTGGAACATACTTAATCAGGCCAACCTGTTCCCCACTAGCTTAGCCAAGGTGGTCTACCAACCCAAACAGCTAGACCACAGCTGGAAGTTCAGATGTTCAACCACCTAAACCACCTTGGACTTAATTTAGATCAGCTAATGACTAGTCAACCAGTCAACATCTTAAGCTGGTTTTAAGTGGAAAGTCCTTAATCAATCATAGATAATATGACTTAAGATAATATAAAGTCTACAGGAAGTCTACTCTTCAGCTCATCAGCTCAAGACACAATATCTCGGACAAGAAGTACAGCTAAAGCCCTCTGCTTGAAACCACTTACTGTAAGTAGATTGTCCTTGCTTGTACCTGTGTCAGTGCCGTGTGGTGTTGCAAGTGGTTGGACTCACCTGGCTGACACAGCTTGCCTGACTGAAGGTACTGACTGCACGCATGTAGCTCTGGTTTCTGGAGCGAAACTGTGGAGGGTTGAAGTTGGTTGCTGGGTCCAGAGACACACTGGGGTGAGGACGCATATCTCTCGCTGTTTGCAAGTGGTAGCCCGAGCTAAATGGAGGGAACAACCAAAAACGAATGTAGCCAAAGAGTAGCCTACTCAAAATTAGATTTAAGGGTCACTCTGGAATGGTGAACTTTCTGCAAATGTATCTTGATTTAAGATATCTTAAGTGACTTAGTTAACAGTTGTACTCTTTACTGTCATGAACCCGAATGTGAGAAATTTAAAGTGTGCAAACTTGTAGGCTACAAATAAAAGAAGATATTTCACAAAAGGTGCTATAGAAATACAGTATAGTTTGGATTAGTGTTTGGATTCATCTTGATACATCAAAAATAACTCACTGATGTTATCAACCATCTAGTTTTTACTATTTTTATGAAACAATACAAATAGGTTATTGCTTGGACTTTAAATGATATGATGGCCTAACCCAGAAAACCTGTAATGAAAAAAGACTTGTAAGACAAGATACATTGAGGCCTCAGAACACACATTTTCGGTGCTTCTACAGGGAGTGCAGAATTATTAGGCAAGTTGTATTTTTGAGGATTAATTTTACAACATTAATAATTAAACAACAACCATGTTCTCAATGAACACAAAAAACTCATTAATATCAAAGCTGAATATTTTTGGAAGTAGTTTTTAGTTTTAGCTATTTTAGGGGGATATCTGTGTGTGCAGGTGACTATTACTGTGCATAATTATTAGGCAACTTAACAAAAAACAAATTTATACCCATTTCAATTATTTATTTTTACCAGTGAAACCAATATAACATCTCAACATTCACAAATATACATTTCTGACATTCAAAAACCAAACAAAAACAAATCAGTGACCAATATAGCCACCTTTCTTTGCAAGGACACTCAAAAGCCTGCCATCCATGGATTCTGTCAGTGTTTTGATCTGTTCACCATCAACATTGCGTGCAGCAGCAACCACAGCCTCCCAGACACTGTTCAGAGAGGTGTACTGTTTTCCCTTCTTGTAAATCGCACATTTGATGATGGACCACAGGTTCTCAATGGGGTTCAGATCAGGTGAACAAGGAGGCCATATCATTAGATTTTCTTCTTTTATACCCTTTCTTGCCAGCCACGCTGTGGAGTACTTGGACGCGTGTGATGGAGCATTGTCCTGCATGAAAATCATGTTTTTCTTGAAGGATGCAGACTTCTTCCTGTACCACTGCTTGAAGAAGGTGTCTTCCAGAAACTGGCAGTAGGACTGGGAGTTGAGCTTGACTCCATCCTCAACCCGAAAAGGCCCCACAAGCTCATCTTTGATGATACCAGCCCAAACCAGTACTCCACCTCCACCTTGCTGGCGTCTGAGTCGGACTGGAGCTCTCTGCCCTTTACCAATCCAGCCACGGGCCCATCCATCTGGCCCATCAAGACTCACTCTCATTTCATCAGTCCATAAAACCTTAGACAAATCAGTCTTGAGATATTTCTTGGCCCAGTCTTGACGTTTCAGCTTGTGTGTCTTGTTCAGTGGTGGTCGACTTTCTGCCTTTCTTACCTTGGCCATGTCTCTGAGTATTGCACACCTTGTGCTTTTGGGCACTCCAGTGATGTTGCAGCTCTGAAATATGGCCAAACTGGTGGCAAGTGGCATCTTGGCAGCTGCACGCTTGACTTTTCTCAGTTCACGGGCAGTTATTTTGCGCCTTGGTTTTTCCACACGCTTCTTGCGACCCTGTTGACTATTTTGAATGAAACGCTTGATTGTTCGATGATCACGCTTCAGAAGCTTGGCTATTTTAAGACTGCTGCATCCCTCTGCAATATATCTCACTATTTTTGACTTTTCTGAGCCTGTCAAGTCCTTCTTTTGACCCATTTTGCCAAAGGAAAGGAAGTTGCCTAATAATTATGCACACCTGATATGGGGTGTTGATGTCATTAGACCACACCCCTTCTCATTACAGAGATGCACATCACCTAATATGCTTAATTGGTAGTAGGCTTTCCAGCCTATACAGCTTGGAGTAAGACAACATGCATAACGAGGATGATGTGGTCAAAATACTAATTTGCCTAATAATTCTGCACTCCCTGTAGTCTCAGTTCAGAACCACAGATAGCAACTATCTGTCAGTAGAAAATGCCAGACAACCATATGGACAGGAGAGAAAGTGTGGAGAGAGTGAAAGAGAAATCGGATGACACTTTTGAAGCTTCTAACACTTCCTCACTGCCAAGGCATCTCAAACATCAATAGCATTCCCTAGCATCTTCAATTCTCTAATCAGCAGCTAATGTGTGAATTCTCAACTACTTTCATAAGAACATGAAAAGAAAAATAAGCTTCATCTGAAATCCTTTATCCTTAAAAGTGAAATATGTCATTTCTGGGGCACTCGAATCACCAAACATAATTGTAAAAATACTGTTTTCAAAAAAAGTTTTTACTTACTGCTATTGGTTGGACAAACAGATCCCGCTCCCAAATGAACGTCATTGATTGAGCCAGTCTTGCTATGTTGGCTGTTTGGGATGCTAAAACTAACTTTCCAGGGAAATCAGCTTTTAAATGGTTAACAAATGGTCAATGCAGATTAAAGGGTTAGTTCAGCCAAAAATGAAAATTTTGTCATTACTCACTCCTCAGTACATTACTCTTTACTCATGTTGTTCCAAACCCGTATGACTTACGTCTTTTCTTCTTCGGAATACAAATAAAGATATTTTTAAGGAAATCTGAGACCATTCTGTCCTTCCATTAACAGCAACTATCCCTTTCAATGCATGTTATTTGTACAAAATATTAATTTCCAATGCGCCTCTCTTGAACTCTTGAAGTGGTAAATTATGTTTTCACTTACATTTTTTTTTTTTTTTTTGTGGGCAAACAAACCCTTTAAAGCGAGAAAGGAGAAAGTGTTTTGGCATTCAAAAAAATTCTCACTTCACCTTTAAACATAATCCAAAAGACAGTCGTATAATCTCCTCCTACCCTATATCGTATCACCACACATCCCAGCCAAGACTTTTTACCTCAAATTAAAAAGATAAAAATCCTTCCAGGTAATGTATGCCTCTTTAATGAATTAACTCCTCCCAGCCAACATAATGCAACCCAATTATACTAAATTAACCTAAATTCAAAAATCAGCTTGCCACACAAGTTATCTCACATGAGATATTAGACAGAGAATCACTAAGAACTCATGAAGGAAATGGCCAGAAATGAAAACTCTGCTGCACATGTATGAAAAGCACAACAATACATAATGAGCAGAGGTTCAGAAAATTACTTGTGCATTTAATAATCAAAATAACCTTTTAAATGTAGGTAAAACCATCAGAAATGCAGTCAATGAAATCCTGTGGGCGTATGTGCATTTGAATAACATTTATGGAAAGGAATGGAGATCATGGTACAGTGCGAGAATGTAATAAAACAGAAGCTGTAATAATCTGTAATAATAGACATTACTTCCCTAGTTGTTAGCTGATTACTTAGGCTGAATTTACTGAAATAGAAAAAGTAACATTATATTATTTCTTTACTTTGATGTACCTCAACCATAAAAGAAAGAGCTACAACCAACAGACCTGGGTCTATTAAAGGTCAGTGGTTAATCCTAGGGTTAGTATTGCCTGTGAAATATAAAGTTATTGAAATCTTTGTAACTGTTGCCTTTTAGCAAGATACCAGGGACCTCATTAATAAAGGCCTTCTGAAGCAAGGCGATGCATTTGTGTAAGAAAAATATCTATATTTAAAACTTTATAAAGTAAATTATCTAGCTTCCGCAAGATCGGAAAAAAAACGTAATTAGTGTGCAATGTCGTCAGACATAGCGTAAACATTTTGAACTGCGAGAGGCACTACACATTTTCCGTAAGTTGAATACGGAAGTCAATCTGGTGGAAGCTAAATTGATTTACTTTATAAAGTTTTAAATATGGATATTTTTCTTACACAAACTCATCGCTTCACTTCAGGAAGCCTTTATTAACCCCTTGGAGCCGTGTGGAGCAGTTATATGATGGATGGATGCACTTTTATGGACTTTTCACTGTCGTTATAAAGCTTGGAAGAGCCAAGACTTTTTTTTATATATATAACTCTGAAAGAAGAATGTAATTTACACCTGGGATGACTCGAGGGTGACTAAATCATGGGCTAATTTTAATTTTTGGGTGAACTAACCCTTTACCTCCATTAATGAGAGTGGCATATTTAATCTAAATGTGTATATTATTACATGTAAAACAGAGTTTAAATCATTCTGTTTTCATCATTGCTTTGCTCACTCCAGTAAAAGAGTGTGTACGCACAGTCAGAGTGTCTGTATGTTGCATACATATTGCTTTTTTTTTTTTATAAATCCCGATAAGTGTTCTATGCTCATTTTGCACTATTAAACATCAGGCTCCAGGTTATTCTAGGACTGCCATTCCTCAACTATAGTACTATAGATATAAAAATATGCTAAATGACTATAACTAATCTAAAACTAATATAACTAATCTAATATACCCCAGCGTGGTGACAGTCAGATAATGGTGATTTAAGAGACCTTCTCTAATGAGCTTTCACATTAATATCAAGGTCAGGAGTAAACCAAAAGAAACAATCCCAATACATGGGGCTTTTTGTCTTTTTTTTTTTAGCTTGACATACTGATTCCCCTTAGTTGTATCAAATAGACCAACTATTTATTTAAAACTAAAGAACGTTATATATGTTCAGAAAGACATGAGAGAGAATAAATGGGTGAAATATAAATTTTTGGGTGAAAAATGTATTTAAAATAACCTGTTAACCAGCAAAACAGGAAATATTAGTTTATTCTAAAATTAATCAATTAAATATTTAATTTGTATTAATGATACAATTATGGGTAATGGGTAACTGAGAGCGACTATTTTGGGAAATACAGTGTTTGTTGGTGTCTATGGATCTTGTACCTCATAGGATCTTGTGCCTGAACAGGTGCACTTCTTATCATCAGAGTGACAGCAAATGAAAACGCCTGTCTGGACAATGTCTCACACAATCCTTAATATCGCAGAGCTGTAGGCTAGCATTGGGGAAGTTACCCCAAGAAGTAGCCAATTGCCAATAACTTCACTATATTTACTTTTTATAAATAGTTCCCAATTTTACACATTTGTTTTCTGCCCATGTTGCTCTATCCAGTGCTTTAACAAACTGGGCTGGGTAAGGGCCTGGGCTGTTTAATGAGATTGAGAGAGATTTGTTTTTTTTTTCCCGCCAGGGCATAACTTACATTGCATAGTAAGTGTTAAATGAAGTCCAAGTAAAAGTAAATAAATTATTTTCATTATCCCAAATACTGTCTGTCCATACAGCGAAGCAAACAAACCATAGCTAAGTAAATTAAGTAAATCAAAGAACAAATGAACAATTTTGATCAAAAAAATTGGTCTCATTCACTAATAATTGCTTGGATTATTCATGTTAAATTAATGAGAACGTTCAGGAAAAAAACCATCTAATTCACATGTGAGTACAGACATAAATATAGAGGTCAGTCAGGAAGCTCTAGATGGAACAGGCTAATGGGTTCTTAATGCAGTCTGCAAACAATGACATCATCTAACATGGCTCCAGTTGATTGGACTGATTCTGTAGCCAATGAGCTTGTTGCTTAACTTTTAAATAATTAGGTTCTGTGTTTGCTGTAAGCTGTTTTCGTGACAGTGGTTCAACTTTGCTTTTTTAACCGGAAGAAGGAAATAGCCCTGAAAAAACAAACAAAAATAAACACCTTTTCCTTTATAATAAACACAATGAGTGCTATTGTTGTATTCTTTGATGTGCAACCTATACATATGTTAACATCTAAAAAAAAATGTGTTGTAGGGTTTCATGGCCTTTTTCAGACAAAAGAGTTGATGACACCTGTAATTCAGGCACCCTTTGGGCACTCCCCATGTGATGTCATGGAATGCTGTCTGCTAGTAATTATTGCCATTTGTTTACACATGCTTCAGACACCAGTCTGATGGCGTTCCCCATAGCATCAACTCCATGACGCAGTCTCTTATTCCCCTTCTCAGGGAACCGGGTTGCCAACACATTCTCACACCCAACTCGTCACATATTGACACTTGGTCAGGACCCTTTGGCGTCACTTTTTAACGCACAGGTTGCCACTTTAGCGCCATTTTTCGACCCGTAAAGGTACTCCATTGATTGCAATGAGAAACCATTTGCGTCATACACAGATGCATTGGGCATGGGAATGTTATCATCATGATGAAATTATATACTGGGTTATGATTTTGCCATTATGACATTTTGGAGTGTGATTCTTAGTTTCATAAGCCTGCATAATTTCATTTACATTTATTTTAATTTGTATTTACACCATCCCATCCCTAAACCTACCCATTTCTGTATTATGATATACAACACAGGATATAACAGGCAGATATGACTGCAGGCACAATTTATTAAAAAAATAAATATTCCAAGTTTTCCGAGGCCAAATGATTGATTTGTGTGAAGAAAATCCCAAAATGCAATCAGCGCCTCCATCCGCCGAAGATCATGCACACATTCAAAAATTGCCGCCCGCAGAAACATTACATCAGCTTTAATAGTGACCAATCGCGTCATTACGTCAGCTTTGATTGTAAAATGTCATTGGCTCTTGTGTGTCTCGTGACTGATTGTGTCATGCTAAAGAGTCGGGTGCATTTTTTGAATGAGAAAGTGCATACGTGCATTCACAGAGCGGCGGGATCATCATTTCAGAGATTAAAACGTTAAAATCAACTCTGTTCTTTACATAAAGACATCGTGTGACTTCAGAAGACATGGAATGCAATATGAGTTAATACTTTTATACAGTTTTTGGTCAGTTTTTGAAATAAATACCTGTGACTGTACTTGTACTTGCCTGTTACGTGTTTTATATTGTTGCGAAGTGGGTAGGAGTGGGGTTAGTAAAATATAAAAGTAGCATATAAATATTCATAAAATCATGTCTACTTTTACAAATGCAAAGAATTAAATGCGTCTTGATCTGACGTATTGGGCAAACAACTGAAATCAATGGCGTACCCTGCACTTCAGAAAATGACGCTAAAGGGGTACCCTGTGCATTAAAAAGTGATGCTGATGGGTCAATATGTCAAGCGTCAATATGTGACGAGATGGGAGTGAGAACGTGTTTGCACCATGGTGTAGCATAAATATACTTATATTTTACTTATATTTATATCTTTTCGTCAGGATTGAATATGCAAAAAAATAAACCAAACACTGCAGGCCTGTTTTATTGTCACTGTTTATTAAACCAGGGAGACAATAGTGCTATTAGATTACCTAAAATAAAATCAACAAACTCTGATCTGATCATGTTGTCCTTGATATTCTTATGTGAATGACAACATTAAAAAACACTTTAGTTCTGTAATATTTTAGATGTTTCAAGCATGAAAATTATATATTCTTTTGCAGACTACATAGAATTTCATACCAGCAATTTGCATTATAAGACATGGCCAGGCCCACACGGATTCGGTGCGCACAGAAACTCTGCAGATTTCCACAGATTGTAGTGCCCATCATTTGAGAAGCATGCACAATGTCGTGCGTGATTGTGAGGGGTAGTAGGCTGCGCTTATTGATGTAACATGTATTTTTGTGAAGAGGGTGATATTTGAAAATGTCTAAAATAAAATTGACCACGGAAGAGTTAAGGAAACGTCACTTGTCTGCAAAAATAACTTATTTATAGCTATTAAAAATAGTTAATTTATTTACTTTGGTAGGTATTTATTTATTTTTCTCTATTGTTGAATGTTATGAAATTGTTGTTTAATGATTTGTACAATACAATTGATAAAGTAATATTTTCTCCATCTTTTAGTGGATGTACTATAATAAAGATCTAGCTTAGTTTAAAAAACAAGTTGTTCTATTTGGATTTGTATTGTAAACCTTGGCAAAAAAGTTAAGAAGTGAATATTTAATATTTCATTTGCAATGTTCTCAGTTCCAATATTCTTAGATCTTTTTAACACATTTAAAACCACTCCGCATAATTCCACAGATTTAAAAAAAAAATTCAGTGCAGAAATCACAAAAAAAGTCCACAGATTCCGTGTGGCCCTGGACATGGCTCTTAGTGTCATGTCTGAGATTAATGTCAATAATGTTGTGTCTGAGATAATTAATCACTGAGCTGTCTCAATTAAATGTACGTCTTGTTGCCCATAACATCTTATAGCGCACTATATAGATGCAGTCTCCCTGTGGCAATGTGGGTTAAGTGTCTTGCAGGAAGGGCACTATAGTGATAAATGATGATATCAGAATCTCTCTAGTTCCTGAAACACACCTGCATGGAGCAGAATCTACAATCCCAATACAAACATCTGCATCACTGCTGTCGCCAGCAGTCATGCCTTTTCCATTTTTTTCTCTTTTGATTCCCAATGAATGCTGTCGCTCTTGAATAATGAGATGGCATGAGTGAATACTATCACTTTTCTAGTTTTAATGTGCACAGAATAGTGACTGATGTATATTTGAAAAGCAAGCTGTGAATGACAGCTGCTCAGGCTCTGTGAATCTCTCTGGAAAACCCAGACAAGATGTTGTTTGATGTTGGTGTTTCTTTTTGGTGGTTGCCAGGGAGTTGCTATGCGGTTGTTAAAGAATTCTGGTTTGCTAGAGTGCTCTGGCTGGTCCAGCCCCATTTTGAACATCTACAGCTACAGCTTTTGTATACGCTACCAATCGAAAATTTTGAATAATTAAGAATAATTAAAATGCTTTATTTATTTAAAGTTAAAATGTTTAAAGTCTATTATGCTCACCAAAACTGCATTTATTACATTAAAAATACTGTAAAAACAGTAGTATTGTGAAATGTCATTGCAATTTAAAATAACAATTTGCCTGTGATTTCAAAGCTGAAGTCTTTTGTTATTATATTTAACACATGGAGGAAAAACGTTTTGTCTCCCAGGCCTTCTTCAGTGTGTGATAACACATAACAATGAAGAGTCCAACAATTCCAGCAGCACCTGACCAATTAAGACTAGCACTTAACTATTCTATAAATGTTTCTGTTAGTTTATATATATATATATATATATATATATATATATATATATATATATATATATATATATATATATATATATATATATATATATATATATACATACATATATACACATACTCACCTAAAGGATTATTAGGAACACCGTACTAATACTGTGTTTGACCCCCTTTCGCCTTCAGAACTGCCTTAATTCTACGTGGCATTGATTCAACAAGGTGCTGAAAGCATTCTTTAGAAAAGAAATGTTGGCCCATATTGATAGGATAGCATCTTGCAGTTGATGGAGATTTGTGGGATGCACATCCAGGGCACAAAGCTCCCGTTCCACCACATCCTTATGCTCTATTGGGTTGAGATCTGGTGACTGTGAGGGCCATTTTAGTACAGTGAACTCATTGTCATGTTCAAGAAACCAATTTGAAATGATTCAAGCTTTGTGACATGGTGCATTATCCTGCTGGAAGTAGCCATCAGAGGATGGGTACATGGTGGTCATAAAGGGATGGACATGGTCAGAAACAATGCTCAGGTAGGCTGTGGCATTTAAACGATGCCCAATTGGCACTAAGGAGCCTAAAGTGTGCCAAGAAAATATCCCCCACATCATTACACCACCACCAACACCAGCCTGCACAGTGGTAACAAGGCATGATGGATCCATGTTCTCATTCTGTTTACGCCAAATTCTGACTCTACCATCTGAATGTCTCAACAGAAATCGAGACTCATCAGACCAGGCAACATTTTTCCAGTCTTCAACTGTCCAATTTTGGTGAGCTTGTGCAAATTGTAGCCTCTTTTTCCTATTTGTAGTGGAGATGAGTGGTACCCGGTGGGGTTTTCTGCTGTTGTAGCCCATCCGCCTCAAGGTTGTGCATGTTGTGGCTTCACAAATGCTTTGCTGCATACCTCGGTTCTAACGAGTGGTTATTTCAGTCAAAGTTGCTCTTCTATCAGCTTGAATCAGTCGGCCCATTCTCCTCTGACCTCTAGCATCAACAAGGCATTTTCGCCCACAGGACTGCCGCATACTGGATGTTTTTCCCTTTTCACACCATTCTTTGTTAACCCTAGAAAGGGTTGTGCGTGAATCCCAGTAACTGAGCAGACTGTGAAATACTCAGACCGGCCCGTCTGGCACCAACAACCATGCCACGCTCAAAATTGCTTAAATCACCTTTCTTTCCCATTCTGACATTCAGTTTGGAGTTCAGGAGATTGTCTTGACCAGGACCACACCCCTAAATGCATTGAAGCAACTGCCATGTGATTGGTTGATTAGATAATTGCATTAATGAGAAATTGAACAGGTGTTCATAATAATCCTTTAGGTTAGTGTGTATATATATATCTCAAGTATGATAAAAAAGTATCACAACTCAAATATAAATATTTATTGTGTGAAAAATCATACTCAAATATGCTGATGACAATACAGTAAATTAAAAGAAGTTAAATAAAGCAGATGTTAAAAGAAGCATATGAGGAATATATATCAAAATCATATGGAGGTATGATGTACAAAGCACATAATCTGTTTGTTACAAAACAATCCCACTACTCCATATTGCATTGGGGGTAAGCCAATCGCCTTCGAGTTCTACTAAACGAGCCAATGGCATGACAATGCTATGGGTCTGTAGAATTTGCATAGCGCAACTACGCCCCACCTAGTGGGTATATAAGGAGCTGAGTGTGCAATCTCGCATTATCTTACCTGCTGAGGATCTGAGGCTGAGTGCCCCCAGCCGTACCAGCGGTACAGCGGTTGTGGCATGGGGATGTAACGTCTCCGTTCCCTTCCTTCAGGGAACAAGGGTTACATATGTAACCGAGACGTTCTCTTTCAGTCATTACACTATGTGTTACACTACAGGAAAAGGTCAGTGAGAGCGATTTCATGCCTCTTTGGTATGGCACCACAAGGCGTTGTTCACTGACAGAACGTAAGCTCCTGGAGGGTGTGTAAGTCTGAACAACCGAGTTAAGGTATATTGGTGCAGAGCCAGTGGTTGCTTTGTAGGCGAGCACCAGTGCCTTGAATTTGATGTGAGCGGCTATTGGCAGCCAGTGCAGACTGATGAAGAGAGGCGTGACGGCTCGTTGAAGACCACCCTCGCTTCTGCATTCTGGATCAGTTGCAAGGGTTTGATAGTGCATGCCGGAAGGCCTGCTAGAAGAGCATTACAGTAGTCCAGTCTGGAGAGAACAAGAGCTTGGACCAGGAGTTGTGTGGCCTGCTCTGATAGGAAGGGTCTAATCTTCCTAATGTTGTATAACGCAAATCTACAGGACCGGGTTGTTGCAGTAATGTGATCAGTGAATTTTAGCTGATCATCAATCACAACTCCAAGGTTCCTTGCTGTCCTGGATGGAGTAATGGTTGATGATCCTAGCTGAATGGAGAGATTGTGATGAAGTGCTGGGTTGGCTGAGACCACAAGCAGTTCTGTCTTTGCAAGGTTGAGTTGCAGGTTATGGTCCTTCAGAAATGTCTGTTAGGCAGGCAGCGATACGAACACCAACCGTGGGATCATCTGTTTCTAATGAGAGGTAGAGTTGAGTGTTGTCGGCATAGCAGTGATAGGAAAATCCATGTTTCTGAATGACAGATCCCAGTGATGACATGTAGATGGAGAAGAGAACACAAGACAAGTACTCGAAGAGACTTACCGGGGAAATACACATGTGGGGTTGCCCAACGCGGGAACCATGCACATGGAGGTAGTTAGCCTAACACGAGGGCTGACCAACCGGGCATGCACTCCGGTGTCGGCGTCAACAGTGCTGGAGGAACTGAGAAACTCACCTGATTGAAATAGCACACGCAAGCAAAGCCACCTGAGCCTGTCCAGTTACTGGCCACTTGGAGCGAGTACACAAGAGGACACTGGCTCTACACAGAGAATATAGAATCTCGCAGAAGTGTTGGATGTCGCCCAGCCTGCAGCTCTACAAATGTCTGTTAGCGAGGCACCATTCGCTAAAGCCCAAGAGGAGGCTACACTTCTAGTGGAGTGTGCCTTAACCCCTAGGGGGCATGGCAGGCCCTGAACCTGATATGCCAGGACAATGGTGTCCACTATCCAGTGAGACAACATCTGCTTGGAGAGAGCCTTCCCGTTCTGCTGCCCTCAGTAACAGACAAAGAGCTGATCTGAGGTCCTGAAACACTGCGTCCTGTCCACGTAAGCGTGAATCAGAATCAGAATCAGAATCGGAAAGAGCTTTATTGCCAAGTGTGCATGCACACACAAGGAATTTTTCTTGGTGCTGAAGCTTCCAGTGCACATATACAATACAAACACAACAAGAACATAGTAATACAAATACTAAGAATAAAAATATGAAAAATAGTATAAAAATATATAAGATCACAGTTACGTTTAGTCAGAATAAACATTTACAGATTATGAACATATTTACAGTATTTGAGTAGTATGAATATATAAACATAAATCTTAAAAGATTGCACTAAACAGTCAGAGTATTGCACTTTGGGGTGGGGGGTATTTAACTGTTCAAGAGGGAAATGGCCTGTGGGAAGAAACTGTTCCTGTGCCTAGATGTTCTAGTGGCCAGTGATCGGAGTCGCCGTCCTGATGGTAACAGTTCAAACAGGAGGTGTCCAGGGTGAGTGGAGTCTGTGATGATTTTCCCTGCTCTCTTCCTCACTCTGGAAGAGTACAGGTCCTGGAGGGGTGGCAGGGGAGCACCAATAATCCTCTCCGCACTCCAGTGAAGGGCGAGTACTGGACAGCCAAGGCTGGGTCTGCCTCCTCCAGGGTGCACAGGATGCCCCGTCTCTGAGAAAGGAGGTTCTTCTTCAGAGGGATAGGCCAGGGAGGGGCTGTCGCAAGGAGTATGAGTTCAGAGAACCAGGTCCAGCCGGGCCAATATGGGGCGACCAAAAGGACCGTAGGCCCTGCGGCCAGCTGTGCGCTAGTGCATCTGTGCCGAGGGTCTCCTAGGTCAGGGAATAAAACCAGCGGCAATGGGAAGAGTCGTGGGAGGCCAACAGTTCCCAAATCAGCTGAACCGACTGGGGATGGAATCTCCATTATCCAGGAAGTGGCTAATACCTTGAGAGCTCGTTGGCTGCACGATTCAGGTCTCCCGGGGTGTGAAAGGCACGAAGCGACCTCAGATGAGATGTTTGTCCTTGAGCAAGGCTCGAAAGTGGTGCAGCGCTGGACGTACGGCCAGCAACTTGAGGCAATAGACATGCAATAGGCACTGGGGTCCTTTCCACGAGCCTGCGGCAGCATGCATTGCACATGGCACCCCAGCCCTTGGCAGAGGCATCTGTTGATACAACAATATGCCTGGAAACTCTGTCTAAGGGCACTCCGGCCCATAGAAAAGTGAGGTTTGACCATGGTGTGAAGGTTTGACGGCAGGCCCGAGTAACTGGGACCCGGTGTGCCTTGTTGCCATGCCCATCTCGGGACTTGATCGCGAAGCCAGTGCTGAAGCGGTCTCATATGACCGCCGCTGCGGATGCCATATGCCCCAGAAGGCTCCGAAATAACTTCAGTGGAACTGCACTCTTGCCCTCGAATTGATGAAGGCAAGTCAGCAGTGACTGCGCGCGCTCGCTCGTAAGCTGCGCGTACATGGCAACCGAGTCGATTTCCATACCGATAAAAGAGATCCTCTGCACGGGGGAGAGTTTGCTCTTTTCCCAGTTGACCCGAAGGCCCAAACGGGCGAGGTGCTGGAGCACCAGGTCCCTGTTTTTGCAAACCTAGTCTCGAGAGTGAGCTAGTATCAGCCAGTTCAGGATGCGAACCCCGTGTTGCCTGAGTGGCACAAGGGCTCCCTCAACGACTTTCGTGAAGAAGTGAGGAGACAGAGCTAACCCGAATGGGAGAACCGTGTACTGGTATGCATGCCCCTCAAAAGCAAACCGTAGAAACGGTCTGTGCATTCGAAAATGCGTTTCGCTGTCAACATCTTGCCTGTGAAGTGTTCGGTTCAAGACGCGCAGGTCCAGGATTGATCGTAACCCACCTCTCTTCTTGGGTACATTGAATTAGGGGCTGTAGAATCCGGACTTCATCTTGGCTGGAGGGACGATCTCGACCGCACCCTGTGCCAGTAGGGTGTCGATCTCCACACGCATGACAGGGGCATTGCCACCCACCATGGTATAGTGGACTCCCCGAAACCGGCGAGGAGACCGTGATAACTGAATCGCATAACCGAACCTGATCGTGCAAGCGAGCCAGCGGGACAGATCGGGAAGCTCTAGCCAGGCTCCCAAAAACTGAACCAGCGGGGTCATGCGAACAACAGGCAAACCCACAATGGGGCAGTGCAGTAGAATGACCGGCCTAGACATGGCAGGCATGGAGCGTCCCGAAGTGTGGGTGGGGTTGTATTCCACACCCTGACAGAGGAGGCCAGGGAAGGACCAGCATTCCACGGCGGCCTGCTCTGACAGGGGTCTGACGACAAAAGGGGACGAGAGCAGCGAGGCTGTGAATCTGGGGGCTCGGAAGTGAACATGTCAGATCTTTCTTTAACCATGAATAGAGGCCAGCGGTGGAAGGGGAAAACCAAGGATTCTCCCCCGGCCATCCATCGGGGGAAGGAGTGGCCCTGTTACCATCTCCTGAGAAAGAGCTGTGTTCACCTCCGAGTGGCCCGTCTCAGGATCGTCGTTTGGCCTCCTGTTTAGTAGGCTTAAGAGCGGAGACGGGCTGGGCAGGAGCCGCAGGAGGACGCCCTTGATGGGAAGCAGGCTGAGGCGTCTGAGCCGGCGACTGGATGGAGGCAGCAGCTGGCCGCCGGGTCAGATTATGTTTAATAGCCTCAGTCTTCTTGGTCGGTTGCCGCATGCAACTCTTGCATGAGAGCAGGGTAAGCATTGCCCTTGTGCATGTTTCTGAGTTCCTTCACCTGATGGACTTGAAGGATAGCCATAGCATGCAAGGCGGACACGGCCTGGCCCGCAGCTCTATAGGTCTTCGCCACCAGGGTAGACATAAACCTACAGGCTTTGGACGGGTGCTTTGGGTCACTACACCATGTCGAAGCACTCTGAGGACACATTTGCATCTCAACAGAACACTCAACTGGGGGAACCTCAGTGTACCCTTTTACCGCGCCGCTGTCGAGAGCCGCCAAGGCAGGAGAGGCTGCCGAGCGATTGCGACAAGTCAACAGGGACTTCCACGATTTCTCTTCATGCACTTCCACGAAGAAAGGAGGATACCAATCATCCAGCCTTGAGCACTCTGTACGGGTTCCACTCAAGCCCGATGCTCTCAGCTGCCCGGGCAAGTGTGGCTGTGAGCTCCGGATCAGATTCAGGCAATGCTGGGACTCCCGAGGGAGGCAGCACAGCCGAATCCCCATCTCCGGAGGATTTCAGCCCACCTTGTGATGCGGCATAGTGTTGTCAAAAATATTGATATTTTGATATGTATTGATACTGAAATATCTGGAATGATACGATATTCCTTTTCTACAGTATCGATACCAGCCGTGCTCTCCTCTCCGACCGACAGCGAGTTGACATACACGCACCCGCCTCCTCTCATTCAGTCCAGTTAACCCTACGAAAACAGCAAATGCGTGTTTTGCTGGATTTTTCCTCATGACTGCGTGTTAGTGTTGGCGTGACGGGTCTGAATTTCACGCGGGATTGCACATAACGTTAATTCTACTCATTCCCACAGATTTCGCTGTCTCATCTCGTAATAAAGCACACACATACCATAATAAAGCCCCCTCTGACATACAAGGGCAAAAATTAGCTCCTTTTTCCAGCTTATTAATGGTAAAATACACTTAAAAAAATGTCTCAATGTCCATCTTGGTGAGTATTAACGTAAACACAGTTGTAAACAGTTCAGGAAGAATGTGTAACAGGAACAGTGTTTGGGATCAATGTGTGCGTCAAGTCTTAAAGGGACAGCAGTTATTTATTATTCAAACTACAAAAAGACAAACGATCACTTACTGCTCTTGACTGATTCACTTTTGTAACTCTTATGGATTCATCTGTATTTAATTTTTTATAATGAAGATTATCCAATGTTATTTTAAATTTGATTATTTGATTATCTTTATTCTATTGTATTTATTTGTGCTATTGTTAGTCATTTGTTAATTTGTTCTTATTTTATTACTGTTTACTCGTCTTTTTAAATTCAATTTGAAATCAAGCTTTCTTGTGCTGTATGTAAGCTATTGCAACACAATTAGTTAGCAAATATTTGTGAGATAATTGTAATGGTAATTGATCAACGTTTATATATGAGAAAAACATTAAAAGCTTTATCATATAAAGTAATCTCTTCAGAAGAAAATAGAAAGACTTTCAATAGATGGACACAAAAATAAATGATATTAAAAATATCTATTTGATAATATATTTTTTCCCTATGGTATCGAATATCGATATTTTTTTAGGTATCGTATCGAAGTTAGAAATTCCAGTATCGTGACAACACTAATGCGGCGATCGACATGGTGTCATCCGCCGGTGCTTCGAATGAGATGCTGGGCCCAGGACGGGAAACACCAGTGCCCTCATCCGGCAACACCACGGGTTGTAATGCGCCTTAAGGGGATGTGGCCCGAGGAAGATTCGTGGGGTTGTTCCACACCGTGACCCTCAAGTCACCCTGACCACCAGCCAAAGTATCTCCCCTCGTAGGGGAGATAGATTGGGGTGTGGTAGAGGGGACTCTCCCTCCTAGACGGAGATCATGGAGTCTCGACCGCAACATTGCGATGGTCAAGTTCCCGCAGTGAGAAGTGCACAAGGCCCAAGCACGCCAAACAGCGATCATGCCCTGTCAGACGGACTAACCAGCTGACCACACCCAGAAACACACGGGCATGACATCTTGAAAAAGATGTGCCACGTATAGCTCTTTTAGAGAGGAGTTTTTACTCTGCAGAACTGCAGAAGAGCCCAGGGAGAACACACACGCTGTGCTGGATCACTGCACAGATCAAACAGGAATGCGGAACGCGCCATAACACCAATAGTCTGGAGAGACGCTCGTCTTGAGGAGGAAAGCTCAGGAATGCAAGTGAACACTCGGCTCCGAAGCAGAAACATAATGCGAGATTGCACGCACAGTTCCTTATATACCCACGAGGTGGGGTGGAGTTGCACTATGCAATTTCCGCAGACCCATGGCATTGTCATGCCATTGGCTCTTTTTGTAGATCTCAAAGGCGATTGGCTTCCAAGGCAAAACCCCCATTTCGTCAGTAACTGACGTAACTCATAGTGTACTGACTGAAAGGGAACTGTTTATGTTCATACAATGAAAGTCAATGGGGTATAAAAAAAATTCATTGTATGGACAAAAAATAAACCCAGACAGTTTTCAAAATATCTTTTTTCTTGTTCTTTTTTTTCATAAAAGAAAGTCATACAGGGTTGGGACGACATTGGGTAAATGATGACAAATTATTACTTATAGGGGTGATGAACTGAGAAATCAACTTTCCCTTGATATATAAAAGGTCATGGTAATATAAGAATATCCTGTAAGTTTCAGAGCTGAAAACTTCCTTGTTAGTCAAAGTAAAGCTTTTATTGACACCAGGCCCAGAAAACAAGAGCTCTCAGAATATGCAGATCTCTTACGTAATAGGACCTAGACGCCGCATCTACAGATAAATATGCTTCTGTAGCCCTGCCCACCGACTTGTGAGCTAAGGATTGTCCCTGCATAAGCTTCCTTCTGAACACACTTTGGTGAGTAGGCTAAAACATGTTTTTTTAATTTTGCATAACATTACATATCGTTTGAAATCTATTGATTACATACCTTAGTACGCGGTCACAGGGTGGAGAAGGTGTTATTGAATTGGTTCACTTATGATCAGACTTGTAACGTTATGGGCCAGGTGAGAGTGTGTGTGTCTCCGCGTCTGCGCGAGTGTGTGTGTCCGCCCGCGCAAGTGAGTGAGTGTGTGTGTGTCAGCGTAAGTGAGTGAGTGAGTGTGTGTGTGTGTCCGCGCGAGTGTGTCTGTGTGTGTGATTTAATCATTGTGTTTGTTTGAATTTTTGCGAGTCCTCCGAGCATTTCCCCCAGGCGACTCCTGGGACTGACAGTAGCTGAAGCTCATTAAATATGCAAATCTTATCGAATCCTAGCCGTGGACGTTTACTTCCAAGTGTTCAGTGCGGCACGCCCATCAAATCCGAGTGTTTTTCAGAGAGGCTCAAAACCAGGGTAGAACATAGCCTATTACTTATTCATTATGATGTTTTTGAATGTAAAACCACACAAACGTCATAAGTTGACCTCAGACAACAGTATAAAAAAATGTATAAAGCCAGTTCATGACACCTTTAAAACTATAATTTCTCTTGTACGCTCTAAAATATAATTTTATACACCCCTGTAGCCAAGCTGTGTTGACTACACTGAATATGGTCTAATGCACATAAGACAATAAGAACATACAGTACACAGTTCCTCTGCACAATAATAGTGTTCTGTACTGAACCCATCAGACATCACAACATCTACACTTAAAAACTATAGAAAACCAGCTAATTCTAATAAGTGCTTCTGCAAACACACCTTGGAGAGATCAAGCTTCTAAAACCGAGAAGAAGAAAAAAGATAGATAAGGCAGGAGGATAAAACACAGGCAGGCAGTCAGTCTGTGGACAACGCAGCATTGAAAATGAAA
This sequence comes from Romanogobio albipinnatus, assembly GCA_023566225.1. NCBI lineage: Eukaryota > Metazoa > Chordata > Actinopteri > Cypriniformes > Gobionidae > Romanogobio > Romanogobio albipinnatus. The sequence continues at coordinate 21,370,700 of CM042256.1, read as the reverse complement.
ACAATAAAGATCTAATCAGACTTACCTTTGGGTGTCTATGTGTGGCCTCTGCAAGGCTGATTTGAGGACAAGGGCATCGGACCGCACAGTCTTCTGAGGTGACGTCTTGGGGCTGGTATCAGACTCACCACTATCATCATCACCCATGGCTTTGACGTAACTACTGCTCCGCATCCGGCGACATGGAATCTCCTCCTCCTTCTCAATCCCTGGATAACCCCCCCACTCATCCTGAGGCACCTGCAGATAAACAAACACACACCATCAAAGCCTGTACTCGCACACAGAGCGAGAGGATACCGCACCTTTCATCACACATCACGTCAAGCTGTTTGTTAATCCCACCAGCTGCAGGTAACTTTAAGCCAGTACATCCATCAGAATTAATTCCAGGAACTCCCAGTTTATTATTGGCAAGTATAAAAATGCAAATAAATAAATAAATCACTTTTTTATAATGTATGCATTTGAAATTAATTAATTCATTTTAAAATTTTAGTTAAATATAACAATAAACTGATTTTAAAATTGTAAGTAATTGGCAAATGGATTAAGAAAAGCAATATAAAAGTAGCTTTTAAAACAAACTAATGTTACATTTTATTGTTACATTTAATACATTTTTAAACATGAATAAAAAAAAAGGTGTTTAAAATGTGTCTATACTCTGATGAGCTAAAACATTATGACCAGTCAAAGGTGAAGCAAATATCCTAACATCTCCTAACAAGGCCACATGCACTTCTTTTCACAAGGATATTTAAATACAGCATTCATAAACAAAACTTTGCCTTTGTTTAGTTTGTCACTTCTTAGTTCTCTGAAACTAGCATCCTTTGTGTGAAATTCAAATGGATATTTTTCAATTAAAGCTAGGGTAGGCAACTTCAGAGAGGCTAGCAATAGCAAACTAGCTTTGAAAGCATGAGATCATCCTCCTTCAGAGTGTCTTCAAAGCCACACCTCCTCCAAAACACATGAACGCACACTAGAGCATAGTCTGCAGAGCGTCATGAGAGACTGAGTTAAATTACTTCTGTCTCAAAGCACATAACATTACAATAATGAACGTAAACAACTCTTACTTGTACCATCAGTCTGCTGCCACAGAAACGCATCAATACAGGTTGACAGGCAGGTAAAACATCCTATTATTGTTATTCAGACTGAACGCAATGAACGGACAAAACATTTTTGGTCCCGAGACAGAAGATATGTAGCTGTCATGCTGGGTTGTAGGAAGAGCAGGAGGATGAAGAACGAAACTAGGGCTGCAGCTATCGATTATTTTAGTAATCGAGTATTCTACCAATTATTCCATTGAGTAATCGACTAATCGGCTAAGAAGTACTTTTTCTTTATTAAAGAGCAATACTAAATATACAAGAGATAATAAGACAGGTATCTTAAAATGAACAACTAACTTGTTTCCTTTTTAGAAAAACTTTAGAATTTTTTTTGAAAAAAGTTTTATTTCTGAAATTGCATACATTAATATCTGTGAAAACTTCACCAGTTTAGTGCATTCAATTGCCATATTATATTCAAAATACAAATATATAAATTAAAAAATCATAAATAAAAATATAAACATCAATTTCAAATTACTTTAAAAGGGTAAACATAGTACAACCTAAAACTAAACCTACAGCCTATAAATCAAAATAATAGTAATATAAATAATAATAATGCCTAAACATTGCATTTATGTTGTGCAACTGAACTTTCAAGTGTCAGCTTCAGCTCAGGCAGGACATAAGCCTTTACTGTCTTCTGAAGGATTTGTGGCTTTTGTAAGAAGCAAAAAATATTGGATAGGAAGGAAACTTGGAATAAGAACAAGAGTAGAGATGCGCGGATCAGCTCTAACGTCACCGAATCCGCTGTTAAAAACAAACAATCCACCCGCAACCTATGACTTTCTCTGATTTAGATATCCTCACCTGATCGTCACATACAATTATTCAAATTCTCACTGTTAAGCGCGATGCTATCATAACATATTAGCTACACTGAAGTAGGGTGCTTTAAAAATCTTCTTTGGTTAAATTACATTAAATAACCTAAACCTGGGTCGACAACCTATACAGCACACGAAGGAGTAGCCTAATCGCTGGAACGTGAGCAAAAGCGTGAGATGTGTTTGTATTTAATTCAGATAAAGTAGCTACATCACACATACAGGTCTACATTTTGAGCGAATCATTCATCATAGTAACACAGCTTGTTTTATTAAGTTAGAAGCTATAAATAATTAAAGTGTGAGATTTAAATTATGCAAATCAATGAAAGAACGCAGCTCTGAGAGCAGGAGCGCTAAGCATCATGCGCACACAACAGTTACAGCTTGTTGCGATTTGTTGCTATTTGTACCTTTGAGAACATTTTAATGGTGTATTTCGGAGATTACAAGTATATATAAATTCTTATTAAACATTTCACATACACATCACAATGACGGTTATGCATGTGCAAATTAGTAAAATAAGAGTAAGAGTATCTCTTCAGCTGTAACGCGAACTGCCACAAATGAAGCTTAAATGTTCAGCGTCGCATCCTGAAGCTGCTCAACACACAGTTGTCTTCATTTAAAAATAGAGAGACTAAATTATATTAGCAGTGCTGATGCCACTCTCTCTCTCGCATTGCGGTCTTTGATCTTGAAATGAGCTGAAAACGAAAGTTAAAGAATGACACATTCATTACGTTTTACAGTGAAATGAGAGTTCTGCGTCTTTATTCAAATCAACACATTAATGATTTATCTCTCATCCGCCATTACTTTACCCACCTGACCTGCGGATATAACCGCAATCCGAAAGCAGAAAACCCGTAGGCTTTAGCAAAATGCCTGTAGTCAAGCTTATTGGCAGTAAATCTGCAGTGAGAAAAAATGGGTCAGCTAGCCTAAAGATCTCTTAACCTTAAAAAAAAATATTGCATCTGAACACTGCATTTGTTAACACCTCCAGTTTTGTTTTCAAGGGATTATGTTAGAAATTTGTGTAGGATGTAGCCATAGTAACCACACATGAATAAACATTAACACAGAACGCTATGTAACAGTGCAGCTAAGACTTCAGATGAGAAATAGAGATTGTTTATACCGAAGGCAATCAGAGCATTTTTTTAAAAGGAAAACCACAGCGAGAACTCCATAAAATGCCATTCAATAAGGAATATACGGAGGAAAGAATATGTTTATGAAACCTTTGAGAATAACTGATTTTCTCCATTGATTTCTCATAAAATCTGATCTTCATCTATAGTTATAGACCAACATAATCTGCCTAAACTAATAACACACAAACAGTTGTACAGTAAATACATAAATCCTGGTTTCCAACAAATCTGGTCTTCTCAAGAAAGAGAAGTTAGTGTGAATCATGCCTCAATCCCAATAGCTTAGAAACTCATTAACCCTTAAATGCATGACTGTTTCGCCAAACATTCTTACATATTCGGGTCTTTAGTGACCCGGATCTACATCTAACATGGATCTATACCTGTCACAATAATATATAAAACTCCTGATATTAGAGTAACAATTACAGAAGAATAAAATAAAACATATTTCGTTACCTTTTGGAGCTTGTAAGGGTTCAGTTTGAGCAGATGTTTTATACCATCACCACTGTCCTTGTCAGAGCTCATTTCCCAGTACATTCTGCATCTGGATCATATACGCGATCTCACGCATATTCTCAAAACTCATTTTCAACGTCTTGAAAATAAATATTTTGATCACTGACAGCTTCGTTCACCAGATCCATCATCAAGTAACAGTGACACTAATATTTGATTGTGAGCCATTTCAAGTTTTGCAGATTATAATTATTATGGTTTCGTTTTCAGTCTGCAGTAAGTATGAGTGAAACGTCATTTTACGTTATTAATTCTTTAAAGGTTATTCTGTACTTATTTTGTGTAGTTAATTGCAAACCATTGTTGTTAACCATATATATATATAAATACCTAGGTTAGGTATTTCCCTTTAGGGTGATTTAGAGATTTATAATTTGATCATAACACGTTACGATCACTCACAATTCATGTAATTGTTATAACTATTGAAGGGTTGACTGAAAGGGTAACTTGTTGGTATCAGTATGATTGTATGCTCATAATTCAGAAGATGGCTTGATTGAAATCTGTGCAGAATGTATTGTGTTCTTACAATAAGAAATCATGTCTGAATGCACTCTCTGCTTAGCGGGAAGTTAGGAGACAATAGATAACAGGTCATTTATGGGAAGGGTGGGGACGCAGTCACCTCTGAACCAAGATGACACCTAATTGGTCAGAACCAGTGATGCGTGGGTCAATGTATAAACAACCCGCACCCGACCAACGTTTTCAACTAACCCGCCCACAACTCGGGCCACAAAAAAAAAGAAGAAAATATTGTACCCGACCCGCATTTTTTAAAAGTAGTAAATGCTCATCGTAGCGTCATTGGGCCATTGAGAAAATGTTTCAGGCCCTGACGTGATGCCCTCAGAGGTGCAGCGGCGAGAGCAGGCAGTTCTTGAGGCGGCCCATCATTTTCCATTTCAGCTGTCTAGATGTATATTATTGATGAATGCGATGTGTATGTTTCGACCCTGCTTGAAGAATTCATCAGCAGGTCAACTGAGAGAAGGCCCACTTTTGGAAAAGTATGAAAGCCCTTAGGAGCGCAAACAGTTCTTTTTCTGAATGCTGTATGATATAGCCTAGTGTTATGTAATAAATTTATTCATTTATTTCGTTTCATTTTCTTAACAATTAAGATTGTGCATGTGTTTATCCAGTCTAATCGAAGTGTGCGTCTCTCCCCCGACTTTCCCAGCAAAAATCCCGCCCCCTCTCAGAAAATACATAAAACTGACTTTACTGAGCTATATGCGTTTAAAGGTAGCCTATTAAAATGGTACAATGGCATTGCTCAGTTCAACGTGTTGGGAATTCGGGCATGTTGTCCTACGTCAGCATTTATTCAAAAGTTAATAACGCTCAACATTCAAAAGGTAAATAAGGATTTATTGACGACCCGACCGACCACAACCCGAATATCATTAAAAATATTTTTGGATGACTCGTAACCGTGTGTGACCGCAGGCCCCTCTTCGAGCACCACCGCCAAGTTCCAAGTTGGGACTCTGGAACGAGCCGCAGGCCGCATCCTCCGAGCCCCACGGAGGAAACGTACAACCAGATGGTCCTTCCCAGTGGCCCATCACCTACAGGTGAGTGGCAAGCCCCAATGGCAGCCACGTACACCTTAAGTGTGGACGGGGAAAGACCGGCAGAGAAGCGGTCTTGGAGGAACTCCAGCACTGAAGCCACAGGGCAGTTAACTGAGTCCACCTCCCGCTCTCTACACCAAGTGGAAAATACATTCCACTTCAGGCTGTACAACCTCCTGGTGGAAGGAGATCTGGAGCTGAATAGGGTCTCCACGACACCCGCCGACAGGCCCTCTCCTAGGTACTAGGCTCCCTCAAGGGCCAGACCCAGAGACCCCACACCTCTGGAAAATTGTGTACCCGGCCTGAGATAGCAGGGGGACCTGCCATGGGGGACCGTCCAGCAGGTAGATGATGTCGGAGAACCATACTCGAGTGGGCCACCGGGGTGCTACTAAGAGAAGGCTGAGGCCCTCCCGGCGGACACGCTCCAGAACTCCCGGGAGCAGAGTGATCGGGCCGGATGGGTGAAGGAGAACCACAGTGGGCAGTGGGACGTCTCTCGAGATGCGAAGAGATCCAATTCCACTGGGCCAAACCTCTCGCACATGGCCTCCACCACCTCGGGGTGGAGTCGCCATTCCCCGGGCCTCAGCCCCTGCCTCGACAGGATGTCTGCTCCCTGGTTTTGGTCCCCAGGGATGTGCATTGCCTTGAGGGAAGACAACCTCCCCTGGGACCACAGGAGAACCTGGTGCGCCAGTCTGTAAAGAGGGTGTGACCTCAGGCCCCCCTGGTGGTTTAGATACAATACAGCCGGTCTTGCTAGAGGCGGCTGGTGCAGCACGTGTGCGCAGAGAAACAATGTGGCCCGAAGCGTACTAGACGGCGGGAGCACAGCATTGATTCCCAAAAGCTCCACAGGGGAGGCGACCTCGATCGCTCCTACCAGGGAGAGGGGGCTGGCCAACAGGGGCCTCATCTAAGGGAGCAGCTCGACAGGGCCGCAACACTAGGGCGGACACTGCGATTAGCAATTGCCTGAAACTGATGTTTCCCGCAGGCCATAAGGCGACGAAAACGACATCAACTTCCAGAGGGCTCCAAGGAGGAGCAGCCTCACCAGGAACTGCCCATGCATGATTGCTCCCATCTTAGATGAATATCCAGACAAGTCAAACACGCTTGGGCGACATACTGATTAAAAGTATCTAACTTATCAAAGTCAGATAACATGACACTCAATTCCTCAGAATTAATCATAATCACCCAACCCGTGCAACCTGGTCTGAATGATAGGTGAGTAAAAAATACATCTAACTCCTCAAAGTCAGATAATATTTTAATTTAATTCCTCTGAATTAAATGCAGCCACAATTTGGTGAAACATGGTCTGAATGATAGGCTGAATATCCAACTCCTCAAAGTCAGATCTTATTTCATTTAAATCCTCAGAATTAAATGCAGCCATAATCATCAGACGATACTGTTTTATTGTATTTATACGGACTCGTAACCACACGTTGCCTCAGCAATTTATAATACAATTATAAATTGCCATTATAATACAATTGGCTTTCATCCCTCGAGAAGAAAGCCAAACAGGCACGAGGCTGAAACACCTGAAAGGCGCACGGCAGTACGCGTCGAGATATTTCTCAATGAAAACAGCCAGCACCCTCAGGAGCTGACTGCATGCCTCGCATCCAACAATATCACATGCCTTCTCACCGTGTCACATTGTATCACTTTAATAGCAGACCCGAACCTACGCGCTGCCTCTGCAATGCGAGATTGAATCTTGCATTAGGAAAATGGCGAGCCTCGATACGGAGCCCGTCTAATTCCTCAGAATCAGACAGCTCACGCATCGGGTCTCGCGCAAGAAGCCGCAGCGCGGGCTTCCACACAGGGAAGGAGAACAATGGAACTGTCAAACAGGGAAGGAGAAGATGCCTCAGCACTCTCAGGTTCCCTTGACAGACCCATCTGCGAGTCCCATGATTGATCAGTCATGCTGCCTCAACAGGCACAGGACCAGCCACGGAGTTCGCGAGCCGTGAGAAAATGCTTGTGAAAACAACGCTGGTAGACAAACAACACCAAATAAGACTGACAAACACAGAGCGCTAACGCTGAAGAGCAGAACGCTATCTCTGTTGTGTTCAGACGTCTCTTTGTATCTTCCAGGTATGCCGTCACATACTACGTCATGACGCAACACCAATCAGGATTGGGCTGATTCCATTCATTCTTCAGACGCTTTACGCTAGGGGCGTTCCCCAAAGTGTCGTCACGATGACGCAGTTCGAGTTCCCTCGAAGGGGAACAGAGAGATGTCAGTCGTTTGCAAGTGTCTCATTATCCGCTAATGTGACCACGCCCACGGAGCATGCATTCTTTAGAGATTAAAATGCTACAAGATCCATGCGTCAACACCCACACATCAACTCAAATAAACACATCAAGTGTAGTGCTATATTTCAGCTACATCGTTTTGAGACGCTTTGAGGAATAATCCTGGAATAATTTACCTGATGAAAAGCTGTTCATTTCTAAGAGCAATGGATTCAGCCGCTGATTGTAAGGTAGGCTAAGTTTATTCTGTTAGCATCTGTGAATATTAAACACAAAAAGACCATTTAAATATGAATCCTGCTGCAACATAAAATGTCATAGACACAAGACTGTTTAGACAAGATTTATTTGGCCTGTTTTGGACATTGGACATTTGGATTATGATTTATTGATTGTGAAAAGTGAACAGCACAAATAATAAAGGATGCATCATTTGATGTGCAATATATCAGAAGACATGGAGTTGTTCAGAAATTATTTTGACCTCATTAAGTTTTGTTTTGTAGAAAGCCTTTCTTTAAAGTTTTAATATATTTGCTTCTTATTTAATAAGAATCAAATATAGCAGACAATAGCCTCAGCGCTGCATGATCATGCATTGCACGCATGTCTCATAAATGAACCGAAACTCGAAATGATATTTGAGCATTGTGTATATCTGATTGTTTACAAAATCAAATGATTCAGAAAATTTTTGCAATTGAAATGACTGAGAAAAGTGTCCCAATCAACCAGAATTCACCCTATACTCTTTGAAATCATAATTGCATTGCATCATGTTGTTTTAAATCCCATAAACTTATAACATTCATCATTACCAATTATTAATGTACTTGTGTTTACTGAATACTGTTTTTTTCTCACTGCAAAAAATGCTCTTCTTAGTATTTTTGTCTTGTTTCTAGTCTAAATATAAAAAAAAATCTTAAATCAAGATGCATTTACTAGATAAGTAAAATGACTTAAAATGTTTTGTTGAAAAAAAAAAAAACGAAGTGAGTTTTTGCTTAAAACAAGCTAAATTATATGCCAATGGGGTAAGAAAAATAATCTTGTTTCTGATTGAAATCTTGTGTCTTGTTTCTCTCCCAAACAAAATAAGATTATTTTTCTTACCCCATTGGCAGCTTGTTTTAAGCAAAAAATCACTTAATTTAGATTTTTTTCCCCCAGAAAATTTTACTTATCTAGTAAATTAATCTTGATTTAAGATTTTTTTTATATTTGAACTGGAAACAAGAAAAAATACTAATAAGAAGAGCATTTTTTTTGCAGTGTAGTCAAATCTTTTGAACATTTAAAATATAATAGGCCTTTGTTGACTACATTCTAAATAAACTACAACAAAATGTATTTACTTTGTCCTGTTGCTCTCTCAGTCACATACCTGAAGCTCATTGATTATGCAGCTCATTATGTGGCTCATTATAGGTTCTTTGTTCTCTCAGGTGTGATACTTTATTATTCATGATCATTCACATCTACGCTCTACCTATTCACATATGGCCTTTGTAAAGAAAAAGTATCTTATAAAATGTAAATCAATATATTGGGTTATGTGAATAAGTAGGCTCAATGATTCTCACATCAGTTTGAAGCAAAAACCAATTACACTTAATTACATGTAATTACACTTTTGCCATTAATGTGTTTATAAGCAACTGAAAAAAGCACAAATGTCAACTTCTAAAGGGCCCCAAAACAGCTCAGACTCCAGAGGGTTAAATTTTTGAGTAATCAATAAAGTTTTGTTTGTATTTAAAGATAAGGGTTCTTGTATTAAATAGTCTCTCACTATTGTTTGGATATTTATATCCGCTGCAGAGTTGATAGTTACTGGACGCTGGACGAGTAATTTGCTCGGTCGTGAAATAAGTGACTCTTTCAAAATGACTTATTAATTAATTAATTAATTAAAGCTAAATAGACCTGTTTCCCTTACACAGAGTCCTTTTGCGGACTTGTGAAACATCATCAGTCGCTGTCCAAATTTGACTGAATTGTTTGCTTTATTTCTGTTACTTATACTTTTATAATGGCTATTATTGATCATTGAAACTGACATTTAACAAAAAGAAACTAGGTTGTGCTTTATGTCATATTTAATTGTATTACAGTGAAGATAGTCATATGCACACTTATTACCTGAACCACATAATAATGTAAATAATGTTTTTTTTTTTTTTTTTTTTTTATGTAAACGAAAAGAGGCAGGGTTGTGTTTTATATTTCGTTTTGTTATAAATATACATGCAGTGAAGATAATCAAAAAGGTATGCGTTGCCTGAACCACATTTGTGTGGCTATTATGTTTAAGATTTTTTTTTTTTATGAAAATGAAAAGAGGCAGAGTGGTGTTTTATGACATTTGGTTTTATTGTAGCCTAAAATATACGCTACAGCGATAACCGTAGTCAGAGCGAGCTGAGTGATGCTATCAAGAACGCTGCTGTTCCGTTTGCAGAATTACCGGACTTGTGTCCTCCTGTCCTCGGGAGTTCGTTCTCCAGAGTCGAACTTGGCAAGTCTGAACTACCAAGGACACAAGTCCGAAGTTCGCGTACTTGGTTTTGAGAAATGGCCAATGTCTTGTAAACAGCTACAGAAATGATTGGTTTAGGTTTTGCTGCTAAAGGAAAATTTACAAGTTAATAAATTCAAGGTTTAATTTACTTTCTCCACCATGCACAGCAAATTACTACTCAATTTATTTTTAAACAAAATGTAAAGAGGATTGTGTTTATCTATAAATAAGAGTTAAATAAATATCAGACTACATTTTATGAGTAATTAGTGCAGAAACCCAGATATTTTCAAACAGTTCACAAACTTATTCTTGCTACTGTACATGCAGGATGTAACGGTACACGTATTCGTATTGAACCGTTTCGGTACAGGGCTTTCGGTACGGTGCACACGTGTACCGAATGTAATCTTTAACAGTTAACAGTCGGCTTGTTGTAAGCGCGGATCACACTTCAATCCGAGTTCCCACACGAACATATTAAGTATTCAGTCCATTTTATCACGAAATTCAAATGATAAATGCCGTTTTAACGCTCTTTAATGGGACGTGACTGATAGACGAGTATCAGTTCAACTTAAAGCGGCAGCGCGCGGCGAGCGAGTCAATGCGATCATCTCTTTCTAAAGAATAAACATAAATTTATATATCTTAAGGTATGTTGAGGATACATTACAACTTACTGAAATGTATCATATGTCGTAATCGCTCCATCTGTGTTTACTAGGGGTGACGTGACTGATAGACGCGTATCAGTTCAACTTGAAGTGGCAGCACGCAAGTCAATGCGATCATCTCTTCCTAAAGAATAAACATAAATTAATACATCTTAAGGTATGTTGAGGATACATTACAACTTACTGAAATGTATCATATGTCGTGTAATCGCTCCATCTGTGTTTACTAGGGGTGACGTGACTGATCGACGCGTATCAGTTCAACTTGAAGCGGCAGCGCGCAAGTCAATGCGATCATCTCTTCCTAAAGAATAAACATAAATTAATACATCTTAAGGTATGTTGAGGATACATTACAACTTACTGAAATGTATCATATGTCGTGTAATCGCTCCATCTGTGTTTCAACCGCGGAAAGACAATAAAACTGCTTGTAAACAATGTCATGCAGAATCACATTTACTCAGAAGTCATTCAGTGTCCACAGCTGTTAGCTCACTAGAGAAATCAACTCTTTCACTGAATACATGCACTATATTAGCCGTTATATTCATTATATTAGCCTATATATATTCATTATATACTACTTAGCCTGTTAGTGATGTCTAACTGTGTGTTTAAATAAACCTGCCATGAAAATTACAGCCACTAAATTATTATATTTCAACAACAAATAAAAATAATTAGATTTAGAAGTTAATGCAAAAACTACCTTATGTGAAGCTTATGAGTGTTGATTATTATATATAAAAATAAATAGCAACTAAATTTAGGCTAATAGTTTGGGCTCTTGAAATAGCAGTTGTTAATCTTTAATAGCTATATGTAAGTAAGGGCTCCCTATATAGTTTACAGCATTATCTTTAAGAAACTTTTAGTTATAATTTAATTCATTTAAGGACAGACAAAATTTTTTTCATTAAACCACTGTTGAATAAAAATGAATAAAAAGCAATTTTGTAAAACTGCTGTACTGAATCCATACCGAACCGGGACTTCAAAACCGAGGTACGTACCGAACCGTCAGTTTTGTGTACCGTTACACCCCTAGCATGTAATGTGTGCCATCTAAAATGTACTAAATTCTTTAGAAACATGACAACAAAAACAGGTTAAAAACCATGTATCCGAATGGTGGTCCAAAGAAAGATACTGCAATCTACAGTCAAACCAAAAATTGTGAGAAAAAAAGTGAGAATAGCAAAATAAAGTAAAATCTTCATACCAGTAAAATTTATCAAAATTTGGGACCGAAATTATTCAGACACTTTGACCAAGTGTTTTTTCTTTAATTGCTAAGTCTTTACACCACAGATTGAACAAAAGTAAGCATTGCTTGGTTGGTTGACCCAAATTGGTATTATCTAATTGTGTACTTAAATTTAACAGTGGACAGCTTTACATACCTTTTTATCAAAGTTATCTGACATTATCAAGATGAATTTGTTCTGACACAGTTTAACTCTGAGTTCTTGTCATATTTTATTACCATTTTCTACTAAAGCGAATAAACTGTGAAGGTGAAGGTGTCTGAATACATTTTGGTTTGACTGTAGATACTACAGTATGGTGAAATCAAATACAAAATATTTATGTAAACATATACTGTATCCAAGTAAATATTTATATGAACTGGTAGAGACATCTTGCAGTTAAGACATCAAACACATCAGTCATTAAATGATGCATTATACTTTGTTTGTATTGTTGAGTAACAATGTAGATGTCAACATATTGCACAAGACAAGAGAAGGTGACACACTATAACAGAAATACATGATGAGCATTAAGTTAATGTGAATATTAGATCAATAAAAAAAAAGAGTTCTTATGAATTATAAAACATACAGGTCTGGTCCTGGCTTCTGATTGGTCAATACTGGTTTCTAACCATGCTAAAACAAACAATAGCCCATGTTCACCTCTCATAATGGATCATAAATTTATTGCATAGCAATGTTTAGTTATTGTTAATGTGTTGTTATTTACAGTTTACAATTATTATTATAAAATAATCAAATATTGCTTTCAGAATGTTAGTCAACACATACACATGTGCTTCTTTAAAACACAACTTTAATTTCATTAATGTTATATATCTGCAAGTAGTTTTATGGTAATCATCAACATTATGCCACAAAGAGTTTAACTTGTACTGAGCAAAGAATATTCCTTTAAGAGTGGCTAATCCAGGTTAATCAGCCAATTAATATGGAAGCACTAGCTCCTTTCATGTGACATTGTTGCTGTTTTAGTTTTCACATTCATGCCAACTCCAAAATTATCTCACTTTATCTGCTGGTGGTGTTGTTGAAAAATTACTAAAATGTTTACTTATTGCTTTAGCTTTTAGGCAATAAACACAAGAGACTACTCTAATTTTGTTACAAAATTAGAATAATTTTTTAAGTTTATTTAAAAAAAAAGTATTTTCCATTTGGTCCTCCTTTTCTTGAAAAAAACAACAACAAATAAAAACAAATAAATAACAAACTAAAAACTAATATCTGTGTCACAATTCACCCTGATTAGCACCAGAGGGCACTCCACCCCGGACTGTAATTCCATCAAAGACTACATTTCCCATAATCCTTTGCACAGACTCATCATCACTTATTGTTTACACCTGTGTCTAATTTTGCTCATTACCTCTGCCTATATCTAGCCTGTTCACCCTGTCATTCACTGCAAAATCTTGTTTTGTTCACACTGCATTTCTTAGCGTTTTTTTCCTGGTTTCTTGTCTCTTGGTTTTGGATTTCTTGCCTATTCCGTGGATTACCCTTTTGCCTGTCTCTCCTGTCTTGTTTGCCTGATTGGACTGATGACCTGTTATGACCTCTTGCCTGTTTGTTGACTACAAGTGTGGATTACCCTTTAAAATAAAGCTGCATTTGGATCCTCAACTTTCTGTTCAGAGCAGTACGTTACAATCTAGTTGCAGCAAGGCAATTACAATGGAAGTGAATGGGGCCAATTCATAAACATTAAAATACTCATTAAAATACTCAAAATTATGTAACTGTCACAAACATGCCAGGCTCCACCTTCAACCAATCACAGCGCACTCCCTCTCCTGAGTATTAATCACGCACACCTGCACCCCATCAGCACGACAATCAACTCCAGCACAAAAGACACACTCTCACACCCAGTCTTCGTCCGGTCTTGTTTGCATCAAGACTAACCTCTATGCTTACCTCTAGGACTACCAAAGCTACTTACCTGTCTTGTGTCATCTCCAAGTCTCCCTCATTGGGCAGAGTCTCCTGTGATTACTCCCGAGTCTCCTCCGCTCATGTGTGTCTCCATCTGCAAGTATAAAGACATTGTCATTCAGCTATCCGCCTCAGTATCCTGGCATTACCACGTTCACTCACCTGCACTGCCGATCTACTCATCCGGTTGTTCAAATAAACATTCTGTTACCTGCATCCTTGTCTCTGTCCCTTCTGTTTTGTAACAGAAGACCGGACCCCACCGCTGAGCACCAGTATGAGCACCCCGGATCCCAAGAGCTCGTGGACGCTGTCCACGTGGTGAAGGAGAGACAGCGGTGTGTGCGGAAGTGAACGCTGGAGGAGGTGCTAGTAGAGTGGAAGAAAGTGCTTGGCGGACAGCGTCCACGAGCTCTTGGGATCCGGGGTGCTCATACTGGTGCTCAGCGGTGGGGTCCAGTGTATGCCAGTCCCATGGTCCGACCAGCGCCCTTCTCTGGATCGGCGCAGGATTGCAACGGGTTCATCCTGCAATGTTCGCTGGTCCTGGAGATGCAACCGCACCTGTATCAGAATGGCCACGCCAAGGTAGCGTTCATTATCTCACAGTTAAATGGCAAAGGGCTTTGTTGGGCCGAAACTCTTTGGTCCCAGAACAGTCCCATAACCCAGTCTCTCTCCAGTTTCATCTCTCACTTCAAGGAGGTTTTCGGGATGCCAGCCTGGGATTCATCGATTGGTGAGCAACTGTACCAATTAAAGCAACATACCATGACTGTGAATGAATATGCTCTGCAATTCTGCACCCTAGCTGCCGCTAGCGGATAGAACGAACAGGCCCTTTTAACCACGTATTGACAGGGTCTGAATCCACGAGTGCGGTTGCATCTCACTGCATACAAGGATTCCATTGGGCTCGAACGCTTCATCCAACTCTCCATCCGCTTCGCCACTCGTATGCAGTCGTACCTCGAAGAGCACCAGGGCCAGCCATTATTTCCTCCATCCCTCCGTCGACCAGAGTCCATTAGCCCTACAGAACCAACCCACGAACCCATTCAGCTTGAAAGCTCGCATTTGACCCACGCTGAACGGCAGAGGCGGCTGGCCCAGAGTCTGTGTTTATAGTGTGGCTCCTCCGAGTACTTCATCTCCAAGTGCCCGATTCGTCCTCCTCATCCCATGGTGAGTGCAGTACTTCCTTCGATTACTGAAATTAAGCCACTCACTATTATTGTGAACCTAACTGCTGCCGGTGTCACGCTTCCAGTTAGTGCCCTTCTCGACTCTGGGTCAGCCGGCAACTTCATCTCTGGCGCCCTCTGCCGTCAGCTCAAGCTCAAGTCTACAGCAATGCCGTCCATCTATCAGATCCACTCAGTAACGTGCAGACCCCTCAGCTGGAGACAAGTGCGTTTCTGTGCCGGCCCTATACAGTTTCAAGTGGGAGTCCCAAACGTGGAACAACAACATTTGCTAGTTCTGAAGGAATCCACCGCTGATGTGATCCTAGGGCACCCATGGTTGGAGCAGCACAACCCAATCATCTCCTGGAGAACCGGTGAGATCCTGAAGTGGGGCGACAGATGCTTCCCGAACTGTTTCACTGCTCTCCTAGCTCCTCCCAAGAAAGACGGAGGCTTGCAGCCTTGTATTGACTACCGAGGCCTCAACAGAATCACTGTCAAGTTTCGTTACCCCCTTCCTCTCATCCCCGCTGCGCTAGAACATCTCCGTGGTGGCACTGTTTTCTCCAAGTTGGACCTCCGCAGCGCTTACAACCTCATCCGGATACGTGATGGCGGCAGTGGCTCAATGGTTCATGTAGGTTGTCTACAAACTGGAAAGTGGGTGATTTGGTCCCCGGTTCCACCTGACCAAGTGCCGAGGTGTCCATGAGCAAGACACACAGCTGCTCCCGACGAGCTGGATGACGCCTTGCATGGCGGACAACGCCGTCGGTGTGTGAATGAGTGTATGAATGGGTGAATGTGAGGCAAATGTAAAGTGCTTTGGATGGCCGTAGGTCTGTTAAAAGCGCTATATAAATGCAGTCCATTTACCATTTACGTGAGGGGGACGAGTGGAAGATGGCCTTCGTGACTCCTACTGGACACTACGAGTACCTCGTCATGCCATATGGACTGGCCAACGCCCCCTCCGTATTCCAGGACTTAATCCATGAGGTACTCCGGGAGTTCCTCCACAATTCAGTTCTGGTCTATATCGCTGATGGCCGACCATCGCCACCACATTGCGGATGTCCTGAAATGCCTCAGAGAGTTCCAGTTATTCCTGAAGGTAGAGAAATGTTCGTTCCACCAACCCTCAGTGCAGTTCCTTGGCTATAACATCGATAGCAGTGGCATCCGGATGGACAAGGGGAAGGTGGAAGCCATCCGTAACTGGCCCACACCCACAACCATCAAGGAACTCCAAAGATTTCTCAGATTCACCAACTTCTACCGCCGTTTCATCCAGAACTACAGCACCATCTCCAGTCCACTTACTCACCTCCTCCGCAACAATACCAAGTTTCTGTCCTGGACGCCTGCTGCCACCCAAGCCTTCGAGGCCCTCAAAAAAGCCTTCACCACTGCTCCCCTCCTTGTTCATCCTGATCCTGAGAAGCCCTTCGTCGCCGAGGTCGATGCTTTGACCACAGGAGTGGGAGCGGTCCTGTCCCAGCAGCAGGGGAATCCTAGTAGACTCCATCCATGCTCCATACTCCATCCTTCTTCTCCCACAAACTCAACCCAGCAGAGGTAAATTACGACATCGGCAACAGGGAACTGTTAGCCATCAAGCTGGCTCTTGAGGAATGGAGGCATTGGTTGGAGGGAGCCCAACATCCATTCCTGGTTTTGATGGACCACAAGAATCTAGAGTACCTTAGAGATGCCAAGCGACTAAACCCACGACAGGCACGATGGGCATTGTTCTTTATCCGCTTCCACTTCACCATATCCTACCCTTAAGGCGGATGCCTTATCCCGTCTCCATAGTCCTGAAGAGAAGGCAGAAGAGCCAGAACACATTCTGCCTAAGAACCTTTTCGTAAGCCCCATCACCTGGTCTGAGTAAACTCTGCCCTCCTCCAATGTCTCTACCAACGCTCCATCACCCGGACATAGCGCACTCCTCTCATACACACTTCCCACACATCACTGGGCACTGGCCACCCTGGGGTCAATGAGACCCTCTCGCTGCTAAAAGAGTGCTTCTGGTGGCCGAATATGGCAACGGACGTTAGAAGGTATGTGAGAGGTTGCAAGGAATGCGCCATCTTGAAGAGCCCTCAACATCATCCCTCTGGTAAGCTCCATCCTCTGCCCGTTCCCAACAGACCCTGGTCACACCTAGGAGTCGACTTCATTACTGACCTACCTGCTTCCGAAAACTATACCTGCATTCTAGTGATCATTGACAGATTGCTGCCTGATTCCCTTGGAAGGACTTCCCACCGCCATGCAAACTGCCGAGCTAATGTTCAACCATATCTTCAGAGTTTACAGGATTCCCGGAGACATTGTGTCAGATAGAAGGTCACAATTCATCTCCAAGGTATGGAAGGGCTTCTTCTCACTCCTAGGTGTGACCGTCAGCCTCTCCTCAGGGTACCATCTGCAGTCTAACAGGCAGACAGAGCGGAAGATACAGGAGATCGGTCGCTTCCTCCGTACCTTCTGTCACGACCCCCAGGACTCTTGAAACCAGTTCCTGGGTTGGTACGCACAGAATTCCCTGCGGCAACCTACCACCGGACTCACTCTCTTCCAGTGCGTGCTCGGTTACCAACCCCCATTGGTCCTCTGGTCTGGGGAACCATTGGATGTGCCTGCTGTCGACTACTGGTTCCGAGAGAGCGAGAGGGTCTGGGACTCTGCACACCACCAACTGCAACGGGCACTGCGCAGATGTAGAATGACAGCCAGCCAGGACAGAAGGTCTGGCTTTCCACCAGGGACATCAGGCTATGTCTGCCTTGCCAGAAACTGAGTCCCAGGTTCATTGGCCCCTTTCCCATCGTGAAGCAGATCAATCCTGTCACCTACCAACTACGGATACCACCCCAATACAGAATTCATCCTACCTTCCATGTCTACTTGTTGAAGCCTCACCACCACTCTGTTTCTGTTTCCACAGAGCCTGGCGCAGCCGCTGAATCCCCCCTTCCTCTCATCCTATAAGACGGTGCTACTTACCAGGTTCACGACATCTTGGACTCCCGGTGCCATGGTGGTCTATTGGAGTACCTCGTGGACTACAAGTTGTTATCCACAAACAACAGATTGTCCCAACAAACTGGGAACTGCTCCATTTCAGAAGAAGCTTTTGTGCGTAGCCTTCATTGTGGTTCTGGAAGCTGTTCTTCGTAAATTGTGCAGCCACAGTTAAATGTTGGGGTTATGTTCAGGAACAGTATTTAAAATACATTTTAACCACTCTAAGTCTGTTAGCCTTAGGAAGGTCAAACAAATGAGTTTTGGAAATGGGGCGGACAAAACAGCGTCTCTTTGACAGTGACAACACTGTCTTCTCTAATGCAGCTTAAGCAGGCCTCGCACCTTTTTTTTATGTATTCTGTGGATGGGAATTATTTAAATGAGTAACTTTATGACTTCACAAAGCCCGGAAAACATGTGTTGTAGTCCAAATGAGTCATTCATTGTAGTTCTTGGAAAGTGAATACAAATTAAATATCTCCCTTTGGAGTGGACTTTTGAGCTTTATAACCTAAAAGATGTTTTTTATGCTCAAACAGCAACATTACACAATAACTAAAGTTGAAAAAGTGAAAAAGAAAAAGCATAATAGGACCCATTTAAGTTGGAAATTTCATTTTTCAGATGGTCAAAAAGTTAATAAATGGATTATAACTACTGCATAAATATAATTTAGTGGTATAATTTAGTTCTGTGGTATAATTTAATAAAATCCCCTAAAAATATATATAAAAAAACATTATCAAACTAAAATATAGTACATTAATTTTCATTAAAATAAAAAATGGTAATTTTTGAGACCCAGAGGGTTAATAACCTTTTTATATCTAATTTTACAAATATACTGACATGAAAACCTAACACTTTAAACCCGAAAGGACTATAGCAACTGTTAAAATGATTACTTAAACACTTATACAAAAGTTTTAACAGAATTACTAATGTAAGCACTTTCACTCCACTGCTGCATGGGAACCATTTTTTGTGGTTAAAGACGAGGGCCCTATCAAAGGTTTGCAGAAACGAGTCAATTAATTTATTTATTTGTCATAATTAACATAATGCTACAAATGCAGTTGACTGATATTAGCTTTTATCAAAACTAGGATATTCCTTTAAACTGACATATTCAGTGGCAGTTTAATGTTATCTGTGTCTTGACTGGATTCTGAACCACATCACTATGATAAAATCAAAGACAATGTCTAGACAGTGTCATGAGAAAAGCAACAATTCATCTGCTCAGCAGAGCACAACAGACAACTGGTTCCCTGTTCTACCTCCAATTGTGTTTTAAAATATCTATTTTCATAAGCCTATGCTTCATTTCACTTATATATACTCAGTTTTTGTTATATCATATTTTTTATTTAATAATATTAGTCGTAAATAATAATAATGATAATGTCTTGGTTACGTATGTAACCCTCGATCCCTGAAGGAGGGAACGGAGACGTCACGTTGAGAAAGTGAACCAATGAATTGGGATCTCGCTTGAGAGACCAATTCACTTTGAGTGTAAATAAATGAGCCAATGAACGTTGGCATGCAAGATTTGCATTTGATGCTCCGCCGCACAGTGTGGGTATAAATAAGGAAGCGCATGCAACGCCTATTTGATTTTCACTGAGGAGCCGAGCCAGAGACTCGGCCGCCCAGCGGTGGTACAGCAACTGTTGTCCCGTCGCCGTTCCCTCCTTCAGGAAACAGGGTTACATACGTAACCTAGACGTTCCCTTTCAGTTGGTCACTCTTGACGTAACGCTGGGAAAGTGAACCGACGAATTGGGATCCCTACCAGCACGCCATTGTTGCCCTTCCAGAACCCTGTATAAGCCTCCTAATCCCCCCCGCACTTGTTTGGGGTGGAAGACGAGACAGGGCTTATGCAGAGAGATCACTCAATCACTGCTGTTCCTCATGACCCACTCAGCGAGACTGTTGGGCTGTCCCATCACTGGGAAAGCGTACCCTTTCTAGCGGAAAAGGAACACTGCGGAAGCCACATCCTGTCTGATTAGGGCAGTACAACATATGTAATATCTCTGGGGTGGCTTCAGCCGAGTTAGGGAGGAGACAACACCGGCAGAGATGGCAGAGTGGACTCTGCCAAGGGAAAGACAGGCTAGCCGATAGGGTAGCCGTACCATGAAAGAATGTACATATGGGATCGCCGCAGGGATCACAACATATGGACACCCAGCCTAGCACAGGTTCCACCAATGCATACAAGTGTTAGGCCTGGCGTCGGATGCTCCACCACATCTGACTGCCGAGGGTGATGGAGGAACTCAACCGGGTTTGCCAACCGGGGAACTTACTGGAGCAAATAAGCGCAATGGCGCAACAAGTCGACACTGAACGGGTTCCTAGTCTAATGGCCAATTGGGGTGAGTACATGGGAGGATGCACTCCTGGTCGAGTGAGCTCTCAACCCGGAGGATTTAACCTTCTCGCCTCTATCAGGAACTTGATGACCAGATCTTGCTTTCCTATGGATTTACCTACTAACTGCATTGTGATGTGCGGCAATCGCGGGGTGGAGGGAGACAGCCTTCGCTCCAACCCATGCTGCAGGAAGGAAAGCACAGTCCTGATCGGGAATCTTCAGGGATCTTCCAGTTAGGAAGAACACCATTCAACGAATAGGTTGTCTGCTCGTCTGCTGATGTGAATGGCACGAAGCAACCTCAGATGCTTCTGACCTCAAAGGAGGAGATGGGGGGCAAGTTGCAACATGTGGCGGGAGCGTAGACTACCCTGGTGGTTGACGTACACAACGGTTGCAGTACAGTCCGTACGAACCAGTACGTGCTTGCCATGTAGCGGTCCTTTGAGACAGCCCAGCGCAAGATGTACTGCTAGCAACTCGAGGCATTTGATGTGCCAATGCAGTTGGGGACCCGTCCAAATACCCGAAACTATACCTGTATGTGTCCCCCCAGCCGGTGGCAGAGGCATCCGTGCAGACCACAGCATGCCTGGACAAGTGTTCTAGGGGAACTCCTGCCTGTAGAAACAAAGGGTCCGACCACGGGCTGAAGGTTTGGCAACAGTGCAGGATAATGGAAACCCGGTACATGCCACTCTGCCACACCAGTCTCAGGGACTTGGGAGAGTTTGCTCTTGTCCCAGTTGACCTGAAGACCCAACAGGCTGAGGTGACTGAGCTCTATGTCCCTGTGTTCGCACAACTGCTCTCGCTAGTGGGCCAGTATGAGCCAGTCATCGAGATACTTGAGAATGTGAACGCCGTGTTCTTTCAGGGGAACAATGGCTGCCTGCCACCTTCATAAAGTCACAAGGCGAAGGAAAGGACTTTGGACTGATACGGCCGCCCCTCAAATGCAAAACCAGAAACGGTCTGTGTCGAGGGAGAATTAAGAGTATGCGTCCTTCAGGTCGATTGCTGCAAACCAATCTCGGGGACGGATGCATTCGTTAGCATTTTGAACGGGAGCTTGTGAAGGGCTCTAATCAAGACTTGCAGGGCCAAGATTGGACGTAACCCACCGCCTTTCTTGGGTACAATGAAGTGCGGGCTGTAGAACCCCATCTTCGTATCGGATGGAGGGACTAGCTCGATTGCGTCCTTCACCAGTAGGACTTTGATCTATGTCCGTAAGAGCATCGCTGGCTCACACAGAGGTGAATTGGGGGTGCGCCGGGCAAACTGAATCATGTAGCCGAGTCTGTTGATGCGGATGAGACAGTGGGACAGGCTGGGGAGTGCTAGCCAGGCTTCCAGAGACCGTAGGAAACAAAAAAAGATCCACCCTGCCCTCCTCCGGGGGAGTTAGTGGTGCGGTCACCATCTCCCAAAGAGCTGCTCCCACTATCTCTGGGTCGCCCATCTGTTCTTCCTTTTACCGCTGGATTTGGCAGGGGCCCAGACAGGCAGCCAGGACAGGAAATGTTTGATTGCCTCCGTCTGGTTCTGTGCAGCCGAGAACTGCTGGGGCCAGCATGCTCCTCCAGAAGTTCCACGGGTTGTGGTGCAATAGAGGAGTGAGGGGCCCAAGGAGGTGGTCTCATCGGGGAAGCCTCAGATCACCCATGCTATCAGCCAAAGTAGATCTATTCTGGTGGCCACTAGAACCGGAACTAGATCGGGGAATAGGCGAAGGGACACTCACACTCCACCTTGTGTGAGGTATTCAAGTCTCGATCTCAACACCAAGAAGGTCATGTTCCTGCAATAAGAACATGATGCATCCATGAACGGAGCCTCAACATGCTTAACGGCCAGACACGAGAGGCAACGATGGTGACCGTCAACCGACACCACATGGGTGGAATGTCATCTTGAAAAAGATGCAGTGCCACACCTGTGTAAGCTCTTTTAGGGAAAATTCTATCTCTGGTGCTGAAGCACACAGGGGAAATGGCCACGGCACACAAGCAGGAAAATAATGCAACCTGCTGTGTGCACTCACTCATATAAGGTGCAGACTCTACAGAGCTGTGAAAAGAGCTTTTGAAAAGCACTTTGTAGGGCTTGCGACCACCGCTGAAAGCGCAGTCACACCAACACCAACTCGAGAGGCTCCTTCCCAGAAAGAAATGCAGACTCATTGATCACCGTCTGTGAATTGCAGAGCAGAACACATGAACCGCTTGGCTCCGAAGCAAAGGCAAATATGCATTGCATTGGCTCGATTAGTTACACTCAAAGTGGAGTGCACTAAAGCGAGATCCCAATTCGTCTAGAAGTGATGTCAAGAGTGACAGACTGAAAGGGAATCATAATTTCAATATTACCATTTCCCACCCTTTCTCCTACCGGTTTTTGGACAATATCGTCTTGATCGATCTATGTGACGTTCAGAGTTATTTTTGCAGTTTAGTTCTAATATACTATAGGGATGAATTTCTGAAAGTTGCAGTTTATTATTATAGTTATCATAATACATCAAGCTCTTTCATTTCAAAAGATAAAAGATCAGTTACATAATTACTTCTGTTGTTTTTTAAATATGGTTAAAGTGCATATATGTACTGACATTTATGGTCAAGTAAAATATACTTTAATGTAATGTCTATTGAAACTTGTATATCATGTATTTAAAATATTTAGTGTAATATTGAAGTTGCAATTTAGTACATTTAACATATATTACCTTCAACCCCTAGGAGTCTGAGCCGTTTTGGGGCCCTTAAGAAGTTTTGACATGCTCTTAACATTTTTTTTTTTCAGTTGCTTATAAACACATTAATGGCAAAAGTGTAATTACATTGTCTTCAGCACAAACTGGGCTACCATAATATCTAAGCAACATGGTATGTACATGCTTGTATTTTTGAGAGAATAATGTTTATGCATGATTGTTGAAAAAAACAACAAAAAAATGTTCTAAAATTAAGGCCTCAAAACACACAATAGATATGTGTCCACAAGACTTTTGACTAATGGGTGTTGTTGCCTAGAGTTTTTGCTTCAAACTGATGTGAGAATCATTGAGCCTACACATTCACATAAAACAATACACTGATTTAAAATTTGTTGGAGACACTTTTTCCTTACAAAGCCAGTATGCAAGGAGGTGTGAACGAACCATGAATAATGCTGGGTATCACACCTGAGAGACAAAAGACATGCATAATGGGCCGCATAATGAGCTGCATAATGAATGAGCTTCAGGTATGTGACTGAGAGCAACAGGAGCAAAGGAAATATATTTTTTGTACTTTATTTAGAATGTAGTCAACAAAGGCCTATTATATTTTAAATGATCAAAAGATTTGACTACACTGCAAAAAATGCTCTTCTTATTTAGTATTTTTTCTTGTTTCCAGTCCAAATATTTAAAATTCTTAAATCAAGATTAATTTACTAGATAAGTAAAAATTTTCTGGGGGAAAAAATCAAAATGAAGTGAGTTTTTGCTTAAAACAAGCTAAATTATCTGCCACAACAATTTATGATTTATTAAACCATAATTTATGATTTAGTAAACCAATTTATAAAACCATACTTTTACTCCAAACTTACTTTATATCACAAGTCAAATGTTTTAAATAACCTTCTGTGATCTCATTTGGCTTCGGATAAAAAAATCAGACAGAAAATATATAATTTGACAATATTCTGCATAATTATAATTATGCTATGTCAAATAGCATTGCATTATAAATATAATATATTATGAAAACACCCAACATGGTATAAAGAACACAGATAAACCATATATTGTCGCGATTGTGTATTTATTGTCTTCAAACGTGTCTATCTGCATGTTATAGCGATCTCAGGAAGCTTTCAATAATCTGCCAATGGGGTAAGCAAAATAATCTTAATTCAAACAGAAAACAAGATTATTTTGCTTACCCCATTGGCAGATTATTTTGCTTATTTTAAGCAAAAACTCACTTAATTTTGAGTTATTTTCCCCCAAAACAAGACAAAAACTTTTGCTTGTCTAGTAAATGTTTCTTAATGTAAGATTTTTTAGACATTTGGACTGAAAACAAGACAAAAATACTAAGTAAGAAAAGCATTTTTTGCAGTGTTGTTTATGTCAGGGAGAATGTCACATGGTATATATCTTCTTCGTCTATGCCATATATGGACTACATGTGCACGGAGCGCCCTCCGGCTGCCAGTATGAACTGAAAACATAACACATCAGAGTATCCAGCGCTCATAATGATTACATCTGTGCATTTTGGGTAAAGATTGAATAAATAATACTTCTCTGTATAGAAATTTGACACAGACATATGAGAATCTATCAGTATTTCTCCTCATTTGCATACTTTTTAACTATGTTGTCTTGTCGCGAGTCTTCATGACGAGCATAGAGGAGTTTTTTTATGAATGAGAGCAGCTGACGCTCATATTACAATCAAAAGGTACCAACGCCGGTTTTCATATTCATAACTCCTGAAACATATAAACAAATTACGATCACTATAAAACAGAGGTAAAAAATGGAAGCTTGAGTCTTTTTAATGATGTATAGTTTGTCAAGGTAATTACATCTGACAGTAATTTTGAGCTAATTTAAACAAAGAAAGCTTCAGTGTGTCATCGTGCAGGTTTTTGCGTTTAATATTCACAGATGCTAACAGAATAAACGTACTAAATCAACAGCCTACCTTACACTCAGTGACAGAATCCGTTGCTCTCAGAAATGAACAGCTTTTCATGAGGTTATTCCAGGATTCAACGCTTCTCAAAACGATGTAGCTGAAGTGTAGCGTTGCACTTGATGTGTTTATTTGAGTTGATGTGGGCGTCGACTCTGGATTGCTTCAGTATTTGAATCTCAATAGATCTGGATTGCCTCAGTATTTGAATCTCAATAGAAAGCACGCTCCGTGGGTGTGGTCTCATTAGCGTATAATGAGATGCTCAGGAACGACTGACATCTCTCTGTTTTCAAACAGATTACATAAACACAGAATATTTGTTTTACATCATTTAAAAACCTGACATTTCAACGTTTCTTTAGACATTTGTCTCGTGTTTCTGTGATAAGTTTTCACTAAGCTACAGGTCATTTTCTGAAGACTATCTGAAGGAACGTCTTTGACAGAGAGGCTGCAGATCGCGCGTCATGTTTGTTTTCTTTTTTTTTGCAAAAAACACAACATTTTGTTTTTATTGTGACTGTACACAATTTTTTTTTTTTTTTTACTTAACAGATTATAATGATATAACACTTGCCTGAATGATAAAAAACGACAGAGTTATTTGAGTCTCTTTGGCACTGATAAGATAAAAAGCAAGTCGATCGCTCGAGGGGTTTAAACGTTATATTAAATGACAATCTATTAGATAACATTCTAACTGTTTAAAGTAAAACCTATAATTACACATTATTACAACGTGCACTTTTAAAAAAGTGTGTTAAGGAACATAGTGATGAAAGTATACTTTTAAGTACACTTAAAGGGATGGGTTCACCCAAAAATGAACATTCTGTCATCATGTACTCACTCTCAAGTTGTTTCAAACCTGTATGAATTTCTTTCTTCTGCTGAACACAAAAGATATATATATATATATATATATATATATATATATATATATATATATATATATATATATATATATATATATATATATATATATATATATAAGCAAAACTTACAATAAAACAGCAGTAATAATAACAGCAATGAAAAATAAGCAGCAATGACAAATAATAATAGTAGTAGTAGAAGTATTTAAATAGTAATAGCATGTATAATAATAATGATCATAATATTTTGTGATGATTTTAGAAGATGTTTTAAAAAATATGGGTAACCAAACAATTGATGGGCACCATTGATTTCCATAGTATAGAAAACAAATACTATGGAAGTCTATTGGGCTCATCAACTACTTGGTTACCCATATTCTTTAAAATATCTACTTTTGTGGTTTGTAACAACTTGAGGGTAAGTAAATGATGACAGATTTTTTGGGTGAACTATCCTTTAATTTAATTAATATTATATTAAGTGCAAGTAAATTTTTTTTAAAATATACTTTTAAGATTTTATGTACACTTCAAGTGCACATTTAGTACAATTAAGCACCCCCACCCCCCACATGGGATGTTCTCTTTATGATTCACAATTAAGATTGACACAATTTTCTCTACAAAACCTGCTAGCAGGGCGTTATATTATTCTACCACAAGGAGGCACTACAGATAACACACTCATATACTGTAAGTGACCGTTCATTATGCACTGACAGTGAGGAAGTGCAGATAGAGATATAACTCCACTCAAGACCAGGATTAGAGGAATCAAAGTGAGATAAAACCATCAGATGGTGAAACGAGGCCTGCAGAATACTCTTAGACGTTTCTTCTAAATGTGAGATTGCATGCTATCATTGCAAATTCAGATTGAGTTCAGTCCTTTCTCGACATTTCGCTTACTCTATTTGCTGAGAGATAGAAATGTCTCCAGGGGTTAGAGTTGATAAGGAAGTTAAGAAAATAAAGTTTCAAAGGAATGAGCGGCACTTCACAGAGCTGTGCTAACATTGCTAACATTTAACCGAAGACCCTTGAACTCTTCCTTCCCAGATTTCCTAGGTAAATCAGCTTCACAAACCATGCAAAAATTTTATGGTGAACACGATTGTGCAGCTCCACCAACTAGTCCAGTAGCATACCAGCACGGAAATTAATCTGGTCTTTTCAGTAGGGCTGAGAAGAAGATCTCATTGAGTTTCAGAACAGATCCCAAAATGACCCAAGTTGTGCTCATATTTTCCAAGATACCAAAATATTCAAATCAATTCAATCAAATAGTAGGATTAATGCTTCCAAGACCAAATTACACTATGGGCCTGAATAAATTTTATTTTTTGAATTGCATATACAATCATCCATTTAGATTGCACATTTTTAACATAAACTTTACATGATTCATATTTGAGTCAGTCATACATAATAAACATATAAGATTTATGTAATAGTACAAAACCTAATGTGTTTTAAATATACAATAACCAAGTTTATAAATATATCCAATTCATTTCGATCTTATACATTTAAACTAATATAACTGAATATTGCTGGTTCCAAGAATGAATCATGTTCATACTTTTTATCTGAATAAATGTAATTGTTTTCACAGTGAACAGATTTATGCTGATTCAAATAAATGCATTTTGAAAATCTAATTTATACAAATGGCTAATAATATGTCCTGATTTTTCACAAGTACAAAACTATTGTTCCTTATCAATTTAATGTATGCATGACTGACAAATATGCATCATATTATGTTTATTTGTTTGTTTAGGTTAATACTGTGTATTCCAAATGGAATGGAATTGTATATGCAGTTCAAACACCTTTTAAATGTATGCCTATATAGTATACTGCCGTCCAAAGGCAAAGCACAGTAACTACACATTTGGTCAAAATTGAGTTAAGACTTGAAATGGGCTTTGTGACATCTGTTCTGTCTTGTGACAAAGTTTGCTGGTTCAATTTTGTCCAGTTTTAGAAAAACGAGCGTGTCAAAATTGCATTAACTTCAAAATCCAAGCCAATACCAAGGCAAACCGCAGTAAGTGATGTTACTGCGTTCTAGCTTCGTTTCCCCGTTTTTGCACGATGGGGATTGTATGCCGTTTTCCCCCGATCGTAACACACAGAAACCACAAGTCAACCATGGCACAATCCCGCAGCCATATGATGGTTGAACTCGCGTTAAAACGCAAATATTAAAAGACTGGTAAGGACGATAGCAAAATTCTCATAGTAAGGCAACTGACAGCTTTATAATCAGTTAACATTGACTAGCCAGGCAGCCGCTAGCAAATTTTGACTTACCTTTTCTGCTCTATTAAAGGCAATATCCTCTGACAACGTAATGATAATCCGATTTAATCACGTTGGTGTTTGTTGATTCGGACATCTCTCCGTTTCAGGCAGCTAATCCAATTGTATTGACAAGGGTTACTCCTTCAAAAGTTAGCTGGGTCTGACAAAGTTACTCTGAAAGTTAGCGGCGCCAGTCAGCAGGTGACAAACGGACGAGCGCAGCTGGGCCGACAACAAGCACACTAGGTGAAAAAGTACACTTGCATAATGTGCTGAAAGTACTCTATTTTCAGGCACTAATTTCGTAGGCTACTAAATATAAAAAAAAAAAGTGTCAATAAGTTTTTTTGATTTCACAGATAGGCTAGCTAAGAATACATAATAATTATATTTTAATTATAGCTTTAAGGGTGTAGATAGCATAAACAGGAAATTTACATGTTTGAGAATAGCTTAGAAGTTAGGCTAAAGGGAGAAGAAGCATACGTAAGTTAACTTACTCTCTAACCTCTAATTCTAGGAAATGATGTATGGCCATATTAAAGGGATAGTTCAACCGAAAATGAAAATTCTGTATTATATAAAGTTCCCTTTCGAGAGGTCTCTCATATTGCGTTATGGGAAAACTCCTTTTCTCGAGAATATGAAGCAAAAACTTTATTCTATAAAGTGTCTATGTAAAACGCAGTGCGGCTGCACAGCAGATAGAACAGCGCGAGCTGCGCGCTGATTGGCTGTGCTGCGGCAACTGCAGGAACCTATGGCGAGGTGGCTGAGAGAGCGAATCAATAGGGGTCGCTAGAAAATCCCGCTGAACAAGGTCGCTAGAATTAGCATATTGAGGCTATAAAGGACCGTGTTCTGCCACAGGAATTCAGATTTAATTTCCTTCAGCGATACCTTCGTTGACCTTCGGAATTGAAGCCCCGCCGTCGAAAAGCACTCAGCGGAACTTCTCTGCATCCCTGAGGATGCCGTATTCCCTCCTGGTCTCCGCCTTCAGCCACCTGCTGTTCCAGCTGCGCCATCCGGCGTTAAATATCCTTTATTCTGTTGTCTATCTATGTGTGTGTGTGTTGCCGCTGCAACGCCTCTTCAAAAGAGCATACAAGGCTTTGCTCGTTCCTTTCAACCCCGAGGACTCGGCTCGCCAGTTTTCAGGACCAGCTTCACTATTCCTCTTCTCTCGTTCCGCCGTGCAGAAGAAGCGCCGCGGACAGCGAATGCTAGAGTATAAGAGCGAACTCAAGCCGAAGCTCTCCTCTTCTCTAACTCTCTCCCACGGAGCTCTCCTCACTCTTCTTCTTCTCTTGTTCCGCCGCGTGGAAGAAGCGCCGCGGACAGAGAATGCTAGAGTATACGAGCAAACTCAAGCCGAAGCTCTTCTCTTCTCTCGCTCCCTCCCGCCACGTTAAGCCTTGTTTATACTTTCGCCTGGCTCCGCAGCGCGAGCCTCCGCTGACTGCACGCTCCTCCCCAAACGGACGAGGCATTTATACTTGACGTGCTCGCCGTTGTGCTATTCTTTAAAACGACAGAGGGCGACTCTGAGTAATTGTTTTATAATCATCAGGAAAAAAGCGTCGAGAAGAAGTGGGCTAATCTACTCAGGTGATGATATTTATTTTAGTACGCTTCACCAAAAACCACACTACAAAAGGATTAGTGTAAAACTCAGTAAACCTTGATATTACTTGTGACATGAGAACAAAATATATGCACACATGTATACAACTAAATTAACAATCTCTTAAATGTTTCCTAATTTCACTAAACATTTTCATTTAGTTTCATTTAGTTACAGTTTGCTCGCAGACCCCCGCGCTTTCGCGCCGCGGTCGAAACCTCAGTGAAAAGCAGCGTGAGTCACGTGCTCCGCGCGGAGGTATCGAAACTGTTGGAAAAGGGAGCGGTGGAAACCGTGCACCCGACACAAAATGAGTCAGGCTTTTACAGTCGCTACTTCTTCGTCCGGAAAAATTGGTTGGTGGCCTCAGGCCCATCCTAGATCTCAGACATCTGAACAAAGCGCTTATGACGCGCTCGTTCAAGATACTGACAGTGAAACAAATCCTCGCGCACATTCGTCCAGGGGATTGGTTTTTCACAGTCGACCTGAAAGATGCCTACTTTCACATTCAGATAGCACCCCGTCACAGGCCATTCTTGAGATTCGCCTTCGAGGGTCAGGCTTATCAATACACAGTCCTACCATTTGGGTTATCCCTGGAGCCTTGCACTTTTACGAAGTGCATGGACGCAGCCATAGCCCCACTGAGGCTGAATGGCGATTGGCTTGTCATAGCCCAATCAGAGGCACAGTTGACGATACACAAGTCCTGGCTTCTCAACCATCTAGAATGTTTGGATATCATGATCAGTATCGCCAAGAGTTCAATGTCTCCCAGACAGAATATATATTTTCTGGGTATGGTCATAGACTCAATACAGACGAGGGCCCTCTCTAATCAGAAAACGACGTCGTCATTCAAAGCTGGCACTTACATTCCTCTCAAACATTTTTATAGGATGCTAGGTCTTATGGCCTCGGCATCGGCAGTACTCAAACTGGGTCTATTACACATGCGCCCCCTTTAACGCTGGTTGAATTCCCGCGTTCCGGCTCGCGCATGCCGATCAGGCCAGTTTCACATCAAAGTAAACCACAGCTGTGTCAAAGCTCTGGCTCCTTGGAAGGCGACCACCGATTGGCTTGTCATAGCCCAATCAGAGGCACAGTTGACGATACACAAGTCCTGGCTCCTCAACCATCTAGAATGTTTGGGTATCAGGATCAATATCGTCAAGAGTTCAATGTCTCCCACACAGAATATATATTTTCTGGGTATGGTCATAGACTCAATACAGACGAGGGCGCGGCTTACGTCACAGCGCGCCCTCTCTAATCAGAAAACGACGGCGTCATTCAAAGCTGGCACTTACGTTCCTCTCAAACATTTTCGGCATCGGCAGTACTCAAACTGGGTCTATTACACATGCGCCCCCTTTAACGCTGGTTGAATTCCCGCGTTCCGGCTCGCGCATGGTGATCAGGCCAGTTTCGCATCAAAGTGAACCACAGCTGTGTCAAAGCTCTGGCTCCTTGGAAGGCGACCACCTGGTATCAGACAGGTGTGATTATGGGTACAGTTACGAAATGGAAAGTGGTCTCGACAGATGCATCCAACCTAGGTTGGGGAGCCCTGCACAAGGGCAAGCCAGTCTCTGGCCAATGGGCAAATTCAGAGAAAAGGCTGCACATAAACTGTCTAGAGATGATAGCAGTCATCCTATCGCTAAGAGCTTTCCTTCCGTACATAAAGGGTCCCCAAGTCCTGGTCCGAACGGACAACATGTTGGTGGTATCCTATATAAATCGCCAGGGCGGTCTCTACATTCCATGGCGAAACACCTCCTTTTATGGGCAGAGCACTACCTGAGCTCCCTGAGAGCGGCTCATGTGCCAGGTATCCTGAATCAGGGTTCGGATATGTTATCCAGAAGCGGCATTCCCCCGGGGGAATGGTCCCTTCACCCGCATACAATTCAGTTGATTTGGGGCACCTTCGGCAAGCGAAAATAAATCTTTTCGCTTCAGAAGACAATGCTCACTGCCCAATATTTTTCTCCAAACACAGGGATGCGCTGGCCCAGACACCCTGTGTATGATTTCCCTCTGATCGCGATGTTGCCACAGGTCATCAAAAAGATCAGGGAAACCGAATCCACAGTGCTATTAATAGCCCTGTTGTGGTAAAACCGAATATGGGTCTCCGAACTGACTCACAAGACGAAAATGATGCAAATCTGCTCTGCCCAATTAGAGCACTGAGTCTGTATCTAGAGCATTCCGCCCCTTTCCTCCTCACACAGGCTAGAGGGAAAATCTGGCATCCTTGTCCCGAACTGTGGGCCCTCCAAGTATGGCCCATCAACGGATACCCGGGAACCTCTCTGAAAGAGTTCTGAATACTATTTCTGATGCTAGAGCCCCCGCAACCAGGCGGCTCTATGCACTGAAATGGTTGGTATTCTCTAACTGGTGTACAGCACAAAACCTCGATGCACACTTGTACGAGGTGGTAGAAGTGCTCGCCTTCATTCAAGAGCTAATGGACGCGGGTCGTTCCCCCTCCACGCTCAAAGTATACGTTGCCGCCATAGCAGCTTATCACGCTCGTGTCACGGGACAATCACTGAGGAAAAGCGAGATTATTGTACGCTTTCCCTCAGTCCCTATATGGGACATTGCCACGGTGTCAGAAGCTATGAAAGGCTCCCCCTTTGAACCGCTTCAGTCTGTGAGCATAAAGCACCTCTCACTCAAAACGGCCTTTCTGCTGGCACTGGCCTCAGTCAAACAAGTGGGTGACTTACACGCACTATCCGCAAGTGCTTCCTGTCTTGAGTTTGGGCCTACCGACTCCAGGGTCGTCCTCAAGCCAAGACATGGTTATGTTCCTAAAGTGCTTTCCACTCCCTTTAGGACACAGGTCATTTCTCTATTGGCCCTGCCCGCGTCACAAGACGAAAATGATGCAAATCTGCTCTGCCCAATTAGAGCACTGAGTCTGTATCTAGAGCATTCCGCCCCTTTCAGGCAGTCGGAACAGCTCTTTGTGTGCTTCAGTGGCCACACTAAAGGTTATGCTGTCACGAAGCAGAGACTGTCACACTGGATAGTAGACGCTATCTCACTGGCTTATAAGTCTAAGGTCTCGTTTGCCCTATAGGCACTAAAGCCCATTCTATCAAAGGCAAGGCCTCGTCGTGGGCATGGTCATGTGGCATACCGCTGGAAGATATCTGTGCGGCGGCAGGCTGGGCCTCTCCGTCCACTTTTATCAGATTTTATAAACTGGAAGTCCCCGCTCTACAAGCTGGGATTCTCTCCATTTAATCTTCCAGGTATTGCCTGTTATTATTAACTAAGACCCGATTTCTTCCGGTCTTCCTGTTATACACATATAAACTGTGTTCACAAGCATGTGCTATACTACATAACTATAAGACCCGACTATGTCCGGTCATAGTTTCTATAATCATATGGCCCGATTCTATCCGGCCTATATATTCATTATGCCCTTATAGGAGGCCCACTTTGTTGGCCTCCCTGGGACTCACTGTTACCCATCTTATGTGCCTCAGGTTCTCCTCAGGCCACAGTTTGGGGTCGGTTAAGCACGCACAGTGTTTTAAATTGGGTTCCCATAACGCAATACCTCTCGAAAGGGAACGTACTCGGTTACTCACGTAACCTTGGTTCCCTGAGAGAGGGACCGAGTATTGCGTAACGCGCCGTGCTTGTGCTTCTCAGGGTATCGCTTCAGTCGATTTTAAACCTGAATTCCTATGGCAGAACACGGCCTTTTATAGCCTCAATATGCTAATTCTAGCGACCTTGTTCGGCGATATTTTCTAGCGACCACTATTGGTTCGCTCTCTCAGCTGCCTCGCCATAGGTTCCCTTTCGAGGGAACTCCCACTGCGTCGGAACGACACTTCGGGGATACTCCCTAAGCACTAGCGAATCTGAAGTCCGTATAGCCACTAAACCAATCTGATTGGCGTGCGTGATGACGTCATCGTGACGGCGTACCCGGAAGTATAAAGCGGGAGCCGGCGCACTGAAACGGCAGTTATTGCTCTTCAGCATAGCGCTCTCTGTTGAAATTGTCTGTCTATTTACTGTTGTTTGTCACAGTTGCAAAAGTGTGTGAATGGAAAGAAAGAATGGAAAAGAATGTGAGAGAGTTTAAGCAGTGTGTGCATCTGTGTCCCTGCTTTATTCGGGCTCAGATGCACACCTGCTTTGTGTGCAGTGTCTGGGTGTTGAGCATGCTCAGGCAGTTCTCGAGGGAACTGCCTGTCAGTGGAAAAGCTGCTCACACTCAGACTGCTGGCTCTCGGCTGGCCGTGTTCGATGAGACCGGCCAGCTTTGTGAGCCCCAGGGTTCTGGACCCGCGATCGCTGAGGCGTCTCGGTGTCACAGACCATGGGGTTCACAGAAGGACTGGTCAGCGGGATCTGGGACTGCTGCGGCACTTTCCCAATCCTTGTCTGACGGTTCTAAAGATCTTCCTCCCCGTGTGGAAGCCCGCGCTGCGGCTTCTTCCCCCGGGGTTGAGGATCTGATGCTTAAAAAGCTGAACCCGCGATCGCTGAGGCGTCTCGGTGTCACAGACCATGGGTTTCACATAAGGAATTATCAGCGGGATCTGGGACTGCTGCGGCACTTTCCCAATCCTTGTCTGACAGTTCTAAAGATCTTCCTCCCCGTGTGGAAGCCCGCGCTGCGGCTTCTTCCCCCAGGGTTGAGGATCTGACGCTTATTCTCTCCGGTTCCGAGGAGCCAGATGAGTGGTGCATCAGGGCAGGTGGAGAAGCAGGAAGTGTTTCATCGCTTCATCCACTCGCCCAAGAGGAGCTAATTGAGGTTTTTGACTCGTGTGGTGGCCAAATTGAAGACCAATTGGCCACAGGAAGTGCCGGAAATTCAGCCACCTAGTAGGCTGGACGACCGGTTTCTTTCTCGCCGGGTCCAAACACCTCGCCGGGGTTTACCTTTCTTCCCGGACCTACACATCGAGGTGTGTAGGTCGTGGAGGAAGCCCTAAAGAGCTCGATGAGGGCGACGGTCCCTCTTCGGAGGATGTGCTGGAGCTACGGAGGGCTGCAGATTGGTCTCTCCGCATCACCAGGGAGATGGCCCGTGCTATCGGCCGGGCCATGGCCTCCGTGGTGATGGTGGAGAGGCATCTCTGGCTGAATCTATCGGGGATGAGGGAGAAGGATAAGTCCTTCCTCCTAGACTCCCCGATTTCGCCTTCTGGTCTATTTGGTGACGCGGTTGAGACCGTTGTCGCCGGGTACCAGGAGGCGAAGATGCAGTCAGCGGCCTTCCGTCAGTGCCTCCCTCGCCACTCAGAGCCTGGGAAAGCGGCCCCTAGGGGGCAGCCTCAGCCATCTACCAGCTCCTTGCACCGGCAGGTGCAGAAGGAGAGCGTCGCCTCTAGAGCCCCTCCTCCAGGAGCCTGGCAACAGAGGCGGCGTTCTCACCAGCAGTCCCAGCAGCGGTCTTTCACTCCTGGAGGCGATCTGAGGAACGTACTCCAGGGAGGGAGGCTGCTGGGAAGAAGTCCTAGCTTCGGCTGGACTTCCAAGAGCGGTCCCCCCCCCCCGCGGGGGAGCAACCGAGGTTGCTTCCTCTGCGGCGCTCCGGGGAAATCGAGGTAATCCCGCCGTCTATGACGCTTCGGGCCCCATCGATTTCCCGCGAACGCATGCTGCTCCAGCCGCCTCCGGAAGGACTTGCGGCTGGGCAGCTAACGCGTCCGCACATAGAGAATCAATCCCAACCACTTCCTGCCGGTCATCCGCTTCAGGGGGTTGGGGACGACGCTCGTGTAACACCCGAAGCCAGCCTCGAGAGGCTGGTTCCCTGAGTAGAGTATCTCGGCGCATGAAAATGCCTTCCGAATATTTCTACATGGGTCCTGCGTACTGTAGACAAAGAGCAGGGTCGGGTAAGGGAACTGGTAAAATCCTTGCTGGCGAAGGAAGCCTTAGGGTGCGTTCCTCCGCCAGAGAGGGAGTCCGGGTTCTACAGCCGGTACTTTATAGTTCTCGGAAGGGAAGGAGAGTGGCGTCCAGTAGACCTGAGGTATTTGAATCGGTCTCTGAGGAGGCTCGGTTTCAAAATGCTCATGGTCTCCATCATCGTGAGTTAGATCCAGTTCGAGGACTGGTTCGTCACGATAGATCTGAGGGACGCATACTTCCATATCTTCATCCTTCCATGTCACAGGAAGTTCTTGAGGTTCGCTTTCGGGGCCGAGGCGTACCAATATCGAGTGCTTCCCTTCGGTCTAGCTCTTCACCCACGCACATTCACAAGGTGCATGGATGCAGCTCTGGCTCTATTGAGACTCCAGGGCATCCGTGTGCTGAATTATCTCGACGACTGGCTCATATTGGCCCAGTCGTACGGGATGGCAGTTCGGCATTGAGGTGTTGCTCTGGCCCATATGAAGTGCTTGGGGCTGAGACTCAACACAACAGGCTCCGTCCCGGAGGACTACGGTTCTAGGGATCGTATGGGACTCGACGACGGTGCGGGCACAATTGTCTTCCGCGCGAGTCGAGACCATACTGGCGATGGTCTCAGAAATTAGGCTAGGCCACAGCATCACTGTAGAGCACTTTCAGGAAGTGCTGGGGCTCAGGGCAGCAGCGTCCAACGGGATACCCTTTGGCCTGCTGTACATGAGACCTCTACAGTGGTGGCTGGAAACCAAGGGGTTTCCCCCAGAGGGAATCCTTTCCGTATGATCAGGGTAACGCGCAGATGCCTTCGTTCCCTAGTTATATGGAAGAAACCTTGGTTTCTGTCCCAGGGGCCAGTGTTGGAGCGTCCTGTTGCCGGAAATCCGCTTCAACAGACGCCTTCCTCACTGGCTGGGGCGCGGTCATGGACGGCCGCTTTGGGGGAAAGTCCTAGCTTTGGCTGGACTTCCGAGAGCGGTTCCCCCCGTAGAGTGGCAACCGACTTCCTCTGCGGCGCTCCGGGGAAATCGAGGTAATCCCGCCGTCTATGACGCTTCGGGCCCCATCGATTTCCCGCGAACGCATGCTGCTCCAGCCGCCTCCGGAGGGACTTGCGGCTGGGCGGCTAACGCGTCCGCACATAGAGAATCGTTCCCAACCACTCCTGCCGGTCATCCGCTTCAGGGGGTTGGGGAGGAGGCTCGTGTAACACCCGAGGCCAGCCTTGAGAGGCTGGTTCCCTCAGTAGATTATCTCGGCGCATGGAATGCCTTCCGAATATTTCTACATGGGTCCTGCGTACTGTAGAAGAGCAGACATCCTGTCGAGGCAGGGGCTGAGGCCCGGGGAGTAGCGACTCCACCTAGGGGTGGTGGCATCTCGAGGGACGTCCCACTGTCCACTGTGGTGTTCCATCACGCATTGGATGCCATGGTTCAGACGTGGCCGAGGCTGCGTCTGTACGCTTTTCCCCCGATTGCTCTGCTCCCGGGAGTCCTGGACAGAGTCCGCCAACAGGGGGTCAGCCTACTTTTAGTAGCACCCCGTTGGCCGACGCGAGTTTGGTTCTCGGATATCATAGCTTTGCTGGCAGGTCCTCCATGGCAGATTCCTCTGAGGAGGGATCTCCTATCTCTGGCAGGGAGCACTATATTTCACCCCCGGCCGGAGGTTTGGAACCTTTGGGTCTGGCCCTTGAGGGGGTCAGGTACCTAGATATTGGCCTGTCGGCAGAGGTGATAGAGACCTTACTCAGTTCTAGGGCTCCATCTTTCAGGAGACTGTACAGCCCCAAGTGGTGAGCCACTTGGTGCAGGGAGCGTGAGGTGGACCCAGTTAACTGGCCGGTGGCTTCAGTGCTGGAGTTCCTCCAAGATCGTTTCTCTGCGGGTCCAACCCCGTCCACACTCAGGGTGTCCGTGGCTGCCATAGGCTTTCCACACTCCTTTGGGTGATGGGCTCGGGTAGACACCATCTGTTGTACAGTTACCCTGTGGGGCTGGGAAGATGCGGCCTGTGGCTCGTTCCAGAGTTCCCAGCCTGGGATCTGGCAGTGGTTTTCGAAGGCTGGCTGAGGCCCCCTTCGGACCATTGGAGTCGGAGGAACCAGGGAACTTAGGATTGGTCAGTTCCTTGGTTCTTCAGGCATTACATCCCCCGCCTCACGTGACGGCGGAATAAGAGACCTTCACTTTGAAGCACTTTTGAGTGCTGGGGCTCAGTTCAGCAGCGTCCAAGGGAGACCTTTTGACCTGCTGCACGTGAGACCTTGACAGTGGTGGTTGGAAACCAAGGGGTTTCCCCCAGAGGGAATCTTTTTCGTATGATCAGGGTAACGCGCAGATGCCTTCGTTCCCTAGTTATATGGAAGAAACCCTGGTTTCTGTCCCAGGAGTCAGTGTTGGGAGCGTCCTGTTGCCGGGAAACCGTTTCAACAGACGTCTCCCTCATTGGCTGGGGCGCAGATGGCGCTTGGGTTCCCCAGTCCTAGTTGTGCCCGGTCTCCGGCTTCACACTAGGGCAGGCACTACCCTCGGTAAGGTCCCAAGGGTCAGTTTTGGGAGCGTTCTGTTGCCGGGAAACCGTTTCAACAGACGTCTCCCTCATTGGCTGGGGCGCCGAAGGCGCTTGGGTTTTCCCTAGTCCTAGTTGTGCCCGGTCTCCGGCTTCACACTAGGGCAGGCACTACCCTCGGTAAGGTCCCAAGGGCCAGTGTTGGGAGCATCTTGTTGCCGGGAAACCGTTTCAACAGACGCCTCCCTTCATCGGCTGGGGCACGGAAGGAAAAGGAGTGGAGAAGTATCTCCCTACGGTGCTGGCGCTAGGGTACTCAAGTCCTAGTTGTGCCCGGTCTCCGGTTTCACACTAGGGCAGGCGCTACCCTCGGTGTGGGCTAGTGGGTACTCGTTCCCCGAAGTGTCGTTCCGACGCAGTGGGAGTTCCCTCGAAAGGGAACTGCTCGGGTTACGTCTGTAACCCTTGTTCCCTGAGAAGGGAACGAGCACTGCGTCTCGTCACCACACCTCGGCACGCCTGGAGCGCATGCTTCAGAGCAATAGCTGCCGTTTCAGTGCGCCGGCTCCCGCTTTATACTTCCGGGTACGCCGTCACGATGACGTCATCACGCACGCCAATCAGATTGGTTTAGTGGCTATACGGACTTCAGATTCGCTAGTGCTTAGGGAGTATCCCCGAAGTGTCGTTCCGACGCAGTGCTCGTTCCCTTCTCAGGGAACAAGGGTTACAGACGTAACCCGAGCAGTTCCTGCAGTTGCCAACTGCTTTACATAACACTTTATAGAATAAGTTTTCCCATAACACAATACTCATTCCCTCTCTCAGGGGACGAGATTACATGAGTAACCGAGTACGTTTATTATTACTTTAAACATGTATTAAGAAGCATGAAAAAAAGTTGGATGAACACATTTAGTTTGTAGATACTGCACTTTGCCTTTGCAATAGTGTTTTAGTTGTTTAAGGTCATCCAAAGGCAGAGTGCAGTATCTGCATTTTGGGGGTCAAAGATCACATCGGTGGTCATGGTTTTTATCTATAAAAAAAAATTATTCCTAAGAAGGCAATACATGAATGCATTACCACTAATCTACCCACAACATGTTTGACTGGCTGGTATAAAAACTTTAAAGCCATTTTTCTCAGTTTCAGTGTTTGCGTAGTTACTGCACTTAGCCTTTGTAGGGCAATCCACATTTATTTCATAGCATTATACATTAACTATCTACCAAAAAATGCCTAATTTGTTTATTCATATTTCTCCTTAGACCAATGGGAAAGGGGAATTTTATAAGAAAAAAAGAGACACCGGCTTGCCTGGACATTTACTACTGTTGTGCACTTTAAACCACTACAAACCACATCTGGCTGGTTCAACACACTGGAACACAGCTATATTACAATGAGATCAAATTTAAAGTTCATGGTTATTCCTGAATGGTTAATTAGTGAGTGTATCTAGTTTAATGTCACTTAAAACTCACCCAGGCTGTCATCTCTCTTGAGCACTGACAGTTTCTAATAAGGTCGACAAAAGGAGAGTTTCCTAGGCAAACATGACAATGCTGTAGAACAGTATGTGCCGACGATTTGTACAAAGTAGTCCTCAGCTCCTCGACTGGTACTTATGCCATAATTAACCTTCAAGGAGGAAGATGTCAGTTAGATGTCAGGAACTTATTAGTTGAATAACAGTGTGTTGCAGTCAGCATGACCTGTCTGCACCATGCCATAAATCAGAATGAGAATCAGAGGCAGTATGCAACAAAGTACAATGTGTGAAATGCTATATCCCATAATGCAATGTGCTTGAATTGATCTTACATTCCAGTGTGACAACTGATTTAATTCAGATCTATTTTGACAGATACGTTAAAATCATTAGGAAATTAGCAATGGACCAATATGGATTTTTAATAGGCAATGTCCATAGAACAGGGTGGCCGATTTAAAGCTGATACATGTCATCGCACACTATTTAAAAAAATAAACCTGTAAAATAAAAAGAATGACACTTTGATGGCAAATTCTTTGTGTAATCTTATAATATTTTTCTCAAAATGTTAAAAACATTCTGCCGTTCTCTGCAATGTAAAAGTCCAGGCGCTGCCAATATAAAAGTCCTGTGTCCAACACTTATCAGCAAAACAGAAAAACTAATTTCCAATGTCATTAAAAAATGCCAAATATCTGAATACATCAGCCTTGCCAATATGTTAGTTGACCATTGAAAGTGCAGTAAGCAATTTCTAAGTGAATATTTGCTATATCTGTTCTGTGTGTGTTCTGAAAAAAAAAACCCTGTTGCGATCAGACAAGAGCTAAAACTTTCCAGTGCTGGAGTGCTGCTAGAGAGCGGGAAGGCCTGAAAACGGATGCTGAGATTGCTTTGAGTAAAAGTTTTTGCTATGTTTCACACAACCAAGATACAGTATGTTGTTATATGCTGTCATTGTTGTTGAATCACAGCTGATTAATCCATTCTTGCGCAAACTGTCTGATGTGCCATCTGTTAGTCATTGCCTGTGTTGTATATCGTGTTTGTTATTTTGAGGGTGGAGAAATTAAGGGATGGGTGTGTTTCTTTTGGTTAGGGGTGTGTTTGTTTAAGTGTCGATTTCAAATATTAACAGTGTTTCTGAAAAATTGCTCACTGCACATTTAACCCTTAAGTGTGAAACCTCGGGTCTTTAGCGACCCGGGACGTCATTCACTACCTTCTTAGTATTCCTCAATCAATTCATTATTTAAAAAAAAATCTAATTATAAAAAAATGCCTGTTTTTCCATTAATTTTTAG
Source organism: Romanogobio albipinnatus (assembly GCA_023566225.1). NCBI lineage: Eukaryota > Metazoa > Chordata > Actinopteri > Cypriniformes > Gobionidae > Romanogobio > Romanogobio albipinnatus. Next base: position 21,329,387 of record CM042256.1, on the reverse strand, counting down.
TAAAAATTGTATAGGTTCGCTAACGGCTTGAGGTGTGTAAGAGTGTAGATATATATTTTATAAGTCCAATTCACCTTTATTCTACAAGGTGGCAATGTCTGATACACAATGATGAAGTGACGTTTCACTCATACTTACCGTAGACTGAAAACAAAACAATAATATGTATGATCTGCAAAACTTGAAATGGCTCAGCGATTTACTGCAGAGCAAGTACTGAACGCAATCAAATATTAGTGTCATTGTCACTTTATGGTGGATCTGCTGAAGAAGCTGTCAGCGATCAAAATACTGATTTTGAAGATGTTGAAAATTATAGTTTTGAGAATATGTTTGAGATCGTGAACATGAGCCAGATTCTGAATGTACTGGGAATGAGCTCTGATGAGGACAATGATGATGGTATTAAACATCTTCTCAAACTGAATCCTTCCAAGCTCCAAAAGGTAACAAAATATATTTTATTTTATTCTTCTGTAATTGTTACACTAATTTCAGGAGAATTTTATATTATTACGACAGGTAGAGATCCATCCATGTAAGGTATAGATACGGGTCACTAAAGAATATGTCACCCGAAGAATATGTAAGAATAAGAATGAATCATGCATTTAAGGGTTAAATGAAGTCACCAAATATATTTGATCAAACTGCCAAAGGTTAAGACATTTTATCATTTAATTAAATTACCGATACAATAATTTTTAGGGGAAAAAATAATCACTGCTTAAAGGTATAGCTCATGGATATTTGCTGTTAATTTACTCACCCTCAGGCCATCCAAGATGTAGGTGAGTTTTCGTCTTCTTCAGTAGAACGGTACAGAAGGTTTTTAACTAAAAACCATTGTCCTTGGTGATTTGGGATTTTAAAAAATGCTATAATGTGTCAGGAAGTTCGTGCTTCAGACTGTCATGAATGCGCCTAAGACGGTTTATCGATGTTGTGGATTACAGGCAATAATGTTGTCAATTATGCTCAGTTTCTTGCACAGAATGATCATTTTGCTTCAAAAGACCTCAATGTATTGTCAGGAGCCACAGGTATTATTTTGTTTTGCCTTTACATGTTTTGTTTTTACCCTCAAAGTGAAAGTAGCCATTTACTTGCATTATATGAATCACCAAGGACCATGTTTTCAGCTAAAAATCACCTTTACTGTTCTACTGAGAAAAAGAAAGTAAATGAACATCTAATGTTCTTTTTTGGGGGTTTTCCATTTAATACTTACTGTACACTTACTATTTTTAAATACAATTATGTAGTATACAGTGTATACTGTACAGTATATAAGTTAATAAGTTATATGTTCATGTGTTTCTTAATTTAAAGTCTACTTTTATTACAGGAACAATCCCCCTGGAGCAACCTGTTATAATGTCTCTTTGCTCAAGGAAAATCATGACAGGAAATCTCTGTAATTCTCAATGAATCACCACTTCTTGGGTTTAAACTAATGACAAAACAGTCTGTGTGTTAGTGGTCAGCAGTCTTGCACTGGTCTAACCGTAACAGACCTCACAACTCAAAGGGCAATAGAGTTACTTTCAAACGCTTGTGCCATTAACTAATTTGCTCTGCAAGATTATCATCAGACTGTTGTTATAACAGTGATTCACCTAATAGAGAAAAGTGACTGTAAAAGAAGTAATTTACGCTAATTACCACTTATACTGTAGCACGCCTCTATAGAAAAATAAAAAGTAATCAACGTGCGCTAGTGGTAAACAAAAAGACCATGATGGATGCAATTGTAGTTTTTATGTGTGCTGAAAAAAAGAAGATGCGGCGAAAGAAGAGGGGAAAAGAGCTTGGGTTAAGCAGTTTTAAGTTTTAGCGCCATGTCGCGTTGATTTCATGTCACATTTTTATTGGCTAATCAGTAGACGTAGGTCGTAGCAGCAAACACAAAATTGTCGTAGGCTATCTTTGTTCGCAAGACCATGACAATGGCTGTCTTTGAACCTCTCTCATTGTTCAACATAGGACCACCCATTAGGAGCCACGATCACAGAAATCGCCACGATTGTGTCACAATGGTAATCTTTCGTCAGCCAGCCCAGAGTGAAATCTCATTGGTCCAAAATCCTGTTCTACATAATAGTTAATTTAAACATCCGACATTTTGATTTGCTTTGTGTTGTGTTGTCTTGGACTATGCTTTCAGTGTAGACAGCCAAATTACTTTTCCCAGGTAATGTGTCACGTCACTCCACATTACGATAATTTTAAATGCAATTATATCACAAAATCATTACTGGCTAAATTCTGAACAGCAGTTGGGACACCATCATGACATCTTCTCAAGGATGAAAGCCATGACTTACCTGTAGGTAGTGTGAAGACCGGAATGATGGTTTAAAGTCCTGATGCATCATGGGCTTCTCCAGGTTAAGGGAGGACTTTCGATAGGCCTCTTTGGCCTGGCTGACGGTAAGCGTTGACCAGGAACTCCTCTTCATGAACTTTCCCTCGGGTGCCATGGATTCGCAGGCCGAACACTTGACGTCATTGTTGCTTTTGGAGGTTTTGAGTGAGTGGTCTCCAAAGTGTGTGTGCATGGATTCTGGGAAACTGTGACCGACGTGTTCATAATGATGGCGGCTCAAAGCGCTGGCCGTGCGGTAGGTGCTGTCGCTGTCTAGGTTGTCATCCGAGCTCCACCAGCCCCCCGTCCCCGACCGGTGCCTGCGCTCCTTGCTTTTACTGCGCTTGCTGCCGTGTTTAGATGAGTGATGATTGCCGTGATGATGGTGATGGCTTCCTCCACCTCCACTGTCACCTTTAGTGCCATTCATCTTGGATGATCCCTCCAGTGAGTGGGACTTGGTGAAGAGCTTCTGGACAGAGTGCACCAGGTGTCGGATACGACCAGGGCTCTCACTGCGCTGTTCCCCTCCAGTGCCGGCAGATGTGCGTTGGTACTGCAACGTATGGAAGCCATCACGATGAAGCGGAAGCTGCTTTTCAAACTGGTCCAGCAGGTTTGCGGGGATGCGGTTGCTCTTGCTGCTGCCGTGGTGAGAGGCAGATGTTGCAGCAGCGGCGGCGGCAGATGTGGCTGAGGTGGTGATGGCTGCACAGTCTTCCCGGGCAGCTGGGTCGTAGTACTGTGAACTGTAGTGCATTCTGGGAAAGGTGCTGCTGGAAACGTGGTCGGCAGGGGCAGTGGAAGGTAGCACCATAGGTGACATGATCATGCAATCGGAGTGAATGGAGCTGCGGGGGGAAAGACGGTGATGGAAGTCCATGACGCAGGTCTCCGTGGGGCTGAGCAGATACGAGTGGCGCAGATCGGACACATGCATGCCGTGCAGGTCATGGAGATGCTCGCACTCCGCCAGTCCACACGGGGCCAGTGTGGGAATCTGGTGCGGCACACGACCACCTGATAAGCCCTTCATGTTCCTGGGTGGAGAGAGGCTACTATCCTCATTGAAATCTCTGGATGGCGACCAGGGGGAACACTGCTGGTCTAGAATAAAGAGAAGGACATTCAAGGTTATAGCAATTTTACTAGATTGCTGAATTCAATCAAACATTCAAATATCTGTCATGGCACAATCTCATAAAGAAACATCACCCAAGCACATTTATCCTGAATAACAAAAACATTGCTTAGTTAATTGGCAACATTTTTTCATATAAATAAAACAAACACAATATATTAATGCAATATACAGTGAGGAAAATAAGTATTTGAACACCCTGCTATTTTGCAAGTTCTCCAACTTGGAAATCGTGGAGGGGTCTGAAATTGTCATCGTAGATGCATGTCCACTGTGAGAGATAATCTAAAAAAAAAAATAATCCAGAAATCACAATATATGGTTTTTTAACTATTTATTTGTATGATACAGCTGTAAATAAGTATTTGAACACCTGTCTATCAGCTAGAATTCTGACCCTCAAATACCTGTTAGTCTGCCTTTAAAATGTCCACCTCCACTCCATTTATTATCCTAAATTAGATGCACCTGTTTGAGGTCGTTAGCTGCATAAAGACACCTGTCCACCCCATACAATCAGTAAGAATCCAACAACTAACATGGTCAAGACCAAAGAGCTGTCCAAAGACACTAGAGACAAAATTGTACACCTCCTCAAGGCTGGAAAGGGCTACGGGGAAATTGCCAAGCAGCTTGGTGAAAAAAGTTCCACTGTTGGAGCAATCATTAAAAAATGGAAGAAGCTCATTAAAAAATGGAAGAAGCTAAACATGACTGTCAATCTCCCTCGGACTGGGGCTCCATGCAAGATCTCACCTCGTGGGGTCTCAATGATCCTAAGAAAGGTGAGAAATCAGCCCAGAACTACACGGGAGTATATTAAGGAGAGGATGACCGGGGCCATGTATTGTGAGATTTTGGGGAACAACCTCCTTCCCTCAGTTAGAGCATTGAAGATTGGTCAAGGCTGGGTCTTCCAACATGACAATGACCCAAAGCACACAGCCAGGATAACCAAGGAGTGGCTCTGTAAGAAGCATATCAAGGTTCTGGCGTGGCCTGGCCAGTCTCCAGACCTAAACCCAATAGAGAATCTTTGGAGGGAGCTCAAACTCCGTGTTTCTCAGCGACAGGCCAGAAACCATGACTGATCTAGAGAAGATCTGTGTGGAGGAGTGGGCCAAAATCCATCCTGCAGTGTGTGCAAACCTGGTGAAAAACTACAGGAAACGTTTGACCTCTGTCATTGCAAACAATGGCTACTGTACCAAATATTAACATTGATTTTCTCAGGTGTTCAAATACTTATTTTCAGCTTAGATTATGTCTCTCACAGTGGACATGCACCTACAATGACAATTTCAGACCCCTCCATGATTTCTAAGTGGGAGAATTTTGCAAAATAGCAGGGTGTTCAAATACTTATTTTCCTCACTGTATATATAACTTGACAATCACTTGTTGCCATCTCCTGAAGTAACATTGTAACCTTTAGAAATGGTTACTGAAAAATCCCCACTAATAATACACAGACTGATATGCAAACACAGTGATACAAACAGTGAAATGTATAAAAGCATTGTATATTAGTACTCTCAGTATGCTCCTTGACCAATCAGAGGATCAGAACTGTTGTATGATGTTATTATTCTAAGGCAATTGTAACGTGTGATAGCTATAGAGATGCGCACGTTTGAAGGAGTATTCAAAATGATCTTTACTCTAAATCACAAACTAAAACACAGGGATTGTTGGAGATAATAGAAAACGTCTCGGTTACGTATGTAACCCTCGTTCCCTGAAGGAGGGAACGGAGACGTACGTCGGAACTGACCGACGAATTGGGATCTGATTTCAGAGACCAATCTACTTCGAGTGTTTTAAAACGAGCCAATGAAGATTGGCATGCGATTCACGCATTCCACGCACCGCCCCGCAGCGCGGGTATAAATAAGGAAGTGGAATGCCTGATCATTGCTTTTTCTGCTGAGGAGCCGAACTCGTGACTCGTCCTCCCAGCGGAAGCACAGCCCCTGGCGACGGGACGTACGTCTCCGTTCCCTCCTTCAGGGAACGAGGGTTACATACGTAACCGAGACGTTCCCTTTCAGTCGGTCACGATCGACGTACGTCGGAACTGACCGACGAATTGGGATCTCTACCAAAACGCCAGGGCGCTGGCCCTTCCAGCGTCCTGCTTGAGCGCACTGGACCGTCTTAAATGGTACGGAAGTCAGGGCTCCAAGCAGGGAGGTCAGTCACTGCTGTTTCTGCAAGACCCACCCAGAGTGACTAATGGAACGCTGGGAAGCGTGCCCATCTCGGAGACGGTACGCTGCGGAGCCACGTCCTTCAGTAGAAGGCTTGGTGGCGGAATACACATAAGGACTAACCTGGCAGGGTAGTGCAACATATGGCAGTCTCTGGGGTGGTTCCAGCCTGGTTCCAGGGGGGAAAGAACACGCCCAGAGACGACAGAGCGGGCTCTGTCAAGGGAAAGACACGGGGCTAGCCAAGTAGGGTAGCAGGTACCGTGGAAGAATACACATATGGGGTAGCCGTTAGGGGACCGCTACATATGGAACCCAGCCTACACACACGTTACACAAGCATATGGGTGCAGGCCTGGCGTCAGACGGCCGCAACGTCTGGCACCGCAGGGGGTGACGGAGGAGCTCACAACTGGAACACAACTGGAGAAAAATGGACGCACGTATCCGGCCCAGAGGGCGGGAGTGGCGTTGCAAGCCGACACTTTAGAACGGGCACTTAGCGCTACTGGCCCCTGGAGGCGAGGATGCGGGAAGATACCGGCTCTACACGGAGGCTATAGAATCTAGCGAACGTGTTAGGTGTCGCCCAGCCCGCAGCTCTACAAATATCTGTCAGCGAGGCACCTTGAGCCAGCGCCCAGGATGAAGCAACACTCCTTGTTGAGTGTGCTCGCACCCCGAACGGGCAAGGTACGTCTTGGGACTGGTAACCCAAGACGATGGCATCCACTATCCAGTGGGCCAACCTCTGCTTGGAGACGGCCTTTCCCTTCTGCTGGCCTCCGTAACAGACGAAGAGTTGCTCTGAGGTCCGAAAGCTTTGAGTCCGGTCAACGTAAGCGTGAAGAGCGCGGACGGGACAAACAAAGCCAGGGCTGGGTCTGCCTCCTCCGAAGACAGCACTTGCAGGTTCACCACCTGGTCCCGGAAGGGAGTGGTAGGAACCTTGGGCACATATCCAGGCCGGGGTCTCAGGACAACGTGAGAGTTGTCCGGCCCGAATTCTAGGCACGATTCGTTGACCGAAAGTGCATGCAGGTCCCCTACCCTCTTAATAGAGGCCAATGCCGTCAGTAGCACTGTCTTCATTGACAGGATTTTAAGCTCCACAGACTGCAAAGGCTCAAAGGGAGGGCTCTGGAGAGCTCTGAGCACTAGAGCCAAGTCCCAAGAGGGTAACGAGTTTGGACGAGGAGGATTTAGCCTCCTCGCACCTCTGAGGAACCTGACGATTAGGTCGTGCTTTCCTAAGGACTTACCTTCGACTGCATCGTGATACGCCGCTATTGAGGCGACGTACACTTTGAGGGTGGAGGGAGACAGCCTTCGCTCCAGCCCATCTTGCAGGAAAGAAAGCACGACACCAACCGAACACCTTCGGGGGTCTTCCCGGCGGGAAGAGCACCATTCAACGAACAGGTTCCACTTCAACGCGTAGAGGCGCCTCGTAGAGGGGGCTCTAGCAGAAGAGATGGTGTCCACCACTGCCTGTGGTAGACCACCTAGAACCTCCGCGTCCCGTCCAGGGACCAAACATGGAGTTTCCAGAGGTCTGGACGCGGGTGCCATAGAGTGCCCCGTCCCTGAGAAAGAAGGTCCTTCCTCAGGGGAATCGGCCAGGGAGGGGCTGTCGCAAGGAGTGTGAGTTCGGGGAACCAGGTCCGGTTGGGCCAATAGGGCGCAACTAACAAGACCTGCTCCTCGTCCTCCCTGACCTTGCACAGAGTCTGTGCAAGAAGGCTCACTGGGGAAAACGCATATTTGCGCAGGTCCCGGGGCCAGCTGTGCGCCAGTGCATCCGTGCCGAGGGTGCCCCCGGTCAGGGAATAGTACCACTGGCAATGGGTCGAGTCCGGAGAGGCAAACAGGTCTACCTGTGCGGCTCGGAAGAGGTCCCATATCAGCTGGACCGTGCGGGGATGGAGTCGCCACTCTCCCGGAGGTGCAGGCTGCCGTGAGAGCTCGTCGGCTGTCCGGTTGAGCGCACCTGGGACATGAATGGAAAAAAAACATTCACTAATGCTCCAGAAGGAAACACGATGCAACACATGGGACCGCTGGGGGGGGGGGGTGGGGGGGGGGGGGGGGTGGGGGGGACTTATTGAATTTGAAGATCAAGGTAAATTGTACTCATTTTGTCTTCTGGGAAACATGCAAGCATCTTCTGTTGCTTCTGAAGGGTAGTAATAAAAAATAAAAAATAAAGATATTTAAACAAAATAAGAAACATTTGGACATCTTCATCCCGCTCAAAATTTTTCACCCCCAGCTCATCCAGAGCATCAGTAGTTGTGTTTGAGTCCCTCAATTGTCCTCAGTGTGAAAAGATGGATCTTTAAAACGTACAGTCATTGCTTCAAATATGCAAAAGATGCTGGAAAACTGAAGAATGTGCAGGACCTGGAAGATTTTTCTGAAGAACATTGGGCAGTTTAACTTCTAAAGACAAACAAGGGACTCATGAACAAACCATCACAAAACAAAAAAACAGAGTGGATCATCCAGGGAACGACACACAGTATTGAGAATTAATGGTGTGGCTCAGTGGTTCATGTAGGTTGTCTACAAACCGGAAGGTTGGTGGTTCGATCCCCGGTTCCACCTGACCAAGTGTCGAGGTGTCCATGAGCAAGACACCTAACCCCAGCTGCTCCCGACGAGCTGGATGGTGCCTTGCATGGCTGACACCGCCGTCGGTGTATGAATGGGTGAATGTGAGGCAATGTGTGTAAAGCGCTTTGGATGGCCATTGGTCTGTTAAAAGCGCTATATAAATGCAGTCCATTTACCATCAAAATACTGTAAGTGTATTTTAAAGCATGACAAATATTATATTTAAACACAATGATTTAGTTTGACAATACTTTTGTGTGTACTTAAGTGTGTTAATAAAGTCATAATAGTGTACACTCTTTTAGTAATTAATATTAATATTATATTATCTGCAAGAACAGTTTTTATACATAAGGCAAAGCAAATTTATTTATACACAATGGTAAAAGTGCTTTACACAGAAAAGCGATTAAAATAATCACTGCATATGCATAAGAAATAAAAAAATAACCTGAATCACTAAGTTTAAGGTACACCTATCGGAGTGGAAGAAATGGAGAGTCAGGTTCACGAATATAAAATACATTTATTTTTAAACAAAAATGTTTTATTAGCATATTGTTTGTCATTTCATAAAAGCGTCTGCCTTCTCATCACAGCTCAGACTCTAGTGAAGGGTTAATGTACTTTCTTGTGATGCCATCACCCAATTTCCCTGCAGATCCAGAATGATTAGTCTCATGTATCCATAACTGAGTGCCAATGAGTGAAGATTCAAAGATTTCAGATCTCCAAACATGTATGTCTGTGATGCACCACTGGCTTTGAAATAAATGGGAATGCTAATGGTTAATTGTCTCCATGTATAATACACTCCCTTACTTTATACTACCATGAAACCATATCCAAAAGAATCACAATGGTAGGATGTCCAAACCCCAACACCCCCCCCCCCCCCCCCCAAACCCCACAATTATATTTTCTAAGTTTTGATTGTGAGTTAAACTAATGTTGATAGAAAGGGAATCTTTTTTCACTTCTTTCAAAATAATGATGATCACAAGAGAGAAAAGGGTTTGCATATTTATGATGTAATATTTGGAAATCCTGATTGCCTGATATGCCTGAATTAAATTCAACAAACATACAACACTGAAAAGCAATGCATTGAACTCTCAAGAAGATGTTGTGGTGGGTGGTATGTTTTTGGAGTCTTCTGAAGCCATATGATAACTTTGTGTGAGGAACCAATACCATCTGTAAACCATAATGGTCAAAATAATTAATTGGTTTGATAAACTTAAACTAAACAAATTAGTTCAATCAAATTATCTTTTATGAATATTTAGAGGAGGAATCCTTTTATTTTTAATATTTAAAAATGTTTGTGTGCTGCTGTGCATCCCTGTGTGTGTAAGAAGCAGAGTGTACGCGTGTTGTGCACCTGGCTATAGGCGCATATTACTAACACGCCTTTTAAATAACACACATTAAAAAAACGCAATGGCGCAGTTGTTTTCACTTGCCTCAAAATAGCAACGCTCCAACAATGCGCCTGAACAGATGGATGCGATTGCTATTTAAACAATGTGGGCGCTGGATGTGAAAATTATAACTGCGTTGGGCTGAAACTAGCAAAAAACACTGGTGTCGCATTGCGGCAGGTGTATGATAGGGGCCCTTAGTGTTATAATTTTTTTTGCGCATGATTAATGTTAAATGGGTGATTTAGTAGTGTTTAATGTCAGAAGAGTTTCTGTTATGTGTTTTTTTTTTTTTTTGTGGGGTTGGGGGGTTACCATCATGGTGACGAGTGGAGCATGAACTTAGTCTGAGAACAGATATATATGTTAATATTGCCGTACTCATTCAGCAATTTTTATGCTATGTTAATACTATCAAAGCGTTGTGTTACTAATTAGCAAGTTAACATTTACCAAATTTCCACTAGTAAAAATATTTAAATTGAGATTACATGATATTTTTAAGTTAAATGTATGAATTAGCTTACACAAATATTACAAGGTAAGAGTAATTAAAATGTATGAGTACAAAATAAAAGTCTGCCAGTTCTACTTACTTAAACTTTGCATTTCTTAACTTCATTTTGATGTAACTGATTACCTAAAAATTTTGCCAACTTTTTCGGGTTTACAGTGACAGGGTGCACTGAAAATGCATACTTTGGACTAACTTAAATATGGTAACACTTTATTTTAAGGTGACGTAGTTACACATTACTACATGTGCTTACTATAGTAATAACTCACTGTACTTACTAAGTAACTAACCCTAACCATAACTCTATAGTAAGAACATGTGGTGGTTTATTAATATTACTCAGTATCTATTTGAGTAAGTACAATGTAACGATGTCACCTTAAAATAAAGGGTAAAAAAAAGTAATTGTGTCATTGTTACATATGTTACATGTAGTTACTATAGTAATAATAACTATACATTATGCATAATTAAATGCAATTTACCCTAATCCTAATTCGGCAACACTTTATTTTACAGTGTCCTTGTTACACATGTTACATGCACTTACCATAGTAATAACAGTAAATTATGCATAATTACATGCAACTAACCCTCAACCAAACCCTAATACTACCATAACCCTATATTAAGTTGTTAATCAATATTACTCAGTACTTAAATGTATAATTACAGTGTATATCAGACACCTTAAAATAAAGTGTAACCAAAAATACTAATTATACTAAAAATACTAAAACTATTTAAAACATTTCTTTGAGGAGTGTTATTTGCTTTTAGAGAAACTGAACAAAACAAGTTTAAACCAGAAATGCTGATTTCCTGATTAAACCAGTAACGTTTCAGTTTGTTCAGTGTAAGAGAAATACAAACAGCCAGTCTAATGAAGCGTCATCCAAACCTTTTGTCCCCATTATACGGGATAACAGCTAATACCAGTAAATGACAAATTAAAGATAAATTAAAAAAGAAGATACCGATGTGTCAGAGGAGAAATCAGAGCAGGAAACACCTTTAGCGCTAAATCTCCTCTTACATAATGCCCAGGGACCATAATCCATTGCAGTATATCAAAGAGAATGAGATATAACACAGAGTTGTCATGGTAACCATTGCTGAGGACTCTGACCATGAAAAGCAGATTTTAGACTTTGTTACACAGGGATGACAGTAATTCACAGCAGGACCGCTGTTCACAGCCTTTACCGTATTTCAGTGAAGAAGCATTTATTTCATTATTGAAGTTTATAAATATGTATATTTCAAATCTGAATACTAGTCATCTGTGTGATGAAGAGCTCACAAGGCCAATGAGTTTAGGATACAGTAAATGGATCATGATGGAAAACTATTATTGAGCTTCCAAGTCAAAGTAGCCCACAAGTTTAAGGAAAAACTATTCCAGTGAGGTTTAAATATGCAACCTTCCCAACATTTCCCATTTCTCTTTTCTTTTTTTCTTTTTTTACAACACATTGCTATGGAAAAAGAACATGTGGTTGCTGTGGCAACTAAATGAGTCAAAGAAAGATAAGCATGTATTCACGCGTGTAGCATCTTGCCTGACACACAATTACACATAATGACACATTCAGGGTCACTACCTGAGAAATGAAGGATATCTGGATATTTGGAAAAAAAGATATGTGTCACTGATGTCGCAGAACGTGGCATTTGAGGATTTCATTACAGAGACACTAATACAGGCTGTTATGTAATTTACAGTCTTCTAGGTACAGTTTTTTTTTTTAATGAATCCTCGCTGTGTGTATATATATATATATAAGTATATTGTAATAAATGGTTAAGTACGTAGTTGTTAAAGGGATAGTTCACCCAAATATTACCCAATGATTTGTGTATATGACATTCTTCTTTCAGACGAATACAATCAGAGTTATATTAAAATATGTCCTGGCTCTTCCAAGCAGTGAATGGCAGCCCAAAATTTGAAGACCAAAAAAGTCCATCCATCCATTATAAAAGTAATCCACATGGCTCCAGGGTGTTAATTAAGGACTTTTGAAGCAAATTTATGGGTTTTTGTAAGAAAAATATCCATATTTAACTCGTTATAAATTACAATATAGCTTCTGGTGGACCGCCTTCCTTCCTCTTAACGTACTTGATATCATATACAAATATCGAGTTATAATCAATAAAGTGCCTTAGCTAAAACAGAGCAGATTTTTCAGAACAGTCCTCTGGCATACTCTTTTATATTACTTCCTTAAATTATAACATAATCATATTAATTTGACAAAAATTACAGAGTTAAAAAAATACTGCAAAACCAGAATGACCCAGGAGGACACTACAATTCACCCAAACACCCTGCAGATGAGACTGAAAATGAATTACATTTACTTAAAGGAAAGCTGTACGTGTATCTTCTCCAGTGCCAGTTGCTTAACTCAGCATTATGAAGTCTTTCCACCTCTACATCAAATCTCCAGTGAAAAAAAGATCACTAACATAGAGAGCAGAGCAACAGACATCAATCCAAAAATATTGTAAGAGGGAGGGGTTCGCCTTCCTGTAAGGGGTAACTGAGGTCCATCGAAATAATATGCTATTAGTGTAAATACTGGGGTTGCACTATGCTATTAGCAAAAAGCTAATGGAGTAAGAGCAGGAGAGCTTGGCCCAGTAACTAACACTCGAATAAGACAGACGAGAGGTTTCAGGCACTAAGCTCCTCTTCAGTGAAGAGACGGTAATCGAACCCAACACCTAAAAGAGAAAAGTCAGCTGGCTTTCTCTTACATTCAGACAAATCAACGTCTGAGAGAGAATTAAGTTTACAGTTAGTTCTTTGTGTTTGGTCCCAATAAACTGTTACATAAAGCTGAAGGAAGCGAACGCCAGAGAAAAGAGTTGCGCTGGGTGCCTGAGCAAGAGCTCACCTTTGATTCAGTCTCCCACTCACGCCCACCGCTGCCCTCGAACACACAGGACGGTGGCGCTCTGAAGGCAGGACCCATCGGCCCCTGCTAGCGAATGCCTCACCCAATAAACAGCTCCTCACTTCATGACAGAGGGAGAGGAGAGAAAAGAAAAAGGTCAAAATGAAAATCACAAAAATGAAGGGATGATGAAAACTGAGCTAAGATCATCAGGTTATAAAGGGGGTTAACTGTCAGTAAAGAATATATTTTATATTATGCAAATCCAATCTGAACAACACCTGTTTTTGGGTTGTACCAACCTTTAAAAAAATGGTTTTAGAAAAAAGATTTTAGAAAAATTGCTCAACTGTCCAAATGGATGGCCATTATCCAACATGAACTGAACACTTTCCACTATATTTCTCAAATATAATGCTGTTTCAACAATAATTTAACATAATAAACTTCAAGAGCTATAGATGTACTTTATTTTGATGGTCCACTTTCGACATTCTGCTAACTATATGTAGCTTTGCATCATGTCAACTAACTCTCATTAGAGTATTAGTAGATTACAGTAGACTGTTAGATTAGGGTTAGAATAAATTGGCATGTAGTTGCAAAGGTACTTATTGTCAGTAATGTCTGTTAGGGAGCATCACAATAAAGTGTTAGTAGATATTAAGCAGATAGTCTACTAATACTTTAATGACTGTTAGTTGACATGTAAGTGCAATGTTACTTATAGTTAGTAGAATGTCTAAAGTAGACCATCGAAATAAAGTCTTTAATAAGGTCTTCTAACAATTTTTACCTCAGTGGAAAATGTATAATCAGAAGTTTATATGATGCCTAGCTTTTTCAATTGTGACACAAATGACGTATAAGTAAAGTTAGTTAAAATGATAAAAATTATAAAACATAGCCCGTGTGTACTTTGTTTAACTCAAGAGAAATATGCAAAAAAGACTTTCAGATAAAGACTGATTTAATTTCATTTAATTTTGCCAAATTTAATTAATGTATTAATAAATATCTGACGGTGGTGGTAGTAATGTTTATTTAAAATATACATATTTATATTTATGTTTTTCTTAAGATTTATATACAGTGTTTTAATATTATGGTCTGGAGACAGGCTTAGGGGTAGGTAAGTGATAATGTCATAATTTTGATCAAATAAAGATAAAATCAAAAGAAATTGTACATTTGTGGTCAGAACATTCTAGTGATAATCTCCAAACAATTTCAAAGTGAAAATGTTGATACCTTTCTAACTAATGGCAGAAAAAAATATCTTCCATTTCTCAAAAATATGTGATAAGTGAAATATATTTTTGATGCAAGAGAAAGAGTGACTGATATAAAGAGAAAATAAATATAAAGAAGAAAGTAAATGGACAATTCAACTTCCTCATCAAGATATAGCTGAAAATGCCATTAAATCACCATGGAAACTACTGCATAGTTTCATAAAGCGAAATGTAGAACAGTTGCTTAAATACTCACAATAATGAGAGACAACATGAGCGAATTCCTTATCTCTGATGCAGAGAAAACCCTGTTGATTCAGCATGTGATATAAATATAGTATAACAGATTAATACTAGATTTAAGTCATCTGGGAATTTAGGTTACTTTATTGGCCACTGCCACTAGACCAAATTAACCTTTGAATATGTGTAAATTTTAATGATAGCTTAGTAAACAAAACTAAGGAACACATATTTTAAGAGAAACCTGAGAGTAATATAATGTTAACTGAAGATCTTTTCTTGCAGTGTTCTGTCAGTCCATCAGAATACGGAGTATTTAAGGAATATTGTTTCTATGGGAACTATAAGATCTCTTTTTTTTTTCTTCTCCTAAACTGACACCCAGTTTCTCTTCAAGGAGGTTGAGAACAATATAATCTGAGGATCACATGTGAACGTAATACAAGAAAAAAATAAAATAATAATAATAATATATATATATATATATATATATATATATATATATATATATATATATATATATATATATATATATATATATATATATATATATATATATATATATATTTATATACACTCACCTAAAGGATTATTAGGAACACCATACTAATACTGTGTTTGACCCCCTTTTGCCTTCAGAACTGCCTTAATTTTCTACGTGGCATTGATTCAACAAGGTGCTGAAAGCATTCTTTAGAAATGTTGGCCCATATTGATAGGATAGCATCTTGCAGTTGATGGAGATTTGTGGGATGCACATCCAGGGCACGAAGCTCCCGTTCCACCACATCCCAAAGATGCTCTGAGATCTGGTGACTGTGGGGGCCATTTTAGTACAGTGAACTCATTGTCATGTTCAAGAAACCAATTTGAAATGATTCGAGCTTTGTGACATGGTGCATTATCCTGCTGGAAGTAGCCATCAGAGGATGGGTACATGGTGGTCATAAAGGGATGGACATGGTCAGAAACAATGCTCAGGTAGGCCGTGGCATTTAAACGATGCCCAATTGGCACTAAGGGGCCTAAAGTGTGCTAAGAAAACATCCCCCACACCATTACACCACCACCACCAGCCTGCACAGTGGTAACAAGGCATGATGGATCCATGTTCTCATTCTGTTTACGCCAAATTCTGACTCCACCATCTGAATGTCTCAACAGAAATCGAGACTCATCAGACCAGGCAACATTTTTCCAGTCTTCAACTGTCCTATTTTGGTGATCTCGTGCAAATTGTAGCCTCTTTTTCCTATTTGTAGTGGAGATGAGTGGTACCCGGTGGGGTCTTCTGCTGTTGTAGCTCATCCGCCTCAAGGCTGTGCGTGTTGTGGCTTCACAAATGCTTTGCTGCATACCTCGGTTGTAACGAGTGGTTATTTCAGTCAAAGTTGCTCTTCTATCAGCTTGAATCAGTCGGCCCATTCTCCTCTGACCTCTAGCATCAACTAGGCATTTTTGCCTACAGGACTGCCGCATACTGGATGTTTTTCCCTTTTCACACCATTCTTTGTAAACCCTAGAAATGGTTGTGCGTGAAAATCCCAGTAACTGAGCAGATTGTGAAATACTCAGACCGGCCCGTCTAGCACCAACAACCATGCCACGCTCAAAATTGCTTAAATCACCTTTCTTTCCCATTCTGACATTCAGTTTAGAGTTCAGGAGATTGTCTTGACCAGGACCACACCCCTAAATGCATTGTATATATATATATATATTACATAACATTTTGGAGGATTTAAGCAATCTTTACCTTTTTGATTCTTTATAAAAAAATAAAAAAAAAATAAAAGATTATAAGGTTGAGTGAGTCATTTCTGCATCACTATAGTGATATAATAATAATAATAATAATAATAATAATAATAATAATAATAATACATTTTATTTGTATTGCACTTTACATTTGGAACAAATATCAAAGTGCTACAGTTAAGATCATTTAAGGAGGATAAAATACTAATATATATAATAGTAAAAAGTCATAAGTTCTCCTAAAAAGAAATGTGTTTAGTCCTTTTTTAAAAGTCTCATTTCCATAGATGCACTGGTGGGTTAGAAGGGAGACCTTATATTCAATCCTGGCGGAAACAGGAAGCCAGTGAAGTGAATGGAGAATGGGTGTGATGTGAGCGTATTTTCAAACTCTCATCAGGATCCTCCCAGCACTATTCTGAACATACTGCAGTCTCTGCCAGCTTTTGTTAGGGATCCCGATGAGAAGTGTGTTACAGTAATCCAGTCTGGAGGAGACCAAGGTGTGGACCAGTTTTTCAGCATCTGCTAAGGTTAGGACTGAGTTTTGTAATATTTCTGAGATGGTAGAAAGATGTCTTGCAGAGGTTTTTGATATGGGCTTCAAAGCTGAGTTGTGGGTCAAATCTTACACCAAGATTGGTGACAGTTGTGGAGAGGGGAATGTCATAACCAGAGATAGTTATACTAGTTATGGAGGAAGACTATGTTTGATGTGGTGTGCCAACAAGAATTGCCTCAGTTTTAGAGCTGTTTAACTGGAGGAAGTTGTGCTTCATCCACACCCTTATCTCCTCCAGGCAGGCAGTGAGTGTTGAAGACAGAGATGATGTTGGTGAAATTGCAGAGGCGTGTGTTCCTGATTTCATGTACAGTTGTGTGTCATCAGCATAGCAGTGAAATGAGACTCCATAGCGGCTAATGACATGGCCGAGGGGATGATGTAAATGATGAATGGGGCCAAGGACTGATCCTTGAGGGACCCCGCAGGTAACTGTGTGTTGCCGGGACCTTGCACTTCCAAGTGAAATGGACTCTGTTCTGTTAGTGAGGTACGATTTAAACCAGTTAAGAGTAGTGCCAGTGAGTCCAGTGGTTTGATGCAGCCGGTTAAGGAGTATGCCATGATCCACTGTATCGAATGCAGCAGACAGATCGAGGAGTATGAGGAGGGATGGTGAGCCTGCATCAGCTGTCATCCGTAGGTCGTTTGTGACTCTAACCAGGGCTGTTTCCGTACTGTGTGCAGAGCGGAAACCAGACTGAAATTTTTCAAAAAGATTGTTGTATTTGAGATGATCCTGTGTAACGATCACCAGCTGGAGTGCCCTTGAGAGCCACCAGAGGGCACTCCACACTTAAGACTATATTCACTCACTAACTAAATTTCCCATAACTCACTGCCCGGACTCATCATCACTTACCTCATTTACTGATTGCATTTCACCTGTGTCTCACCATCCTGTTAGTATCTGTCTATTTATACCATGGTCATGCATTCACACTCCGCGAAGTCTTGTTCAATGTTAAACTGCAATTCTGAGCACTCTCCTGGTTTTCTTGTTTCTTGTTTTTGGATATCTTACCCTGTTCCCCGGATTACTCTCTTGCCTCTGGTCCCTGCCTGTTTTGTTTGTTTGTTAGTTTCTCTGTTACGAACTGCTCCGGGACTCGAAGGTGGATCCAAATGCAGCTTTTATTAGAGGGCAATCCAGAAGCGTAATCCAAGGTACAGGCAAGGGTCATACACAGACAGGCAGTCCAAACAAAGAAACTAACAAACAAACAAAACAGGCAGGGACCAGAGATGCAGGATGGTGAGACACAGGTGAAATGCAATCAGTAAATGAGGTAAGTGATGATGAGTCCGGGCAGTGAGTTATGGGAAATGTAGTGAAATGTGAGTGAATATAGTCTTAAGTGTGGAGTGCCCTCTGGTGGCTCTCAAGGGCACTCCAGCTGGTGATCGTTACATACTGGAGGTGGGAAGCTACAACTTTTTCCAGTACTTTGGAGAGGAATAGGAGATTTGAAATGGGCCTGTAATTTGCAAGCACATCTGGGTCAAGGGTGGGTTTTTTGAGAAGTGGTCTGATTATGGCAGTTTTTAGGGCAGATGGAACATTGCCAGAATGGAGGGAGTTGTTTATTATAGGGGTAATCAGAGGACTTAGGACAGAGGTGTTTACTTTCACTAGAGCTGTAGGAAAAGGGTCGAGGGCACAGGTGGTAGGTTTCATCCTTTTAATTGTCGTCTCAACCTCTTGCTGTGAGATTTCTGGAAAACGATGTAGGGGCTCCGAAATTGCAGGCTGTGAGTGGATAGTCAGGGTGGATAGTGGTGAGGATCCAGGAAAGGTAGAGTGAATTGAGTCTATTTTTGTTTTGAAAAAGTCCAGGAAATTATTACAGTGCTCTTCTGTAGTTTCTGTGAGGGGGTTTGTGGTTTAAGTAGATGATTTATGGTGGAGAACAGCTGTTTGGAGTTTCCGGGACTATTTCTGATGACATTTGAGTAGAAATTTGACCGTGCCTCCGTAAGTGACTTTGAGTAGTCCTTTCGGTGTTCCCGAAAAACGAGCTTGTGCACAGTGAGACCTGTGGTTTTTAATCTCCTCTCAATGGCACGCCCAGCTGCTTTCATTTTTCGTAGTTCACCGGTATACCAGGGTGCTGATCGGGTGAAAGTGACAGATGAAGATCCAGAATGCTTCTGAGGGTGTTTTTAAAATAGTCCACTGAGTCCATGAGTGGTTGACAGTTTACAGAAAGGAGATGCTGGAGATCGGATGCCATAGTCTCTAGGTTGATATTTTTCCGATTTCTGAAGCAGATTTGGCATTTGGGCTTGATGAGGCTGGACAGTGAAGACATCTTCATGGAGATGGCCTTATGATCAGAAACTCCCAGATCATACACCAGAAGGTTGCTGAGATAAACAGAGTTTGTAATGACTAGATCGAGAGTATGGCCCCTGGTATGAGTGGGGGCATCAACAAGTTGTGTCAGATTAAAACAGTCGAGTAATTGGAGAAATTCTGCTGCAAAACGGCAGGTTGAAGAGTTGACATGAATATTCATATCTCCAAGTACGATGATATTAGCAGACATTATACAGAAAGTTGAAAGAAGATTGTACATCTCTGGGATGAATTATGGGTTTGGTTTGGTGGCCGGTAAATAATTATCGTAGTGGAAAGAGGGTGATTACATTTAAATGCAAGGCATTCAAATGAAGACAGCTCAGGCAGGGTTATAGGGGACAAGATCAGATCACTTCGGTGGATGACAGCCAGACCACCACCACGCCCTGTGCTGCAGGCTTTCTGTAAATAGCAGTAACCAGGGGGACAGGTCTCATTTAAAAACGAATAAACATCTGGATGATGCCAGGTTTCTGTAAGGCACATTATATCTAAACACTTTTCTAGAATATGATCATGTATGAGGCAAGATTTGTTTGTGATGGATTGGGCATTAAAAAGTTCAATCTTGATATTCATTGCAACAGTGTGTCTCTGTATTGGCCGAAGTAGACTGAGATCCACTCCATGTTTTCTCCAGTTTCCATCCAAGTCAGTGCGTAGAGTTGTCATGGAAACTCCAGCGCAATTAGTCCTAGGAGTGATGGCACCCTGATGACGTGTTCGAGATGCAAAGGTGCGCACGCCAGACCAGATGAATGAGATGTTGTGATCAGACCGGGAGAAAACAAACTTTCAACTGCAACTTCTGTGAATGAAACGGGGCCGGCAAAGGAGTCCAAATTGTTTAATGACTGATATACACGATGGAGTGGTATTGTTGTTGATTTTCTTAAGTTGAATGGCTGAATAGTTCAGCATTATGCCAGTCGTGGAGAGTGGTCTGCTAGCCGCAAGCCACGCCCGTGATGCACAATGGAAAGCCAACAGACACAGCAAGCAAACATCCGTGACCATGGGTGAACACCTCGCGATCATCGGCAGCGACCCCTGGCGAAATCCCCACGGCAACAGGCAGCGACGAACAGACACGAGAATCCCCAAACGATAACAAGTGAATCCCCAAGTCGGTGGAATCCGTACAGAATACATACAAATCCACAATATTTACTAGTGAGCAGCGACACTAGTATAACTTACTGAACGTATTACTGGTCGATAAACGTTATGCTATAGGTCATACCATAACAACAACTGTTGCACTGTAGAGGCTTTTCAGTTAGAGAAAACAGAGAAGCGGCGAACAAGCCACGCAAGCGTCCTCTCCCTTCCTCCACTTGTAAAGTATAGATTTACCTGCACAGCTCTTTACTAACTGGTCTCCGTTACACTCATCCCCATAAACCTTGCTCCTATCCGGGTCACGACACCAATGTAACTGGTCTTACCGCAGCCTCTAGCTTTAGTTGCTAGTGTGCCTCTTGAGGCCTGGAGATTGAGGTTTACCTTCACAGCTCTTTGCTAATTGACCTCCGTTACACTCACCCCCATAAACTTCACTCCTATCCGGGTCACGGCACCAATGTAATTGGTCCTACTCGCACCCACTCAAAGTGGGATTCAAATCAGCATCACCAGCATGGGATGCGGGCATGATAACTAGCAGTCCTTCATTACACTTAAACAAACAGAGCAATGATTGATAGCACCATAGTGTTGACACCTTCGAACGCTCAACCTCCTGTACAATGGTTTCACTTTATACTGCCATATATACAGTAATGTACAGGATCATTTTTGTTGAGTTATTTTCAGTTCAGTTACTGAACTGGACTTTAAAGGGGTCATATCATATTTGAGATGGTGAAAAATGATCCTGTACAACTAGTACTTTCTTCCACCAGTTGTACAGGAAAATTTTCACCATCTCAAATATGATATGATCCCTTTAAAGTCCAGTTGACTATAATAAACTTAAGAATTAAAGTGCTACAAAAGTAGTAGACTTTTTTCCATGTACATTGGAAAAGGTGCACATGGGCTTTAAGCCCAAGTCTAATTCTGAGAATTTCTCTCATGCTGGATGAAGTTCAAGCAGGAAAGTTCCTGTAGTATAATAACACTCAGATCCCTGCAGAACTTTATGTTTTATTCACACATACTGTATGACACACAATGTGTGAGAAAAGACTATCTATTATCCTTTGTTAAGGGTCATTCTATGAAACAGGTGCCTTTTCCACTTTGATAGGGTGATTTTATAATTTTTAAGTTCAATTTTGTAATATCTAGTTCAGTCATGAAACTCGCAGACTGATAGGTCTTTTACATGCAATCTGCAAGCAATTACATCATTACCACATGGGATCTGATTGGCCTCTGCTGATCCTAAAGCCAATGATATTGCTTGCTCAACATTAAAATAGTTCGGTGTTTGCTGTAAGCTAGTCCTGCAGCATGTTATCATTAGTTCCTCAGAAATCCCCCACCTCCACTTGCCTAGAGCTACTACAGGATTTACGTATTTCTATTTATGCAGCAACAGTAGGGCTGGGCGATATGGCCAAAAATTATCTCGATAAAAAAAAATCAATCAATATTGAGAATTGTATTCCAAAAGTGTCAAATATTTCTTTCTTTCAAATTTAAAGGCATATTATTGCTCCTAAGTGAAAGTTGTAGAAACCAGGCTGTTAATTGTGGTTTTAAACATATTCTGACAATTAAACTTTATTGTCAGAATATGACAAACACTTTATGTTTCTGAATTTCTTACACTTTCCAGTCATTTTTCCTTAACAAAATAAATATCTTAATAGAAAAAAAGAATGTCTTAGTTTCAGCATGTTCTAATAGTTGATATTGTTTCTAGTCATGAAACAGGTTTGTGTTGCCTGACTTTGGCATATATATTCTGCACAGTTTGCAATGCAGGCTGCAATATTAATAATATTACATGGTTTGTTTTAGAAATGCACATTTGACACAAAAGGTCATTGCAAAAAAAGGCTGGCTGTTCACAGAGCTCTGTGTCCAAGCACATTAATAGAGAGGCAAAGGGAAGGAAAAGATGTGGTAGAAAAAAGTGTACAAGCAATAGGGATAACCGCACCCTGGAGAGGATTGTGAAACAAAACCCATTCAAAAATGTGGGGGAGATTCACAAAGAGTGGACTGGAGCTGGAGTCAGTGCATCTAGAACCACTACGCACAGACGTGGGTTTTAGCTGTCACATTCCTTGTGTCAAGCCACTCTTCAACAACGTGAAGCGTTTCGCCTGTGCTAAAGACAAAAAGGAACAAAAGTGGTCCAAAGTTGTTCTCTGATGAAAGTAAATTTTGCATTTCCTTTGAAAATCAGGGTCCCAGAGTCTAGAGGAAGAGTGGAGAGGCTCACAATCCACGTTGCTTGAGGTTCAGTGTAAAGTTTCCACAGTCAGTGATGGTTTGAGGTGCCATGTCATCTGCTGGTGTTGGTCCACTGTGTTTTCTGAGGTCCAAGGTCAACGCAGCCGTACACCAGGAAGTTTTAGAGCACTTCATGCTTCCTACTGCTGACCAACTTAATGGAGATACAGATTTCATTTTCCAACAGGACTTGGCACCTGCACACAGTGCCAAAGCAACCAGTACCTGGTTTAAGGACCATTGTATCCCTGTTCTTAATTGGGCAGCAAACTCACCTGAACTTAACTCCATAGAAAATCTATGGGGTATTGTGAAGAGGAAGATGCGATATGCCAGACCTAACAATGCAGAAGAGCTGAAGGCCACTATCAGAGCAACCTGGGCTCTCATAACACCTGAGCAGTGCCACAGACTGATTGACTCCATGCCACGCCACATTGTTGCAGTAATTCAGGCAAAAGGAGCCCCAATTAAGTATTGAGTGCTGAACATGCTCATACTTTTCATGTTCATACTTTTCAGTTGGCCAAGATTTCTAAAAATCCTTTCTTTGTATTGGTCTTAAGTAATATTCTAATTTTATAACATACTGAATTTGGGATTTTCCTTAGTTGTCTGTTATAATCATCAAAATTAAAAGAAATAAACATTTAAAATATATCCGTCTGTGTTTAATGAATTAATATAATATACAAGTTTCACTTTTTGAATGGAATTAGTGAAATAAATAAACCTTTTGATGAATATTCTAATTATATGACCAGCACCGTATATGGCTTCTATGGTATTTGTATGAAAAACAGTAGCCTAAAAACATTTAATGCACAAATTCTATAGCTAAATAAAAATACTTTAATAATATTGCATTACTGCTTTAATACATTTAATACATGTCTACATTAATAATATAATACAATTCTATATGAATATCCCACATTTCTGCTACAGTACCATGGAGCAGTTAGTGTTACAACAGTAAATCCATGGTAAATTATGGATAAGTTTGAACATCCTTCTGAATGTATCTTTGCACACAGTGTTTCTAGTGTTTGTCAGCGCTATTCCATCTGGCTTTAAAGTAGTTTAAATCACAGAGACATTTGTGTTTTTCACTGAATTCACTTCTCACTGGATCTCACAGCGCTGTTTAGTGTCGCATGACCGAGACCGATCAGAGTAAACGGATCTGCTCTAGTGAAGTCTGTGTGGCGCGGTTCAAATGAGTAACTGAATTCGTGCTACCTTCTATTGACAATTTCGTCATCTTTTGATGATAACGCAAGGTTAGTTTCACTTTCAATTCAACGTTCGTCGCCGTTTCCACTCATTTTTTCCTTCTCGTGTCGAGTTTTCTTTGCCAGTAGAGCGTATACTTTTGATGTGCAAGTGAAAAGTTGCATGCTGACTGGCTGTTGTCAAATCAAATCAAATCACTTTATTTGTCACTCTACATATGCACAAGTGCAACAGTAGGTGAAATTCTTAGGTGCAGTTCCGAGCAACATAGCAGTCACGACATGACATGTACAACATTTAAAGCAGCATCAGATTACACATCTGATGCGCACACAATTACTCACAGCACAGTAAACTCTACAATAAACAATAAATAATTTACACAATGTGAGTTTAGTTCTCACAGCTTTAAACAATATACACATACTTACAATATACATATACTTTAAACAATATACACTAAACATACACTAAACAATATACATTACGCTATAATAGTAATAATAATATACAATGTATAGTATAAAATATTATTCACAGATTGAAAAATTGAAATCCAAAGTGCAATAGATGCTGTATGATAAATAAATGTGTATATAATGTGTGTGTATCTACAGTGGGTTGTGCGGAGTGATATTCTGTCCAGTGTGTGTTATGATCCTGATGGATCAGGAGTTAAGTAGTCTGATTGCTTGTGGGAAGAAGCTGTTCTGGAGTCGGCTGGTGCGTGTTCTGATGCTGCGGTACCGTCTGCCTGATGGCAGCAGTGAGAGCAGCCCATGGTTCGGGTGGCTAGAGTCTCTGAAGATCCTCTGAGCTCTCTTCACACACCGCCTGGCGTAAATGTCCTGGAGGGAGGGAAGCTCACCTCCGATGATGCAGCTGGCCGTGCGCACTACCCTTTGCAGGGCCTTGCGGCTGCGGGCGGTGCTGTTGCCGTACCAGGTGGTGATGCAGCCAGTCAGCAGACTCTCTATGGTGCAGGTGTAGAAACGTGTGAGGATGTGGCGGTTCATTCCAAACCTCCTCAGCCGTCGCAGGAAGAAAAGGCGCTGATGAGCCTTCTTCACAACGGCCTCGGAGTGGACGGACCATGAGAGTTCCTCTGTGATGTGGACACCGAGGAACTTGAAGCTGCTGACTCTCTCCACCGGTGCTCCATTGATGGTGATGGGGCGGTGTTCTCTCTCATTCCTCCTGAAGTCGACCACCAGCTCCTTGGTCTTGCTGACGTTGAGGGAGAGGTTGTGCTCCTGACACCACCGTGTCAGAGTGTGCACCTCCTCTCTGTAGGCCGTTTCATCATTGTCGGTGATAAGACCTACCACCGTCGTATCGTCAGCAAACTTGATGATGGTGTCGCTTTTATTGCTGTGTGATTGGGTGTTAGATTAATCCATATCAAGTAAAAATGTCCAGAGTTTATCATCGCTATGTATCGACATGAATTTTATCGCGATTCGATATGATATTGTTTATCGGCCCAGCCCTGCAGCAGCATATCTTACATGCTCACAGCAGCATTTTTGTGTATCTAATGGCAGTACTAAGTAGGGGTTGTACAGACTAGTCGACTGGTTGACTTTAATGCTCTGCCATGACGCTTTAAGCTTGACGTTGACTAGTCACTGATCCTCATGGCCTATAGAGAGCACAACAGGATAAGAAATCCACTTTTACTCTCCATTTCCAAACAGTTAAAGTGACAAATAAATGCATATTCCGAGAGCACTCATTATGATGTTTGATTATACCATCTGGATGCTCAAAATTAGTTTAGCTTATTGTACACATAAGTTAATAGCTCTCACATGACATGCAGATTGCAGACGCACAAACATTCAGTAGCCCAGATATGTAATGTCAACACTGTTCTGTGATTTATCAATAAAATAGCTTAGAAACTGAAAAGTTCTAGTATATATTTCTTAGAAACTAAAACCCACAGCTTCACTAGGTAATAGAGAGAGGCTGCCAGGTATAATGAATTTACATGCTACTGCATTCACATAAATGTAATCTTTATTGTGCTACTTTATTTGTATCTGACTTAGAACGAGCAGAAATCTGTGAGAAAAATGACGACCCAAAGACAAAACAACTGATAAAAATAAACTGTTATGTAAGAGCAATAGCTTTGTGGGCAGCGCTGTCATATGCCATAGCTGAGCACAAGGCAATCCGAGTCTCAGCTCGAGGTTCAGGCTGATTTGTTCATTAATGGCATCATCAGCGACTAGTCGACGTCAACTCAATTTAAAAAAAAATTAAGTCGTTCAACCCCTAGTAGCAAGCCCATACTTGCTCTGCAGCAACATCATGTGTAGCAGATCTAGTCCACCAAAACCAAATATATTAACATTGCCATATTCATTAACATGCCAAAACTACTCAGATAGGTTGTCATGACTGAAATGTGTTTAATATGCCATCTGAAGTTAAATTAAAAGACTTCAAAAAGTAACAGGAATTATATATATTGGAACATACTGGAAATAAAACTGAAAAATAATCTATATATATAGTTTATAAAGTGTCTTTTAACAACTACACATAATTTATTCTGCACTGTAATCCAAGTCGCAACTCGCAACCACTATTTCTATGCAGCTTACAGCACATTTTTTCATTCGTACACAATGGCCGGTTTTGTCTTCTACGATTACAACAACATAGTCTTGAGGTCTGTGGGTAAAGAGATTCAGATGAATGACATGATGACAATGAATTAAACCAAGGGGTAAGATTCAATGCTGGCCGTCTTTCACATTCAACAAATAAATCATTAAGACAGTGATACTCCAATATAGATATAGGCATGCATAAATTACATCAAATGATTGTTTAGCAAACCCTCCGCTCATTTAAAGCTGCACTTCCTTTAATGATAACAACTGCAGATTTTCTGAGTAAGTGTATCCCCAAAAAATAACATAACATAATCCGCATGTCGTTAGAGTTGCCTCCTTTCTTCTTTCTTGTACTGACTAATACAGTGTTGGTCAAATTGTGTCTATTTAACTCTCCTTTGAGTGACTAAGAGCTGTTTTAACATACCCCATTGTAATAACACAAATAATTTACCAAGCAGTGTTGGGACTGACTGTCTTTTTTTAATGTTTTGTGGTTTAGACTACGACACGCACTCAGCTATTTAACGAATGTGTGCCTTATTTCCCCTGAGTTCATTTGAAACAGATAAGATCTTGTGGCGGCAACATTGCAAAGAGACACTTCCACTCTAATGGCCCAGAGTGTTTCACTCTTCTCTCTTCTGTCTCCCGCAGGGCAATGATTGTCTGATGGTTTGAAACTGACATTTCTTATCAAGCAACACATGGATTTGGTGGGAAATGAGACTCCACCCCTGAGATATGAAAGGAGCTTAATGCAGTTCATTAGACTGTTCCATCATGTTCAGTTCCACCTTTGAGACCAAAACCGCTCGCTACAGTTGAATGGTTTCCAGAGACTGCCATTCCAACAAGAGCAACAAACAGGCTTGAGTTCAAATGACACTGCCGGAAGTTTTAAGCACAGAAACAATGACAATGATGAATTTTAGGACCATTCACACTGATACATTTTTTAGTGCACAGGTATAGAGCAACACCAGCTGAAAGTGCTGAAAGTTGAATTATTATTATTACTAATTTTATGCAAAAATAATTAGTTATATTTTATTTATATAGATAGAGCCTTTCTAAAAACTCAAGGTCAGCTTACAAATATATTATTAATAATACTGCTACTGCTACTACTACTTTTACTACTACTACAACTACTACTACTAATAATAATAATAATACTTATTATTTATATTCATGGTCACCATTGGGGGAAAACTAAGATGGCAATGCCGATTTTCCAGCAGCATGACAATAGCTCAGTGGATTTCAAAATAGTGCAGCTTTTCCCTTACAAGGGAACGCCTCTGCGTGATTGCGTCATGAAGCATGTATGGAATCAGTTCAATGGAGTGACGGAACGCCATAGGTGGGTATAACGTTATCGACCAGGAAACAATAAAGCACACCTGTACCAAAAATGTTAGCTTCTTCAGTAAGCGCTCTGTGTGAATCATTGTCTGTCAAACCTTGGTATTTTAGGCAGGAGTTTTCACCACACACAAAAAAAGACAAAGAGTGACACTATGGCGAGCGACCTGCCCTTGTTTCATTATTATGGGTGGGGATACATACTCTATGTGTGTTGTTTGCATGGGAGTGCAGCACACTCAGGCAGCTCTCGAGGGAGCTGGTTGTGAGCATTGTGAGCATCTGCCTATGAGAACAGTGCGCTCCCCTGAGGAGGGCGCATCGGCTCGCATTCCCCGTGGCTCGGGTCCCACTTCTGCTGAGACAGAGTGGCAGCTTCAGTTGTGGGGATCGCAAATGGATCTGACATAGGGCTTAGAAATAGGTGCTGCCTTATCTCTGCCTTCACCTGTTAGATCCAGTGCCTCTATCCAGGTTTCGGAAGCCCATGCTGCGGTTTCTTCCACCCGGTTGAGGCACCGGTACTGCAATCATCCAGTTCTGAGGAATTGAATGTTGTAAGTATTGTGGCAGGAAAAATGCAAGATTCACCACTTCATTCTCCTGCCAGTGAGGAGCTTATGGAGGTGTTGAGTCATGCAGTGGCTGAGCTGAGTTTAGATTGGCCACAAGAAAGACAGGAGCGTTCATTCATTTCCCTGCCACCAAGGAGACGGCCAGATCAGTGGGCCGTTATATGGCAGCCCTGGTGGCCACAGAGAGGCATTTATGGCTGAGCCTCACAGATATAAAGGAGAAGGATAAGAGCTTTCTGTTGGACGCCCCGCTTTCTCCTGATGGCCTATTCGGTGACACTGTCAGTACGGTCACCGATAGGTTTCAGGATGCTAAGAAGCAGGCGCAGCGCTCCAACAGTTCCTTCACTGAAAAACCCAGGTCTCAGCTGCTGCTGGGCAGGAGCAGAGGAAGCCAAGTACGAGCTCCTCGCACAGGGTTCAACAGAAGCGGGCCGACATTCTCAGGCACAGCCTTCGAAGAGTAAGACGGATCTGAGGACCATCATTATTTCCTAGAAGGCTACACCAAAGAAATCCTGATGCCAGAGGTGTCAGGATTTTGAGGGTAGTTCCCTCCGAAGGCAGGCAGTGTCCACCTCATTATATGGTGCCCATCTCCCTTCAGTGCCCTCAAGGGGTCGTTCCACCAACCCCACCGGGATGCCGGGGGGTAGAGGGCACTCGCAATTCATCTGAGGATGGCTTGCACGTCTGAGGAGGGTTGTAGAGCAGTCAAGCCAGTTGTTCCCTGCCGGTTCGCCACTTCTGTTCAAAGTACACCAGCGGCCAGTCTCGAGAGGCTGGTACCCCTAGTGGATTTTTTTGGCAGAGTGGGAGAATCTTCCAAATATATCTCGTTGGGTCCTGCAAACAGTGAAAAGGTTCAGGTCTCGTCCGCCCTGTTTCAGCAGGGTCATACCCACAGTGGCGGGCCCCAGGCAGGTTCTGGTTATGACTCAAGAAGTACAGAGACTTCTGCGAAAAGAGGCAATAGAAAGGGTCCCTGTTCCCAGCAAGGAGTTAGGGTTTTACAGCCGGTACTTCATCGTGCCAAAGAAGGATGGGGGGTTACATCCAATTTTAGATCTGCACCATTTAAATCGTGCTGTAGCAAAGCTCAAGTTAAAGATGATTACACTCAAACAGATTGTGTCACAAGTCAGGTCTGAGGACTGGTTTGTCATGATAGATCTGAAGGATGCATACTTCCATGTTTTCATCCTTCCACAGCACAGGAAGTTCCTGAGGTTTGTTTCGGGGGAGAAGCGTATCAATATTGGGTCCTTCTGTTCGGTCTAGCTTAGTCACCGCGGACTAGTCATCACGAAGTGCGTGGATGCGGTTCTGGTTCCCATGCGAATGCAGGGTATCCGCATTCTCAACTACATAGACTCAGCAAAGATGGCGGTTCAACATTGCAATGTTGTTCTCGTACACATTAGGATGTTGGGGCTGAGGTTAAACACAAAGAAAAGTGTGCTTTCTCCGGCACAGAAGACCACTATCTGGGCGTGAGTTGGAATTCGATAACTATGAAAGTTCATCTATCACCGCCTTGCATTGTGTCGATTCTCTCAGCAGTGAAATGGGTGAAGCTAGACCAGTCACTCACTGTCAAACAGTTTCAGAGACTGTTAGGTCTGATGGCAGCAGCGTCCAATGTGATATCTTGTGGCCTGCTGTACATGAGACTATTGCAGTGGTGACTCAAAACCAAGGGATTTTCCCAGAGAGGAAATCCTTTTCGCATGATCAAGGTCACACGGCGATGTCTTCGTGTCTTGAATATGTGGAAGGTGCCCTGGTTTCTGTCCCCAGGGCCTGTGTTGGGAGCTCCATGTCATTGCGTCACACTATGCCCCTGTATGCTTTTCCCCCAATTGCTCTGCTTCCGAGAGTTCTAGAGAGAGTTAGCTGGGACGGGGCCCATCTGTTGCTAGTAGTCCCATACTGGCCGGCCCGAGTATGGTTCTCGGACATAGTGTCTCTTCTCGACGGCTCTCCACTAGAGATTCCGATCAAGAGGGACCTGCTCTTTCAGACGAAGGGGTTAATCTACACCCTCGCCCCAAGAAGTGGAAACTGAGCTCTAGAGCTCCCTCCATGAGTAATCTTTATGCCCTGAAGTGGAAACGATTCACTTCATGGTGCGGGAATCACCAGTGGGACCCGGTTAATTGCCCGGGACCCGGGCCCACTCTACTAGAAGTATGGCTGCTTCTAAAGCTTTAATGTCAGTGATGCGGAAGGCTGGTCCTCGCCGCATACTTTTGTGAGGTTCTACGAACTTGACTTCAGCTCTACACCGGGTGCATAGGTGCTCGCTTCTTAGTGCACAATGTTCACATGGACGGGCATCTGGCACTTATGGGTATTGCATTCCCACAGCGATGACGCAGCGTGAGTTCCTTTGAAAGGGAGCGTCTTGGTTACGTCGCCCTGCCATATTCCCTGCATACCAGTGATCATCTTGCTTCAGTCTTTTCAGAAGCTAACATTGTTTTGTGCAGGTGTGCTTTATAGTTTCCTGGTCGATGAAGCCACCCACCTATGACGTTCCATCACTCCATTGGACTGATTCCATATGTGCTTCACGATGCAATCACGCAGAGGAGTTCCCACAGCGATGACGCAGCGCCTTGTTCCCCCTTCAGGAAACTAAGGTTATATGCGTCACTGAGATGATATCGCATTACAAATGACTTGGCTATTTTTTTTTGTTACACTGTATTTGAACTGTAGCGTTACAGTTAAATAGCTAAACTGGGATAATACTGTAATCAAACACACTTCTAGAACGTCCTCTCTCATACTGAAGTACTTTGAAGTATAATAAAAAATATTATTTTATGATTAACAAATCAATTAAAAGTTTCTCCCTGCACCAATCCCTGCACTGCATCTTTTTAATAGTGGTATACAAATACAATTATTAGTACAATATTTTTTACAAGTAGGACCATGCTAAGGATACACAAAGGCCATGAACTCTGCCTACAGGGAAACTGCAACTATCATTAGCGATACAGGGTAACTATCATTAGAGAATAATAATATAATAATATAATAATACTACATATAGTCTAATCTACATTAATTTGTGTAGCTCATGTTTTGAGAACTAAGCACTGAGGGGCAGCTTTTCTTTCTTTTCTTTTTTTAACAACATTCTCAAATTTCATGGGACTGATATTCATGAACATAATAGGCAACTGGCACGGGTAAGCGATAACAATAATGATGGTGTATGTTACCAATACTACTGAATGGTAAGACAATCCACATCACTATATACTCTAGAGTGGACACAGCTACAACATCTGTGAGTCATTTCAAAGCTTATTGACTGACCTTGAGAAACTCACCATGCATCAAACACACACACACATTTTATGGGAACTTTCCATAGATATGATTTTTATACTGTACAATCTGTAATTTTCTATTCCCTAACCCTACCACTACCCCTAAACACAACCCTCACAGAAAGCTTTCTGCATTTTTACATTTTCAAAAACCATAATTCTGTCTGATTTTCTGTTTTCCTCATGAGGACCAAAAATGTTATCGGATATTGTTATCTTTGTGAGGACATTTTATCTCTATAGCGCTAAAACTGAACCACCCACACACACACGCACGCACACAAATGCACCTTATCCCATCATCTGTTTTCTTTTGGTCACCTACATTGAACTGGAAGTGACACACTTCATTTGCTTCACAATTACAAGATTCTGAAAATCACTGAATTAGCAGGGATGACGATAATGGCTGTGTAACCGTAGTTACGGAATCTGTCATCCAGTAAAGCCCTCACTCTCTCCTTTTTTTAAAGCTTATTTTAGTCCATCTGTTGTAATATCAAAAATGCTATCGTTGTTGTATGTTGAAGAACCAAATCAGTGACTGAGGAAATCTGGACAATCTGAGGGAATCTGGACAAGACGGTCTCAGAATTCAGCATCAGCTATTAGCAATTACTGTACATCAGCAAAGTGTCTGTATAAGCCAAGATGAATGTACAATCGAAAATACGGTCTCCTTGACTAGGGGTGGCACGGTTCACAAAACCCACGGTTCGGTTCGTATCACGGTTCTAGGGTCACGGTTTTCGGTTCTGTACGGTTGTTGTTGTTGTTGTTTTTTTATCGTTAACACTCAAGAAATGTACTTCAGCATATGATATATAGCTTAATCATCCACAATTAGGATACAGTATTACAAAATTGTTATATCATGTAGAAGTTGTTTCTTAACTAGCTGTCTACAGAGTCCGACACATTGGCGTAACATTTTTCATGTTAATCATGTCAATTTTGATCAGAACAATACACTGTGGCTTTAATTCAGCTGACCTGATTAACAAATTTCACCATGAAGTGTTCCATGTGTTTCACAATCACCATATGACATCCAGCGCTGTGAAAAGAAAAAAAAAATACACGAAAACAACACTGCCAGAAGTTTTTGCCCAAACTTCAAAGGCATGTTTAAATTATTAAAACTAGAAGCATCTTAACTTTTAAATGTTACATTTATCATGTGAACTACTTATATACAGCATGTTATATGCATGTGTGTATGAGACAGAGGGGAACACGGTCGCATCTGCAGCAGATATATGCTGCCCATCATAAATCAAAGCATGAGACAGACAGGGGTCGGAGGAGAACACCGGAAAATGTGACAGAATGGACAATATTTGTCTGTATTTGTCTGTATTTGCCCTGCCAGCTATACGTCGCTGGCGCATCCTCCAACTCCGGGCAGCCTTCCTTAGCTCTCCCACTTGCATTTCTACACGTGACGTGACCTGCAGCACTTTTACTTTATTTTACTGTATGTCCACACACACACATATGTTATTTCACGCGAAAAGGACACCCACTGTCTGAGGTAACATATGGGCACGAGGATACATTGCGCATGCGTCGAAACCGTGCGACGTACACGCTCCGAACGAACCGAACGGTTCAGGTTTTTTTCATGTACCATGCCACCCCTATCCTTGACTATATGGCATTACATTTCTCATGTAATCGGAACTTTTAGTCCATGTCTTACCAAGTGAAGTTATTAAATGTAACTTCGGGAGGAATATGCCCATCTAATCTTCTAATTAATACCAAGGTATAGAAATCTGCCTCTAACCACTTCCCGTTGTTAGGTCTTTCGGCATTTGGCCCACCCAAAACCTACATTATAACTGTTCCCCTCCGACGACAAACTCTCAAATCTGCCAGAAACACCTATTCCTTTTCCCTGGACAAGTTGGATACTCTTCCCTTACCATTTCATCCGTTGATCGCTCAGGTCATCTAACTCACCGCTCCACAAGCCAGCTCTATAAACCTGGGTCAAGAAGACCTCTTTCTCCATCTCCTTCTAGATCATCTTGGGGCTCACCCGTTCCTCATCCTTCATCTTCATCTTCAAGCCCTTCTGTCCCTCCTGTTGAGAAATGGTCCGTCAACGCACTTTGGCAAGCCCTATCCAACGCTGGCATCCATTTCTTGCAAAGAAATTAAAAAGCGCAACTTTACAATCTGCTACAATCTGTGCGCTCTCACCAAAACGTTCTACCTCCTCTCTACCCTACAGAAGCGTTGAAGCAAACGGCACAAAATCCATATGGTTTGCCTCCAACCTGCCTCAGTTTTTAACCGCTGCCCCTGCTTCCTTGTTCACCGCTCATTCCAGTCTACAGTCTATCGCGGCCGCACACAATAGTTCCATGGTCGCTCGTAACTGTTCCATGTCCACTCTGACTGTCATCTTTCCTCCTCCCACAGGTGTGACACTCATTGCTTCCTCTGCCCACAATTCTAATATTATCTCTCCCTCCTGCTTTCCAGTCTCAATCAAATCCATCCAGCCATGGAATAAACCAAAACTTAAGGCTTTCTTTACTTCCTTCCTTCCTTTGCTTCCCCTTCCCCCTTCTTCCATTCCTTTCTCCTCCGCTATCGGAGCAGACCCAAGTGTGAAGCTACCGCCGCTAATCTATCTCCCCCCCTGCTCCATTCCTTCCTCCTGCACTATTGGAGCTGATCAATGCATGGGGTTGCCTCCGCAAATGGTCTATTCCCCGGCCCTAATTCATCCAGCTACCGCTTCCTCAGCAGCTCCTAGCCTTCCAACATATACACTCTCAACCGCATCTGCTCTTCCAGTTCCTTCTAATGCAGTCGCAATGGATCCACAACCCGTCTCTACTCATCTACGCTCACAGATTCTAACAGGTGCTTGATGTCTCTTCTCTTCTCCCCTCTGTTTCAATAATTGAACCCCATTTGTACCCTTGACTGTGGTCCCATAACTACCAACCTTAAAAATTAAAATCCCAAATCCAATCGTATACTTATTATGGATGAATTTTGCATTGCGTTTGGAAGATACACAGAAATAATTTGTTCTGTCTTTCCCTCAAGACACAAAGAACTGAATAACTTTTTATCTATCATAGCTGAACTGTCTCACTCCTACGGCGGTACTCATTTCTTCACCTATTACAGGCTATTTTCAGCCAAATGCGCAGCCCGAGTCACTCACCCAGTGGAATCAATGTCCTTACTGGGGAGCTCTTGACCTAGAGCTTTACAATAAGGTTTTCCTGGGTGCTGAAGTGTGTCTTGCTTTTTGTATAATTCCACAACACACAAGGCTTCCTCGTGTCCCCTTTTCTATCCCGCCCCTTCAAGCAATCCGCACTTCTCAATTCGTCAATTCTACATCTTATGTACCACAAGCTTAGCGGCATTCAATTGTTCTTTAAATTAATCTACAGCCATCCATATCCTGCTATAACAAAGCCTCCGATCACACTCCTAATGAAAGGAATCAAAACAACCCCACTCGCCCTTATTCCAGGCAACCTCTAATCATCGATCTCTTAGCTAAATGCTCATTTGCTCTCCGATTCAGAAAGAACACTGGATGCCCTGTTTACTCAGGTTCCTCAGAGTTTCTGACATCATAACCAATTCCAAATTCAACCCAGCCATCCACCCAATCTTCTCCAACCTCCAAGTACTGGACAATGACACTATCCATTTCCTCATCCAACGTAGCAAAACTGATCCATCAAAAACAGCAATTTCATCCATATTTTCAATCTACCGACCCCCATCAAGCCATATCAATCTCTTTCCGTCTTTCTTGTACACAGGAAGGTTCAGATCTCCTCCCTGCTCCACCCCCTATTCCTTACCAAAAACAATCTTCCAGTCACTAGACATTGGTTCCATAAAAAAACTGAAATACATCCTTATCCACTTTGGTATCCAAGATGTACTCATCTCACTCCTTTCGCATTAGAGCAACTACCAGTTTCAGTCTTACATTCATGCCAACCTCAGCCTCAACAAACAAACCAATCTAACTCTCGCTTTTCTTTAAGCTAGTTGCAATCATCTCAAGATAGCTTCCCCATGAAACCCAATCCAACCAATGCCCTGCCTAATTTGATGCTGCTGCTACAGTGCCCTGCCTAATTTGATACTGCCGCTGCAGTGCCCTGCCTAATTTGATACTGTTGCCACGGTGCCCTGCCTAACTTGATACTGCCACTGCAGTGCCCTGCCTAGCTTGATATTCCCACTGCAGTGCCCTGCCTAACTTGATACTGCCACCACAGTGCCCCGCCTGATTTGATACTGCCACTGCAGTGCCCCGCCTAATTTGATACTGCCTAATTTGAAATTTGCCCATTGGCCTCTGTCCATCACGGTCTCCTAATCATCCCCATTAACTGATTGGCTTTATTACTCTGTCTCCTCTCCACCAATAAGCTGGTGTGTGGTGGGCATTCTGGCACAATATGGCTACTGTCGCATCATCCAGGTGGAGGCTGCCCATTGGTTGTGGTTGAGGAGATTCCCCCCTTCTATATGTAAAGCGCTTTGAGTACCCAGAAGCGCTATATAAATGTAACAAATTATTATTATTTCACGCAAAGGAATATAATTTTTTTGTCCAACAAAATGCACTCTAGAAAGTTATATTGCCTGCTTCTGGCTAAAACTATCACTCTGAAATCCATGGTCTTTGGTTTTAACTACTAAAGTCTGTAAGATAATTGAAATAAGGAAAAAGGTCTCTGAAATGTGTCCTGTTTATATATGCAGAGGAAAACTATTTAATGGGATCTTTATGTAATTAGGTTTTTCAATATTGAAGTCATTAGATTAGATTAGATTCAAGTTTATTGTCATTACACATGTACAAGTACAATGCAACGAAATGAGTTTGGAGCAAGCCTCCGAGCCGCAGCTATTTAAAGCGCCGCCACACGCTCCCCAGAAAAAAAAAAGAAATGCAGATTGCAAAGCATACATGCAAAACATAACATAACATACATAACACAGTACACATGGTCACGTGATGGAATTTTTTGTTGGGACTGAGTAAGGGAGATAGGAAGGAGGAAAGGGAGGGGCAGACGGTTGGACGGGGGCAGGGATAGGGGTGAGGTATGTATGATGCGAGTAAGAGTCTGAAGAGTCCTGTGTTGTGTAATGTTAGCCATAGCTTAGGATGTTTTCGAGTTCAGTTCTGTGGCTTGTCCTTGAAGGGAGATATGGCAGTGCACAGGGAACGATAGCAAGATAGCAGGACCCAGCTGTCAAGCTGACCTCCCAACCGAGAGAGATACAGGGTAGCCGATGAGGTGAGGGAAGGAGGGGGTCAATATTTAATCCATTTACCTGATCTTCGGTAATTTTCCGGACCATAATCAATCCGTTCTGATCCTCAGCGTCAGTGGCGAGCGTCCAGTTCGTGAATTGACTTCGACATTTCATCCAAATTCATGATCAGACCAGACATACTGCGTAGCAGTTCACTAGCCTGACCCCCGATGGAGCCCACTCTTCCCTGCGTCTCCACAGTCCGGGCTGAGATGTTACGATACAGTTCCTCAATCTGTGCCACTCTTTGATCTAATACCTTCAGTCGGTCACACACATCCCTGAAGCACTCTTTAATTTCCACAGACAGCGGCTGGGTGAATTTACTGGCAGCTGTCTTACCAATCTTCCGATAGGTCAGGGCAATCCCAAGGCCGAAAAATAGGAACCCCGCTATCAAAATGCCAATTATGAATAAATCCTCCACATCCTCCACGGACAGGACTTCCAGGCACACGACTTGCCAGTTGTTCCAGGCGTCCCGAGTGTAGCCCACAGCGAAGGTCCCGTCCGGGCAGGTGGGTTCTCCCGGTGCACCCTTCCTTAGTGAGAAATCTTGTCTATTGCGCTGAGAGACCAGTTAATTAATTCCATTTCAGTTTTTTCCAGGAGCCAAGCAAGCAGGGGGTCAGAAAAAAAAAGCAGCGCTGAAGCAGAGCAGGGAGCAGATAGAAGGCACGTCTGCTCTGTATGAGATCAGGAAGTGGAAGTCATGTACTGTGACTGGTTATTCCTAAACTCAACAATGTTAATTTTGCTCTACACCAGGGGTGTCTAGTCCTACTTCTGGAGGTCCACTAACCTGCAAAGTTCAGCTCCTAGGCCTGCACGATTCTGGGTAAAATATGAATCACATTTTTTTTTTAGCTTAGAATTGATATCACGATTCTCTGCAACTATTTTTATTTCATGAAGTGTAATGTTTTATTGCACACATGAACCATAACAAAACAAATTGGCAGTAGGGGTGAAACGGTACACGTATTCATATCGAACCGTTTCGGTACAGGGCTTTCGGTTCGGTGCACGCGTGTACCGAATGGTTTCCAATGCAATCTTTAACAGTTAACAGTTGACTTGTTGTAAGCGTGGAACACACTTTAATCCGAGTTCCCACACAAACATATTACATATTCAGTCCATTTTATCATGAAATTCAAACGATAAATGTCGTTTTGACGCTCTTTAATGTGACATGACTGTATAAGCGCTGTATAGACACGTCAGTTAAACTTCAAGCAGCGGAGAGAGAGTGAACACGATCATCTCTTCATAAAGAATAAACATAAAATAACATCTCTTAAGGTATGTTGAGGATACATTACAACTTACTGAAATGTATCATATGTCGTGTAATCGCTCAATCAGTGTTTCAGCAGTGGAAAGACAATAAAACAGCTTGTAAACAATGTAACGTAGCATCACATTTACCTCATACCGCAGTCATTCAGCATCCACAGCTGTTAGTTCACTAGAGAGATTAAGGCCCAATCCCATTTCTACCCCTTAGCCCTTCACTTTCCCCTACCCCTTCATTTTGAGCGTTCATGTGAAGGGGTAGGGGTGTCTCGATTCTCTTTTGGCTGAAGTGGTAGGGGT
Source organism: Romanogobio albipinnatus (assembly GCA_023566225.1). Lineage (NCBI taxonomy): Eukaryota > Metazoa > Chordata > Actinopteri > Cypriniformes > Gobionidae > Romanogobio > Romanogobio albipinnatus. The sequence goes on along the minus strand of CM042256.1, from coordinate 21,290,557 downwards.
AAGGGGAAGGGCCAGATAGCCCTTCAAACAAAGATTTTTCAGGACCACACTTCGAACGAAGGGGTATGAGGAATTCGTGCTGCAGCTGCTAGAATGCGTGATGTTGACACTCATGATCGATCACTTATGTGTTTCCTGGCTGTCAGTTTCTCCGTAACTTGCTAAATGCTCTATTTGAGTGTTGTAAACACAAATTAACAATACAGTTCAAAGAAATATCTAGGCATCCTTCATAACGCTGTTGATATTTACATCACGTATCTGTAAACCACAAACTCTTGCGTTACCAAGGTAACAACTGACTCGTTTGTATTACGTTGCAAAGAGCTCCATTATCGCAGCACCACAGTAGAAAATGAAACCATATCTGAACCGGCCGGCTCGGATCGGCACGGAATGGAGCGGTTAACAAACAAAGAGAACAGAATCAGTCTTGTATGTTCTGTATCATTCTGTATCATCTCAGGAAATTTGAAGGCTCATCCGTTTTTGAACTGAAAACGAGCGCCGTTTTATTAAGTTCAAATACAGCGCAGGGAGTGAGTAATTTGTTAAAGTGCTCGTGCCTGATTTCTGTTAGACACACTTCACTGCTGTTGAAACGGGATATGATGACGTTTAATGGTGTGGTAGTGGTGTCCCATTTCTTAGGGGAATATTTTCACCCCTATGCCTTGCCACTCTGTTACAAGGGGCAAGGGGAAGGGGTAGGCGTATGGGTAGGGGAAGGCGAAGGGGTATAAAATAGAATTGGGATTGGGCCTAACTCTTTCGCTAAATATATGCACTATATTAGCCTATATATTCATTATATTCTACTTAACCTGTTAGTGATGTCTTGATTATTTAATATATGTTTAAATAAATCTGTCATGAAAATGACAGCCATTGTGTATAAATGATTATATTTCAACAACGAATTGTAGAAAAAAAATCATAATTAGATTTAGAAGTTAATACAAAAACTGCCTTATGTGAAGCTTGAGTGTTGATTATTATACATAAAAATAAATAGCAACTGAATTTAGGCTAATAGTTTGGGCTCTGTTGTTAATCTTCAATAGCAATGTGTAAGTAAGGGCTCCCTATATAGTTTACAGCATCATCTTTAAGAAACTTTTAGTTATAATTGAATTAATCTAAGGACAGACACAATTTACTAACACCCAAGATGTTAACACCCAAGATGGCGGCGCGAGTACATCGTGAGGTTCGGGGTCTCTCCAGATTCTGCAATTTTGCTGTATTTTTCTTGCTAATCTCGGGTCTGTTTGTGCAGAACAGTTGTGCCTTTACATCGTACAACCGTTGTGAGATTTTGGATATTGGTTTGCGAATTTCCGACAGTTTTATGGACAATCTTCGACTCCTTCCTGAGATCACTAGGACACCCGAGGCTATGCACTCTACCTGGCCGGGCGGAAGTGCTCGCAGGCGGCGTCAAGATCGTAAACAAAGGCAGGGGAAGCGCAGAGGACTAAGAGCTAAGCTAAGGCTAACACCACACCGGCACTCTTTACCCAGCATTTTCCTTGCCAATGTACGGTCACTAGTGAACAAAATGGAGGAGATCCGACTCAGCATCACACACAGCAAGAAACCTTTGAACTGTAATGTCCTAATCTTCATGGAAACCTGGTTAAACAGCGGAATACCGGACACCGCTTTTGAGTTAGCGGGACGCCACACACTTCGGGCGGATAGAACATTAGATGGCTCCGGTAAGACCAGAGGTGGTGGATTGTGCATTTACATCAACAAAGCTTGGTGCACAAACTCTGCTATTGGTGGGAGTCATTGTTCAGCTAACCTTGAGTTTCTCATGGTTAAATGTAGACCGTTTTATCTACCACGGGAGTTCACTTCCACCATTATAACTGCAGCCTACATTCCCCCGGATGCTGATGCCAAGCTTGCTATGAAAGAACTTCACGCAGCCATCAGTAAACAACAGACTGATCACCCGGAAGCTGCTTTTATTGTTGCAGGTGACTTTAATCACTCAAACTTAAAGTCAGTGCTACCCAAGTTTCACCAGCATGTTTCCTGTCACACCAGAGGAAACAAAACCTTAGACCATGTTTACACAAACATGGCTGGAGCTTACGTTGCGACACCCCTCCCCCACATGGGACAGTCAGATCACCTTTCTTTGTTCCTCACCCCCAAATATGCACCCCTCATCAACCGTGTGAAGCCATAAGTGAAGACCATCAAGGTGTGGCCTGCGGGGGCAGATTCCACACTCCAGGAAAGGTTTCTACACACAGACTGGAGTATGTTTGCTTCTCAAGCCACCAGTGGTGCTCACACGGACATTGACTCCTACACCTCCTCTGTATTGGATCATATCAATACCACCATTGACAGTGTTACAACCCAGAAACAGATCACCACATACCCAAATCAGAAGCCTTGGATGAACAAGGAAGTGCGACTCCTGTTGAAGTCACGCAACACTGCCTTCAGATCAGGAGATGCACAAGTCTACAGCACATCCAGAGCAAACCTGAAGAGGGGCATCAAAAAGGCCAAGCACTGCTACAAGCTAAAGATAGAGGGACACTTTTCCAACTCTGACCCTCGACGCATGTGGCAGGGCATTCAGGCCATCAGTGATTATAAACCCACCCACTCCACCCCCGCAGCCACTGATGTCAGCTTCCTGAACGAGCTAAATTACTTTTATGCTCGCTTTGAAAGAGACAACAGAGAAACTGCCACCAAGCTCAAACCCTCAGCTGACCACCCGTCAATCACACTCTCCTCCACAGATGTCTGCAAGGCACTGAGCCGGATCAGCGCGCACAAGGCTGCTGGACCAGACAACATCCCTGGTCGTGTTCTCAGGGCATGTGTGGAGCAGCTCGCTGGGGTTTTTACAGACATTTTCAACCTGTCTCTTGCCTAAGCAGCTGTACCAACATGCTTTAAATGCACTTCCATTGTACCAGTGCCAAAAAACTCTAGCCCGAGGTGCCCTAATGACTATCGCCCTGTAGCACTCACACCCATCGTTATGAAGTGCTTTGAGCGGCTGGTCCTGGAACACCTAAAAGACTCTATACCATCCACATTGGACTCACACCAGTTTGCCTACCGCAGCAATAGGAGCACAGAGGATGCAGTTTCCATGGCACTGCACTCTGTGCTCACTCATTTGGACAATAAGAACACTTATGCACGTATGCTGTTTGTTGACTTCAGCTCAGCATTCAACACTGTCATCCCAACCAAGTTAATAGCCAAACTTGGAGACCTGGGCATCAACACCTCAATGTGTAACTGGATTTTGGACTTCCTAACTGACAGAACCCAGAATGTTCGATCAGGATTCACCTGCTCCACGTCCATCACACTTAACACTGGTGTACCACAGGGCTGTGTGCTAAGTCCATTTCTCTACTCCCTCTTCACCTCCGACTGCAAGCCTGTGTATATATCTAATTCCATCATCAAGGTTGCAGACGACACTACGGTGATTGGTCTCATCAGTAACAACGATGAGACTGCCGATAGGGAGGAGATCCAGCACCTGGCCACATGGTGCACTGAAAATAACCTGCTCCTCAACACCACCAAAACGAAAGAGCTCATCGTGGACTTCAGGAAAGAGTCAAGAGGCACACACGACACCATCCACATCAATGGAATGGCTGTTAAGCGTGTCTCCAGTATCAAGTTCCTGGGGATCCAAATCTCGGCGACATGTCGTGGACAACCAACACCTTCAGCCTGGTCAAGAAGGCTCACCAGCGCCTTTTCTTCCTGAGGACACTGAGGAAGAATCATCTCTCCTTGGCTATCCTGGTGAACTTCTATCGCTGCGTAATAGAAAGCATCCTGACCAACTGTGTCGCAGTATGGTATGGAAGCTGCTCTGTTGCAGAGCGCAAGACACTGCAGCGGGTGGTGAAAACTGCCCAGCGCATCACAGGGACCCCACTACCTGCCGTCGAGCACATCCAGAGGAAACGCTGTCTGCATTGAGCTCGCAGCATCCTTAAGGACTCCTCTCACCCAGCCCACAGACTGTTTTCTCTCCTGCCTTCCAGCAGGCGTTTCAGCTGCCTCCGGACCAGGACCAGCAGACTAAATAACAGTTTTTTCCCCAGAGCTGTCTCTTTATTGAACTCGAACCCCCGTTGATCCACTTCCCTCATATACTGCTAACTCTCCTCTCCTACCTCACATCTGCTTCACTTGTTATTTGCACTACTGGAATGTCAATTTGCACTACCGACTGTTTATTACAGTAACAACTGTTTACTTATGCATATTGCACTACCATACCTTAATTGGATTATGCTCATATGCACTGCCGACTGTTATTTACAGTACCAACTGTTTACATATGCATTTTGCGCCGTATTACATATTGCTTCTAACTGTAATATGCAATCACTTTCCACTGCACTTTTACACTTTTTTCGGATAGCTTCTGTCCATACTTTATTGCACTACCTAATCCACTGATATATTCCTCATCTTAGCCTAACATATCATTGTATACCTCTATCTGTAAAATTATGTTAGAGTAATAGCCATCGATATATTATATTCATAGTACATATTCACCTGTAAATTCTGTTTATAGTAACAACCATCTCTATATATATATATTCAGTACATATCCATGTCCATTGTATATCCTGCACTTATGCAACCATTGTATATCCTGCACTTGCTACTATTGCACTTCTGGTTAGACCTAAACTGCATTTTGTTGCCTTGTACCTGTACTTGTGTAATGACAATAAAATTTAATCTAATCTAATCTATTTTTTTTTTTCATTAAATCACTGTTGAGTAAAAATAAATAAAAATACATTTAGTAAAACTGCTGAACCAAACTTGTACCGAACCGTGACTTCAAAACCAAGGTACGTACCGAACCGTCAGTTTTGTGTACCGTTACACCCCTAATTGGCAGTACCAATAATATTTGTTTTGGGACACAGAAGATTGCACATCACCACAAAGCCTGTAAACATAGAGGCTTCAATGAATAAAGAAGTAGGTTACCTAAAATAGAAATGTAACGCACTGCACTGAATATGGCCTGAACATGGCTCTAAATAGGCTAATTGAAATGTTTACATATGCATTTTGGGCATAGATTAATTTTTTTAAAGTGGTGGGCATAGATTAATTTTTTTAATCTAGATTAATTCCAAAATTAATCTAGATTAAAATGGCTCATTTGAATTCTGTCGAAGGCATTCAGAATATGTGTGCTCGTAAGTGATCGTTTGTCTTTTTGTAGTTTGAATAATAAATAACTTCTGTCCCTTTAAGACCTGACACACGCATGGATCCCAAACACTGTTCCTGTGAACTGGTTACGACTGTGTTTACGTTAAAACTCACCAAGATGGGCATTGACACATTTTTGAGTGTATTTGACCATTAATAAGCTGGAAAAAGGAGCTCATTTTTGCACTTGTATGTCAGAGGCGGCTTTATTACGGTATGTGTGTGTGCGCTTCAGATGCGAGCGCGAAATCTGCGGGAATTAGTAGAATTAGCGTTATGTGCAACCCCGCGCGAAATTCAGACCAGTCACACCAATACTAACAAAAGTCCAACAGAACACCCGTTCGCCATGTTCAGAGGATTAAACGGACTGAATGAGAGGAGGCGGGTGCGTGTCACTCGCTGTAGGTCGGAGAGGAGAGCGCAGCTGATATCGATACTGTAGAAAATTAGTATTGTATCGTTTCAGATATTTCAGTATCGATGCATAGCGAAATATCGATATTTTTGACAACACTAGCAGACATCCCAACCTGAAAAAAGTCATTTCAGGGAGGTATCCCGAAGACTCGGGATAAGTCTTCGGGATACCTCCCTGAAATGACTTTTTTTTCACTCCCCACCCCACACACAAATTTTTTTTAAAAATACATGAAAGGAGGAAAGGTATCCCGGAGATGACATTTCACCACAGAACATGACTTTACTTGTATAGTATATAATATAATATATAATTTATTATGCAATTATTTGTAAAAAAAAATATGTAAAATTATGTAGATCACTTTTACTATTTACATAAGCTGCTTATACTATTTATGTAAACTGCTTTTATTTATATTTCATTGCAACTTTAAACAGGTCTTAGGAGTTTGTTGTTTTCATGCCTTGGCAACTAGCCGACCTGAAAAATATGCACATGAAATGAAACTTGTTTAACTCAACCATAACATGTCAGTTACAAACTGTACAGAGTGCAAGATTGTCATTATGTTTATACTTTATACTTTCGTTTTTTGGGGCACTCTCCCTCTGCCATGGTGCTCCAGTTTCTAGATACACTGAACTGATTAATTCGGTTCGGGAGAAGAGATAAAAGCCTGCCCACACTGACAACTGATTGGTTGACTTACCGAAACAGGCTAATCAGGATGCTCTCTGTCTTACATGCGCTTCATTAGGTGCACACTAGCACACACACGCAAGGTCTCTCGCTCTCTCTCCCTCTCTGCCCTGCGCGCATGCACAGTCTGTGTCTTGCATGCGCGCTCTTGCTCGCTCGCTCTAGATTGCGGGAGAATTTAACTAATTTGCGGGCATCAGGGAGCCGCTATCAATATGCAGGAGACTCCCGGAACTTCCGGGAGACTTGGGATGTCTGCACTAGTAGGCATACACACAGGTTCGAAGACTCGTTCTCTCGCCCCCTACAGTGCAATTCGGCTAGGTATACATCCGCATTAAAATATCAAGGTTAAAGTCATCATAGCTTGCGTAGTATAGACCCAGCTCCCAACCCAACTTTGAGAATAGATTAACGGCAATATATATATTATCGCCCGATAAGAGTCTCGCGTTAACACAGCATGTTAACGCCGATAACGGCCCACCACTAAATGTCATACAACATTCAAAATAGTTGCAGGATGGTATTGAGTAGCGTTTGTCCAATGTATGGATCATCTTTTGAAATCCGTCACGTTCTATGTTATATATTGGAACCATATCATTTGCTAGATGGTAAGCAATGTCTTCTGTTATTTCCTTGCTCCTACTGGAGTTATGTGGGTATGGCATATTTTCTCTTTGCCTTTTGTTTGATTCGCATTAATGGCTCAATCGTAAGCAGGTTTATTAGACGCTGCCCCTTTAAGACCGAATGCAGATCTAATAATATCATATTCTCCCATTTCTCCAAACCATTTATGCCCATTTATGACATAAACTGTGTTTAAGTGACTGCTCGCCAATCCGGTCATTTTGACATAGTCTATGTTGTGTATTTGATCGTTTAGATGCGCACATGAAGCCTAATGTATAATGTGCAAGTCGGTCCGTTTCACACTTTTTATCACCAAACATGTCCTGCATTTTAGCAACAGTAGATACTGCCTTTTACAAAAATCACTGATTCTGACATTTAGTTTAGGTTTAAGGAGAAATGACAGCGCTTCTGCTGTGAAGGGAAGAAAGTTGCACTTGACGGAACATATAATCCTTGGAATTAAATTTACTGAGGGTGAAGCCCTGAACTGACGAGGGAAACACGTGACTAAAAGGCGCTTTGTCATTGGCTAAGGGTGAAGCCCTGAACTTTGTGAGAGCGGTCCTTTCAAAATAAAGGGCAATTTTTTTTATTTATTTTTTTAATCGAAGTCATTTAAAAATTTAATCGTGAACAGAGTGAATCGAGATCGCAATTTTACAACGATTTATCGTGCAGGCCTAGCCCAATTAAACACACCTGAACCAGCTAATCAAGCTCTTACTAGGCATACTATAAACTTCCAGGCAGGTGTGTTGAGGCAAGTTGGAGCTAAACTCTGCAGGACAGTGGCTCTCCAGGACTGAGTTTGGACACCCCTGATCTAAAAGGACAGTCATCACAAAACTGTAATAAAAACAACATATTTGATAAGATATTACATGCTGTGTTGCAAGAGCTTTAAGTAATGTGAACACAATAATGTTGCAAATGACCTCTTCCTGTGAGTCATTAAAATAACTACCATATTTTCAGTTTAAAACCCCCACAGCTGAGGGATCATTATTTGGGCTGTGGATCTGAAGAACACCTGTGAAAATGAGGCATAAAACAATTGGAGATTAACTACAAATGCATACATTTTAAGAAAGAGTACAAAACAGCATCCAAGTGCCGAGATGTCCCATTGGGCGCTGTTTGTTCAATTAACAGGAAGTGGAAGTTAAATAAAGGTACACAGATAGTGCCTTGAAAAGACTTTCACTCAAAACTCTCAATGGGAATATAAAAGAGAAGTCAGTGATCACTTTGAAGGAGTTACAGAGGGGAGATTTTGAGAATGGATAAAAGATTTCAACTGAACAACATGCAAAGCTAGTACATAAACATCCCAAAAGATCTAAAGCTGGCATAACTGAAATAGAAAGCTTCCGCATTTACCAAAATTAGGATTTTGAGTATGAAAACATTTATTTGAGCTACAATTTCATATATGTACAGTAAATGACGTGATGTGCATGCATTTATTTTCTGAATTTAAATTAAATTTGGTTAAAAGAAGGGGTGTGCACGAATAGTCAAATATTTGATCTGTAATTATTATTCAAAAAATAAAAATACTATTCAAATTTTCCTACATATGTTGCTTTGCTGGCCTTGTAAATGCAACCCTAAGCAAGCAAACTAAAAGCTATAACGGTTATAACTAAATTGTATCTAAAGCCTTATTGTTATTAGACAGAGGAGCCAACTTTCACGCGAGCATGTGGATATTCTTTTTTTTTCTCAACATGAACATGTGAAACAATATAAACACGATAACCATATGCTGACTCAAGTGTTTATGTACATTCTGCACGATAACTGCCGCAGTCTACTTTATTAGTGTATAGGGCATTTACTCTGCTTCAGCTTAAATGCTTTTATTCTGTAGATTTTTTTGTTTACACACATTGTTTAACCCGTTGAGCGGTACGGTCCCACATATGGGATTTTTTTTTTCTGTGCCCCTGAGAGCACGGTACCACATAGTGTTGTCACGATACTGGAATTTCGAACTTCGATACGATACCTAAAAAAGTATCGATATTTGATACCATTTTCGACACCACGGTAAAAAAACGCTTATATACTGTCAAATAGATATTTTTAATATAATTTAGTTTTTTGTCTGTCTATTGAAAGTCTAGGCAATTAAACGTTTATTCAGAAAAGATCACTTTATATGATAAAGCTTTTAAGCTTTTTCCTCATATATAAACGTTGATCAATTACCATTACAATTATCTCACAAATATTTGCTAACTAATTTTGTTCCAATAGCTTACATAAAGCACAAGGAAGCTTGATTTCAAATTGAATTTAAAAAGACGAGTAAACAGTAATACAATAAGAACAAATAAACAAATTACAAACAATAGCCCAAATAAATTAGACTGTAGGTGTAACAGTATTCAGGTAAGAAACTGAATTTAAAAACAAAACAAAGTAATCAAATTTAAAATAACATTGGATAATCTTTATTGTAAAAAATGTAATACAGATGAATCCATTAGATTTACACAAGTTAATCAGTCAAGAGCAGCAAGTGATCGTTTGTCTTTTTGTAGTGTTAATAAAAAATAACTGCTGTCCCTTTAAGTCCCGACGCACGCATGGATCCCAAACATTGTTCCTGCTACACATTCTTCCTGAACTGTTTACGACTGTGTTTGTGTTAATACTCACCAAGATGGGCATTGAGACATTTTTTGAGTGTATTTGACCATTAATAAGCTGGAAAAAGGGGCTCATTTTTGCACTTTATTACGGTATGTGTGTGTGCGCTTCAGATGCGAACGCGAAATCTGCAGGAATGAGTAGATGTGCAATCCCGCGTGAAATTCAGACCGGTCACACCAACACTAAAGCTGCGTTCACACCGGACGCGATTCGCGCGAGTGATTTACATGTTAAGTCAATGCAGAGACGCGAAATGGCATTCTGCGGCGCGATTCGCGCGAATGAGGCGGCGAGATTCGCGCGATTGAGGCGGCGCGAATGACGCGAATTGAGCGTTTTGAACGCGCGATTCGCACGAATCACTCAAGTTGAAAAATCTGAACTCTGGCGGATATTTCGCGCCGCGTTAACCAATCACGAGCTTGCTCTAGTAGTGACGCATTTACAAGCGGAGGCAGAAATCCCAACAACAATGGAGGACAAGATAATCATGGCCGTATGTGGAGACCCGGAGCTGTACAATACATCATCCTATCACTACAGGAACAGGAATAAAAGGAATAAAAAGGATCTTGCTTGGAAGAAAGTGAGTTATTGTGAGTTATTGTGAGTTATTGTGAGCCATTGTGAGCCAAGTGAGCCATTTCACAACGAGACAGGAGCAGAAAAAAAGAGCCAGAGCCAGCGGCAAATGTGAGAAGGACTAGCCGAGGGAAGGCGGGTCTCGCCGGGTACACGAGCGCTGAGCGCCGCCGATCCCCTGGATCTCACAACTCCGAAAACGCCAGATAAAATGCTCAAATAGGCACTCTTTTTATAAATTAACCACAGATTTGAGCTTTAAACAACTATATTATCGCCTGAAAAAGTCTTTAAACTACGTTTTGTCGCACATTAATAGTAGTATTTTTTACAAAAAAGCTCATATAGGCTCATATAGAGCAGAAGCCTCGCCCATGACGCGAATTCGCGTCTGGTGTGTAGTTGTCACACGCGTTTTTCACGCGCGATTCGCACGAATTACACGCGCGAATGAAGCGAGTGAACTCAAAATGTTCAAGCGTCCACCTTCGCGCGAATCACGTCCGGTGTGAACGCCACATAAGACGCTGTCCGTGTTCAGAGGGTTAACCGGACTGAATGAGAGGAGGCGGGTGCGTGTCAACTCGCTGTCAGTCGGAGAGGAGAGCGCAGCTGGTATCGATACTGTTGAAAAGGAGTATCGTATCGTTTCAGATATTTCAGTATCGATACATATCGAAATATCAATATTTTTGACAACACTAGTACCACATATGGGATTTAGAATGTTCAGTTACGTCACATAGCTGCCAAATTCAAACTGCGCTTTTGCACTTTCAGAGACGGACACGCTCAGCGCTTGTCATATATCACAGTTATGCAGTGTTTTCAACCACATAATGTTTATTTTAGGGTTCAGACATTTAAAGGAAAAAGGAAATAAAAGCAATACATCGGTCATACAATGCTATATTGGCTGCGGTGAGTCACGCGAGTCATGTGACAAGCATGACATGTCACCATGGAAACAGTAAGGTGAAACATTCTAAAATAACGGTCGCCTTAAAAAAAATTAACTCAGGGGGGCAGTTAGAATATTTTAAACTCACGCTTGAAAGGGTTAATGTTTTCAACTAAAATAAAATCTCAAGATATAATGTAAGCTATAATTTCTGGTCATTAGCTTGTTCAGAAACGGTAACACATTTTTTTTTTAACTTCATTTAAAGGGGATGTCTAATTCTATTTCATGCATTCCGACTTACCGTATTTCCTCAAATAAAAGCCGGGGCCTTAATTTACCTGAACTGCAGAAGGTCACCGGCTTTTATTTGAAGCAGGCTTTTATTAGGGGTAGGCCTGTATTTCGAATTCCATTTATTTGAAAAAAATAATTGTTTTAAATAAACCGTTTTAAATGAAAAGTGATATAGCTCCAGAGGACAGATATCATCAGGGGCGTGGGAAGTGGGGTGGTTTCAAAGGATTGCAAATGCAATGCAATTTTTTGTTCATTTTTATAATTTAATAATTTATTTGTAATAAACATTTTAAGTGGCCCATTAAAAATTATTATTTATAAGTTGAATTGTGTTTTTAAAACATACATGAGGTCATATTGTGACTGTTGCGGTGTGTGCGTTGATCACGCTGGGCGGCCTCCATGTTATAGGCTATTTGCTTATTATTTATTAAATCCGGGCAATTTGGTTGATAAAACATAGATTAAAATTAAGATACAATTTATACAAAACAAAATTAATTTTAAAGAAAGTTTTTTGTTATATATTTGTTGTTCTTTCGTGTTTTATAGACTTGATATAAACACTATAATTTCGTTATTTTACTAACCCAACTAATGTGCTTTCTATATTCCAGGTGAGGGAAAAAGCTTCCTTCCACTTAAGAAGAATTGTGTTCCTTTAAGCACTTTTTATTTTAATATATATCGCTTTACATAAATCTTATTTTCTACTTTTAAAAAAAACCCTATAATTTTGTTATTTTTCTAACCCAACTAACGTTTGTTCGAGTAGTTCAAATGACCACTTTACAGTATTTCAATAACATAATTTATTTTGAAGCCTATGCTGTTTTCTTGTACAAAATAAAATAGTTTAAGTTAAATGCAGAGTAAGATGTGTAAAAAAGACAAGAGTCTAAGAGATTGAGATAAGATCAATATTTGTGTAGCCTGCCTGACTGATGTATTTTCACAGACTAACACACGTCACATCTCTCATAGACTACAGTATTTAAAATAGCATATATGCATCAGTTATATTCTCAATTTAATTTACAGAGCAATCCCTGCAAAGTGTTTAGGTTAAGTATAGAAGAGACCAAGATTGTGCATCGCACTCGCAAGACTTACAGCGGGTGGTCACGATGGTTTCGCTCCTTCGGCACAACCCTACTGTACATTACGCTGAACTTGAATGCACATATATATTTGGCAGACGCTTTTAAATTAAATTAAATTAAATGAACATGAAATGAAATGAAAGGAAATAATTTTTCCCAGGCCTTAATTTGAGACCGGCCATTATTTGTTTGTGCTGGCCACTATCAGAGGCCCGTCGTTTAATTGACTACAGGCTTTTATTTGAAGAAATACGGTTAAAGAGTTACTGTTACTGTTAAAGAGTTGGATGCTCATGCTAAACATGGCCAACGTTTAAAAAAATTAGTTGGACATATGACGGAGTATTTCTGTGCCAAATACACTCTTTCAGGATTCATTTAAGTTTCTGAATTTATTTTGAGTATGGCCCTGTATGACATCATAAACGCCGGAATGAGAGCAAGAGCACGGCCATCAACGAGCTTCGTTCAGGTTAAAGCCGTCTGCAGCGCTGTCATTTTGCTTCTTTTTTTTTACACACCTCGGGTCGTTAGCAACCCTATACAATTTTGACAAAAAACTAGTGGAAAAACAGGCATTCAATTATAATTGTATTCTTTCTTTCTTTGTTATATTGTTTAAAATGGATTTATTGAGGAATACTAAGAAGGTTGATGTCTAACTTTAAAAAGTGAATGAGGAGGAGGGTAGTGAATGATGTCTCGGGTCGCTAAAGACCCGAGGTATGCATTTAAGGGTTAATATGAAACAAAATAAGATTTAATGGCTACTGAACATAAAACGTTTGACTGGTACTATATTTATATAGCCTGGAAGCCAGCCGAACTTAGCCCCGCCCACAACATTTGAGCTCGGGCAGTTCGGTCTGGACTTGATCCAGAGAGGAGTAATTATGCCCGAACAGAAACTGTGTCCACAAAGGGAAACTTATTCCTGGCCAGGTCTGTATATCACATAATTCGGGTCGCTTCAACCCGCGGACATGGAAAACAACCCACGGACTTGGCAACACAGTGCAGTTGAGTTCTGTTGACATTTGACAACTAACGCTATGCGTCGCTCCGATGCTCTGATTGGTTGTAGGTCTATCCAATTGAGGTCTTTCCTGGTTCAGTTGAAACACGCCCCATAATCACAGCCCAACGGAGCAGTATCAGACTCAAATTCTGACTAGAATTGAGTATGACGACGTCAGGCTAATATTTATAGCATCTGAGAAGAAATTTGCAAATAAAAGCTTTATTGATGTGACACTAGGCTATTTTACAATAAACAGTCCAAAACAGGCCAAAGAAATCTTGTCTAAACAGTCTTGTGTCTATTACATTTTATGTTGCAGCAGGTTCATACTTATGTTCATATTTAAATGGTCTTTTTGCGTTTAATATTCACAGACACTAACAGAATAAACTTGCCTCACAATCAGCGGCTGAATCCGTTGCTCTTAGAAATAAACAGCTTTTCATGACGTAAATTATTCCAGGATTATTCCACAACACGTCTCAAAACGATGTAAAGCACATGCAGGATGTGTTTATTTGAGTTGATGTGGGCGTTGACTCTGCTCTCATGGATCGCCTCAGTATTTGAATCTCAAAAGAATGCTCGCTCCGTGGGCGTGGCACATTAGCGGCGAACGAGTGACATCTCTCTCTTTTCAAAAAGATTACATAAACAGAGAATATTTGTTTTCACTTTGATTTACATTACTTAAACCCTGACATTTCAACGTTTCTTTAGACATATGTCTCATGTTTGTGTGATAAGTATTTCAACAAGTTACCATTCATTTTCTGAAAATCTGAATGAACGTCATTGAGAGAGAGGCTGCAGATCGCGGATCATGTTTGTTTTCTTTATTTTGCAAAAAGCACAACATTTTATTTTTTATTGTGACTGTACACAAATAAAAGTAAAAACTTAAAGGGTTAGTTCACCCAAAAATGAAAATTATGTCATTAATTACTCACCCTCGTGTCGTTGGACACCCGTAAGACATTCGTTCATCTTCGGAACACAAATGAAGATATTTTTGTTTAAAGCTGAGGCTGAGAAAGGCCTCAGATAGGCCTCCATAGGGATTCGGTACTTTTGCACTCACAAGACCCATAAAAGGCACTAAAAATGTCATTACAAAGTCCATCTCACTACAGTGGCTCTACAAAAATTGTACAAAGCGACGACTAGTTTTTGTGCGCAAAAAAAAATCAAAATAACGACTTTATTCAACACAAACTTTGGCCTCTGCTGTGAACTCCATGACGCATGCGCGAGAATATTACGTAGCGCCGGCGTTCGGGAATCCATGAAATGTGCACTTTAGTTCCATTTTGAGCACTACGCCGAGACCTAAAGCACGATCAATGTAGAATTCAACAGCTTAGATATGGCGCGTCTTCCTCTGCTTGTAAACAAATCTCCTCCTCGCTTCTGGGTTATGTGTCCGAACGCCGGATCTGCGTCATTTTCTCGCGCATGCGTCGTGGTGCTTCGTGAGTCCACGGCAGATGCCAAAGTTTGTGTTGAATAAAGTCGTTATTTTGATTTTTTTTTTTGCGCACAAAAACTAGTCGTAACTTTGTACAATTATTGTAGAGCCACTGTAGTGAGATGGACTTTGTAATGACGTTTTTAGTGCCTTTTATGGGTCTTGTGAGTGCAAAAGTACTGAATCCCTATGGAGGCCTATCTGAGGCCTTTCTCAGCCTCAGCTTTCAACAAAAATATCTTCATTTGTGTTCCGAAGATGAACGGAGGTCTTACGGGTGTCCAACGACATGAGGGTGAGTAATTAATGACATAATTTTCATTTTTGGGTGAACTAACCCTTTAACAGATTATAATGATGTATAACACTTGCCTGAATGATAAAAATAGACAAAATTATTTGAGTCTATTTGGCACTGATAAGAAAAAAAGCGAGTTGATCGCGACGGCCGACTTGAGGGGGTTAATTACTTGTGTATGGAGCAGAAACAATGCAACATTGGCATCCGTTTCCGGGCCTACCTGCTTTCCTGCATTGGAAAGCTTTTCTAATATTAACACGGGTCCTAAAGCTCTTGCCTGATCATAACCCTTTTTTCCAGTGATATTCCTCTTTTGTAATGTCTCGCAGCTATCTCTCTTTCTAAAGTCTTTTTTCAAATCTCCCTCTTGCTCACTCTCTCTCCTCCTCCATCATGAGAGGACACGCCCCCTACTGCTGATCGGCTTCAAGTGTGTTGTGCTGCTCAGTCTGATCCACTTTCAACAGTGTTTCTCAGAAATCGCTTACTGCACCTTTAAGTAAAAAATGTCAACTTGATTCTTTTAGCATGAATATGTTAGTCTTGTAATTTATAAGCTAGTGTGCTCTAAAACAATGACTAACTTCTCATTTAGAAGATATAAGCATTCAAAACATACAGTATCTCACTTCTGCCAATATAGATCTACAATTTTGATGACATCACTCTGCACTTCAGCTTCTCATCAGATTTTCTGTCTAATCAAATGTCCTTTAGAATCTGAAGCGTCCCGTCCCCTAAATAGACGCTGAATCTGCGGCTAAAATCGGTCATTTGTTCACACATTTACTATTTTCTACATGGCATGGTGAATGGCACACAGGACACTATATAGATGATAGGGAACAATTCAGACAGTGTAAATATGCTTTCAGTTGAGGCGAATGAAGTCTGGTTTCACGTTAGTTTCATGTGCACTGTCGCAGCGCACACACTGCTCTGGTCCAGAGGAACGATAGCACAGAGCGGATTATATGTATGAGTCGGCACAGACCACAAAATCGGACCCATTTGAATTCTGCACAGAATGCTGTATTTCAAAGCGATATGGAGGAGATTATGATGAGAAACGGTTAGAGATAAGGATAAAACTGCGGCTTTATTGAGCTGAAAGGCTCTAGCCAAGCTGTGATATAAACAAAATGCTATTGGCTGATACGCTGATACGTCCTGCCCTGTCTTCCTGTTTCAGGGGAAATTACGTCAACGCATTGAATAATGCTGCGCGTTTCAAGGCACTTCAGTGGACCTTTAAATCATGTGTAGGAAACTATTTTATACTTTTCACTTGATGGTTTTCACATGACATTTTTAAGACATTAAATGGAACCTTTTCTTGTACATTGTCCAAAACAAAATTCAAAACCAGATGAAAAAAAAAACATGAATACAAAGAGTACATTTACAAGGACTTGGCACATGTTTTAAACTAGATTTTTTTAAATGTCCCCATTCCCTTTGTGGACACTTTTATGTCACTGACACTTTGAAAAAAACAAAACTTTGCATTAAAGTGTTTGTAAAGCAATAAAATGAATTTGACAAAGGCCTGACACCTTTGCAAGGACGTATGCATGGATGTGAATAGTCAACAAAACATCACACACCTAATTCATTGTTAATTTTCTTTCATCCTCTTACAGATCAAATCAAATTCTGTTTACTTGCCGAATGTTCCCCATCAAGGGTCAAAGAACACAACACAATCAGCAAATGTGAAATCCGGTGAGGCATAGACATGCACAGCATGGAGCCGGCCGTGACTGTGGATAGTCAATGGGTGTGTTGTGAAGCACATATCTATCGCAGCGACTCTGATAGCGATTTATCTCGATTAATGAGACGCCCCAGGAGCAGCACAGCATCAAGCATCAACAATGAGACACAACCCATTTTTAATTGATCAGGCTCATCATACTCGGGTTGAATATAACAGTCTAACAGGATTGAGCCAAGCTGAATCGCAGCATGTGCTCACATTCAATCATTACCACCAAAACTCAGCTTCTGTACGACTGTACAAGCGTTTTCTCAAGGGGCTGTGTTTTGGAATGATGCCAGGGTGCTATCAGTTTGATCTAATTAGAGAAGCTTTTAATCATAGAGCCACAGGAGCTGAATGTTTTCTGAGGTACCATTCAGCAAGCTTAAAGAGCTTCAGAGAAGCATTCTGTTGGCATCAATAACCACAGAATAAGTAATATTTATAATAGAAATAGTTACACTCTGTAAAAAAAAGTTTTGGTAACAAGACAGTTGATGGTAGCCATTGTCTTTCATAATATTTTTTCCTACTATGGCTGTTTTATCAACATTCTTTGAAATATCTTCTCATACAGGTTTGGAACAACTTGAGGGAGAGTAAAACCAAATTTAAATTTTTGGGTGAACTAACCCTTTAAACTAGGTCACACTGAAATTAACATTAGCCTATAGGAAACACTCAAATATGAACAAAGTAACAGCAAACCACTGAACATGCCAGGAACCACCCCTCACGCATATAACTTACATGAATGTAGTTAACCAGACTGTAAAAGAACATATTTTTGTGCACCTCAAACTGTATGTAACTGTTTACTGTATATTTAAAAGTCTTCGCTTGTCGTTTTCCGCACATGAACAAAAATAACCGATAAGCTGGACATAAATAAAAATAACAGTTAGTTGCACATACACTTGTGTTATAATACTTCTAAATACCAATTGAAAATGTTTGTTAAAATGGGATTGACCTTCTGATCTAGTTTCTTTTTGTATATAAACTCACCTGAAGGATTATTAGGAACACCATAGTAATACTGTGTTTGACCCCCTTTCGCCTTCAGAACTGCCTTAATTCTACGTGGCATTGATTCAACAAGGTGCTGAAAGCATTCTTTAGAAATGTTGGCCCATATTGATAGGATAGCATCTTGCAGTTGATGGAGATTTGTGGGATGCACATCCAGGGCACGAAGCTCCCGTTCCACCACATCCCAAAGATGCTCTATTGGGTTGAGATCTGGTGACTGTGGGGGCCATTTTAGTACAGTGAACTCATTGTCATGTTCAAGAAACCAATTTGAAATGATTCGAGCTTTGTGACATGGTGCATTATCCTGCTGGAAGTAGCCATCAGAGGATGGGTACATGGTGGTCATAAAGGGATGGACATGGTCAGAAACAATGCTCAGGTAGGCCGTGGCATTTAAACGATGCCCAATTGGCACTAAGGGGCCTAAAGTGTGCCAAGAAAACATCCCCCACACCATTATACCACCACCACGAGCCTGCACAGTGGTAACAAGGCATGATGGATCCATGTTCTCATTCTGTTTACGCCAAATTCTGACTCTACATCTGAATGTGACTCTACATCTGAATGTCTCAACAGAAATCGAGACTCATCAGACCAGGCAACAATTTTCCAGTCTTCAACTGTCCAATTTTGGTGAGCTAGTGCAAATTGTAGCCTCTTTTTCCTACTTGTAGTGGAGATGAGTGGTACCCGGTGGGGTCTTCTGCTGTTGTAGCCCATCCGCCTCAAGGTTGTACGTGTTGTGACTTCACAAATGCTTTGCTGCATACCTCGGTTGTAACGAGTGGTTATTTCAGTCAAAGTTGCTCTTCTATCAGCTTGAATCAGTCGGCCCATTCTCCTCTGACCTCTAGCATCAACAAAGGCAATCAAAGGCATTTTCGCCCACAGGACTGCCGCATACTGGATGTTTTTCCCTTTTCACACCATTCTTTGTAAACCCTAGAAATGGTTGTGCGTGAAAATCCCAGTAACTGAGCAGATTGTGAAATAATCAGACCGGCCCATCTGGCACCAACAACCATGCCACGCTCAAAATTGCTTAAATCACCTTTCTTTCCCATTCTGACATTCAGTTTGGAGTTCAGGAGATTGTCTTGACCAGGACCACACCCCTAAATGCATTGAAGCAACTGCCATGTGATTGGTTGATTAGATAATTGCAATAATGAGAATTTGAACAGGTGTTCCTAATAATCCTTTAGGTGAGTGTATAAATATTAAGCTACCTATGAAATATACATGCTTTTCCCCCATATTACTACAGTACATAGATAGACAGTGAAATATTACTCTTTCTAACATTCGTTCACTATCTCACTATGGGGAATGTCTCAGGCGTGACCGATCGCAGAAGCACCAATGACACCACTTCTGCCAACCATGGCAGACCAATCACTGCAGTGATCAGGAAGTCCCAACTCCCTGTATATAAACCGCAGCTACCTGCTGTTTCGTCCTTCTCGCTCTCTTCCCCGTTGAAGATTTTCAGAAGCTGGTTTTGGAAATTATTGCTTAACTGTTACAGACGGGCTCCGCAAGGTAACGTCCCAAATGCAATACACCACCACACACCAAAAAGAAGAGAAAAGAGAGCTCACTACTCGCAGCACAGCTCTGTACTAGTTGTCATGTTGTGGTGGACTTATCGTACAAAGAGGGTGCAGGCTCCATTATTACCACTGCGAAAGAGCAGGAGGGCCCAGGAGGAAAAAGTCATCCTCCATAATCGTGTACTTGTGGAATGTGGATTTCTGCAAAAGGATTCACACAGGCTCTGCATCTCCTGTTTGGGCGTTAAACGTGTTCAGGCAGCACTATCCAACCCCCAGTAAGGAGACTCCAACCAGCAATAGCTGGGAAGTCAGACCCATGCCTCTCTGCTCAACCCAGAGAGGAACCTATGGATTGATGTTGTGGGGAGATATGATGGCGCGTGTGTCACCCATCCTTCCCCCGCTGTTTGAAGATCCGTTAGCGGGAGAGGAAGATAACGAGGTGTTGTCTACCATCCTCGAGGATGTGGATGATGGCGATGAGGATGCTATTCTTCCCCCAAATCAGTCCTGTCTGCCGAGTGCACAGGATGAGAGTTCACCGCCCCTGTACGTATGGACACGGATCTACCCGAGGTCTGTCGCAGGGCCGTGGCTAGATTGTTGATCAACTGGCCATCCCAACTGGCAGAAAAATGGGATGGAAAAAGTTCTGTATGATGGAAGGAGACTTCCGTCACGTCTCACTCCAGCAAGGCAGTTTATCCCAGCCATCTCAGCCTGTGTCGCTGAAACTAAGAGATTTTGGGACAAGTCTTTTTCCCACTGAGTACCTGTCATTGGATTCTCGAGGCTGGATTTTCAGGAAATTAAGGATTTAGAGATGGCGGATCTTCTGCACCTGGGGGCTGTTCTTCAAACAGAGCTGCACAGCCAGGGAAAAGAGAGCACTTCGCCACCTCTGTTTTTCAAAAAAGTTATAACTCCACTATAAATCCACATTGGCCGTTCGTGCTTTGCGTGACATCACTCCTTACAGCCTATCATTTTACTAGAGTTACTAGAGGAGGTGGCTCATCAGCTGGACTCCGGATCTGGGAGGAGATATGCGCCATCACAGATTTAAACCTGCGCACATCCCGCGGAGCAGTTCAAAGTTGCGGATGGAGTTTGGGCTTAGCGGTCATGGGAGAGAGATCGCTGTGGTTGGGTTTGTCAGGATGTTCTGACAAAGAGAAAGTGGAGTTTTTGGATGCCCCTATCAATCCAAAGGCCATGTTCGAGCGACATGACAGCTATGCGTCAGCAATGTGACTTATGAAAAATGGAGAGGCATTCAAGGTCTGTCTTCCCAAAAAACGGGCAGCTTGGCCTTATCGGACTATCAGCCTTCCCGTTCTGCTCTACCACAACAGCCGGGAAACACGGCTCAAGTAATCTTCATGATGTGGCAGAGATTCGTCCGGGCTGCCGCATTGTTCTTCTCTCTGGTCGGCGACGATGCACCATGGGGTGTGGATGCTCTAGCCCATGAGTGGCCAGACGTGTTACTTTACGCGTTCCCTCCGTTAAGCCTGATCGAGCAGACATTACAGAGGGTTCACGAATAGACATGTAATGATCCTGATCATGCCATACTGGCTGGGGAGGCTGTGGGTTGCAGAGATTGTGCAACTTCTCTACGACCAGCCATGGCCGTTACCAGCACGCAGAGATCTCCTCTCACAAGCACGGGGGATATATTCCACCACACCCCTCAGAAACTGTCTCTCTGGGTGGCCAGTGAGAGGTTGAATCTGAATGCAGCCGGATTACCTCCAAAAGTGATTGAGACGATTTAGAATGTGTGGGCTGCCTCAACATATTCTTTATATAATCTCAAATGGACGGTATGTGAGGGATGGTGCGCAGATAGGAACATCATCCCTTTCTTGTTTTCGGTTTCGGACATATTATAAATCCTACAGGACCTTCTGGATAAAGGCTGAGCCTTTTCTACAGTTAAGGCTTATCTGTCCATTATCTCGGAAAGTCATATTGGTCTTGACTCGGGTACTATTGGCCAACACACTCTCGTCTGTCAAATTATGATAGGTGCACAAAGGCTATACCCAGTATCAAAGCCGCTGGTCCCGCCTTGGGATTTGTCCGTGGTCCTGAATGCACTCTCTAGAGCCCCTTTTGAGCCCATTGATAGCATTGCCTTGAAGCTGCTCGCTTTAAAGACAGCTCTGTTACTTGGTGAGCGAACTACATACTTTATCAGTTCACTCCTCATGTATGATTTTCACACCGGGTGGTCAAAAAGTAACTTTTAGAACTAACCCAGAGTTTGTGCCTAAAGTGTGTGATCACGTTGGTGCAGTTGACCGCTGGAATGAGTGCACCTGCTAGCTTTTTATCCACCACCCTTTTCATCCCCAGAGGACAAGAAGTTACACTGTTTATGTCCACTTCATACTCTGTCTGCGTATGTACAGAGAACCCGCACAACCAGTTGTTTGTCTCGTGGGCTGACTCTTATTGTGTTATTGTGTTATGAGCCCCCAGTAGGATTACAAGCTCATTCCACTAGAGGTATGGCTACATCTTGCCCTGTATTTAGAGGCATTTCTATCCAAGAAATTTGCACGGCAGCCAGCTGGTCTTCTCCGCACACATTTGTTCGATTCTATAGACTGGATGTGACAGAACCTTCTCTGGCTCACTCAGTCCTGGGGGTGAGTAGTCAGGTTATATAATGCAGTTTTTATTAAGGGGCGAATTCCTTATATTATTCTGTTTTCACCTCTGTCTAGAGCAGTGATTCAGATAATAACCCACTCATCAGTCTGCTTCGCCAGCATACCAGCATATCACTTTAGATGTATAAAAGAAGACTTTGTTTTTGTCACTTTACTTTAAACAGTAAAATACCACTCATAATATGTAGTATAATACTGTGCAGATCAAGATATGAGACTTGGGAAAGTAAAGGTTATGAAACTATGAGATATAAAATCCATTATAACTATTATTATAAATCATCATACTCTTAATAGTCATAACTACAGTTAAGCAAGTATTATCACTGTTGTTATGATTATTCATGAGATGATACAACACATTATAAGGTTGTTTATAAGGCATCATGCATGTATTATAATGCATTAAGAATACCCTTATGATGCATTATAAATGCAGGCTTCATCTGGGGTCATAATGCATTGTACTCTTTAAAGTTATAACTACAAATAGGTAAGTATTATAATGTATTGTGCCTGTTGTTATGATTATTTATCAGATAACACATAATATATTATAAGGTTGTTATAAGGCATTATTCATATATTATAATGCATTATAAATATAGGCTTCATAGAGAGTGTTACAGAGATTTTCTTCACACACAGTGTGATTGCAGTCAGAACACGTTTCTCCACCCCTTTTGACTGACAGGATATAATAGGCCCTGATCATCGGCTGTTAATTTTTTATTTTAAAGGGGTGGTAAAACACATTATTTCGAAGGCTTGATTGTGTTTGTGGGGTACACTGTAACATGTGTTAAAAATTGCATTATTTTCCATATATTTGATCTTTATTCTACACTGCTCTGTCCCTCCTTGTAAAAACGGTCTGATGGTTTCCGGGTTCTATGAAGCCAGTCCCTCAAAAATACTCAATGGGCTCATATCGGTTAGCTGGCCCAGTGTGTTGTGATTGGCTAACCGCCTAGTGCACGTTTGTCGGAAACGTCACGCCCCTTACCCTTACCAATAGCCTGTGCTTTGCGTAGTACAATGGCGTCAATAAAACCATACCCATGAGCCCGAATCAGACCCAGACAATTTTAGTGAAGATGATCGAGCAGAACCTGTTCAGTCCTCAAGAGTAAAGACTGCGGATCTATAGTGATCACTACTGAATGGCACCGTTACTATTGTATTTTTAGAACGATTTGCCAAATATCTGTCGCAAGAACAAACACTAAACATTGGCTTTACTATAGTATCCAAATCAAACACAGAAGCATGTTTAGCAGGCCTGTAGATAAACAATACATAAAAGCTCTAATCAAAGAATAATTTACACTAATGCCAAGTTCACTGTTGAGATTTTAAAAAGTTTGTAACGTTAGGTGTTTGTCGGATAACGTTAAGTATGAATGAGCATTTAACAAACTGGTTTGCAGAGCCAAATGAGCGTTGTCATCTGTGTACTTCCTTGCTACAATGTACAATTAACAATACGAACTATTACAGGAAAACACATCGACGTAAAATAAAGCATACTTACAGGTTCTGGCCCGTAAACAGCTTCTGTTTTTAAATCCATCTTTCAGGACAAGCCGTTGTAAGAATCCTTCATTGAACTTGTGAAGATTGTGGAAGCTTTCCTGCGTGAGATGTGTTCAGCGGGAGCCGCGCGCGCCCGTCGTGCACTCAAACTGGCAGCATTTGTCTCATGCAGCTGAACCGCGGCTCGTGTATTGCAAATACAGACGAATATTGTCCATTATGTCACATTTTCCGGTCTTCTCCTCCGACCCCTGTCTGTCTCGTGCTTTGATTTATGATGGGCAGCATATATCTGCTGCAAATGCGACCGTGTTCCCCTCTGTCTCATACACGCATGCATATAACTTTGTATGTTAAACGCACTGCAACGCACTCCCTAGGAAGGCTGAACAAAGTGGACCTGCAATCGGGGATGAAAATAACAGCGTTTCGTCGGCATTGGCAACAACACTCCAGCCTACTAACTAGCCTACCACAACAACTATTCCCCGCGGCGATACAAAATGGCCTTGCCCCCCCTTATTTCATATTCTCGGAGGAGGGGTTTATGTAAATATTGGGGCTGGTGATGTCAGCAACCCTGGAGGAATGTGTAGTAGTCCCTAGCGACCGTTTGCTGTAGTCCTTAGAAATTGATTTCTTTAAAAGCAAATATCTCCCTTTGCTTTAAACTTTGAAAGTTGTAACTTTGCAGATGTTGTTTATGCTCAAACAGCAGCATTACACACTAGCTAAAGTTAGAAAAGTGAAATCGTGGTTTACCACCCCTTTAAATTGTTCATAGCATGTAGATAATACTCATCCTGTTCCTTTACTATATTGACAGAGGTTTGGTTGGTGATTAGAAAAAAATATAATTTGTCAAATGTATCAAAACACATTTTATTATTGTTTTAATCAATTTCAATTACAAATGTGTTAAATATATCAGGTGATAACACTCCAAAAAACTAAATCTTTGATTGAGTAAAACCGTTCTTAATTGTCTTCGACAAAAATACTCTTTGAAATATTAACAGCTCCCTCAGATGTGGGTCGGGCTACAGATCGGGGGGCGGAGGGGATTCTTGAAGATGCACCCATTTATCTTTACTAATAGCTGTTTCAGTGATGTAACATCAGTCCCACCAGGGGCCTTGAATCTGCCCCTCCCACACAAGGGCCACAATGGAGCCAAACCGTTCAGTGTAAGAGGATGGAGAGAGAAGCCTTGATCAGCATGTATAATACATACTGCATGTAAACACCCACAGAGGGAGATCAAGGAACTGCTCTCACTGTCTTTTTTTTTGTTGTTTTTTTGGATATGGGGATCCTTCCTCTAAGAGCTGTAACCGGTTGCTAAGCAACACAGGATCTGGTACTGTATGTGAATGGCATTGTAGCTTTGATTTACAGTAGGTCTCCAACAATTATACCAGAGCATGTTTTATTACAGAACAAAAATGAGCTAGTATCATGAGTATTATGGACAAGAAGGAGCAATGCAAAATTGAATGTAAAACACTGAATGTAAAAAAAAAAAAAAAATGTGACCTTGAAAAACATGTGCTCCAATGGGTTTCATGCTTACAGCATCCCTACTTGTTCAGGTCATTACAACCCAGGCTCATTGGAAAAACATGCCTGTGGTGACATCTCACCACCCAGGTAAAAATAAAATATACTTGAATGCACTAAAAAAATATTTAAATACAATCAAGTACATTCTTATTTTTTTGTGCTAAATAAAATTGTAACGGTTATAAAAGCACATTTTAGTCTCAGAATAGAGCAGTTCAGTACACTTAGATGTTCTTAAGATTATCTTAAAAAGTACTAAAGAATAATCTTTTATATATTAAGTACAAAATTAGTGCACGAAAATAGAGCACTTTAAGTTCATTATGGAAGTGTACTAAGTGTTCTGAAATAAAGTACATTTTTTCACCTGGGCAAAATGATTTATATAGCTTCTTACACGTTTTACGCCAGCAAGTGGTGCAAAAAGTGTGTTCTGTTTTATCTGAAACAGATGAAAGTAAATCTGGCAAATTCTACTACATCAGTAGTTTTTTTTTTGCATAAGTTCAGAAATGAAATGTCTGGTGAGTGGCACTAAAAGTTTAATAGTCTATTGTGTTAAACATTAACAATGTACCACTTACTTTAAACCCTATCCACTTATTGCTGGTGTTAACAAAATAAAATGTACATAAAACATGTTTGCTGAAACAACCATGCTATTTTAGCTTGCTTCTACAAGTCTTTGAGCGCTTTCATCGTGAATTGTTTCACATTTTGATGAAATGTAAAAAAAAAAAAAATGGTTTAAAGGTACACTATGTAACTTTTAGTTATCCCTCTAGTGGTTAAAAAACAAAATTGCATGTTTTTTTTTTTTCCGGAAGAACATTGTTTTAGTTGAGCATGACTGTGCAGATGAATATGGTTAAATCCTACTGCTCATAAACAGGGTTTGGGAGTAACGGAATACATGTAATAACGTTACATAATCAGGATACAACAAATTGGTAACTGTAATTCGTTACAGTTATGTCAAAAAACAAAGTAATCAGAATATAGTTACATTTTGTAAAAAAAAAAAAATGGCAATACTATCAGGATTAAAATGGTTTAATTTAAAACTAAATAAATTAGTATTTTGACATAACGCTATATTAAGCGCTGCTTGATTATAGTTCCTGGATCTGTTACCAGTCATGCTGTTGCATGCGCAAATAACACCTGTCTACAATCATTCTCCTCAGATGTAGGCTGAGATGCACCAAGTTATTTATTACAATGCTTCCCGCTGGGAAAACCGTTTTCATGTCTGAAAATTTCACAATTATTTTGTTTTCAAAGAGGAAAAAGGAAACAACATGGTTATACTATAGCACAAACCATGACTTCCAGCTATGAAGACGCTTTCTTTATCAAAGGACTCCAAAATCCAACTTAAAGGTGCCCTAGAATGAAAAATTGAATTAACCTTGCCATAGTTAAATAACAGGAGTTCAGTACATGTAAATCACATACAGTGAGTCTCAAACACCATTGCCTCCTCCTTCATATGTAAATCTCGTTTGTGAAAAACACCACAGAAAAATAGGCGAATCTCAACATAACACCAGCAGTGATGCAATCGATTGGGATCATTAATATGTACGCCCCCAACATTTGCATATGCCAGCACATGTTCACTGTCAGGCGGAACTGCGCAGCCGCCGTATCAACTGGAGTTCTGCAGCAGTAAGCCTGACGCGAGGAGAGCGAACATGGCAGATCATGGAAACAAATGTTATGTTCCAGGCTGTGCAGGGGATGTGAAGACGTTTCATACTCTTCCCACAATTAAAACATGTCAACAGGCATGCTTGATGTTTATTTATAATCGGATACTGCAACAATTTAATTCAAAGTTGTTAGTTTGCTCAGCCCATTTCACCACGGACAGTTTTTCAAACCTGGGACAATATCAAGCAGGCTTTGCTCAGCGTCTGATACTGAAGAAAGGGGCAATTCCAACCATATACCTGCAACCAGTAAGTGATTTTATCCACTTCTTGACTGTCTAAACCATTTCTGATTAAATCGAAAGTTTCTTAGAGAGACAACATTCACGATAATATTCCTTTTGTTGTCTATATCCAACGCAAGATGCTATACGGTAAGAATAGGATAATCCAAGTGGCTTACATAACTAAATAGTATGTCTAATGACAAAGGTTAATATTATTTCATGCCAGTGTTGTCATAAATTAGTAAATGCAACCATAGATACGTAACATACTATGTTAGTTTAGTTGCTTACACATAGCTCACTCGATCCTTCTAGCTAACATCACCACCTCCACCATTTAAGTTGAAACGATAGTAATTTGATATTTATTTATTTATATTTTTGACAACTGAAGTATGATTATATACTGATTGATATACATATACATTTGAAAAGTAACCCTCCCAACCCAACTGATAAAACTTCACTACTAGGCTTAAGAGATTTAACCAGTTTAGATGGAAAGGATCTCAAGCTGACTAACTGAAGACGTTACTATACACATTAACAGACACCGTACTTCCTTGAAAATAAATTCTGGCACAGCGCTACAACAACCATAATGAAATGACCTTTCACAAAAGATAATGCTTTAAAATGAACTCAGTGTCATAATCACCAGCTGGTGTGCCCTTGATATCCACTCCTCTCTTGTTCATTGTCATTCCAACATGGACTACATTTCCCAGAATTTTTCCCGGTCTCATCATCCCTGATTGTTCTAAGCTGTTAAGCACCAGTGCGGGCTTGGCAGAAGTGCGCATCGAGGCGGCATATCGACCTCCAAAGGAGGTGCTCGCGAGCACCCTTCTGAGACCTAAAATGACAAATGGGACACCATGCGGTCTCGTGGACTTAACAGACATGCGCACGCAGCGGCCATTGTAAGTCCACAAGACCGCAAGTGCACATGAAGTGTGCCGTTTAGGACAGGGTCTCAGTCACTCATTACGAAGTCTTGTATGTGTCTGTACTGCATTTCTAAGCCTTTGTCTCCTGGGTTCGCATGTCTTGGTTTTAATCTATGCCTGTTGCCCTGGATTTCTGTGTTTGCCTGTGCCTTGGTCATTGTTTGGACTATTTACCTTGTGCTTTTGACCTTTTGTCTGTTTGAATTATGTCTTTGGATTACCCCTTTAATAAACTTCTGCATTTGGATCCTCAACCTTGTGTCTCGGAGCAGTTTCATGCAATTTATCTGTTCAATAAAAAACCTTGTTCATCTGTTGATTAAACAAACACTAAACAGAAGAAAGTCTGTTGGCAAACAAGAATGTGACAAGAGCCCGTAATAAAACAAGAATCAACATTTGCTTGGCTTTTCAGAGATGGCGAGACCTGAGGGATTTGAAATGTTGTAAAAGCGACGCAGAGATGGTGTTTTTATTAAAACAGCTAGGTGTTTCCCTGGATTTTGGAGATTTAGCTGCTCCATGTCAACCTTTCTCGCTTGTTGTGACAACTAAACTATGCCACTCCCACACCATACACACATCAAAGTAGCCAGAGCAACTTTTCTCTATTACAAGACACACTGGCAAGTGACACATCTACACAATTTCCCACAAAATCCATCCCACCCATCTAAAATACAAACACTTATATTAGGCTTACCATAGTGAATCATGGTAGGACAAAAAGGCATTTTGGAAGATGATGCATTGACTCATTGGCATTGTGTACCTTTAAATGACGACGATCATGATCAGTAATCAAGATAACAATTTTGAGCAAAATAATTGTTAATTATGTATTATGTAGCATGACTTAAATACGTCTAAGTTTTCAGTGACTAAAACTATAGACTAAAATTCCAAACTAAAACTTGACTAAACATGATATTGATATTGATCAAACATGATTGAATAAATAAGGTCAAACATTTAAAAGGACATTTGACACAAGACTAAGAAGACTAAATAAAAAAAAACAGCGGTCAAAATGAACAGTAGTCTAAGTAGGGGTGGTGAAAAAAATCGATTATCGATTAATCGCGAGTATGTTATGGACGAGCATGAATCGATCATTAAATTTTCAAAAATCGATTTTTTTATTTATCTAAACCTGACTCTACCACCGTGTGTGTGTGTGTGTGTGTTCATTAGATGAATGTAAATCTGTCGTTAATGCTGAGATGATTCTGAGGGAACACTCTAGAAATCCTCCTGCCTCGCCTCCTCTGGAGCTCAGGCACATTAGCGCGTTAGCACGGCTCAGATTCGCGCACAAACACCGAATAAACGCCTTCAATCCGCAGATTTATGAGCGCTTCAGATGAGCGAGCGCGACAGACATCGACGCGCACATTCGCGGGAATTAAGGCGATCCTGAGGACGCGATGAGCGGATCTCACACACACACACACACAGCCGGACTGATGCTGGAAACACCGCCGCTCCGACCCGCGGCTCCCGCTCACGGAACCGAACGGGCCTCGACACTCCTCCGACACGAACCCGTTTTTCTTCTGTCGTTTTTTCCCCTTTTGTCTTTCTCACGTCAGGAAACGAAGGAGAGGAGCTCGATCGTTCCACGCGTCGCGTTCCCGCCCCCCTCACGCGCGCACGCATCCATCACTCTTGACATTTTGTCACTGTGTTCTACAGTACAGTATATAAGCTGAAGCTACAGTAAGTTGTTCAAAAATGTTAATTTTGTCTTCTTAATGATTAAATTGGACAATTTTCTTCTAGAAAGACAAGGTGTTTGGAGAAAAAACTTCTTCTTTACCTTGACATGTTTCGACTGCAACCTGCAGTCTTCCTCCACCTGAACACGTTGTCTTTCTAGAAGAAAATTGTCCAATTTCTACAGTATGTTGGTTCTGATCTACTTCCTAAAGGAAATAAGCCTTTCATTTATTTGTTATTGTTTAGTTCAACTTGATGAGTCACAACACAATGTGATGTATTCATTTCTGTGTAACTACAAGACACTACACGACAAGTGCTTTGAGTTGTTGTTACTCAATAAAAGAGTTAAGTAATTCAGTAGCTGACTTTTTTTTTATACTGCAATCACTTTGTAGTGTATTTTCGTTTACTGTTGTGAAATGGAAAATCAATAATCGCTAATCGAGAATCGTTAATAATCGAAAATCGACTGTAATCGAATCGGGACTTCAATAATCGTAATCGAATCGAATCGGGAAATCAGACAGATTAACCACCCCTAAGTCTAAGCGCTCACGCTCATACAGAAATGCAGGACTGTAGACCTGTGCCAGCACGCCACCGCTTTATATAGCTTGTGGTTGGATGAGTGTCCACTCAGTGTCTCTCAGCCCTCCTGCTTTCTCTCAGGCCAGCTGCTAGGGAGGACTGAAGACATTGTCATGCTTGTCTGCTACACACACACAGACACACACACCCACACCCACACACACACACCAGCTATCCCAACTGGGTCTATCCCAGGATCCCACACTTTGGAATCAGGCTCCAACACATTTAGTTTAAGGTTATGTCACACCTGTGCTGTGTTCCAGCAGATACACAGTTGCTTACCTGGATATTTCACACAAAAGTCAGTGTTTTAAAACCTGCTAGAGATTCATTAATATGTGACTGGGGTATACAAAGAATATTATTTTTTTTATTGTATAAACACGATGGCATGATCAGAAATCATTATATGTTTCAAGAAAATCTTTCTAGACACATGTATTATTATCATTATTGCTCATTATTACTTTTTTTGTCTTTTTTTTTGTCAGATTTTGTCACAAATCAGCATATTAAAATTATTTCTGAAGGATCATGTGAGACCGAAGAATGGAGTAATTCAGCTTTGCATCACTGGAGAAAAATACATTTTCAAATATATTAAAATACAATTTGGAACTGTAATGATATTTCACAATATTACTGTTTTTACTAGTGCTGGGCAAATTAACGCGGGCGATAATTTTTTTTTCAGTTTAACGCATTCAAAATATTTAATACAATTAATGGAGGGACCATTTTTGCTCGGCGTTACATTATATGATCACGCTCTTATTCATGTAAATGCTTTTAAACCATTTAAGCGTGACAAGACACAAGAGCACGCACTGTATATCCTATAATGTCCTGTCTGTGTGGGTGTGTCTCAATCAGGTCCCTAGTTCAGTATTCAGGGCACTGATCAGGGAGTCGGTCACATTCATGTACATGATATAGGCCCTGTCCCAAATGGCACACTTCATGTGCACTTTCGGTCTTGTGGACTTACAATGGCCAATGCGTGCGTGTGTCCGCTAAGTCCACGAGACCGCAGGGTGTCCCATTTGTCATTTTAGGTCTCAGAAGGGTGCTCGCGGGCGCCCACTTTGAAGTCGATATGCGCCCTCGAAGCGCACTTCTACCGAGCCCGCACTGGTGCAGGTTTACGCAGCTGACTTCTTCCCGGCAGTCAAAGCGGTATTACATTGTGAAAGTGCAGACTCAGAGGAAGACCGTGAGTGTTCAGGGTGCCAATTGGGACAGGGCCATACTGAGTCACCACCTAGGAAGCTAGGGAGCTAATTGAGGGACATCCCTCATAACCCTGACACACACACGCGCCAGTCTCGTGCACACATCAAGTTCTCTTTCGCTCTTGAACAAACAGTAACAACAACACAGAGAATGTTGCCAAAATGTCAGTTTTGTAGAGTATTCTCATAATAGGAGTCTTAAAATAGTTAAATAACGAAAAAATGAGATGCGCAGGACAGAGTGTGAGATCCGCGTCAAGTTCGGCAGCGGATCTTAAAGAGACAGCAGCACTGATGATGTCTGTCATTAATGTTCATCAAAGAAGCTTTAATTGTCACAAACTCGGCCCCTGTGGTTCCCTCCGATCGCCACCAGAGGGCTCCCTCACCTGAGTACTGATCTTGCTTGACTACACTTCCCATCAGCCTTCACTCGAACTCATCACACACACACCTGTTACCCATTACCCGGACTATTTAGGCCAGTGCTCACAAACTCTCATTGCGAAGTCTTGTTTTGCCACGGCTGACATCTCTGAGCATTCTACCTGTTTATTGTTTCAATCGTGTTCTGGACCTTGGACTGTTTTTCGACTGTTGTGAGTGTTTTCTGCCTGCCCTGAACTCTTGCCTGTTACTTGGATTACTCTGCCTTGTCTGCTGCCTGTCCTGACCTATTGCCTGTCCTTGTTCACGATCTGCCTTGCCCTTGATACTGTTGTTGCTGGTGTTTGACCCTTGCCTGTATTGTTACGATTACTTCTAATAAAGCTGCTGATGGATCCCACTGAGTCTCCCGCTTCGTCACAGAAGACTTCGCCCGACCAAGATCCAGCAGCCATCTATCAGCTGTCAACGGAGGTTTCCGCCCAAGCGAGTGTACTAGCCACCCACCAACATCAACTGGCCCGTCTCACCGCCTTAACCGAGGATTTAGTAAAAACGCTACAGAGCATGCGACTCACCAACACTGATGTAAGTCCGCCAATTTCCTCACCACCCGCAACTAACCCGCGTCTAGCCTTCCCAGAGAAATACGATGGTTCACCGGCAAGATGCAAGGGGTTCCTTTTGCAATGTTCTCTATTTTTATCGCAGCAACCTGCCCTCTACACCACGGATGAGAGTCGCATCGCTTTTATATGCTCCCTGCTGACAGGAAAGGCACTAGAGTGGGCGACAACGGTATGGAGTGACGGTCAGACCACCTTTGCTTCACTAAATCAGTTCTTGCAGCGCTTCCGCGAGATTTTCCAACACGCCGAGGGAGGTAAGGAGGCTGGTGAATTGCTGTTGGCGCTCCGCCAGGGGAGACAGACGGCGGCGGAATATGCGCTCACGTTTCGCACTCTGGCCGTGCAAACGACATGGGTGGACGACACGCTTAAATTGCTGTTTCGCAAGGGTTTGAACGTGGACCTTCAATCTGAACTTGCCTGTCGTGATGAGGGGAGAACTCTGAACGGTTTCATTGATCTGGCAATCCACCTCGATCATTTAATTCGCGCACGACGTTACCCGAGAAATACCCCGTTATCTTCTGTTCCCAGTCCACCTCTGTCCGACTCCGAACCCATGCAAGTTGGCATCACTCACCTGTCTGCCGAGGAGAGGGGCAGACGTATTCAGCACCATCTGTGCCTTTATTGTGGCCAACCCGGCCATCTGAGAGCTTCGTGCCCTACACGACCCACAAGCAGAGACGGCGCTGCGGTGAGTTCTCCATCTACTTCTCTCAATATTGAAATTCCAGCCAGACTTGCAGTAAAGGATAAGCCGGTGAATGTTCAAGCCATGATAGACTCTGGGGCAGCCGGTAACTTCATGGATGGGGATTTTGCTAGGACTCTGAACATCACGCTAATTCCTTGTGATTCTGTTTTGTCAGTGGCAGCGCTAGACGGACGCCCCCTGGGGACTGGACAGGTTCACTACACCACGGGTGATGTATCTCTTCAAATTGGAGCTCTGCACACTGAAATCATTCGCTTCTTCATTATCAGATCACCTCAGAACCCCATTATTCTCGGACTACCCTGGCTACGGCTCCATAACCCCCAAATTTCTTGGACAGACAACCAGATCACTCACTGGTCCGACCATTGTCATCGTAACTGTCTCCAGACTCCCTGTCCGTTAAGCTCATCCAATCACATACCCACTACCAGCCAACTGCCAGTCGAATATCATGATCTCGCTGAAGCTTTCAGTAAATCCAGAGCCGCTCAGCTTCCTCCACATCGCTCCAGTGACTGTGCTATTGACCTCATTCCAGGTAGTACGCCCCCTAGGGGTCGAATTTTCCCCTTGTCACAGCCTGAGTCTGAAGCTATGAGGAATTACATAGAGGAGGAACTGGCCAAAGGATTCATTCTGCCCTCCACGTCTCCCGCATCTGCTGGTTTCTTCTTTGTAAAGAAAAAAGATGGAGGTCTAAGGCCCTGCATTGACTACCGCGCCCTCAATGAAGTCACGGTGAAGTTTCGCTACCCACTACCATTGGTTCCTGCTGCCTTAGAACAACTTCGCACAGCCAAATATTTCACCAAGCTAGACCTTCGAAGTGCTTACAACCTGATCCGCATTCGTGAGGGAGACGAATGGAAGACCGCTTTCTCTACCACCACGGGGCACTATGAATACCGGGTCATGCCGTTCGGACTGGTCAATAGTCCTTCCGTCTTCCAGGCTTTCATCA
Organism: Romanogobio albipinnatus; assembly: GCA_023566225.1. NCBI lineage: Eukaryota > Metazoa > Chordata > Actinopteri > Cypriniformes > Gobionidae > Romanogobio > Romanogobio albipinnatus. The sequence continues at coordinate 21,255,925 of CM042256.1, read as the reverse complement.
ACGACGTCTTCCGGGATATGCTCAATAAGTGGGTCATCGTATACATTGATGACATTCTCATTTATTCAGACACCTACCCCGATCATGTCCGTCATGTCCGCTCAGTCCTCCAAAGACTCATTGATAACCAGCTCTATGCCAAGATCGAGAAGTGTGAGTTTCATCAGACCGTCATATCCTTCCTGGGGTATATAATCAGTTCTGAGGGGGTCGCTATGGACGACAGTAAGGTCCAAGCAGTACTTAACTGGCCATTACCCACCACTCTAAGGGAGCTGCAACGCTTCTTAGGCTTTGCGAATTTCTATAGACGTTTCATCAGAAACTTTAGCATAACTGCATCACCTCTTACCTCCATGCTCAGGAAGGGGAACCCCAAGTTGGTCTGGTCAGCCACATCCCAGGACGCCTTTTGTAAGCTGAAGGAGATGTTCACGACGGCTCCCATACTGCATCATCCAGACCCCGAACAACAATTTCTGGTCGAGGTGGACGCTTCCAGCACAGGTATTGGGGCTATTCTCTCCCAACGCCACGGCAATCCACCCAAGCTGTTTCCCTGTGCTTACTATTCACGCAAGCTCACACCCACCGAACAGAACTATGATGTGGGAGATCGTGAACTACTGGCCATGAAGGCTGCCTTGGAGCAGTGGCGACACTGGTTGGAGGGAAGCAGATACCCATTTGTAGTCCTAACTGACCACCGGAATCTTGAGTACCTTCGCTCTGCCAAACGTCTCAATCCCCGACAGGCCAGATGGGCCCTGTTTTTCACCAGATTCCAATTCACCGTTACCTACAGACCCGGGTCCAAGAACACTAAGGCCGATGCCCTGTCCCGTCAGTTTGAATCTTCGTTTGCTCCGCCCACTCACGAACCCATACTGTCTCCCACCATCATACTCGCTCCAGTTCAATGGGACATTATGACAGAAGTTACCGACGCCCAACAGGCCGAGCCATCTCCCCCAGACTGTCCCAACGATCGCACCTATGTTCCCACATCCCTTCGCTCGAGGGTTATTCAACACATCCACACAGCACCCAGTTCGGGTCATCCTGGCATTGCAGCTACCATTCACCTCATCAGTAACCGCTTTTGGTGGTCTTCAGTACAGTCCGATGTCATCACCTTCATCCGTAACTGTGCCGTTTGTCAGACATCCAAGTCATCACGTCAGGTTCCTGCAGGTCTATTGAATCCTCTACCCATCCCTCAACGCCCCTGGTCTCATATCGCCATAGACTTTGTCACTGATCTCCCCAAGTCACAGGGCCAGACCACGATTCTCACGGTCGTGGATCGCTTCTCCAAGGCTTGCCGCTTCATTCCCTTGCCTAAAATACCCACCGCCCTGGAAACCGCTGAACAGCTCTGCAATTATGTATTCCGGTTCTACGGACTTCCCGAAGAGATTGTCTCCGATCGTGGTCCCCAATTCACGTCACGACTTTGGTCATCCTTCTTTCAAAGACTCAATGTTAATATCAGTCTGACTTCTGGCTATCACCCTCAGGCCAATGGTCAGGTCGAGCGCCTCAACCAGGAACTCACCCGCTATCTTCGTTCCTATTGTCACCACAATCAGACTGACTGGAGCCGGTATCTGTTCTGGGCAGAGTATGCACAAAACTCACTCCAAAAACCATCAACGGGGCTCACACCCTTCCAATGCATACTCGGATACCAGCCCCCGCTGTTTCCATGGTCAGGAGAACCTACGGATCTTCCAGCTGTGGATCACTGGCTCCAGCGGAGTGAGGCAGTCTGGAACAGGGCCCATGTTCACCTCGAGAGGGCAGTAAGGCGCCAGAAGGAACAGGCTGACCGTCATCGTCGCCCACATCCGGATTACCACCCGGGCCAATGGGTCTGGTTATCTACCCGGGACCTTCGTCTCCGATTGCCCTGTAAGAAGCTCAGTCCTAGGTACGTGGGTCCATTCAGAATCATTAGGCAGATAACCCCAGTTTCTTATCGATTAGCGTTACCCCAGGAATACCGTATCTCACCCACTTTCCATGTCTCTTTGCTCAAGCCCGCAGGTGGTCCGAGAGGAGTGGAGAACCTAGAGGGGGCCCCTGACCAGAGACCTCCTCCCTTAATCGTGGAGGGCGAGGAGGCTTACCTGGTACACAAGCTAGTGGATTCCAGACGCCGGGGCAGATTCCTACAATACCTCGTCGACTGGGAGGGGTATGGTCCGGAGGAGCGTTCCTGGGTCAATGCAGATGACATACTGGACCCCTCGCTCATCAACGAGTTCCATAGGAACCACCCGGAGAGACCTGCCCCTCGGCCTCGTGGAAGACCCCGGCGTCGCCCGCCTCCTCGCTTCAGGAGCCGCTCGCAGGGAGGGGGCTCTGTCACAATCTCGGCCCCTGTGGTTCCCTCCGATCGCCACCAGAGGGCTCCCTCACCTGAGTACTGATCTTGCTTGACTACACTTCCCATCAGCCTTCACTCGAACTCATCACACACACACCTGTTACCCATTACCCGGACTATTTAGGCCAGTGCTCACAAACTCTCATTGCGAAGTCTTGTTTTGCCACGGCTGACATCTCTGAGCATTCTACCTGTTTATTGTTTCAATCGTGTTCTGGACCTTGGACTGTTTTTCGACTGTTGTGAGTGTTTTCTGCCTGCCCTGAACTCTTGCCTGTTACTTGGATTACTCTGCCTTGTCTGCTGCCTGTCCTGACCTATTGCCTGTCCTTGTTCACGATCTGCCTTGCCCTTGATACTGTTGTTGCTGGTGTTTGACCCTTGCCTGTATTGTTACGATTACTTCTAATAAAGCTGCTGATGGATCCCACTGAGTCTCCCGCTTCGTCACATTAATGATGATCAATATAGATTTCATTTATTATTTATGCAGTTAAGAAATGTGTTGATCACTTTATTTAATTTAATTTCTGTGTAGACTATGTCTAACAGGGAAGACCATGGGTAAATATAACATTTATTATAATGGGTTTATGTAAAGATTGTTTTAAGTTCAATTAAATTAAAAGTTGTTATTTTTTAAAGCCTAATAAATGTTGAAATTGGTAGCTTTCAGTTATACTGTAATGTAACGTCATTAATGTTTCATAGAGACATCAGTGATACTGGCCTTCATTCATAAAAAGATGCCATTACAACAAATATTTAAAATTTGCTGTCTTTAAATTGTTTCTACATTAATTTGGAGAGTAACTGAAATTAATACAATATCAAAATAATAAAAACTTTGCGGTTAATTACAGAACAATTTGATTAATTCGGGGTTTTTTTTAATCGATTCTCAGCACTAGTTTTTACTGTATTTTTTATCAAATCAATGCAACCATGGTGAACATAAGAGACTGATAGTGTAAGTAAAAAAAGGTTCAAGTATTTTTCTATGCTTTAGAAATAGCCTGATGAAATCAAGAGACATACTGTAGGAGATCTGCACAAACTTTGCAGAGTAACCTACATTTCTAAGATTGTTCATTGTCCTCAATTTCTCAATGACTTTGTACAGAAACGTTTTGTTGTTTATATAGTGGCTGTTTATGGTGGTCATATCCAAGTAAATGTTAAACTTTATTTCTGGCCATTTTTATTTACAGGACAATAGAGATGGGTGGGTGGGAGAGAGAGGGGAAATGGTGTCGGGACATGATGACCCATTCCAGAGTCAAACCCAGAATCCTGTGAGCCAGTTCTTATCAAGAGCAAGTGCATTTACTTCCGCACCATTGCTCAGACACTCAAGCCAATTTTGCCCATCGTAAAACGCATTGCTTCAGGACAGAAACTCTGTTTTGGCTGCTGATATTGCGGCATCTGTTGTGCTGACTTATGAAACTTCTCTTCACAAGGACAAATGACCATAGTCAAAAGTTAATTAAAACAATGTCATTAGCTTGTTAGTTCAGTATAGCGGGAGCTAGGGAAGATACTGATAACATTGACAGCCAATCACAATACATCCTGCTTTAAAGCGCTTAAGCATTTAAACCGGCAGACAACAAAACTGCAGTGCACGCTTTATAATAAACAGAACGATATCGTCTGCTGGTGTGGATGCTATAGTTATCGTTATAGATATCTAGTTAACTATAGCGTATATAGTTAGTGATTAAGGGCCCTATCATACACCTGGCGCAATGTGACGGCAGGCGTGACGCAAGTGTTTTTTGCTAGTTTCAGCCCAAAGCAGTTATCATTTTCACATCCAGCTCCACGTTGTTTAAATAGCAAATGCCCTCGCACATATCTGTTCGCCCATGGGTGTGCTGGTCTGAAAACGAGGTGCGTACAGGCACATTGTTGGTGTGTTGCTATTTTGAGGCAACTGAAATAGACTGTGCCATTGACCAACAAAAACCTGGTCTAAAGTCAATAGTGCAGTATTTTTCTGTGTTTTTTTAAAGGGCGTGCTAGTAATATGCGCCTATAGGCGGGTGAACAATGCGCGTACACTCTGCTTAATATACACACATGTATGCACAGCAGCACACAACCATTTTTAAAATATTAAAAATGTAAGGATTCCTCTCTGGAGAAGCGTTCCATCTTTCCGCTCACAAATTCCGCCATGTAAATATTGAATTCGCCATTGTGCGAGCACAACTGGCTTTTAAAGGGAAAGGGAGATGAGACTCTGATTGGTTTATTGCACATAACGCCCACAACACACCCATGACTCATTAAGAGACTAAGTACAACCCTTTTGGACCATGCACCTGGCGCGCCGACCGCTTTGTCTGCCGGTAAATTAGGGACACGCCCTAAGTGCACCCGCGCATCAGACCATGTGCTCAGTTAAATTATGGCCCTGAAACTTACACTGCTATACAATTAAACTCAAGTTCACTGGTTGACACAAAAATGTTGCTAACTACTGACAAAAGCACTTTTGGCACAAGTAACTAGTAAAGAAAAATTACTTTTAAATGTACAAAAAGTATTGGAGTTATTTTTTCACATTATTTCCATGTTTTGACTGACGGCTCTCCTGTCCCAATGTTGAGAGAAATGAAGAATCTCTTGAGGAATTCTAGACTAAATGTGAGCAGGCATTTACTCATCTTGCTTGTACACAAACAGATTCATTATTCACAAAATCAGTATATTACGCAAACCTGCAATAATTAAATATGTTATATAATTATGGCTGGGTGATATGGCTGAAAACTGTATCAAGATATATAAGTGTTTCATATCGGTTGATATCGATAATTATTGATTTTTTTATGATCAATTTAAAATAAGGACCAGGAGAAAAATTACATTTAAACATTTTCCTCTGATTATAATCCCCTCAGTTATAAATGCAGAAATGTCAACACAACCATGGAAAACACTCAAATAATTCAAATGTAAACATAACTCTAAAATCACAATGAACACTTAACAGTTATCTCTTAACATTAAGGTGCAGTGCTTCCGTTATTTCTTTGTACCGTTTAGATGCTTTGTCATAAGGCACTGATGCAGAATGCCTCTCCAAGGTGGTCTGCTGCTTGCACAGTGTTGCAGCTGCAGATGTTGTTGGGCATTGCTGGCGAATATGGCTGTGCTCCAAAGGGTGAGCGCGGCTCTTGACCATAGGCTGTAAAAAAAATATGGATGTACTGTCCGTGACGTCACCCATGAGATTCTGAAGAGCATTCTTGAAGCGTAAAGTAGGGTCGAGCTGGCCGTTGCCATCTTGGCAATGCATCACCGCGCGTCATTCCCAAATTACCAGTGTTGCCAACTATTTTCAAAGGAAAGTAGCTAAAGCCTGGCCAAAAAGTCGCTAAATGTCGCTAGCATACGTCATGCGTCAATTAGTATATCCATGATGTCACCACGTCATACTTGCGTTCTGCCTGCCTAATGTGTTTTCTCTCCTAATCCGTGCTCACATACTGTATTTTAAAATAATATAATATAGCCAATTGTCCAAAAAAGACGTTCTCATTTGTCCCTGGGAACGTGTATGATATAGTGAATGACTAAATTTGTATATGTATAAAATAATCGGAATTGAGAGAGGTCAGAAACTGGATGGACTAAAGCTCTGTGATAGTGAGTAATATAAGTGATAAGCACAAGAGAACAATGGAAATCATAACGGGTCAAACTAACAAACTAATTAAATTCTTTAGATATAAAACAAAGGAAGCAGATAAGTGATAAATCCGTAGCAACACTGTGTGCTCATTCACATCTGTCAGCTGCTGTGTGCGTTCACCGGCATGCGCTGCTGTTCCTCTCAGCTATTCACTGAACACGGGAGTCTAGCAGGGAGAGGTGTGACGACAGGGAGAAAGCAAGACCTCGCGCATGCAGGACAGTACTGGCGACATTTGTAAAGTTACTGAGGTTTGTCCAAAAAGTCGCTAGATTTGTCGCTTTTTTTGTTTTGTAGTCGCTAAAGGGGTCTGAAAAGTCGCTAAATACAGCAACAAAGTCGCTAAGTTGGCAACACTGCGGATAACTGAAAATGGGCAAAGAGGCGGGACGTGGGTGGAGCTGACTGAGGTGACGTGATGACTAACAGAAGGCAGACAAACGACAATCCACCTGTCGCTCAAAGTGGCCACGCCCTTAATAATGCAGAACTTTAAGGCTTTATATAATGTAAACGAATGAGTTATAAAAGAAATTCACCCCCGCCCCCCCAAAGAAAACACCCTCACAGTTGTCATTTTCCCAAACACTGGTCACAATCTCTTGCTTTTATAGCTAAGCAACTACCCAACAAAATGCATACATTTCTCAATTCAAAGCCAGCTTTTGCAACACCACTGATGAAAACGGGGTTTTTTTTTTAATGAAAGAGAAAACAAATATCTTAATAGATTCAAAGATTAAAAAAAAGAAAGGTCCATCATCCTTAGAGTACTAAAAAAAATTACTATAATCTGAGTCACTCTCGTCCTCTGTGATTGCAGCTTCGGCTCTGATCTTTGGCCCGAAACATGAGGAAAAAATATGTGTTGAGGTAAATGATGAAAACAATGTTATTTCATGTGTTAACGATTATAGTAAAAGTATTAAATATGATAATACTAAATTCAATCTCAAACACAACATGACATCAAATGTCGAATACATTAGAAATGCCTAGATTAAAGCTTAGCAAACACAAGAGACATGCAGTATTATTGCTGTATTTTGCTAACACACAGCTTAAAAGTCCACTTTAAATCCTGAAATGTTTTGTGGTTTTCTTATAAGATCTAAGAAAGATTCAATTTCATAATACAGTACATAATGGATCTGTTTGTATAGTAAGACAAAATTCTGAAATTTGTAAGGCTCCCTTCCAACATGAGTTGGAATTTAAAATAAACCTGGCCAATATTTCCCATAAGATGATCCAGTGTATTTATGCTGGGTAATGAATTGTAGTGTCTCAATAGCCAGAAAAAAACTAAGCCAGCACTCCTGGGATTCCACCCATGCGAACAAGGTAATGAAGTTGTCACATTAAGATCGAAAGACTTTGCAGCTTACTTTTCAGCTTACAGCTTACGTATTTGAGCGAAACCTCCAGGCCTGAAGCAAAGCAAAATGCTACATGAAATATAGCTTTAGTTGTACTATAAATGTATACATGTGGAAAAATCTTTGTTTTTTCACCCCTAGAGCCTATAATGTTGCAATGTCAGAAATGTTGGCAAAAGGACTCCAGTCTCACAGAATCTAAGGATGACAATATCTATACTGTCTCTGATGGAACACTGATAAATATCCTTGCAGAAGCAACAGGAGTCCAATAAGTGTCTGACACAAAGGACATTTCTAACTGCTCTTTTGGAGATCATTGATATAAGCCTTAGGTTACACTAACCCTGATCTGATAACAACCAGTTTCAAAACAACTCTTCATACACTACCAGTCAAAAGTCAGATTTGAAAAAAAAAATTAAAAGAAGACTCCTATGCTCATTAAGGCTGCATTTATTTTTATGATCAACATATTTGATTTCTGAAGGATCATCGGACACTGAAGACCGTCATATCATAATAATAAATACATAATGATAATAAAAAGGCCTATTATTGGGGTACTCCCCGGCCTACGAGGGGTGTTGGGGGTATGTGGCGAGGTGGACGAGCGAGAGACATGAGAGGAGCGAGCGAGATTGGTGTGCGTGATTGAGAATGAGCATCACCTGCGAGGCACACCGGTCTCGAGTCCTCTCATGAGGGAGCACGGAGGCATATAAGGACGAGCGACATGAGTGAAGGACGAGAGAGGACCAGGCCTGAATTTTAAATTGTGTTTTGTTTACGTTTTGTTATGTGTGTGCGCAGCAATCGTCCGTGAGGGGCTGCCGCTTTTACTTTCATTTTGGGTTCATTTATTTTATTAAAGTTGTTGAATGTTCGCCGGTTCCCACCTCCTTCTTCCCACACGAACAAACGTTACAATTTTATCAATAACATTTATTTATTTGATATTCCCTGAATTCTTAAAAAAAACTTGTTTCTGAACCCCATCAATGTATTCATATTTCTTGGTAATAATATGGGACAACATTTTATTTTCGTATCACTACCCCAAGGGTTATGTTTAGTTATGTTCATTTGTGTTTTAGCTATGGATTCTGCTGAATCCGAAACCGAATACCAAATCCAAATCCAAAAATATGTGTACCTCCTCAGACAGTATGTGATTTCGGACACAATGGATTTGTAGAGAAAGGCCACAGAAAGGGACAAATGAAGGCCCAAACAATTGAAGTGCAAACATGCCAAAACTGTTATACAAAGAAAGGTACAAACCTGTGTGTGAAATGTTCTGTCCGTGTCTGAAAAGATAATTTTCACATTATCTGTGGGGAATGAAAGTTCAGACCACAGTATACTTTACAGTTGTAAATTGTAAGTTGTAAATTTGTTTGAATTTGCTCAGAAAATTAATCAGTTCATTTCATAATTTCATTAACAGAACACCGATTTTATGAAGAAAAGTCCAGTACGGGCCATTTTGACCCCCATTATGCATTTGTAGTTTTTTTGGTTTGTGCATTCTAGGGTTAACTATGTTTTCCAAGTGTAACAGACAGTTTTTTTTTATTGTGTGGTGGCTTTTCCAAAAACAAGCAATTTTTTCCAACAATGAGCAGTGTAGTGTGACAAACAGCTATTACTATTTTTAATGTTACATTGTATTGCACACACAGTTTTAAAAAAGTAAACAGAAGCAATAAACAAACACACTCTCTTAGTATGTTGTCTATCAAGTAGCACTGAATAATCTGAAACATTTCTCTGTTCAAATGTGCCAGATTATTATTATATCTATAATTTATGCTCTATTCTATTCTCTATTCTATCGTTTTCCATAAGATTAGATTAGATTAGATTCAACTTTATTGTCATTACACAAGTACAGGTACAAGGCAACGAAATGCAGTTTAGGTCTAACCAGAAGTGCAAAAGCAGCAAGTGCAGGATATACAATGGTTGCATAAGTGCATGATATACAATGGATGAATACTACAATGGATATGTACTAAATATAAATATATATAGAGAGATGGTTGTTACTATAAACAGGATTTACAGGTGGATATGAGAAAAAAGTACATTTCTGTAGAAAAAACATTAAACTAATTTTTTCCGCAGTATGCTTTTCTGTTTAAAGACTCCAGAGAATCAATAAGATCAATAATTAAGGGAACGATCTCTCAAGAAAGAGTAAAGAAGCTCTACCATCTGCTAACTGCTTGACATTTGACTGCTCACAGTCCTGTCCTGCTAACAGTCCTCTCTCGTATGGCAGCGTCCAGGCAGAATCTTGTCTTCCCATGTGAACGTGACACACAGCCTATTGAAAAACGGCAGGGCACTTGGCAATAGAGCAGGAAATGGAGGGACCCTTAAGTCTGTGGCCAAAGGACAGACAAGCACAAGCCTGTTCTAACCCATATGAAACTGTCCTTTTCCTCTCCACCAATAAAGATGCAAAGCGTTTCAAAGGGATAGTTCGTCCAAAAAAAAAACACATTCCCTTGTGAAAAATATGTGTGCTTACATTGAATGAGCACTTGTAGTGTTCTTTAAATATCAAAAGTATATTTTAAAAATACTGTATTTGCAGATTATTTGCAGCGAAAGAGAGTACACTTTCATAATATGTTTCTTTAAAAAGTGTACTTTGTAATAATGACAAATTAAAAGTTTTATTTTAAAATACGTTTTGAATCATGTTTTGATCATCTTTTGTTGTGCTTTAAAGAAGTACACTTATTTTGATATGTTGACTAACATACTAAAACATATAATTTTATGTACAGTAAAATGTACAATTTTAACTGTAGTGTGTTATTTGACATAAAAATTTTAAATGTTCTAAATTGCAACATCATTACAAATGTGTAATTAATTACAAACCCATTTAAAAACGTATGACAAACAGTACCAGTTTCAAAAATATATATTTAAAAATAAGCATAACTGCTTGTCAGTACTTTTCAAAGACAATAGAAATAATTATGAAATTACATAGTCACTGTGTTGCAGACAAATGCACGAAGATGATGAAGAAGTTGTAACAGTTTTACAGTTTTAACAGACAAGAACAGTTTTAATAATAACTGACAAAGCCACAGAACAAAAGGTAGATGCAAACACTCTTTACACAGACAAGAACGGACACTGAACAAAGGAAAAGGAGTAACTTAAGTAGTAGTACAGACAAGGTTAATTAATGATACACAGCTGAACTAAAAGAACTAATCATATCAGTAACCATGGTAACTAAAGAGTGGCAGGGAAAATCAAACAAAGGAAACCAGGAAACTAGAGATGCTCCGATCGATCGGTTGAAAATCATATTTTGTGACTCGATCGGTACTCACTAAACTTGGCCGATCTCACAAACCGATCGCAATTTGATGACGTACATGATGCGCAAGGACGTACATGACACGTGGGGTAGGGTAGTAGAAAATATTCAAACGAGAGCTTTGAAGGCAGAAGTGGAGAAGGGTTCCAAGTGAACAGCAGTTGAACATGGGTCAGTCGGTCCAAAGGGATAGGCGTCACGATGTAAACTTGGCTGACAACATCCGTGGAACAACCTACATAGATGAAGCCAATGTCAGGGGATCCTAGGGTGCAGACGGAGAGCCGATGGACTTGAGCCACACCGCTGGCACTGTTGACCAAGGTGCAGCCGTGGTGCCGAGTATCCAAGGTGAAGCCAGAGTGCCCGAGGACTGAGGCCGAGCCGGTGTGGCCGAGGACCAAGGCAGAGCTGGGGGGAAGGAGGAACCCACTGAAGCAGTAGGGGTGGAGAGACAGAGCACAGGGGGAGCCTAATAAGTCCGTGGCGCAAGCAGAATGACGACTGACTAAGGTAGAGCCGGTGGGATAAGGGAACCCAGTGGAACCATAAAGCTGAGTCTTTGGTGGAGCCAAGGGTGAGAGGAGCCAAGATGAAGCTGACAAGTCAACAGGCTGAGATGGAGCGAGGGGATCAGAGGCCAGAGGTGGAGCAGAGAGACCCCTCACTTCTGCGAAGCTGGTGATTGCACGACCTGAGGCTTCACAACAGTACAAGGCATCAAAGGGGAAGACGAAGGGCTGCAGGCATCCAGCTGTGGTGGACCTGGAGGACTGGCTGAGCTCTCTAGTGAGGGTGAGAGAGAGAAGCTGGATGGGATCAATGATGAGTATTCAAAGTCCATAAAGGACGACAACACAGTCTCAATGCTGGTTTGTATAAGAAACAAGTGATTCATGGTGGGATAGGGTGAGAGGCAGTACCTCAGTGTTCCAATCTATCAGCCAGTCCTCTTTGTCCAATTCTTTGAAGTGCTCAGTAACTTTGTAGATAATTTCCATGCACAAGCAGATATGTTACACAAAAAATTGTCAATAGGACAGCAATGCATGAAGCACAGAGTTCACTTCCAACCCAAGCAGCTCTTTATTAGTAAATGTGGCAGATTCGCATGTTAACAGCTAAAAAAAAGACTGTGTGGACTCCTATTTTTGAATTTTGCATATCTCTGTGAGCAGAAACCTCCAAAAATGCTACTTTTCAAGAAATGGAAAGAATGCCTATTAAACAATTAAACACTGTGTTGTCAAAGTTGATATTGTGGCTTTATACAGTGAGGAAAATAAGTATTTGAACACCCTGCTATTTTGCAAGTTCTCCCACTTGGAAATCATGGAGGGGTCTGAAATTGTCATCATAGGTGCATGTCCACTGTGAGAGACATAATCAAAAAAAAAAAAAAAATCCAGAAATCACAATATATGATTTTTTAACTATTTATTTGTATGATACAGCTGCAAATAAGTATTTGAACACCTGTCTATCAGCTAGAATTCTGACCCTCAAATACCTGTTAGTCTGCCTTTAAAATGTCCACCTCCACTCCATTTATTATCCTAAATTAGATACACCTGTTTGAGGTCGTTAGCTGCATAAAGACACCTGTCCACCCCATACAATCAGTAAGAATCCAACTACTAACATGGCCAAGACCAAAGAGCTGTCCAAAGACACTAGAGACAAAATTGTACACCTCCACAAGGCTGGAAAGGGCTATGGGGAAATTGCCAAGCAGCTTGATGAAAAAAAGTTCCACTGTTGAAGCAATCATTAAAAAATGGAAGAAGCTAAACATGACTGTCAATCTCCCTCGGACTGGGGCTCCATGCAAGATCTCACCTTGTGGGGTCTCAATGATCCTAAGAAAGGTGAGAAATCAGCCCAGAACTACACGGGAGGAGCTGGTCAATGACCTGAAAAGAGCTGGGACCACCGTTTCCAAGGTTACTGTTGGTAATACACTAAGACGTCATGGTTTGAAATCATGCATGGCACGGAAGGTTCCCCTGCTTAAACCAGCACATGTCAAGGCCCGTCTAAAGTTTGCCAATGACCATTTGGATGATCCAGAGGAGTCATGGGAGAAAGTCATGTGGTCAGATGAGACCAAATATAACTTTTTGGTCATAATTCCACTAAACGTGTTTGGAGGAAGTAGAATGATGAGTACCATCCCAAGAACACCATCCCTACTGTGAAGCCTGGGGGTGGTAGTATCATGCTTTGGGGGTGTTTTTCTGCACATGGGACAGGGCGACTGCACTGTATTAAGGCGAGACACTACAGGTGAATAGGGATTTTTTTTAAATTACAAGATATCACTGTGAAACTTCTCCAGTTTATTACTGGCATAAACATAAGAAAAAAATGTATTACAAGTTTTGTGTAAATTAATGTTTTAATATGCAAATGAGGCCTTATGTACTTAAATATACGCTCATTTGCATACTTTTCCAAAAACAAAATCTGGAAATTGGAAAGGACCATGTTTAAAATTCTTGGTTCTATTTGTTGACATGTTAGATGAGAGGGCTTTTACAGAGGGGATTCTGGATATCTTATTTTGTGCTTTAGTAAATTAGAGAATACTGACAATAGCCTTAAAAAATCAATTTTCGCCATGTTTTTTGGAGTTAAAGGACCTATAACTCAGGATAGGAAAGATATATGAACAAATCCCTCTGTAAAAGCCTTCAGAATATAGTTCAGTATAAGACTGCAAAAGTGAGTGCTTGTAGGTGCTACTGAAGTGGATATATCTGACTCTGAGTTTGAGGAAAAACTAATTTTGAGAAAACGGCCTTTAAAGTTTTATACTGTATAACTGCATACATTTCTATAAAACCCCCAACCTACAAACAAAATATATATTCAGTTAATTAATATCAGTAGTGTATAATATTTAAAACACGTGGAAATTGATAAATTAATAAATTATTAATAGCAATAGCTATTAGAGAACTACCTTAAGAGAACTACCTTAACAAACAACACCAGTCACAAAAACTGCAGACGAGCTGTCCCTGTTTGTTGTATTGGTCCATCTATAACTATTTGAATCTAATTTTGACGGGGTTTCGTCGTCTAATCTGTTGTTGTTTACTTTCTTTTTACTAGCTCTTGCTAGTTGGTCTTTTCTGTGAGCGTTTATGAGCCAATTTCAGCGTTGTCTGCACTTTCAGGCGGAAAATACACAAGCAAGAGGCAGCGCGTGAGAAATTCACATTGACAAATCAGATGTGGTTTTCGGCTGCAAACATTCGCGGTTGGTCAGTTCTACAAAGGAAATATCCATATTTGGATTAGCCAGCGCTGTGTGTGAGACTGAGAGCTTTACAATGATACCAAGCATGACACGTTTCTGTGAATGGAGACGGCACGAGAGATCGCGCTAGAATAACTTTTGATGATTTCGGGTAGAAATCTAAAGGCGCACGGTGACAAAATATAATGAAATAACCACCTTAATGTGTAATATTGACATTTTTTTTATTTGGACATGAAAGCTTACATGTTAAGGGAGCAAACTGGCCCAAAATCTCAAAATTGACCACTGCATGAAAAAACGATGTTTTCACCTGCCGTGTCTCGCCTTAAGGAGAGGATGACCGGGGCCATGTATTGCGAGATTTTGGGGAACAACCTCCTTCCCTCAGTTAGAGCATTGAAGATGGGTCGAGGCTGGGTCTTCCAACATGACAAGGACCCGAAGCACACAGCCAGGATAACCAAGGAGTGGCTCTGTAAGAAGCATATCAAGGTTCTGGCGTGGCCTAGCCAGTCTCCAGACCTAAACCCAATAGAGAATCTTTGGAGGGAGCTCAAACTCAGTGTTTCTCAGCGACAGGCCAGAAACCTGACTGATCTAGAAAAGATCTGTGTGGAGGAGTGGGCCAAAATCCCTGCTGCAGTGTGTGCAAACCTAGTGAAAAACTACAGGAAATGTTTGACCTCTGTAATTGCAAACAAAGGCTACTGTACCAAATATTAACATTGATTTTCTCAGGTTGTCAAATACTTATTTGCAGCTGTATCATACAAATAAATAGTTAAAAAATCATACATTGTGATTTCTGGATTTTTTTATTTTTTATTATTATGTCTCTCACAGTGGACATGCACCTACGATGACAATTTCAGACCCCTCCATGATTTCTAAGTGGGAGAACTTGCAAAATAGCAGGGTGTTCAAATACTTATTTTCCTCACTGTATATATGACACTTGCATCTGTCATTATTATTAACATTTGACCAAAATCAAGATCAAATGGAGTTTTTGCCACATCTGAGGCAGTAAGTGCATTGCATCACATTTTCATCAACTTACAGCTTATTAAGTTTACTGTAGCTATGTGGGCGCTCAATTTTTGTAGTTTTTTGTCATTTTGCCAAAATCTCATGTTATTAAAGATGAAGTGTTACACACAGGTAGACATGTGCCGATAAACGTAATACGATATACCGCAATAATGAACATGCACAATATTGTTATCGTGGGCACTTCAAAATACCGTGAATAATTATTTATTACGAATTATTCCGATTTTTAGAATGCATTTTAAGAATACTTTACCCATCAACCGTTTAAAATGAACAACACGTCAAAGAGGAACGCACTGATGTAAACAGAGCCGAGCACATGGCGGAATGAGTGCAGGAGACGCGCTGAAGTGCACATTTACTCTTTGACAGCAGAGGGCGCTGACGGAACAGCAGAAATGCTGCCGTTTTCCTGGTAACCCTCGTAAACAAAACGATACGGTGAAAAGGCTATTCATTTTCAAACTTAAACATTTTATATTTTAATCTGGACTAAATTACATGCCCTAGATATTGTTTGAATATGTTCTGACTGTTGTTCAGTCACACACTTTACAATAAGGCTCCATTATTTAACATTAGTTCATTTATTAACAAACTGACAAGGAAAAATACTTCTAAAGCATGTATTAATCTTAGTTAAATGTACATTTCAGCATTTAATAACACATTATTAAAATCAAAAGTTGTAACTGTATTATTTAATGGACCTGAGCGTACACTAACTAACAGTTGCTTTTTTAAACTAACAATATCAAAGAAGAATATCTTCTGTAAAAATGTAGCTATTCAATCTTTGTTAATGTTAATGCATTAACTAGTGAGACATTAATGTAAAGTGTTACCTATTGTTCTTTACAATATTCGTTTATTTTATAAATTTTTGTGTATTGCTTTATTGTATTTAAATGTTTGGTTCTTTTGTTATAAGAAAGTTATTAAACCTGTTATAGTATGACAACACTTTTTTTGCAACTTATTTCAATACCGTGATAATACCGTATACCGTGATAAAAGCTTCAGCAATTAATCGCAACATGAAAATTTGATACCAGCACATGCCTACACACAGGCTATTTAAGACAGGCTATGATTCTACGACAAATGCTAGACTAAGACACTCTTCTCCCCACCTAAGATACAAAAACATTAGCCTTACATTGCAAACAAGCAGAGACACTCCAAACATTGTGCAGCACTTCATTCATGTTATGAGTTATGAGGTTTGACTGACAGTTTGAGGATCCAATGGAGTTACGAGGTTTAGTCACAAGCATTATTTAATACTTTTCATTGGTTAAATATTTGCAAATCCAACAGACAGGCGTAAAGGGGGACCAATAGTAATGATTTATAAAAAAATGAATAAAAATGACAAAATATGGAGATACGAGGTTTCCGCCTGACAGCAAAGATATTTCGTATTTCAGTAAGTATTCAGGATTTTATCAAGTATTTCAGAGAGATTTGTAATATCTCAAAGTATACAATGCCTGCTGGTGGTTCAAGAATCTTTGTGTTTCTTTTCAGCTTGATCTGACACAATTGAAGCAGCTACACTGACCCTTCCTGGTAATTATCTGCTGAGTCATTAAGAAGAGCTGGGGTAAAGGCAGATGTCACGATCTATGGCTCAATGTGTCATCAGGCTTTTGTAAATCTAAATATAAATTCACAAAGAGGAGAGAACAGCCTGCATCATCTGCTTCATTATGGTGGAGATTCACAATATTACAGAGAATTCGAGTGGAGCGGAACTGGTCACCACCCACTCCCGTTAGCTGCCACCCACCCACCTACACACACACACACACATACTCGGTTTCGCTAACTTTGTGGGGACTCTCCAAAGGCGTAATGTTTTTTCCTGTACAAACTGTATATTCTATCCCCCAACACTTATCCTACCCCTAAACCTATCCATCACAGGAAACTTTCTGCATTTTTACATTTTCAAAAAAACATCATTTAGTAAGTGTATTAATCCATTTCCCTCATGGGGACCGCTGACTGGTCGGTCAATGTAGTTGATCTCAGGTTTTACTATCCTTGTTGGTCCCCTCAATGTAATGTAAACCTGTACACACACACGCACACAAGCTAAGACTTAATTATTATCAAATGGCAAACAGGCTGTTGAAGTGACTATACATACACACACACAGAATCCATGATCTGCTGTTAATCCAAAAACACCAGCACCATTCTGAGGAATGTGCTGAACGAAAAGGGAAACACATGCGCACAACACACACACACACACACTCACATATACGTGCAAACGCACCCTCGCACACGCACCCACGGTCTCCATGGAAACAAGCGCGAGAGCGGCCCATCCCACTCTCTTCTATGGACCGATAGAGGAGGATGAGAAAGAGAGAGGAAGAATGAAAGAGATGCAAAATACAGAGAGAGAACAGCAGAGACAGAAATAAAGCAGAGAAAGATCCGCAAAGCACTTGTAAGGAATATTGCTTGAATCCAAGCTGAGTTTCTGTTACAGACAATCTCACCACACAGTTCAGAGTGTATGTATGTATCTGGTATCCCCAACCAGAACTCAAAGCCAAACACTGCCTTGACACCCAACAGCTGAGACGGTGGGAAACACTGCACTGCACCACAGCACTAATGTATACAGCATCCACAGGAAACCCCCTCTTGTGTGCACTGAATACTAATAAACATGATATGATTGGTTAGCACTGATGTACAACTGGTGTTCTCCAGTAAAACCGTGTCACATACATTACTTAGATGCTCTTATGAAGTTTCCTAGAAAGGAAAAAACGAGCAGCCTCTTGTACAGGGAAAAAGAACAGCGGAGGTACCATGGTACAGTGAGGGAATCGCAAGGTAATATCATTATATTTTTAATATTTAATACACTTTGTGATTACCTTATTCATATGCCATCCATGGTATTTGCAAAGTATACCATTCTATGTCAAAGTATACCATGGTATTACCTGTACATGGTACATGGTAAAAAGTAACTTCCCACGCAAATCATTACTTTTACATTTATACATGTGAGCTATTATCCAAAGCAACTTAAATTGCTCTACTGTTTGAACTTCATGCTCATAAACTTACTAAACAATACTTACAATATGTTGAAAAATAAAATAATTTATTTAAAAAAAAAATATATATATATATATATATATATATATATATATATATGCTGCTATCAAATTGTTTAATCATGATTAATCACATCTAACATAAAAGTTTGTACACACACACACACACATATATATATATATATATATATATATATATATATATATATATATATACAGTCAAACCTACATTTATTCAGACACCTCACATTATCACAGTTTATTCTCTATAGTTTAGAAAATGGTAATAAAATATGACAATAATTCAGAGTTAAACTGTGTCAGAACAAATTTATCTTGATATTGTCAGATAACTTTGATAGAAAGGTATGTAATGGATTACAATCAGCTTTAAGATTAAAAAAATTTGATAATACCAATTTTGGTCAACCAATTACCAAACAATGCTTAATTTTGCTCAGTCTGTCGTGTAAAAGGTCGCATTAACAATTAAAGAAAAAACACTTAAAACATGATCAGGTCAAAGTGTCTGAATAATTTAGGTCCCACATTTTTTTAATACATTTTTCTAGTAGTTCACTGTATGAAGAAAATTTGGGTATAATATGTCACAGTTTACTTTATTTTGATATTCTCACTTACATAAATTAACTATAGTGTCCTGTACCCACTAGTAAAAAATTATATCTGGTGTCTGAATAAAAAGAAAAGTCATCACATATACATACATATACATATATATATACAATGTATATACTCACCTAAAGGATTATTAGAAACACCATACTAATACTGTGTTTGACCCCCTTTCGCCTTCAGAACTGCCTTAATTCTACGTGGCATTGATTCAACAAGGTGCTGAAAGCATTCTTTAGAAATGTTGGCCCATATTGATAGGATAGCATCTTGCAGTTGATGGAGATTTGTGGGATGCACATCCAGGGCACAAAGCTCCCGTTCCACCACATCCCAAAGATGCTCTATTGGGTTGAGATCTGGTGACTGTGGGGGCCATTTTAGTACAGTGAACTCATTGCCATGTTCAAGAAACCAATTTGAAATTATTCGTGACATGGTGCATTATCCTGCTGGAAGTAGCCATCAGAGGATGGGTACATGGTGGTCATAAAGGGATGGACATGGTCAGAAACAATGATCAGGTAGGCCGTGGCATTTAAACAATGCCCAATTGGCACTAATGGGCCTAAAGTGTGCCAAGAAAACATCCCCCACACCATTACACCACCACCAGCAGCCTGCACAGTGGTAACAAGGCATGATGGATCCATGTTCTCATTCTGTTTACGCCAAATTCTGACTCTACCATCTGAATGTCTCAACAGAAATCGAGACTCATCAGACCAGACAACATTTTTCTTCAACTGTCCAATTTTGGTGAGCTCGTGCAAATTGTAGCCTATTTTTCCTATTTGTAGTGGAGATGAGTGGTACCCGGTGGGGTCTTCTGCTGTTGTAGCCCATCCGCCTCAAGGTTGTGCGTGTTGTGGCTTCACAAATGCTTTGCTGCATACCTCAGTTGTAACGAGTGGTTATTTCAGTCAAAGTTGCTCTTCTATCAGCTTGAATCAGTCGGCCCATTCTCCTCTGACCTCTAGCATCAACAAGGCATTTCGCCCACAGGACTGCCGCATACTGGATGTTTTTCCCTTTTCACACCATTCTTTGTTAACCCTAGAAATGGTTGTGCGTGAAAATCCCAGTAACTGAGCAGATTGTGAAATACTCAGACCGGCCCGTCTGGCACCAACAACCATGCCACGCTCAAAATTGCTTAAATCACCCTTCATTCCCATTCTGACATTCAGTTAGGAGTTCAGGAGATTGTCTTGACCAGGGCCACACCCCTAAATGCATTGAAGCAACTGCCATGTGATTGGTTGATTAGATAATTGCATTAATGAGAAATTGAACAGGTGTTCCTAATAATCCTTTAGGTGAGTGTATATTACATATCTCTATATATTTATGTAGGCCTACATTTAAACAAAATGCATAAGAATAATTGTTAAACTAAAATTCCTTGTGTAATAGATTAAGCATATAATAATTATATAAATAATATATCAATCATATAAAATAATTATAATAAATAATCATCGCTAAAAGCCAGACGATTTTGTTACTTAAACATTAAAATCTGATACTATGCAGTGACCTTTCATTTAGAGCAAGAGAAAAAGGGAGAGTGACTTTATTTCATCATTGATGTGTCATTTTGCTCACAATTGATTGGTTCAATTTCAGTTTGAGATCTCTTACCCAGAACATAACCTGCCAGCAGGATCAGGTTAGCCGTGGAGCCTAAGTTACTATGGTGATGAACACCACTAAAAGCCACTTTCATGGTACCTAAAACCAAGGGTTGGAACAAACTAAACTATAACACACTTGGCTAGCCACCTAAATCGGCTTCATAGTACAGGCCCCTGGTTCAGAGGGCTTATAAAGCTCGGTATAAATATTCTCTGTCAACTCATGGTTTGATCCAGAGATTTTGATTAACTTTAAAGCCTGTGCACCTGAAAGTGGGACACGTGCAGTGAACAGCCAATCACAAGGAACATGGAGAACGTCAGTCAATTCACTTCTCTCTCATTAATGTCTCCCAGTGTTTTTGTTATGAAAGTCAATAAGGTCCAGTGTTGTTTCGACCCCACTGTTCTTCAAAATATCTTATTTTGCGTTACACAGAAATAGAGATGCATACAGGTTTTGAACTACATCTCTTTAAGTAGTAATAGTGCTAATTTTAGTTATTTAACCCAACATGGGTTATGTCATGGTACATGTCCTAAAAATCATTGTATTACCATGGTACATGTCCAAAAAGCATGGTGTAACTGTGGTGCATGTAAAAAAAAGTGACAGTATCATGTTCAAAAAATAAATAAATAAATAAATAACGATACATTGCATTATGGTATAAAATGGTATATAGTAAATATGTGTGTGTGTGTGTGTGTGGGGTGGGGGGGTGTCATTACCAGGGAACATGTCCAAAAAACATGGTAATATGTGGTACTTTTTGTTATTGGCAGTCTACGTGCTTTCATTGGGTATGTATTTTTAGTATGTATAGTGTGTGTGTGTGTGTGTGTGTGTGTGTGTGTGTGTGTGTGTGTGTGTGTGTGTGTGTGTGTGTGTGTGCATACCTGTTCATTGAGTTTTATTTTGCCAGCATCACACATAAAGATTCATGCAGGTGAGAACACTGTGTTTCCGGCTGGTCTGGTTCGTGATCGAGTGTGTGCTTGAGATTCTGAACACTATCTGTTAGCATAGCACAGGTCCAGTGCAATACACACAGTCTCCGGTCTATGAATGCTTCTCATATGAGTTACGCAATGACAGAGGTAGAGCGACAATATTTACACAGTCTTGCTCACTTGAACACAATCTCATTCACACTAGCACACAGAGACTAACACACACACAAGTGTGTGAGAGGTGCTGATGGCTGTCAGATGCTCAGCCCCTGCAGTGTGGAGAGTTTCGAGTGAGCTGCAGACGCAGCAGACATTTGGCTCAGTGTGTAACAGAGCGGCCAAGGGAGAACGACAGAGAAAGATAGAGCGAGAAAAAGAGAAGGATGAATCTTCATCAGTCAACCTGAGCGCCAGGGTTCCACACGACTTCTAGTACCGGCAAGCCTGGACCGAGAACCATGGACAACCTCTAGTCCGCCTCCTACCATGCCACAAGCAAACGCACGGGAACTCAATGTGCTTCGTGTAACTGTTGGCATGTCGTTGCGTGAAGGATGCCCTGCCGTCAGGCAGCAGAGCATAAAATCACATCTCTCCTCTTGGAGAAGGTTACAATATTGCTAGGCAACATTCCTCTCTTTCTGGTCTCTCCGGTTCAGAGAAGTACAACCTGTGCCCGCCACACTTGAGCAGATGTTAATGTCTTCATTGAATTAAAAGATCACACAGTAACAGCATTGCAACCTAAGTCACGGACACCTGTACCCGAATCATGAACATGCAGAAATGCGCACACTAGATATAGACCTACGGCAGTTTATGAATCAAACTGAAAAACGACATTCAGGATTAAGTCTGACACATTCCCCAACACCAAATCATCATGACAGCTTCATTCATTTCTCAGAGCAACTGGTTCTTCAGTGATACGGACTTGGATTGGACTTACCTCTGTGCAGGAAGCATCACATATAAGTCTTCTTCAAACCATCCCAGAAAACCAAAGGACAGTTATGAGAGAGAGAGAGAACCAGGGTGAAAAAAATCACACACACAGGCTGATAGTCCAAGCAGCCTGGGGGAAAAAAACAGCTACTCTCTGTCTTTTCCTGTTTTTCCGTTCCCCCTCTCTCTGCCTCTCTGCTGTCTCTCTTTCCCGTCGCCTCCCCAAGAGCAGAGGAGTGGAGAGGAGAGGAGCCGATCTCCCCAGCGCTGGTGTTAAGCTGTGCGTTTAGAGCTCCTCTGCAGCGATCTAGGCATCTTCCACAGACTCCACTGGTACACAGCAAAACATGGAACTAGATACCGGATTCAGGATTCTTGATTGCCTCTGGTCCCTGCTTACTCAGGAATACTAATCAGTATTCTTCTTACTTCATCTTTATTATTTGTCATCCTATTCTGCTCTCAAATGTAAATGTCAAAACCATATCCAGTCAGGGTGGTGGGGGGGGGGGGGAGGGGGGGTTGATCCTGTTAAAAAAGGAATCCTCTTTCTCTTATGATGAGGATGATGATGGTGATGATGTCACTGTTTAATTTTTTTCATTTCTGCATCATTGTCATCACAGATGAAAGAGGACGCAACCTGAGATGGCCGCATTAGGATGCCTGTAATTTCCCTTTGGGAAACACATTAGTGCACAGGAGAGATGCTAATCACTAGGTTGTTAACAATTACAACGTGTTTTGTCTTGACAACCTTATTGTCGAGTCTAATTTTAAAACAGAATAGTTGATTGCAGTGTCTGGTGCTAATATGAGACCGGGCTAGCTTAGCATTGAACTTCTGTACTCTCTTCAATTATACTGCCAAATATGATCAAACATTTGGTAGTACTTTTGCTTCACGTAGGTGTTTTTTTCCCCCCTATCATTTGGCGTGCAACACGTATATTTTGTTAAATATTCTATGATGTTTTATTAACAAAGTTTATTCAGCATGTTCAGATAATCTACCCATTCAGCACGATAGGCCTATATATATAGCCGACTCACCTCTGTCCCACAACAGTTTTCCAGCATCCCTCCACCGTTGGGTTGGGTTCCTTACTCTTACCTATTCCTATCTCAGAGATAAACCATTTTTATCTGAAACAGATTATGTTAGCTGTAGTATTTATTGCTCTATAGCGTTTGAAAATAACATACCACCTACACTAAACCCTATCCAATTTATTGCTAGTGTTAACAAAAGCAAACATGAGATAAAATGCATTTGCTGACACAACCAGGGCCATTCTTACGGCAATGCAACTGTATCAGGCCCCACACTTTAGGGGCCCCCACGGCGAATGCGAACGGACTGACTGAGGGGGACCCCACTTCCTGTAACTCACACTGGGACCCACCCCATTCTTGGAATGGCCCTGGATGCAACCACGCCATTTTAAATTTCTTCTGCAAATCTTTGCGCTCTTTTATCATGGCTTGTGTTTTACAGGACTCGTAGCCAAGTGCTCTGGGGGCGTATTACAGAAATTTTCTATCTTAGGTCTTAACTTAAGATATGATAATTAATTTAGGATTTTTCACAATTTCGTATTACAGAAGCAAATCTTAACTTGATATAGGATTCTTATCCTATCTTTCCTAATCTGTAGTTAGGAAATCTTAAACCGCTCCATCGAGTTCGGTAATCAACTGTCAGGTCTGTTACCAAGCACCCAAAAACCCGCAAACTGCTTCTGAGGTAAACCTAAAATCAAAATGGAGAAACAACGGCGTGCTTTTAATTCCAGTGCGGCAGAAATTTACATTTTGTTAAGCTCTGTTGAAAAGTTAAAGCCTGTTTTATAAATCACCTTTTGCAAAAAAGAGTGTTAGTCACTTGAAGATTGAACTGGCATAAAGTTGGTTTGACGTTATTAGACGTTCGATATGCGCAAATGTAGGGACCGTCTCTAAAGTTACATATAAAATTGGTATACACATTTCAAACTTCAATAGCATTTGAAAGAAATGACTTACTGTATCAAAACCAACTGTAAAGTGTTCATCTAGGTGTCAGGTATGATGCACACCTTTTACATATTCCCGTTCAAATGCTATTGAAGTTAGAAATGTGTAGGTACCAATGTTGTATGTAACTTTAGAGATGGTTCTTAAATCTGCGAATATCGAACGTCCAGCATCAAACCAACTTTATGCAAGTGAACGGCCGGTAATGCTCCGTGACGGCTCGTTGGCCTCTGTAATGTTGGTCGCAATTCGTCAACGAACTACAAAATCATGTGTCATGGGAGTCTGTAATTATTTACAAGCATTTTATCATCAAAGCACAACACATCTGATTGTCCAAAAGTCTATCCACCATCAAACGTCGCTGCTCTTCATCTTATATAATAAATAACGCTCTCTCAAAAAAAAGGCTTTTGTACTGTGATTTTTACCGTTGGATTTCAAAAAGTTAGGACACCAATGGGGTTGTCCTAAAGTTAAGACAGCTTTTAGGATTTTTTGTTGAGTTAGGATGCTTCTGTAATAGCCATTTCCTATCCATAGTTAAGATAAGATTATGCACTTAAGAAATGTCATTCTGTAATAGCCTTTGTCCTAAATGCGGTCCTAACTGAAATTGCCATGGTTACCAAACAGATAAGATAGGATTCTAAAGTTAAGATGTTTCTGTAATACGCCCCCTGATTCGCAAGAGCAATGGTGTACCAGGTGAGCTACCAAGCAAGTATAACCTACAAATTTGTTTGTCGGAACAAAACCACGCTACTCGTTTAAAGCTATGGTCTACGATTTCAAAGATTGTTCATTATTAATAATCTCGTTTAGATGCTGGTTATGGTTCTACAGTACAATCCTAACATTATGAAGAGAAAAAAGAATGAAAAAAATCCATTCACTCTATTGGGTGTACACCCGCAGAGAAATTGACCAATGTAAGCTGTCCGGCCGGACAGTTTACATTGGTTAACTGCTCTCATCCAATCCTCGCGAGTGGAGCAGGGGATTGGATGAGAGCAGTTAACCAATGTAAACTGTCCGGCCGGACAGCTTACATTGGTCAATTTCTCTGCGGGTGTCTCCACCCACCGCACCCCACCCCGCCCCCTCCTGCGACATGAAATTTTGCGGGCAAGTAAGGCAGCATCAACTCAGCAATGGAGAAAAACCAACAAACAGACAGCAGCAAGCGGCCCCTGCTCGCCCCAACAGTCAAGGTTGGAAGAAAGAGAAAGTCAATTGAGGAAAGAGCAGAGATTTTAAAAAAATGTGAAGAACGCCGGACTCAAAGCCGAATCAATATAGGGTCCACCATTGCCCATTGGAGGAAGCTTCAGAGAAACTTTTGTACTTAAAACCGACGCTGATTTTTTGTTGAGCAGGTAAACATTTATTAATACTTTTATGGTGTGGTGTATTACATAAATAGATTTTTATCAGTCTGACAACATGATCATGCTGCCGGTCGGCATTGGAATGTTAGCCGTTTAGCATCGCCTATCACGGGTCAAAGTAATTATATTTCTTGACGTGCTGGACTGTTTCAATAAGCCTAACGTTAGCGGTTTTCTGTTCGAGCCGATAGAACATTGCATGTGTTCCTAATCTTGCGTGGGCGTGAACTCAAACGTGTGCCTTTGAGCTATCAACATCTCTGTTCCGATGTTTACTCCTGCTTGACTAAGTGACGTTGTTCAGGTCGTTTCCCGGTGGGAGGGATCAGGTAGCACAGAGATGAGTTTTTTTTTTAAATTCAATTTGCTGAAGTATTCTCTGTTTTAAACTACAAGTATCAGATCAAACAGCTCTGAACTGGAAACCTGAATTCTGAAAATTCTGAATTGGCAAATGAATGGACAAGTTATATAAGGCTCTCCAGTCCACAAAAAAATCACCAACATTCACCATGGATTTAATGTAGTAACGCTAACTGTAACCATAGTCGCAGAAATAGTTCAATGTTTTTACATTATTCATTTCAGGGTTCATGCAAACTTTTGGGAGTAAAATTCAAGAACTTTTAAAGTGCTTCACACTTTTTCCAACACTTCAAAGCTTTAAATATTATCCAATTTTAATGGTATTTTTAATGTGGTGATTGTAAAGCTAAAATATGAAGGAAAACTACCGCTTTGTGGCAAAAAAAAATTTATTTAAAAGAAAAAGACATGGAATTACCACTATAACCAGTAGATGGCACTTATTGACTTATTAGCCATTTCCACTCCCTAATATATGGAAAAATAGGAAAAGTCACAAAGTCTAATGAAAAACAAAAAATGTTCTTCAAATTGTGACTGAATTACACAGAAAGCAAGTAAAGAGTGCTTCTATTTATAATCACTGAAGCTGATGGTCAGAATGGTACATTTAATAAGAGTAGAATATTTAAATTTTTCCCTATAAAAATGTAATT
Source organism: Romanogobio albipinnatus (assembly GCA_023566225.1). Lineage (NCBI taxonomy): Eukaryota > Metazoa > Chordata > Actinopteri > Cypriniformes > Gobionidae > Romanogobio > Romanogobio albipinnatus. Next base: position 21,229,085 of record CM042256.1, on the reverse strand, counting down.
GTTAATAAAAGCATCTGCATCTCAATTCAAGCTCAGCGTCTTACTGTACAATTTCCAATAAATAAACTTGTAATATTAATATTATTAATAAATATCCAATAGACAAATATCTATATAGTATTAGTAACTGCACTGTTTAATGCAAAACAATAGTAATATGATTAAATAAATGTTTTTAAAAAACTTTTTTGCTGGCGCCACCATCTGTAGAATTTAGTTGCACTGGTACCACTGCTCTCAGATGTTAGGCCATGTCCACACTAATACGTTTTAGTTTTAAAACACATCTTTTTCTCTCCGTTTTGGCCTTCCGTCCACACTGAGATGGCGTTTTAAATCAACGAAAACGTAGCTTTTTGAAAACGCTCTCCAAAGCGGATAAATTTGAAAACGCCGTCTTTGCGTCGTAGTGTGGACTGTGAAGACGGAGGTATTTGAAAACGATGATGCATGTTTAGTCATGTGATGCATTTTGTACCAATAGATATGTATGTTTATACCGCTATTGTGCCAGTTATGTGCTATTCACTTTCACACAGCTGCTAAAATATGTTACTTTGCACACTTCATATCACAGTCCTGCAAGGATGACAGAAAATGTACTCACATTTGCTGTCCTGTGGCAAAACACTAGTGGAGTTGATTTTAGACCAAACATAATAATGGTTGACCGAGTGCGACCTGGAATGGTGAGATATTTTGCTTAAATAAACGATCCTGCCAGAAGAATTGTGTATAACGTTATGATGTCTGTATCATCTCAGTGAGCTTTTATGAGGTTTTATGCATGCGCAGTAAACTGAATTTGCCGTTTACTTACGTTTCAGTGTGGATGAGAAACTTTCGGAAAACGTTAGTGTGGACGGAGAGCGTTTTGAAACGAAAACTCCATTTTCATATCTGGCTGGATTAATGTAGACGTAGCCTTAGTCTGGAACCCTGGATAGTGGAGCTTCCAGGTTGTAATTGTCAGAGTAATTAACAACATAGTATATAATTAGGGTTAGGATTTAGTTTATGGTTACGTGGATGTAATTAAGTATAATTTACTGTCTTTTACTATAGTAAGATATGTAAGCTGTGTAACAGGAACACTGTAAAATAAAGTTTTACCCAATTTAATATCAGATTTGTTTCAAAGTGTCATGTGACTGCAGCATAGATGTAGCAGTTGTTATGGTGAATTGAATGAGGGATATTGGACACAATATGCATAGATGTGTAAAGTAAAATAATGTCTGTGACTCTTATGTTGTCTGAGGGGTCTCATGAGTTCATGTTCTTGGCTTTCTTCGTTACTATGGCAACCAATGTAGATATACTGGATATTGACTACAGTCTTAACAAATGGACTTGAATCATCACATCACAAAATCACAGAGCGGACAATCAGTCCTTTAAATCCTGGTTAGAAAAACAAAGTATAATTGGATGAACAAAGCGCTTGGTACCATCCACTTCAAACACAAAGCAAAGAAACCTTGATTCTTATAAGCAACGGACAGACAAATAATAGACATTTCAAGATTTCAGAAAATGCATAGCAATAGACAGGGGGCCTAAAATCAAAGGTGAGAGGTTTAAAAGATTAATTAAGGGCAATGGAATCCAACAATACCATTCATTTCAGAAGCTTATGAATATTTTATGCCCAAGTTGTAAAAAAGATATTCTACTGCAGAAAGTACTCTGGTGAAGCTGCACGTTGTGTCTGGAAGAGGGTGAAGCCTGGCGTGCCCCCCCCCCCCCCCCCCTCCACAGTCCGCTCCTGAGGGCCGAGGACCCCGACACCGTGGTGGTCGACCACTACCCCGAGGTGCCGGTTTGTCAGGATGAGAAGAGTGGAAGGTTTCAAGCAGGTTCGGGTCTAGGATGTCATGTCTGGGTACCCACGATCGCTCTTCTGGGCCGTAACCTTCCCAGTCCACGAGGTACTGTAGCTGACCACCACGACGCCGGGAGTCTAAGATATCCTGGACCTGGTACGCTGCGCCGTCTTCTAGGAGAAGCGGAGGAGGGGGCTCCGGGGTAACGCCAGGCTCTGGGGAAACAGAAACAGATGGGTGGTGGATATATTACTTCCTGCACTGCAGACGCAGTCTGATGTCCCGGGTTGACAGCCCGACCTTCGCCGCTCAGAGACTCCCACTTTCCAGGTTGGGCAGAAGGTCTGGTTGTCAACCCGGGACATCAGACTGCGTCTGCAGTGCAGGAAGTTGAGTCCCAGATTCATTGGCCCCTTCACCATCCTGCAGTAGATCAACTCTGTAACCTACAAGCTCGAACTCCCACCACTGTACCATATTCACCCCACGTTCCATGTGTCACTCCTTAAGCCTCACCACCCATCTGTTTCTGTTTCCCCAGAGCCTGGCGTTACCCCGGAGCCCCCTCCTCCGCTTCTCCTAGAAGACGGCGCAGAGTACCAGGTCCAGGATATCTGACTCCCGGCGTCGTGGTGGTCAGCTACAGTACCTCGTGGACTGGGAAGGTTACGGCCCAGAAGAGCGATCGTGGGTACCCAGAGTGCCATCACGCGTCTGCGGAGGGCCCGTTGAAGTTGATGGTGTGCTGAGTCCCTGAACCTCTCCCGGAACCAGTAGTGGACTGCAGGGACATCGGAGGGATCCCCTGACCGTGGGAAGAGGGGAGGTTGATAGCCGAGTACGCACTCGAACGGGGTGTGGCCGGTGGTTGGCTGACGGAGTGAATTCTGTGCGTACTCTGCCCATCCAAGGAACTGGTTCCAGGAGTCCTGGTGGCCGTGACAGAAGGTATGGAGGAAACGTCCAATCTCCTGAATCTTGCGTTCCGTCTGCCCGTTCGATTGAGGATGGTACCCTGACGAGAGGCTGATGGTCACACCTAGGAGGGAGAAAAAGGCCTTCCATACCTTGGATATGAACTGGGGACCCCTGTCAGATACAATGTCTTCAGGGATACCATAATAGTGGAAGATGTGATTGAACATTAACTCTGCGGTTTCCATGGCAGTGGGCAATCCTCGTAGCGGGAGTAGGCGGCAGGACTTTGAGAAACGGTCAACCACTACGAGGACACAGGTACAGTTATCCAAGACATGGAGAGCCGTGATAAAACCCACTCCTAGGTGTGACCAAGGGCGGTTGGGAACGGGCAAAGGATGGAGCTTTCCAGCAGGTAGGTGACGTGGATTCTTGGATATGGCACATTCCCTACATCCCTGCACGTATCTTCTGACATCCGATGTCATGTGCGGCCACCAGAAGTGTTGTCGTAGCAGTGAGAGGGTTTCATTGACCCCAGGGTGGCCAGTGTCCAGTGACGTGTGGGAGGAGTGGATGAGAGGAGTGCGTCGTGAACGGGTGACAAACTGCAAGCCTGGGGGGCAACCCGGCGGAACGCTGGCGGAGGCATTGGCAGAGGGCAGGGTTTCTTCCGACTAGGTGATGGGACTGACGAACAGTTGGTTAGGGATAATGGGCTCTGTCTCTTCGGGTCTTTCTTCTGGGCTATGGATGCGGGAAAGGGCGTCCGCATTGATGTTCTTGGCGGCAGGTCGGTAGGAGATGTTGAAATGGAATCGTGTGAAGAATAGTGCCCATCTAGCTTGGCGGGGATTCAGGCGTTTGGCATCTCGGAGGTAACCCAGGTTCTTATGGTCGGTCAATACTAGGAAAGGATGTTTTGCACCCTCTAGCCAGTGCCTCCACTCCTCCAGCGCTAGTTGATGGCGAGAAGTTTGCGGTTGCCGATTTCGTAATTAATCTCCGCCGGGTTGAGCTTGCGGGAGAAGAAGGCACATGGGTGGAGACGACTGGGTTTCCCCTGCTGCTGAGAAAAGACTGCTCCCACTCCGATGGTCGAGGCATCCACATCCACGACGAAGGGCAGCTCTGGGTCGGGGTGGACGAGGAGGGGAGCGGTGGTGAAGGCTGTCTTGAGGGTTTGGAAGGCTTCAGTGGCGGATGGGGTCCAGGACAGAGACTTGGGCTTATTCCGAAGGAAACTGGTGAGTGGACTGGAGATGCAACTGTAGTGTCGGATGAAACAACGATAGAAATTGGCGAAGCCGAGGAATCTTTGGAGCTCTTTGACTGTGGAGGGGGTTGGCCAGGACCGGATGGCTTCCACCTTCTCCTCGTCCATCCGGATGCCACTGCAGTCGATTTTGTAACCGAGGAACTGCACTGACGGCTGATGGAATGAGCATTTTTTGGCTTTGAGGAATAGCTGGAAGCTCCTCAGGCATTGGAGGACCTCCGCAACGTGGTGGCGATGTTCGGCCAGGCTCCGCGAGTAGATCAAGATATCATCGATAAAGACCAGTACGAACTTGTGGAGACACTCCCGGTGCACCTCATGGATGAAATCCTGGAATACGGAGGGGGCGTTGGAGAGTCCATAAGGCATCACACGGTACTCGTAGTGGCCGGTGGGCGTGACGAAGGCGGTCTTCCCATCATTCCCCTCACGTATTCGGATGAGGTTGTATGCGCTGCGGAGGCCCAACTTCGTGAACACGGGCACCACGGAGATGTTCCAGGGCAGCTGGGACGAGAGGAAGGGGATAATTGAATTTGATGGTGATATTGTTGAGAGCACGGTAATCTATGCAGGGCCGCAAGCCTCTGTCCATTTTTGCCACGAAGAAGAAACTCGAAGCAGCAGGGGAAGTGGGTGAACAGGACGATGGAGCGATGGAGACAGGGAGCCAGGGGACAAGACGAGGAGACACTCAGGAGACTGGGAGAACAGGTAGGTAACGCAGGTGAGTCCGTGGAAGCAAGCAGTAGTGTGAACATGTACAAACGAGACCGGACAGTGACTGAGTGAATGCGTGCGGCTTAAGTGCAGGTGGTGATTGCTGTGTTGATGACGTGCAGGTGTGTGTAATCAGTACTCTGATGAAGGTGCACGTTGTGTCTGGGAGAGGGTGGAGCCTGGCGTGCTTGTGACAATATAAACATTATTTAAAGAAACAATTGCACCAAAATTAAAAAATCTCTGATATGAATATATTACTGAACATTTATTTAAACCATAGCAAAAGTAAATTTCTTACCTAAGCTAATTTTTCATCTCTATTTTTTGTGTTTATTTAAAATAAGACAAATCTGATATTATTGTAATCTTATATCTGTTTTTTAACAGTTGAGATTGTTCTTTAATGCTGATCTAACCAGCAGAAGACACGAGCAGCGGTTTAAATCCCAGTTGTGCAGATGGGGTGCGTTGTCACACTGCATTACAATGTGCCCCTATAGAACTATGCTATTATATTCGATACTTTTATGAATTATTTTGAGAAACCATGAAAAAGGGTGAATAATGACAGAGTTAATGTTCAGAAATTATTTGTTATTATTATGTTTTTAAATATACTGTTTAGCTGTATTTAGCGATGTGTTTGTTGTAGTATAAATGAAAATTGACACGTAGCCCACGGCGTAGAGGCTACGGCGCAGGTCCGACGCAGAAGTATAAATCAGCCTTTAGTCCTATTTGAAGTTATTCTAACAAGAGCAAAAGGGCAGCATAGCATATTTTAGCATATTTGACAAGTTAAATATATTCTGAAGTACAGTATATAAAACTTAAATGAGACAACTGAAAAATAGCTCTGGTCAAAATTAGAGAACACTTTCACTTATTGGTGTTAATCTGGCACCTGGTGCTAATTTCCTAATTATCTGACAAACCCTATTTAACTGGCAGCAAACTTTCCAATTTTCACTGACTTTCCAAGATAGCAAGCCATTCTAAAGCTGGGCATACACTGTGCGATTTCTGTGCGATTTCAGCAAGGTTACCTACTCACATTGTACGAGTAGATCGCATGCGATGTAAAAGCCAAAGCTCACGATTTATGTGCTCACATTTTGCGGTCCGATCGTCGAGCGCGACTTGTCTGCTCACACTGTACAAGTGAAATATGGTGATAAAACCCCCGTGCCTAGTGCAACGATAGACCATGGTGTAGGCTATAATAGAGAGATAGCCAATCAAATGCATTAGCTATCTCAAGAGGATTTAGCATTTACAATTTATGTATAAAAAATATTATTATTATTAGGGTAGGTCTACTTGTATTATTAAATTAATATTACATTTAAACAGTAACTCAAACAGTAGAGCATGGCGCTAGCAACGCCAAGGTCATGGGTTCGATTCCCTAGGAAAGCAAGAATTGACAAAATGTAAAATGTGTACCTTGAATGCAATGTAAGTCACTTTGGATAAAAGCGTCTGCCAAATGCATATATGTAAATGTAAATTTAATTTTCCCCCGCAATAATTTCTTAACGCATCAATGCATAACCGACACACTGCTTAATAAAAGATAGATTAGCTTACTCCTCATTATTTAAAAATCTTTGCCCAATTAAACAAGGAATCATAGGCCTATAATTAAGTGAAAGTGAAGTGACGTGTGGCCAAGTATGGTGACCCATACTTGGAATTTGTGCTCTGGATTTAACCCATCCAAGTGCACACACACACACACACACACACACACACACCCGGAGCAGTGGGAAGCCATATTGTTGCGGCGCCCGGGGACCAGTTGGGGGTTTGGTGCCTTGCTCAAGGGTCGTGGTATTGAGGGTGGAGGAGGGTGCTGGTTATTCACTCCCCCCACCAACAATTCCTGCCGACCTGAGACTCGAACCCGCAACCTTCCGGTTACAAGTCCGACCCTCTAACCATTAGGCCACGACTGTGAAATAGGGCAATCAGTTCGTAGCTCTGCTGTGTGATACCCTCACGAGGGGCGACCAGAATTTCTGACATGCCAGAAATTCATCCGACCATCCGATTGCCGATCGGGAGAGGTTTATTGCCTCTCGTTCGTTTCCCTCTGTACACTGCACAAACACCTCAAGACAAAAAATTTACGATAAAGCTGAAAATCAACCCGACCCAAAAAAGAGTCACACAAGTCAGAATTCGGCTCGAAATTGGACGAAAATTGGACGCACAGTGTATGCCCAGCTTAAAGTGAATGAAGCCCTGCGACACCAGGTTGTCCAGATGAAGGCCAAAGGGATGACCCTTTCAGCTATTGCAAGAGAAGTTGGTTGTGCCAAATCTGTAATTTCTAGAATATTGAAGCTTTACAAAGACACTAATTCATTCAAGTCCCCCAAAAAGGCTGGTCGTCCTCGTAAGACCAATGCACGAGAGGACAGGACAATGCAGAGACATTCAATAGGGAATCGGTTCAACACTGCAGCTGAGATTGCTCACCAGTTCAGAGCTGAACACATCTCTGCATAGTGTCTCGCCATTTAAGAGAATTCGGACTGAAAGCTCACTCTGCAGTGATCAAGGCTCTCATCGGCAGAAAGAATCAAAAGGCTAGATTAACCTTTGCTGAGGAGCATGTTGTGTGGAGAGGATAAGTTTAATTTATTTGGGTGCGAAGGGAAACATTTTGTTCGGCATCAAACTGGGGAAAGATTGAACCCAAAGTGAGTAAAGAAGTCAGTGAAAGGTGGAGGAGGAAGTATCATGTTTGGGCGATGTTTTCTGCTGCAGGAGTTGGGCCTATTATACAGCTACAGGCAGGGTGACTGCAAATGTTTATCAGAACCTTCTTTCAGCAACATGCGGTTCCTTCACTGCAAGCATCTCCAAATCAGCCCGCAATTATCATGCAAGACAATGCCCCCTGTCACACTCCAAGTTCCTTGAATCTGAGAACATTGAAATAATGAAATGGCCTGATCTAAACTCGATTGAAAATCTATGGAAAATCCTTGGCAACAAAGTTATGGCTAAGAAACCCACTACAGTTACCGAACTGTGGAAGAGACTGGAAGAAGAGTAGACCAAGATCACACCAGAGCAGTGTGAAAATCTAGTGATGTCCTGTGGCCGCAGATGTGCTGAGGTCATTCAAAGCAAGGGCCTCTACACTTCCTACTAATTTTTGACTGCTGCAAGCCTCAAACTTTAGTTGTAATGAGTTTTATTTTGTGCTGCAATGGTTATTGTTCTCTAATTTTGATCACTGTGTTTTCCACAAAATAAAGGTTTTTGTTGAAGTACCTTGAGGTATATTGTAAAACATGCTAGCAGAACAGTGGTATACCAACAGCTAATCTTCCTTCAAATTTCAAGCAATGGAGGTAAACAATATTTCTGAAAGTGTTTCTAAATTGTTCTCTAATTTTGATCACCACTGTATGTACAGTGAGGAAAATAAGTATTTGAACACCCTGCTATTTTGCAAGTTCTCCCACTTGGAAATCATGGAGGGGTCTGAAATTGTCATTGTAGGTGTATATTTGAACACCTGTATATCAGCTAGAATTCTGACCTTTCAAGACCTGTTAGTCTGCCTTTAAAATGTCCACCTCCACTCCATTTATTATCCTAAATTAGATGCACCTGTTTGAGGTTGTTAGCTGCATAAAGACACCTGTCCGCCCCATACAATCAGTAAGAATCCAACTACTAACATGGCCAAAACCAAAGAGCTGTCCAAAGACACTAGAGACAAAATTGTACACCTCCACAAGGCTGGAAAGGGCTACGGGGAAATTGCCAAGCAGCTTGGTGAAAAAGGGGGTCTCAATGATCCTAAGAAAGGTGAGAAATCAGCCCAGAACTACACAGGAGGAGCTGGTCAATGACCTGAAAAGAGCTGGGACCACCGTTTCCAAGATTACTGTTGGTAATACACTAACTTCATGGTTTGAAATCATGCATGGCACGGAAGGTTCCCCTGCTTAAACCAGCACATGTCAAGGCGCGTCTTAAGTTTGCCAATGACCATTTGGATGATCCAGAGGAGTCATGGGAGAAAGTCATGTGGTCAGATGAGACCAAAATAGAACTTTTAGGTCATAATTCCAAGATCTGTGTGGAGGAGTGGGCCAAAATCCCTCCTGCAGTGTGTGTAAACCTGGTGAAAAACTCCAGGAAACGTTTGACCTCTGTAATTGCAAACAAAGGCTACTGTACCAAATATTAACATTGATTTTCTCAGGTGTTCAAATACTTATTTGCAGCTGTATCATACAAATAAATAGTTAAAAAATCATACATTGTGATTTCTGGATTTTTTTTTAATTATTATTATGTCTCTCACAGTGGACATGCACCTACGATGACAATTTCAGACCCCTCCATGATTTCTAAGTGGGAGAACTTGCAAAATAGCAGGGTGTTCAAATACTTTTTTTCCTCACTCTATATATATATAAGGGATGCCACAATTCTCAATATAATATTGAACCGTTCGGTACGGCATTCACGGTTCAATACGCACTTGTGAATTGCGTTTTTTTTTGGTTTCGCATTTAATTAATTATTTCGCTCCAAATTGGCTCTGTTTGAGTGTGCCTGTGAGTCTACGCGCTGCTATGAGCAAATATCCCATAACTATGCACTAAAGTTAGGGGTGTTTAGCCATGCTTGCAATGCTGTTCACACTTTAACAGAATGGTGAAGTGAGGAATCACGAAAGTTCATTTTTGCATGCATTTTCAAGTCTTGCCGGTTAAACATTTAATTTGCGTGCTTATGCACTGTTTTAAGCGCGCGCACTAAAAGCCTGTCAACCATGTGATTACGGGACTAAGTAGTCTTACTGCGCTAATACTGTCAAATACACACATGGTTTACATAAACACAGTCAGTTATAGGCCTGCACGATTCTGGGAAAAATATGAATCACGATTTTTTTTAGCTTAGAATTGATATCACGATTCTCTGCACGATTTGTTTTTTCTCATGAAGTGTAATGTTTTATTGCACACATGAACCATGACAAAACAAATTGGCAGTACCAAAAATATTTGTTTTGTCACATAGAAGATTGCACATCACCACAAGCCTGTAAACATAGAGGCTTCAATGAATAAAGAAGAAACACTCTTTACTACTTGCCTTTTGTACAATTAGCATTCAACTGGCAATTCAACTAGGAACTAGAAAATTAACGCACTGCACTGAATATGGCTCTAAATAGGCTAATTGAAACGTCATACAACAATACTATTCAAAGTAGTTGCAGGATGGTATTGAGTAGCGTTTGTCCAATGTATGGATCATCTTTAGAAATCCGTCATGTTCTACGTTGTATATTGGAACCATATCTTTTGCTAGATGGTAAGCAATGGCTTCTGTTATTTCCTTGCTCCTACTGGAGTTATGTGGGTATGGCATATTTTTTATTTGCCTTTTGTTTGATTCGCATTAATGGCTCAATCGTCAGCAGGTTTATTAGACGCTGCCCCTTTAAGACCGAATGCAGCTCTAATAATATCATATTCTCCCATTTCTCCAAACCATTTATGCCCATTTATGACATAAACTGTGTTTAAGTGACTGCTCGCCAATCCGGTCATTTTGACATAATGTTGTGTATTTGATAGTTTAGATGCGCACATGAAGCCTAATGTATAATGTGCAAGTCGGTCCGTTTCACACACAGCGCGCGCGCGCGCGCACACACACACAAACCACCTTGAAGTTGGAAACAGCGTCTCTTCTGTGGATTATTGTGCATTTAATAGCTCTTTTTTATCACCAAACACATCCTGCATTTTAGCAACAGTAGACACTGCCTTTTACAACAACCACTGATTCTGACGTTAAGTTTAGGTTTAGGAAGAAATGACAGCGCTGCTGCTGTGAAGGGAAGGAAGTTGCACTCGACGGAACACGGCTAGTTTATAATAGTTTTACCGCATATCTTTTTAAAATCCTTGGAATTATATTAACTGAGGGTGAAGCCCTGAACTGACGAGTGAAATGCGTGACTAAAAGGCGCTTTGTCATTGGCTGAGGGTAAAGCCCTGAACTTTGTGAGTGCGGTCCTTTCAAAATAAAGGCCAATTTTTTTTATTTTTTTTTAATCGAAGTCATTTAAAAATTAAATCGTGAACAGGGTGAATCGAGATCGCGATTTTATAACGATTTATCGTGCAGGCCTAGTCGGTTATGTCTAAAGTGAAAGTAAAATCGGTGTGTGTCTGTATATTAGATGCATGCAGGTCTTAAATTGACAGCAGCGCAGCCTAGGGAACAGGCTGTCCTTAAAGGGACAGTTCACCTCTAAAATTATGTCATTATTTCCTCACTCTAATATTGTTCCAAACCTGTACTCATTTCTTCTGTTGAATACAGACAGTTGAATACCAGACAGCTGATGGTAGCCACTGACATCCATATTATTATTTCCTACAATGGGGACCAGTAACTGTTTGGTTTCCAACATTCTTCAAAATATATTTTCCAACAGAAGAAAGAAAAAAGACTTTATTCAGGTTTAAAACAACTTGAGCGTGAGTAATCAATGATAGAATGAGTGAACTATCCCTTTAATGTTAATAAAACAACAAAAGACAAAGAGAAAATCACACACTGAAAAACTTTAATACAGTATAGCTTTAATTAATAAGAATCAATGTATATTTTATAGTGAAGTCTATGTAGTGTTTTATTTTTACATTTATTCATTCAATCAATCTCATACTTAAATGCTGCTGTACAGCTCTGAGCTGCCAGTGTAAATCTTTATATGTATTTATTTTATATTATAGAATACACTAGGAATGTGTTTTTGTAAGTAAAGTTTAAAGTTTTAAGTCTTTTAAGTTAAATAAAGAAAGAGTATATATATATTAGGGCTGTCATGAGGAGTTAGGCAAAGGTAGGCGACTGCCTGGGGCCCCCCGAAAGCCAAAGGCTCCCTAAAATGCTTGTTATATATGATACGTGTTCAGCGCGGATGCACAAGCGGTTCATTACCATGACAACCGCCTTTGCATCCACGTTGAACTTGCATCTTGTAGAAAGTGTAGGGCCTTATGATTTCTGCGATTCCGAAAACGCGTACAAGATCACGAAATCCAATCATAAAAACAGAATGTCATGGAATGAATGGCGCAGACGCGCGGTTTTGTTTACTACTGCAGCACGCACGACGCTCGCCAAATGAACATATCATGCATCTGAAGTCATAATTAAAAAACACAACAGTGCGTTTTATGTTTATCGTTTTAAATGGCGCTCACTCATTTCTGTGAAGGACCCGAGTAGATGACGTATACACAGTATACTTTCCACACAGACACTTCATTTTTGGTTGAAATAATTCTTATGTGTGTAATCATTTCCTTCAGTCTAATTTAAATTTGTGGGGGTGGAGGGGTTGTGCAGCAGCAATCATCACAACAGTGAAAATAACCTCACGGTTGTAAGTGTAAAGTCCAAAAGTCAAAATGTATTGAAAAAAGATAGATCTAATAATTTACATAGTTCACAACATATTTTTATCTAACAAAATATTCTTCTTCAATCCATATTTGTTGGCATTTAGACTTTCATAAACAACATTTTCACAGCGGTGAAAAACTTTGCTCTCCAGCTTGCCACACACAAAGTGAGGCACGCACCTCGGGGCATGATATAGTAGCTCTTACACAATTATACATTATAAAAAAGATCATAATATGTAGACCAATCTGCTTCCATTTGGCGCTCAGTGTTCCATTTAATTGTTAACACTCATTTAACACTTTTTACTGTGATGCCGTCATAAAATATGATGATAGACATATAAAGCTTAATTCTAAAACCTCAATAGAAGCTTCGAATGTAAATATTACATGACAAAAATGACATTTGGTGCAGTCTAGTACGAACGGTCAAAATGACCACTATGGCCATTCTAGTAGTTATAGAATTCCGGTAGCTCTAGTGTTAACGTAATACAAGCAAGCCAATCAAAATAAGAGTTTCAGAAAAGACCAGCAGCCAATGGCATTTGTTAACACATAGGTTTGGACCCCACCCCCTGTCAAAACTGACTTGTGTGCGTGAAGATTTAAAGCTACACTGTGTGATATTTTCCCCCATCTAGCGGTGAAAGGGTATATGACCATCTAGTAAATATTAGTTTCTTTTCCTCCCAATTCCGATTTTGTTTTAACTCCTACGGTGGCCGATTTAGTCCAAGATTAACATGGCTTCCAGTTCGATCCAGCAATCCCCCTCTTCACATTCGCCATCGAGTTGTAACCCGTGTGTCCGGGTGAAAAATACGGATAGCTCACTCAACGCAACTGGAGTCGATGCAAACACGGAGGCGATTGACATCAAACAGCCCGCACTTTATTCCCTGCGGAACCCCCCACAAGAGTCCGGCACAAACTCCACAGCATTACCCAACAAAACAAAAATAAATGAATGTTAGCAACAGAAGACAGAAAATAATCCGCACACATGGGAGCTTGAGGCGCAGTGCACACACACACACAGAACGCAGGCGCTCCAACCGGGGCGAACGCTCTTAAAGGGGCCACACTATTTTCCTACTCGTTACAGAGTGTTAAAACGCGAAAGGCGAAGCTTGAATTTACGGGTATGTCCCTCTTTGGCTAATGTACTTTCAAGATGGAGGGGCAACATGGCGACCCCCATTCGAATCCCTTACCCGTATGTATTTTCAATGGCATATTATAAACTTACGAGAATACTTTATTACTTGAAAGAACTAAATATACATTAATGAGCACATATATTTTTGAAAGAACTAAGTGTTTTTAGCTAAGAATAAACTAAAAAAGTTACACAGTGTAGCTTTAAGCTTGCACACATGTACAGAACTTGCTCTTGTGGTAAATTCTGTGCACGCGAGACGTCAGGACTCGCAGTTTTGTTATTTCTCATCGCAACGTTCTGATTTGAGTACACAATCATATATTTTTGTGCCTTGCAAATTGTTATTTCTGCTAGGTTTATATTTTACGTGCAAGCATTGTCACTGTGCTCACATTGTAATTCACTTGCACACTTTTTATGGGATTGCGCCGTTTTGTCCATTATTTAACGGCATAAAAGACAATGCTTTTGAATCATTGCTTGGGTTAGTAAAAATTAGGAAAAAATAGCCTATATTGTTGAAAATGGAAGAGGAAAGTCAACTGATGAGTTACCAGCGTAAGCCTATGTGCCGGGGCTACTAAATGTTTCTTGACTTACACTTATAGCATAAACTGCCTCACATGAAGTTTCACATGAAGAAAGTCTGCAGTTCAGTTAAATATAACCTTAGATCAAGGCTCTGCTGTTTGCTTTTAAGGAACAAAAGCCGTGAGTTTGAACCGAGAGACTGTTGCTGAGTACTGTCATAAAACCTAAGGTTGAAACTCATTAGCATCATGGTGTGTTTTACACTCCCATCGTGACAAATATATCATTAACACTCCTCATGAAGATCACAAAATGGCACATTATAAATGTTAAAATGCCCTTACGGTATCACATTTTCTTTGTTATACAATGTCAAAGGGATCAACTGTTTTGTAGGGTGTGTGTGTGAGTGTATGAGACATCTCATGACAGCCTCCCCTTCAATGTGATTCGCTTCATCTATTTAGAGGGCAGATCTACCGGGCTGCTCATTATTTTGTTGATGCATTCCATTTGAATAAGCTGAATCTTAATCACAGCAGAGGGCAAAAAGAGGGCCTTTTGGGTAACTACTTGGGACAAAGCATTATTAGACTGATAATTTTGCTGTAGTGGAATTCCACATTTTTCTCTAAAACACTTAATTGTGATTGGTCATTTACAATATACTGCTTTCAAATATATCAGAGCTGCATGATATGGCTAAGTGTGATTATCAGATCACAATGGCTGTGATTTAATTAAATAAATACACTGTCAAGCAGAAACCTCATATTTCCATATATATAGTTTTTTTTCATAAATCATTCCTATTGGTCAACCTTTATGAACATCTGTATTTTTTTGCAAATATTTAACCAATAAAAAGTATTAAAAAGAGCTTGTGTCTAAGCTAATGTATATAACAAAGTACTGAGATGAGCTTTTGTTATTGACCAAATACTTATTTTCCACCATAATTTAAATAAATTCTTTAAAAATCAGACAATGTGGCTTTCTGGATTTTTTTTCTCATTCTGTCTCTCATAGTTGAAGTATACCTATGATGAAAATTACAGGCCTCTCTCATCTTTTTAAGTGGGAGAACTTGCACAATTGGTGGCTGACTAAATACTTTTTTGCCCCACTGTAATACATTTATACACACCTAAGCACCCATGGAAAAAAAAAAACATTAAAGAAAAAAACGAAATACTTTTTTGCCCCACTGAATGTATATGTATATGCATGAGCTGAACTCAAAGATTTAAGACTGGTTTTCGGTCCCCCCAATACAGTAAAACTGCAAATTTTAGAGTGGCCTTTTATTGTGGCCAGCCTAAGGCACACATGTGCAATAATCATGCTGTCTAATCAGCATTTTGATATGCCACACCTGTGAGGTGGATGGATTATCTCGGCAAAGGATAAGTGCTCACTTGCACAGATTTAGACAGATTTGTGAACAATATTTGAGAGAAATAGGCCTTTTGTAGCCTATATACACTCACCTAAAGGATTATTAGGAACACCTGTTCAATTTCTCATTAGTGCAATTATTTGCAATGCATTTAGGGGTGTGGTCCTGGTCAAGACAATCTCCTGAACTCCAAACTGAATGTCAAAATGAGGAAAAAAAAGGTGATTTAAGCTATTTTGAGCGTGGCATGGTTGTTGGTGCCAGACGGGCCAGTCTGAGTATTTCACAATCTGCTCAGTTACTGGGATTTTCACGCACAACCATTTCTAGGGGTTACAAAGAATGGTGTGAAAAGGGAAAAACATCCAGTATGCGGCAGTCCTGTGGGCGAAAATGCCTTGTTGATGCTAGAGGTCAGAGGAGAATGGGCCGAATGATTCAAGCTGAAAAGAGCAACTTTGACTGAAATAACCACTTGTTACAACCGAGGTATGCAGCAAAGCATTTGTGAAGCCACAACATACACAACCTTGAGGCGGATGGGCTACAACAGCAGAAGACCCCACCGGGTACCACTCATCTCCACTACAAATAGGAAAAAGAGGCTACAATTTGCACGAGCTCACCAAAATTGTACAGTTGAAGACTGGAAAAATGTTGCCTGGTCTGATGAGTCTCGATTTCTGTTGAGACTTTCAGATGGTAGATTCAGAATTTGGCGTAAACAGAATGAGAACATGGATCCATCATGCCTTGTTACCACTGTGCAGGCTGGTGGTGGTGGTGGTGTAATGGTGTGGGGGATGTTTTCTTGGCACACTTTAGGCCCCTTAGTGCCAATTGGGCATCGTTTAAATGCCACGGCCTACCTGAGCATTGTTTCTGACCATGTCCATCCCTTTATGACCACCATGTACCCATCCTCTGATGGCTACTTCCAGCAGGATAATGCACCATGTCACAAAGCTTGAATCATTTCAAATTGGTTTCTTGAACATTACAATGAGTTCACTGTACTAAACTGGCCCCCACAGTCACCAGATCTCAACCCAATAGAGTATCTTTGGGATGTGGTGGAACGGGAGCTTCGTGCCCTGGATGTGCATCCCACAAATCTCCATCAACTGCAAGATGCTATCCTATCAATATGGGCCAACATTTCTAAACAATGCTTTCAGCACCTTGTTGAATCAATGCCACATAGAATTAAGGCAGTTCTGAAGGCCAAAGGGGGTCAAACACAGTATTTAGTATGGTGTTCCTAATAATCCTTTAGGTGAGTGTATATATACACCGATCAGGAATAACACTGATTATCTCTTCATCACGGCACCTGTTAGTGGGTGGGATATATTAGGCAGCAAGTGAACATTTTGTCCTCAAAGTTGATGTGTTAGAAGCAGGAAAAATGGGCAAGCGTAAGGATTTGAGCGAGTTTGACAAGGGACAAATTGTGAGCATCTCCAAAACGGCAGCTCTTGAGGGGTGTTCCCGGTCTGTAGTGGTCAGTATCCATCAAAAGTGGTCCAAGGAAGGAACAGTGGTGAGCCGGCGACAGGGTCATGGGTGGCCAAGGCTCATTAATGCACGTGGGGAGCGAAGGCTGGCCCGTGTGGTCCGATCAAACAGATGAGCTACTGTATCTCAAATTGCTCAAGAAATTAATGCTGGTTCTGATAGAAAGGTGTCAGAATACACAGTGCATCGCAGTTTGTTGCATATGGGGCTGAATAGCCACAGACCATTCAGGGTGCCCATGCTGACCCGTCCACCGCCGAAAGCACCAACAGTGAGCATCAGAACTGGACCACGGAGCAATGGAAGAAGGTGGGCTGGTCTGATGAATCACGTTTTCTTTTACATCAAGTGGATGGCCTGGTGCTTGTGCGTCGCTTACCTGGGGAACACACGGCACCAGGATGCACTATGAGAAAAAGGCAAGCCGGCGGATGTAGTGTGATGCTTTGGGCAATGTTCTGCTGGGAAACTGCTGGGTCCTGCCATCCATTTGGATGTTACTTTGACACGTACAACCTAAGCATTTTTGCAGACCATGTACACCCTTTCAGGGAAATGGTATTCCTTGGTGAATGTGGCCTCTTTCAACAGGATAATGCGCCCCGGCCACAAAGCAAAAATAGTTCGAGGAGCACAACAACGACTTTGAGGTGTTGACTTACCCAGATCTCAATCCAATTGAGCATCTGTGGGATGTGCTGAATAAACAAGTCGGATCCTTGGAGGACCCACCTTGCAACTTAAAGGATCTGCTGCTAACATCTTGGTGCCAGATACCACAGCACACCTTCAGGGGTCTAGTGGAGTCCATGCATCAATGGGACAGGGGCTGTTTTGGCAGCAAAAGCAAAATTCAACAAAATATTGTCATAATGTTATGCCTAATCGGTGTATGTATATATATATATATATATATATATATATATATATATATATATATATATATATATATATATATATATATATATATATATATATATATATATATATATATATATATAAAAGTAAAAAAAAAGCAGTTTCCAGTGTAAAAAACTATAATTACAAATTATACAGGGTAAAGATTACGATAAAAATGGCATAAATATAATTGATAGTAGATCTTGATTAAATATTGGTTGACGCCTTTGATCGGTTAATCTGTCTGATTAGGCCTCTTCTACCCCTTTGAGTTTGTCCAATTGAAGATTCTACACATGAAAATGCATTACAAAAGAACTACGAATTTACTTCAGGCAAAATGTACAATTCACCACCCATGGTTTGTTTCTCATATCTGATAATGTTGCCCTGAGAATTTTTTGCTGTTTACAGAGCCCAGGGAATTTACAGAGACAGGTGTGATTTCTCAGGACGCCTGTTTCAGTGATGTCTGACAGGTAATAGGGACATATTAGGCAAAGGCTGTTTGCACTCTGTTGCCTTTTAATTAAATAGAAAGTGAAGACAAAAACCAATGGTAAGAAGAGTGGGGGTTTGTCGAAAATGTTCACAAGCCAAATTCAAACTCTCACAGTCCACACAAAATGTAACCTCCAGGCCACTTCTCTGACTAAATTTTTGTTGATTTGTCTGGTGCAAACAGCTGTGCTGTGTACCCCAAATAATGATTAATAAAATATTGACTCAATTCTCCATGTTTTGCTTCAGTCAAAATTTTGTTGGCAATTTGTTTCATTTCTATGAATTACTTCAAACTGTCTAATTCAGTGAATCTGAATGATTTGCATCACCGCTCAAAAATGATTTTATTTTCCTTGACTTAAAAATAACGTGATTTTAATTTGCTATATTGCCCAGCCCTTGTATGTACAGTATGGAGAGAAGCCAAATATCAGTGTGCAGCACCATATGACCATTAGTTAGCCATTAATAGCACCTGACCGACCTTTGGAAAGAAAGCCGAGATATAGCATACGGAGGGGCACTTAGTTTATTTTTATCCCAAAAAGGAAACGCATGATGCACATATTGCTGTTCATTCCCAGGCGAAAAATATGTACTGTTAAACGCATTAAAAATGTACTTGAGTATGTTTTAGTACAATTCAAAGATACTATTTTAATACATTTAATAGTATGTCTTTTTCACCTGGGTTATAAGCCATATCAAATCTACACACGTGTAGTGTATCTTATTTGACATTTTACTACCTTTTTTCTAGTCTCAGCTTTTCAGGCTGAAATGTCCATACACTCTGATATTTTAGCTTTTAGTAGCTGTTGGGTTAAAGACATCAAATCTTTGAAATATATTCAGATTTTTTTAGGCAGTTGGTAGCAGGTAAACTAGATAACCAATTATCGTAGCATCATCTATTTCAGATAAACTCAACACAAAAACAATGGTGGTTTACAATTTTAGACACAATCTTTATACCCTCTGGTGCTCTTCACGTGGCTGTCAAAAATGACCAAAACTTTTTTATTTCAATGAAATGAATACACTTTATTTTAGTATTATATTTTATTTCATATTTTGTATTTTTAGTGGATTTTATGGTACTTAATTATATTTTTGTAGTAGTTATAATCCATTTTTTGAGAATTGTATGTTTATTATGACATTTAAAAATAATTAAATATTTATTTTCCAAATCATGTTTTACTCTGGAACTGCGAGAAAATCTAAACAAGTTGTATTTCAAATTTGTAGTTGATATTTTAGTTGAGTTTTGATGAGCTGGTGTTCTGACGTGGAACCTGGAAGCACTGTACTGTTTACTACATGAATAGCGTATGAGAATGACATCGAAGAGAAGAGATTGTTGAATAAAGTTTTTTGTGCACAAAAAAAAGTATTCTTGTCGCTTCACAACATTAAAGGGTTACTTCAGTGATTTAGCATTAGGCTATCGGGGGCAGTCGTGCCTAATGGTTAGAGAGCCGGACTTGTAACTGGAAGGTTGTGAGTTCGAGTCTCAGGTCCGGCAGGAATTGTTGGTGGGGGGAGTGAATAACCAGCACCCTCCTCCACCCTCAATACCACGACTGAGGTGAGACCCTTGAGCAAGGCACCAAACCCCCAACTGCTCCCCGGGTGCCGCAGCAATATGGCTGCCTACTGCTCCGGGTGTGTGTTCACGGTGTGTGTGTTCACTACTGTGTGTGTGCACTTGGATGGGTTAAATGCAGAGCACAAATTCCAAGTATGGGTCACCCATACATGTCATACATGTCACTTACTTGTCATACATGAAGTGACATACATGTCACTTCACTTCACTTTGTATCAGTAGAAACCCGGTAGTATATTCAAATTATGGTACTTTCCATAATATTTCCATAATTATTCAAGAATTATGCATTTTATTTCTGGAAAAAATCCTCTGATGACGCAAATATCGTAATTTTGCATCATCAGAGGATTTTTTGGCCAGAGACTAAAGACTACAGCCACTAGATCGAGCTGTCCCATAGGGGAGAGATCTCACGCACAGAATGTAAGACACAGACGGCCGCACAGACATTCATAACGGGGCGATGCAGAGAAAAGTGAGTGTTTCAACTTTTAAATGAATTCCTGTGATAGTTTAGCTTCCATATGCGATCTGAAAACGTGCCAGACTGGCGCTTAACGTTACCTCAGCTCTGCTCAGCTCTTCGTGATGAATGAAATCTGACTCCTACTCCATATGTGCCGTGACTTTCGTTCGGCTCACTCACACTTTATTGAAAAGACACGTTCAGTTTAATTGTAGTGTTTATTCTCTAACTGAACGAAATTATTGTATTAGAAGATCAAAACGACGGTGTACGGAGTGGCCTCGTAGGGCAGCGAAGCAAGTGCATTCTGGGAGTTGTTGTCTTTCATCCACATGAGATGGCTTTTCTCAGTCTAGAAGGCACCAAATTCAAAAATAATTTCACATTTCTACTGCATAAATGACCCAGTTTAAATACCCATTCATCTTCCCAGTGCTGAAGTACCCTTTAAGGTTGAACCACTGTAGTCACATGGACTATTTTAATGGTCTTTACTACCTTTCTGGGCCTTAAAGGTTGCAATGACATTGCTGCCTATGGCTGGTTCAGAAACATCAAAAATATCTTAATTTGTGTTCCGAAGAAGAACGAAGACATGACCCCTTTAAGTGAGATTTTGTTTGGGCACAGTACCACAAGTTTCCACTTGATGTAATTTGTTTCCCATTAAATTCTTATTTTTTAATCGCAAGGAGTACAAGTGTGACTAGTAAAACATTTTTTTTTTTTTTTTGTAAAAAAGAAGTAAAACATTCTAAAAAAAAAAAAAAAAAAAAAAATTGGGTCAAAAAATTACTGAAGGACACCAGAAGTTTAAAGGGGCTATATGCGTTTTTCTAAAATTTAAACTCACGACTGACACCTGTGGCCAAAAAACAGAACTGCTCTTATTTTCTGCTCGCTCTCGCAGTGGTGGTGACGTCACATCCGCAGACAGCGCGGGAAAAAACGACCCGCCAGAAAATAGGAAAAATAGGATACAGGCTTATAGGTGCACCCACTGTGAGCGGACAAGGTGTCAGTATGCTCATCAGGAGATGTTTGACTCATAAATGGTAAAATAAAAAGGTTATTGTTACGTTTATTTTGGGGAAAAAGTTGCATATAGCCCCTTTAAACTACAGAAAAAGCTGTAATCTGGACCAGACTCTATATCCCATTAGTCAAATGTCTGGCTATGCAAGACTTCTTTTTCTAATTCATCTTCAACTGAACACTGATAACATCACACAATTCCAGTTTCAGAGATCACAGCATGTTTGTCCTCCAAAGCCCATTCACACCATGGCTCACAGCCAGGTCTCCCCGCTGCAGGGGTTCAGGAATCCCCACAGAAACATCTCAAAACAGCAGTCTCCCCATCACTATGGGAACAGCTGAGAGATCCACTAAAGGTGTCTCTTCGTCCCTGAACCCATTTAGTCCAGCCAATTGAATCTCTTGAAATGCCTTTTAGGGCTGACATTCACACCGAGCACCTAATTTGGTTTGCTCAAGGGGAAACCCAATGGTTTCCTCTCAATGTCTCTGTATCTCTATATGGATATTGTACACTAAATAAAAATTATACTTTAATTTTCATGTTTATCACTGTAATGCTGCTTTGAAACAATCTGTATTGTGAAAAGCACTACAGTGTTTCCCCTACAATGTATTCACAGCGGCGCAGCGCCGCCGCTGGATTTTCAGCGCCAATGCAAAATCTTCACATGATCAGTAATATCACGACATTCACTTACACACTGTAAAGGAGAGAGAGAGAGATTGACGATGGCCAGAGAACTAAACAAAAATGTAGTCTGCTTACACTTTCACAATATCACAGGGCTGTAATATTAATCTTATTTTCGCTTCCAAGGATTAAAAAAAGAAGATATGAGGTAAAACTATTATAAACTATGCTCGCGCATCGTCTAGCACAACTTCCTTCCCTTCACAGCGCGCGCTGTCATTTCTCCACAAACATGTATTTAACGTCAAATTCAGCACAATCCGTGATTGTTGTCAAATGCGCACTCCACTTTGGCTAAATTGCAGAACGTGTTTGATTAAATGAAAAGCTCAATAATCCGCGCAATAGACGCTGTTTCCAAATTCAAGGCGGGTGTGTGTGTGTGTGTGTACGCACGCTGCGAAACGGACCGACTTGCACATATCATATATGCTTCGTGTGCGCGACTAAACCATCAAATACACAACAAAATAGCCTATATCTCAAAATGACAGGCTTGGAGAGTATTCACTTAAACACAGTTTAGCTTAAATGGGCGTAAAGGGGAGAATGATTTTAGATCTGCGTCTTAAAGGGGCAGCATCTAATAAACCTGGTGACGATTGAGCCATAATGTGAATCAAAACAACAATATATATATATATATATATTCGATTAATAAAAACGTAAGGTAAAAAAAAACATCATGTAATAATATTTCACAATATTAGGCTACTGTTTTTTCCGGTATTTTTAATTAAATAAATGCAGGCTTGATAAGCATGAGACTTTTTGCAAAAACATAAAATAGTATCCAAATTTTTCCAGTATTTTTTTTTTTTTTTTTAGATATTGCCCCTTTCTTACATTTGAGCCCTTGCCCCTTAGGAACTTTCTGAACGTCGCTGCAGGTTATTGAAGTAAAATAGGCTATAAGCTAGTCACCTTTTAAACTAATGAAAAGCTTAATTTGGTTTTTAATGTTCAAAATGTCTATTTCTATCCACAAAACTTGCCAGAAGTCATGGTTTAAGGGTTTTTTTTTTTTATTCCGGAGGTGCATGCCCCCGGACCCCCCGACGAGCGGCTAACCTCCGGCACGTAACAGCACCGCTGCTGGAAAAAATTCTAGGGGAAACACTGCACTATATACGTAAGGTGACTTGACTCTAATACTCTAATTTGTTACAGAAAAGTGAGAAGTTTTCTCACATTATATTTAAGGTTTGATTAAAACTTTAACTTTGATTTAAAGGGGTCATGAATTGAGAAATAAAATATTCTTTGAGATTTTTCTTTTGACATATAAGAGGTCATCACACTAAATGGACTGCGTTTATATAGCGCTTTTAACAGATCTACGGCCATTCAAAGCGCTTTACATTTGCCTCACATTCACCCATTCATACACGGTGTCAGCCATGCAAGGCGCCATCCAGCTCGTCGGGAGCAGCTGGGGATAGGTGTCTTGCTCATGGACACCTCGGCACTTGGCCAGGTGGAACCAGGGATCGAACCACCAACCTTCCAGTTTGTAGACAACCTACATGAACCACTGAGCCACTGCCGCCCACTATAAGAATATCCTGTAAGTTCAGAACTGAAAACGGCCTTGTTAGTCCAAAAACAGATTTTATTATTAACCATGCCCAACGAACGATTCGTTCGGGAATAAGCCTATTTATGACGTCATTGATAAGTGAAAGAACGCCTCTGTAGAAGAAAATCAACACCTACTTCATCACTGCAACTTTGGCCCCGCCCACTGGAGTGTTAGTGAAATGATGAGGAGAGAACAAAGGAGCGACACAAGATCATTGGACTTAAAATAACATTACCTTCCAAAGGATCCTAATGCTAGGAATGTGGTTATTTATTTTCAACTTTGTGAATGTCTCATTTGAGCATTATTTATTTGTATTCGGATTTCACTTTGGATTCTTTGGTAAATCAGTCGCAATTTCAGCATGCTTTGCAAACAGACTTTTATATATATGGACTTGACAGTAAGGCCACAACATGTAAGTAACGGTGTTAATTCTAATGCCTGATCTGTGACCAGTGATTTGTGATGATATACAGTGATATGTAATGATTCATGCACAGTCAGATGTGCTTTCTCTACGCGTCGGTAAATCAAACAATGCAGTTCATGACCCCTTTAATATTAATACAAATACAGTGTCTAGATTAATAGTCCAACTATAAAAATCTTTTCAAATAAGAGCAATATCAAGATGTAATTCCTTGTGAATCTGGGCCATTAACAGCTGTAGTCAGCTTGACAGTAACATAATCTCATAATCCAAAATGAATAATGGGATTTATGTTACACCTACAGCATTAATGAATATAACATATTAGTAAACCAACATAAAAAAAGTTCTCTCTTACAATGTTCAAGCTAAATATCCTCCGTTACTTTATTGTACCTAAAGGGAAATTCATTTTGGAATCCAATGAAAAGTCTAGAAATAATTTAAAAAGTTAAATAACTAAGATTTATTCGCTATGATTAAGCACCTGATTCTTTAGCTTCAGACTATAAATCCATCCAGTCAGAGGATATAAAACTTCCCCTCCCTCTTGCAGCATCATCTCTTCTCTTCTGTGATGATACGGTGCAAGGGTGAAACAACCTGTCACTCACATAGGATCGACCAATAGCAAACCACAACCATACAATCAATTCCCTATGGACAAAATTAACTCCCGCCCAAAAAAATGTTCTTGTTCGAGAAACTGTTTCATTCAGATAAATGTTACAACAGGGAGGAAAAGATGATCGCAAATTCCGTGTCATGGCGGTTTTAAAGATTGTGAACAATACATCTGCGTATGTTTCTTTTTTTTTTTTTTTATCTGACCTCGTAATGTCTAATCAAAATGTCATAACTGGACCTTCTGGTGAAATTTCTTTCAGGTAAAGTATGCAGGATTTCTCCAGTCATTTAGGAGCCGTTTACACTACACCAGTAAAAAAAAAATGCAGTTAATTTACAAGACAACAGCGTTTTAGGGGGCCTGAAAAATGCAAACTTGTGAAAACAGGTTTCATAGTGCAAGTTTTTGAATAATGATAATATCGTTATCACCCGTTGTGTAAACTACAAAAACGTGAATTTGTCAAAATGGTCCGTATAATGTGTTCAGTGTATAGGCTTTACAAAGTGACTGCCAACTATTGGCCTGGTAGCAGAATACACTGTTTTTACCACTTAAACTCCACC
Source organism: Romanogobio albipinnatus (assembly GCA_023566225.1). NCBI lineage: Eukaryota > Metazoa > Chordata > Actinopteri > Cypriniformes > Gobionidae > Romanogobio > Romanogobio albipinnatus. The sequence continues at coordinate 21,203,831 of CM042256.1, read as the reverse complement.
TCTGTAAGCTTGCTTTCATCTGTGACACGCCCACATCTCAACATCCAATCAACACCCGATGCATAGAACCAAGTCCTTGCTCAACATTTCTCTCTTTTTTGATAATTCGTTACAATCAGATGTACATCACAATATGAAAGAAAACATCTGTCACTACTTCCGTTGCATTGTAACTACATATTAGACAACCAAATTTTCACAAACAACTTGAGGAACTGAAGCAAATCACCAGGACTACCTCCTTCCATACACTGTTATGAATATATCTCCCTCTGGTGGCAAGATGAAGCCTATTCCAGAACAGTGTGACATTTACACCAAGCAATCCAAAGCCAAAAATTTAATATACTACTAATATAACTTGAGAAAGTCCTGCAAGCACACAACCTGGATACTGCCAATTTTTCTACATAAGTACTTTTTTAATTTAACCACCTGAGACGCATGAATTTGCAACTTAATTCTGGGCAATTTTACAGAATTCCCAGCTAACAGGCAGTGCTAATTTTCAGTCAGCAAATTTGGATTTAGTTTTAGTCATAGTCTTTTGACTAAAATGGCATTTAGTTTTAGTCCTATTTTAGTCATCGGAATTGTTTTGGTTTTGAACATGCGATACAGATTGGATCACTTCGTCCTTACCCTAACATTTTCGTCTTGTTTTTATTGGTTGTCAAAAATTTCAATATATTTGTCATTCAAAACTGACTTTATTTAGTTCTCGCTTCATTTTCCTAAGTGAAAAAATTTGAGAAAATTATATGTCGATTAAATTAACACTGCTAACAGGAAACATTCTCAGAGCTTTAGCTAACATTCTGGCAAGGTTTTCTCATAGTTTTTCCAATAACATTAATTGAAGGTTCGTTCAAGTTCGGTCTTTAATAATGTTCTCAAAACGTTAGCACAAAAACATTACCTGAAAATTTTACCTGAAACATTTAGTCGGATGCAAGTCCCCATGAAATCAAACCTGAAGTTAATGTTTAAAGGGTAACTTCAGTGATTTAGCATTAGGCTTTGTATCAGTAGAAACCCAGTAGAAAATTCAAATTATGGTACTTTCCCTCCTCATATCCCCCTGAGACGAGAGAATTATGAATAATTATTAGGAATTATTAAATATCGTCATTTTGCGTCATCTGAGGATTTTTTGGCCAGAGGCTAAAGACTACAGCCACTAGATGAAGCTGTTCCGCATGTTATCAACCCGCCCATAGGGGAGAGATCTCACGCACAGAATGTAAGACAGACGGCCGTACGAGCATTCACAACGGTGCGATGCAGAGAAAAGTGAGTGTTTCAACTTTTCAATGAATTCCTGTGATAGTTTAGCTTCCATATGCGATCTGAAAACGTGCCAGACTGGCGCTTAACGTTACCTCAGCTCTTCGTGATGAATGAAATCTGACAGTGCTGCGTCTGTGCCGTGACTTTCGTTCAGCTCACTCACACGTTATTGAAAAGACACGTTTAGTTTAATTGTAGTGTTTATTCTCTAACTGAACGAAATTATTGTATTAGAAGATCAAAACGACGGTGTACGGAGTGGCCTCGTAGGGCAGTGAAGCAAGTGCATTCTGGGAGTTGTTGTCTTTCATCCACATGAGACAAAAATACATTTTCTGTCTTTTCTCAGTCTAGAAGGCACCAAATTAAAAAATAATTTCACATTTCTACTACATAAATGACCCAGTTTAAATACAAAGCTTAATGCTAAATCACTGAAGTAATAGTGTGCTCCAAAACTTTCCAAATTTCGTATTTAGAACGTATAAGCATTCAAAACTTCCGCCAACATTGATTTTGATGACATCACTGCACTTCAGCTTCTCATCAGATTTTCTGTCCAATCAAATGCTCTATAGAATCTGAAGTGTCCCACCCCCTACACATAAATAGTCGCTGAAGCTGCGGCTAAATCCGTCACTTTTTCACGCAATTACTACAGTTTTCTACATGGTGAATGGCACATAGTGCACTATGCAAGGGATAGGGAAAGATTCAGACAGTGTAAATGTGCTTTCCATTAAGGCAAATAAAGTCTGGTTTCACGTCAGTGTCACGCGAACCGCCGCAGAGACACAATAGCACAGAGAGGATCACATGAACGAGTTGGCTCATACCAACGTATCAGACTATTTGTATTCTGCACAAAATGCTATATTTTAAAGCGATATGGAGGAGATTAGGAGGAGAAACGGTTAGAGAGGAAAGAGCAGCTTTACTGAGCTCACCGGCAGGGTTGCTAGGTTTTCACAACAAAAACAGGCCTATTGCTACTCAAAACTAGCCCAAAACAAGCTCAATCACGTATCAGGGTGGTCCCCCGGTAAAAAGAATCACGTTCCAGGGGTAAAATCTTTGTTTTTTGGTTGGGTTGCCCTGCTAAAATTTGCATTCCTGGGGCTAAATTAGGCCTGTGCGATTAAACGAAATCGTAATAAAATTGCTATCTGAGCATAAAACAGAAAGCACGAATTTTCCACCATCCTGTTGCATCTAAAAACGCGTGAAAAATGCCTTCTATTTTCAAAAAGCGACCGGAAGTGTGCGCTCCCGTCCGGCGGTGTCTGACGCTGCTAAGAAATCATGAGCCGCGTTCTCCATGAAGACGAGGAAGTTTCAGCAACAGATAAATGGATTTCCAGCCCTTGCATGCGCTCTGCTACTAGATATATTTATGAAGATGAGGAACAGTACAGCTTTCATAAGCTGTTCATCCATTTTAGCTGATCTTTCAGTGTTGTTACGGAAAGGGTGAAGTTGGTTCTTGTCGCATGACCTGGGTTGCGCTTGCTGCATTCTGAAAAGTAGATTTTTTTTTCATCTAGCTGCAGCGTGGACTCACCTGGAAAAAATATGCATGCGTCTACATTTAAAATAATGAACTTGAGAGTGCAAAAGACTCGACATGTGATCTGTGGAATCTGAACGCAGCGCGCCTTAATTTAGCATGTTTACAATTACAACATAAAAGAAAGCACAGAAACGGGGAAGGTGAATTCAGGGCAGGATAAGGACCAAATAAAGGAAAGATGATGTATCAGAGCCAGGTAATTTGGGAGACCTGTCAAACTTTCACTGCGGCAAAACAGAGTATTAAGGTCCATTCACACAGAATGCATTTTTGAGGTTAAAAACACGAAACACTGGTCTAAAGTACCACATAGAGCGTTGTGTCATGTGCGAGATGTTGCAAAAGATGCGCAAAAGATGTATACAAAAATGTACACGCACTTGCGAACTGCACAACATACGAAAGGAGTTCAAAAAGGCATGAAGAAATAACTAACGTCACAATATAATTTATGCAAAGATATTGTGCCCACAAATATTGGCAATAAAGCCAACTTCCAAAAACATTATACACACAAGTATGTGGGCGTGTCAGCAGGGAAAACCGCAGACTTGGCAACACTGCTCACCAGCGAACTTTGATATAAACAGAATGCTATTGGCTATTTTAAAAAAGGGGAGGAGCTGTTCGATATGTCCCGCCCTGTCTTCCTGTTTCAGTGGAAATTACATCAACACATTTGAAAAATGCTGCATGTTTCAAGGCACTTCAGTGAGCCTTTAATGTTACTAGCCCACTTGTTTCAGAATGTTCAGAGAACATTCAAAAGATATTTTATAACTTAATGGAGACGTTAGCAAAACGTTCAAAACGTTCTCATATTTTTGTTAGCTGCATTGTGCCTGCTCGCCACTACCAATCAAAATGGACTAGTGTTGTCAAAAATATCGATATTTCGATATGTATACGAAACAATATCTGAAACAATACGATACTCCTTTTCAACAGTATCGATACCAGCCGTGCTCTCCTCTCATTCAGTCCGATTAACCCTCTGAACACGGACAGCGTCTTAGTGTTGGTGTGACTGGTCTGAATTTCGCGCGGGATTGCACATCTACTCATTCCCGCAGATTCCACACTCGCATCTGAAGCACACACACACATACCGTAATAAAGCCGCCTCTGACATACAAGTGCAAAAATGAGCCCCTTTTTCCATCTTATTAATGGTCAAATACACTCAAAAAATGTCTCAATGCCCATCTTGGTGAGTATTAACACAAACACAGTCGTAAACAGTTCAGGAAGAATGTGTAGCAGGAACAATGTTTGGGATCCATGCGTGCGTCGGGACTTAAAGGGACAGCAGTTATTTGTTATTAACACTACAAAAAGACAAACGATCACTTGCTGCTCTTGACTGATTAACTTGTGTAAATCTAATGGATTCATCTGTATTACATTTTTTACAATAAAGATTATCCAATGTTATTTTAAATTTGATTACTTTGTTTTGTTTTTAAATTCAGTTTCTTACCTGAATACTGTTAGACCTACAGTCTAATTTATTTGGGCTATTGTTTGTAATTTGTTTATTTATTCTTATTTTATTACTGTTTAATTGTCTTTTTAAATTCAATTTGAAATCAAGCTTCCTTGTGCTTTATGTAAGCTATTGCAACAAAATTAGTTAGCAAATATTTGTGAGATAATTGTAATGGTAATTGATCAACGTTTATATATGAGGAAAAAGCTTAAAAGCTTTATCATATAAAGTGATCTTTTCTGAAGAAATGTTTAATTGCCTAGACTTTCAATAGACGGACAAAAACTAAATTATATTAAAAATATCTATTTGTCAGTATATAAGCGTTTTTTTCCCCGTGGTATCGAAAATGGTATTGAATATCGATACTTTTTTAGGTATCGTATCAAAGTTAGAAATTCCAATATCGTGACAACACTAAAATGGACTGTGTCCTAGCTGAACTTTTGCCCTGTTCTATAGTTTCCTCGTCACTGCACCCGTTCCGCTTATCTGTCTGTCCATGATAAAAGTCTCTCGACCTACAATACCAGAGTACAAAATAGTCCTGCACTAACTAAACAACTGCTGTAGAGATGAATGGGACAAGTCACAACTCAAAATATCTGAAAACAGCACCATCTAGTGGGTCAATCACAAACTGCCACAATCTTCACTGACAGAAGACATGCCTGGAAAATGGGAAAACAATTGAATGAAACCATCAGATGATGAGTTACCAAAACGATGACATAGCTTTATTCTTTTTTTTATTAAACTGAACTAAACATTGACCACACTTGTTTAACATTACAACATGGAGTCAGTAAGGCAGATGTTGATTTTTCAAATGTGCTTCGAGATCTCAAGAAAATGCTGAGCCAGGATGAATGGGTTGAAATAAAATGGATTCTGAGATATTCTCTTCACTCCTCCTCATAGAAACAAATGAACTGTTATAAATCAATCTATATGCTTTCACAAATTTTTGACATAAGGATTGCTCCTGGATCTAGTTTATGAATATTGATGGATTGTGTAGAATAGCTCTACTGCCGAATATATAATCAGCATCAGATCAAAAAACATATCTGAGCATGTTCAGGATAACCTCCGATGACATCAGCCTCCCTCGTCTCCATAGAAACAGCAGCAAGGCTCTCAAAATATTCACTGGTACATTGAAGTAAACTACAGCCATGCAGGACACTGTGGGTTGATGCATGGTAGGCTGGGCTGGGCAGCTTGCCATCAATCATATGTGGGTTTAAGATTTTTTTTTAATTTTTTTTATTGCATGAGGTGGTTCATCGGTAACCTTGAGATTAGTTGAACCCTGACAGAGAGGGGTGGGTTAACACTGGGCGTCCCAAGAACTGACAGAAGCACCAGACACAGTCCAGTTGATCTCTGATGTTCCAAATCATGCATAGGATCATAATAATGGTAAAGACATTCACCGCCAAACACAAGACAATCATCACAATTTAACTTTACAATGAATAAAGTAAATGGCATGGAGAGAACACTATGAAAAGAAAATGACTTCTACATGAGTGATTCTTTGATGGTTTGGGCATGTCAGATTTCAAACTAATCCACCCCACCTAGAACAAACTTCAAGTAACAGTTCACCCAAAAATGAAAATAATTTTCACCCTCATTGCTATAATTTTCTGAGAATGTCACTTGCTTTCCTCTGCTGAAGTTGCCCCATTTGACTTTCTTTCTTAGGTGTTACACAAAATGAGTTCAAAAGCCTCAAAAAGTGATATAATTTATTCCTGTGATCACAGCTACATTTTCAGCATTATTACTCCAGTCTTCAGTATCCGTCAGAAATCATTCTAATATGCTGATTTGCTGCTCTTATTATTATCAATGTTGAAAATGCACTCACTGGTCACTTTATTAGGTACCTATGATTAGGTATCTATGATCTATTCAAAGGCTCTATCCCTTTATGACCACAGTGTACCCACCTTCTGATGGCTACTTCCAGCAGGATAATGCACCATGTCAGAAAGTTCAAATCATCTCAAACTGGTTTCTTGAACATGATCATTTCCCTATACTCAAATGGCCTCCACAGTCACCAGATCTCAATCCAATAGAGCACTTTTGGGATGTGGTGGAATGGGAGATTCACATCATGGATGTGCAGCCACCAAATCTGCAGCAACTCTGTGATGCTAGTGTTTTTTGCTAGTTTTAGCCCCACAGTTATCATTTTCATATCCTGCGACACATTGTTTAAATAGCAAATGCACTCCCATGGTCATGCTGGTCTGAAAACGAGGTGTGTTCAGGGGCATAGTTGGCGTGTTGCTATTTTGAGGCAACTGAAATAGACTGCACCATTGACCAACTAAATCTGGTCTAAAGTCAATGGCGCAATATTTTTTGTTATTTAACGGGCGTGTTAGTAATATGCACCTATAGGCAGGTGCACAAGCCACAAACACTCTGCTTATTACACACACAGGGATGCGCAGCATCACACAAACATTTTTAATAGAGATGTTCCGATACCCCTTTTCCCTTCCTGATACCGATTCCGATATCTGGGCTCAGGGTATCGGCCGATACCGAGTACTGATCCGATACCTAGGTGTGTATTTGCATGTACAGCTATATATACCACTAGGCCTGTATGAATTGCTAGAATTATTTTATGGTGTGCTTCAGACTTATCCCTTAATAAAACATGAACAAATACATAAGAGTGAACTACTGTATTTATCACAGTATTTTTATTATCTGACATGCATCTGACAGTAATATTATTTATTTTTCTTAAGCGAAAAAGAACTTCAAATGCAGCCACAAATCTAACACTGCAAACTGAAAAAGGTATTTTAGTTGTACAATATAACTGTATAAAAAACAGTGCAACAAATAAATGTAGGAATATAAAAAATTATATATTAATCAGAAAATAATCTCTTTACAACCTTCTAGGCATAATTATTAGTAGTAGTAGAGACGTAGTATTATTATTACATAGAGACATAGCTAAATCTATACAGTAGCCTAGTATATTCTGAAAATGTCTTCACGTTAAACCAAACTTTTATTTACCTTTAACACCTTTGAGTGTCTGTGTTCATTATATGACACAGTAAATTCTCATGAAGTGACGGTTTATGCGTTTGTGTCCTCATATAGTGACCATAGACTGTAAAAACGCACGTAGAGGTAGAGGTAGAGAAACTGGGGGAGGACAAAGACAGCGAGCGAGTGTCAGGCGCGTGTGTTTGCGCGGGCACCCGCCATCCACACAGAGACGAAATACTGCTAAACAGCGGACATACTGCTAATGCTTTTTCATTTCTTCTTTGTTGCTCTAAACAGTGGTTGCTTGTGGCAACACAGCACAACTTCCTGTGTTTGCAATGCATTCTGAGCAGCAAAGAAGAACCGCACAGCAGTTAGGCAAAGCTAGCGGTCATAATAACTAGGTCTTGTTTAAGAAAATGGTATCGGATCGGTACATGGGTTCAATTTCCCGTTCAAGTATTTATTCAAGTAATATTTTTAAATATTAAAAATTAAAGGATTCCTCTCTGAAGAAGTGTTCAGTCTTTCTGCTTGCAAATTCCACAATGTAAATAGCGAATCAGCCATGGTGCAAGCGCAACTGGCTTTTAAAGGGAATGGGAGATGAGACTCTGATTGGTTTATTGCACGTTACACCCACAACACACCCATGACTCTGACTTTGTATACCACAAAAGAAAGCAAGTCATACAGGTTTGGAGCAACTTGAGGGTGAGTAAATTATTTTGGGGTGAACTGTTCCTTTAAATCCACAAATAACTGCACAGCTCTCTCTGCTTGGAGTTAAAGGGACAGTTCACCCAAAATGAAAATTATGTGTAATTTACTCATCCTCATGTTGTTCCACACCTGTATCACTCTTTCTTCTGCTGAACACAAAATATATTTTGAAGAATGTTGGTAACCAGAATGTTGATGGCACCCATTGACTTCGATATTAGTATTCATTAAGTCAATGGCTACCGTCAACTGTTTGATTACCAACATTCTTTAAAATATCTTCTCTTGTGTTCAGCAGAACAAAGAAACTCATACAGGTTTGGAACAACTTAGTGTAAGTGATGACAACATTTTCATTTTTGAGTGAACTATCCCTTTAAAATGAGGGGGAAATGCCCTAAATATCACATCCTGTCTCTTACCTGGACTCTTGTCAAGGAAAAGGCAGCAATGTGTCTGCAGTATCCATGGTAACACCTGTGGCAGATGGAGAAATGAAGATGGAAATAGTACAATGGAGTAAATTTCACACAGATAGAACAAGACAATCAGTGAGTGGAGGGAAGAGGATGAACAGATGAGATAAACCATTTCACTGTGACAGGGGCCATGATAACTCAAGTTAATGGACTCATCGATCTCCTGACGTTGCATGTGCAAAAAAAGAAGAAAAAAAATGACAAACATAAGTACTCCTCCACAATCCACAGCCTGGAGATCTTTAACTCTCAACATTGCCTTACAAAACCCTCTGCATATAAATAAATACTATTCTGCACTTATTCTGATCATGTTAAAGCACTGTTTATAGCATACACATGATGTCATCACTGTTTTAGGTCAAACAAATCTTATTATGAGTATTTATGACATCTGCAGTCTTTTGAATCACACGTGAATAATTCCCATCATAAGTTAAAACTGTCGACTGGAACATCAGTAGGCTGCCGATGATTAGACTGGTATAACACTATATTATACCATCTGCAATACCTTTTTCAGAGCTGACATTGTCCAGAGATTCGTAGCATCGATTGAATGCGGCTGTTTGTAAGCACACAAGATCAGGCAGGTGCGTGTCAGTAGTCCATGGTTTTAATAAACACACACGTGTTCAGCTGCAGTCCGTTCGCATCAGCAGAATCCCCGCAGACCCTCGATCCGCATGATCCGCTCGCTTAACCCATAAAGTGCGTTATCATAACTAATGTCTACATCTGATTATGAAAAAGAAATCGAGCTTATAAAGAAGCAAGGGGGTCATGGAGGAGAGACATTCAAATAAAGCGTCATTGCGATAAATCACTTGACAACTTTTGAGACGTTTCGTCCACTAGGGGGAGCCATAGATAGATAGATAGATAGATAGATAGATAGATAGATAGATAGATAGATAGATAGATAGATAGATAGATAGATAGATAGATAGATAGATAGATAGATAGATAGATAGATAGATAGATAGATAGATAGATAGATAGATAGATAGATATTACTTTTGACTTGTTTAACACATTTCCAATTTGAATGGTCAATATCACTAACATCTCATGTGTTGTTATCTTTTAATTAAAAAAAGGGACAATAATTTTTTTTATGTATTTTTGTTGTTGTTGTGGGTTCCCTATATTATTAACATTAATAATTGTTATGATTTAGTTTGATTATTAGGATTTTTGGTCTGGATTTAATACAATTCATGTCATTAACAGTTACTTTTTTTTACTTCAAATGTTTTGTTCAATGTTACGTTTGTGCTTGAAAATGAGTTACTATCCTTAATTGGTCTTGTTATTTAGCTTTTTAGGCTTATTCTAAGCAGAGCGTATGTGTATTCTGCACATGTATTTTTTGCAAGTGTTAACTTAATTGTAAAGTTTTCTATAGCTTTGTGACTGGAACTTTTGAGGACAAAACAATCCCGCACTCTGTGAGGCTCTGTTATAAAACACATACAAACAGTATTACTTTAATTTAACAAGTTAGTATGTTACTACCTTGAAAGCAAAGACGATGTTTCTTTTGATATTTGACGATAATGGCGCTCTGCTCTCATATTGGTTACGTTTGTTATGAAGTAGGGAGCTGCGCGCGAGAGCGACCAAGTAGAGGGGGGGGGGGGGCAATCTGAGGGCTGTCCCCCCCCCTAAAAACCATGCTGAGTATTGTAAATAATATAACAATATATACTTAAAATAAATGTGTAAGTTGTAAAACAATACAAACGCAAACGGGACAAAAAAAATGCGTTTTAAGTTTAGAAACATTTTGAGTCCCCCCTCCCCCCTTGCCTCACATAGGTTTGATCCACCGTGCATCTCAACTAACGTTACATAGAACGTAGAAAAACTACCACAGTGGTAACCACACAAGTTTGGGGAGAGAACAAGGCTCTTCAGACAGCAGTTGTGAAACACCAGTAAGTAGCTGTCAAGGCAATTTTATTCACTTTAAACGTCAGATGAAGTGATTCTTTTCTCTTTAATAGAGATTAGATAAAACACTGTTAACATCCCTTGCCCACCGCCGCACCGCCCGCTCCGCTGTATAGTAATAACATCATTTAGTTCAGTTAGAGAACTGACAAAACAATTAAAAACTGAACGTGTCTGCTCAATACAGCACGAGCCGAACGAGCAAACAAACAGCTGACAGACAAGATTATCGAAGATTCGGTTTCAAAGCGTAAAAGCGCCTATTTAAGGGAGTGTGTACTGTTTTGTTGTTGTGTTTTTCATTACGAATAATAGGCTAATGAACCCAAAATTCAAGCAACCCGCCCCCAAATTCTAAAAATTGGCTAATTCTAAACCGAAAGTTCAGTCAGATCTGTGTAGGGTTTTGCTCAATATGATAAGTGGCAGATCAGATATAAGTGCAGTTGAATATCTAAATATCTGAATATCATAGTATAAAATACTATGTGGAGGACGCAAGATAATTTAATAATTATAATATGACTGCGTGGTGAACCTTAATCGTATTTAAACTACTATCACTTTGTGTTGTTGGGCAGATAAAATGACAGAGAAAAGAAAAACGGACATTAGATAATTTTTCAGTACACCAAAACGCCAAATAAGTACGAAATGTTTTTTTTTTTTTTTTTTGTGGTACACAAATCCTTACAAGTACGATTTTGGCTGTATTATTTGTGTCCCCTTCAAAAATTGCTCTTGAGAAATTTCATGTTTATTGTCCCCCCCAACTTTTAGATGAAATTTACGCCCCTGGTCACCGTATCTCACAGCGCCCTCTGCTGGTGAAAACAATCACTACACGATTGCTCCTATAACCAGCAGGATGCTGTATGTTGTTGGGTGCCTTTTTTGCTATATATCTGCGGGTTGTTTTGAACGAGCTGTAAAACAGGGACAGAACACCAAAAACCGGGAAAACGGGAACGTCTGGTCACCCTACTTTTGAACCATATTGATATGAAATTACAAAAGCGAAACTATTACATTCTTTCTTTATCAACAACATGAACTGCATTAAACATTATCAGTTTTCAGATTGGGGTTTGTGAAGGAACTGCAGGGTTCGTGATTTGATGAAAAGCTGATAATTATATATTTTTGTTAACGGACATTATGTTAATATAAAACTGATAATGAGCATTTTAAAACACAATATAATTCTAATTACTAGTCATTTTTGGGATCTGATTATGTAATCCAGATTATATATGTAATCAGTTAATACGCAGCACTAGATAGATAGATCATTTTTAAGTGTTTTAAAGTAATTTATTAATGTATTAACAATTTTACCATAAAGTGACTTCTCAACAGTTTGGTAGATGCCTTTACCAAAAAAAAACAAAAAAACAAATCAGTTCTATTGGGAAAAATAAAGTGTAAAGTTATTGCTCTTATTTACCGTTGTGTTTGTATATTTTGGAGAATTAAGACAATAAATATAAAATCCTGAGAGGGACAGCATTCACAAACAAAATCAGTAATTTCATGATAAGAAATATATTTCCATTGAGTAAAAAAAATGACTTTATTGGATAAATACTGTTTATATGACAATGATCGGTTTTGCAAACAGTAATGATCATAAGAATAGTGTCACAGGTTTTCATGTATAATCATATCCATATGTTGATAATATGGGCAAACGAGTCAATAATCAATGCAAACCGTATAAAAACAAACAAACAAGTCCTTCAAAAGGCCTCAACAAATGAGTTATGCTTGATAAATATGCACCTTCAACATTGGCAAAATGAATATGAACATTAAAAAGAATGTGAGGGAAAAAAACACATTTTTAAATACTAATTTCACTAAAAGAAAAGGGGAATGTAGAAGTGCACTGCTAATTGTTTACTTTTTATTCAAATATTTGTCTGTGGTCTGAGAAATTTCACTTCACCACAGCTTAAATGACCCTTGAAAGAAGTGACTAAACTCTAGATCGTATTTTGGAAACCCTGAATGTGTTTGCACTACACAATTTTTATAGTTGAAACGGTTTGGAACTTCATGAACTGGGAGTTTGGGTTGGTTCTATGAGGTCGGGATGCCACTGCCAATGGGAGGGGTGGAGAGGGGCGGCAGGAGGAGACTCTTGAGTTTCACGGACATGGCTGCGATCTCTGGGTCCTGAGTTTCATACATCTTTACCAGCCGGGCAAATTTGAGAACACCTGAAAGGCAAAATGCAGAGGTTAAAATGACAGCATTTTATTTGTGCTTGCGTGTTTGCATATTCAATCTCACCTTCTCCCTCATTGTTAAAGCCGTATGCTTTGATGACCTCCTGTTGGATCTGAGTGGCTACAGGAAGCACAAGCTGCAGCATCTTGCCCATGTCATTGCAGGCGCTTTCTCTGGCTTCCTCCATGCGGGCTGCGTTCTCAGGCACGGAGAAAGCCTGGATCACCTCACTGAGAACAACTGCAATGGATGGGAGGACAACAGTTTGGCTGAGTCCAGCGGGACAACCTGTCCTAAGCCTAGTCCCAGACTAAAATGCATGTTTGAGCTGTTTTAACTGAAAGCAACTTGCACTGATATATCTTAAAATAGGTCAGTGCCATTGTTTTGTCTCAAGATTCACACTAGTAATGTTTTTTTTTCCTGAGGCACATTGATGAAAGCTACTTAAATGTCCTAATAATTTAACTAAAGACTAAATCTATCTTAATCTAAGCCCTGTCTGTGAAACCAGGCCTTACGCTGCCTTCACATGCTATCAGAATTATTGTAAATACAAGTTTCCTAGTTAAATATTGGACATGAACGCCCTATCAAGTCGTATTTACCACTGGGAAGTTCAGGGATCATTTTGATAGCCAAGTGGTCGATATGGACGCGTCACAAACTTTAAACATGGTCAAGGGAAGAACGATTGCTGCTGTGACTCCTATTCTTTACTATTTTTTCCCACAACCGCTACATCGCCTTGTCTTGTTGTTAAAGTAGTGTAAATTTACATATATAAATAATCATTTGAAGCATATTGTATGCATTATACACAGCAAAAATAGCCAGTAATATTTTACCAAAATTTCAGAATCATCAGCAAGCTGGTGGTTAATGTTTATATTATCAATGAATGGGACGCTAAATATAATTTTGGCTTTAATACGATTTTTCCCAATTAAATCCACAATATCTCATTTTTCACCACTAGAGGTTGCTTATACCAAACAAAGCCATAGCTTGATGAAACCTTGATTTCGTGGAGCTTTTATTATGCCACAGACGACCGCGTCCACTTCTTCCACTCATGCGTATGTGGGGTAACACAGCACCGTTTTATCATATTATACATTTGAGTGTGTTGAAAATTATGTTATAATGTTACTCTCTGCGTTCGCTCGGCAGCTACTATGAGACACTTGTTGCACTCTGCAGTAAGCTAGATCGATATTAGGCATGGTAAAACATGGTACTCGCAAATAAATAAAACGAGATTTAAACAATAAGACTAACTGAGTTGAGCTATATAACAATTATTAGTTTTCTGTCAATGAATGTATCCAAACAGTTTCTCACCTGTCTAATAAAACATGGCATATATTAAAGAGTCTTTGTGTTTTCATGGTTTCTACAAAATAAAACCTTAAATCGAGGGTAACGCGGGTATGATGTCATTGATAGGTGACCCATGGACATGGTCTGTGTCCTGTTAAAATTGCTTATTTCTTTGGATTGAAGCATTATTGGAATTATTTGGGATAATTTAAGTACACAAGTCAACAAAATAACATTGTAGTGGTTTCTGGATATTTGAATCCAAAACTCTTACATATTTGGCCGGTTTCACAGACAAGGTTTAAGCTATTCCCAGACTAAAATGCATGTTTGAGCTGTTTTAAATGAAAGCAACTTGCACTGACATATCTTCGGCACGTTTATAAAAACAACTTAAATGTCCTAATTGAACTAAGGCCTAATCCTGGTTTAGTCTAAACCCTGTCTGTGATACCGAGCCATTGTGTTTTTAATAGGCAAGAATAAACCTGGTGTCCTCCATGGTTCCTGTTCTTTCCGACAACAAAGCACTTTAACGCAGCAAGCTCGTAATCACGACTTCAGAAGTGGGAAGTAGAACATTTCCGATAGCATGTGAAGGCAGTATTAGTCAACTAAAACTTGGTTAAATAAAACAAAAAAAAAGGATAGGTTAAATACATTTGATTAAAACTAAAAAGGACATTTGCCAGAGGACTAAGACCAAGTCTAAATAAAAAATAAATAGCTGACAAAATGAACACTAAGTACATGCCATGACCCCTGTGCATGTGCATTCTCTCACCTCTTGCCTGCTCTACAGTGAGTGTGGGCTGCTGTGCTGGGGCAGAGGCCATGCCGGCTCACTCCACGGGGGAGATTCACTACCGGTGACTGCAATGGCAAATTTGGTCAATTATACATTGTTATAACATTATTTAAGCATACTCTAATCAATAAAGAGGAACACTACATGAGTTTGACTGGTCATCTTTCTCCAACATAACACATCATAAACATGAGAACACTGGCATCACGATTTCACTATACTGTATTCATAACATAATATAATAATAATAATAACAACAACAACAGAAGAAGAAGAAGAAAGAAAGAAATATCAACATTATTATGGTTGTCCATCCGTAGTTTTCATTGTAGACCACATCAGCTCTTGGTAATAATTATGGTCAATGAAATACCCAACAAACAATACTTAAATATACGGAATAAATAGCAGCACAAATTTATTTCAATCAGCTTCAACTTATATAGGTAGTTAGACTCGTTTTAATATGTTATGAAGAATGAGAGCTATGCTGGGTTCAGCTGTTATCCATCACTGGCATGTTAAGTCCGCTTACCGCAATGATGTTTAACCACGTCATTCTCTCTAAGCTCCTAAATTTAATATATCATTATCTCATAACCTAATAAAAAAATACATATTTCTATGTACTTACATCGTTGATGCCAGTACCTGATCAGTGATAACAGCCTCTCCTATGTCGCGGAGTCGCGGACGCGCGCGCACTTCCTGTCGGTACAGCCATAAAAAGTGTCCGTGCGCAACCACAACAACTGGTTATCCGAGCCATAGAAATAAGATAGAATGCCAATGGAGCTATCAACAAAGTCACAAAATGGGTGAGGCTTTGCGGGCCGATTTTAGTTTCTAATTGGTGAAGCACTCTAATTTAACTATTCACTGTGTCGTTTCAGTTAAATGTTCATGAAGTGTGTCCATTATGATGCTGAAATAGAGTTATCACGTGATACCTGTTTCTTTTCTTAGCGCTAGTCAGGCTGGACCAGTAACAGTTACAGAGGTCTGCGATTAAAGGCTTATGTATACATTTAAGTGACTTTATTGAGATTGCTGCGCGCTTACGAGTTTATTTGTCACGTGTTAATCGTTGAAATTAATAAACTTAAAACATAATACGTTTTATGTGATGTTGTTTTTCATTGAGACAAAAAACGTCTTGAAATTTGTAAGCGGTTTTTTGAGCCACCAAAGCGCCCCTAGAGGAAACACTTTTAGTGTCATAGACAGACAACAAACAGTCATTAGAAAGGAACGTTTATCCACCGTTGCTAAATCAATACGGAAGTCGGGTAATAGTGACACGTAAACATAGCGATTTCAACCTAGTTGTATTTAATGATTATATACATTTTGACTCTAATACCATTTCAGGTATGAAATATGGAACGCAAGCTGGCTGAATTCAGAGCCCGAAAGAAATCTCAGACTGAAGCTATGAAACCAGCTGTTGGTGTGATCCAGAGTGAAATGAAAGCAATACTCGATGATTCTCCGGCAGTGTCTACTGACACAACTGAGCCGAAGCCCAAGCCCAACACCTGCCCTCAGGGTCCACACAAACAGGTATGATCGCACTACTACTTTAAAAACCATGTACAGTAACCAGAATGTTAAATAAAACGTTGGAAGCTTGTTTCCGCCACGAAATAAAATAAAAAAAAAAGATATTTGCGGCCTTTTACCTCACAATTCTGACTTTTTTCCCTCAGAATTGTGAGTTTAGCTATATCTCCCAGATTACAGTTTTGAGGACAAAAAGTCAGAATTTCGTGATAAAAAAATAAATAATTCCCAATTACTTAAAGCGAGTTTATAACCCATTTTCTACCTTTAAAAATAAAAAAAATCTCACAATTCTAAGAAAAACGAGTCAGATGCGGGTTCTAAACTGTGATTTGTGAGAATTAAAGTTTGAATTGCGAAAAAGAGAATTGTGACATAAAAGTCAAAACGACAACTACCTTTTTTAAGGATGGTAGGCAATGTTTTTCACAAATACTTTGTTATACTGGTTGAAACTCTCTTCGCATCCTAATAACAATCAATAGAAGTTGTCTAAATATTAAAAAATGTACACAAGTCTCAGGACCAAAAAAGTGTTCATCGAATCATTGCATTCGGTCCGAATGCAATGATAGGAGTTCCTACTGCCAACCTGTATTTCCATACCTCTGCGTTCCTGCTCGCACAGACATTATCAGCGAGCTTCATGAGGCTATGCAGACAAACAGCAGCTGCCTTTTACAGTTCCCCCTGAACCAAAACAACAAGCTTATGCTGCGCTAGTGCAATGTCGTAATTTATATAATTATGAAATGGCAACCTATGACATTCTGCTCAGAGCTGTTTATGTTCTTAGTCACGGATGTATCATACGTCAACACTATCAATGGCAAAAAAAAAAAAAAAAAGATCCAAAGCATGCACATCAATGGCGAAATGATTTGTTGCTCAAAATGGGTGCTCAACAAGAAAAAAACATAAAAGACAGGAAAAAGTTGGCACACCGTGGCTCCAAAACATGTAAAAATGTATATTAAAATGTATTATTTTCCTGTTATTTCAGAATCAAGGTGATCATTTTCTGAATACTACATCTGGATGTTGGCTCCAGCGTCTGGTTCTCACCCATCTGACCCTGTTTAAAGTGCTGCTGTGGCTTGTGCTTTTGGGGCTTTTTTCAGAACTCGAGTTTGGCTTTCCATTTTTTCTCATATCGTTATTCTACTGGCTCTATGAGGGCCTTCGAAGCCCAAAAGCCAGACAACCTGGAGAAATGAGCGCCTACTCTGTATTTAACCCTGATTGTCAACCCATTCTGGGGACTTTAACAGCCGAACAGCTGGAAGGAGAGATGGGATACAGCATGTTGGCCAATATATGAACATGTTTGAAAGTCTGGACGACAAGCAAGACAGTCTAAATGTGGATTTGGGAAACTTATTTGCATTATATTAATGTATCTCAGTTCTTTAATGGTTTACTCATGTTTACATAGGCTAAATAAATAAAAAAAATCTATTCAAATAGGTTCACATTGGTATACACCCTATTCTTACAGTTTAATCCAATCATATACTTGTCACATATATGTTTAGTAAACACTGAGCTATAGGTTATGTCATCCAAACTTTGAATATCTGGAGCTGAAATGTATTACTGAGTGATATAACTTTTTTGACAAATGCATATAGAACTGCGTTGGAATAAAAACTCTCTCATTCACATACAATAAAACAAATTAATATGCTTCACCGCTAAAAGGTCAGAAATGAGATAAAAGCCCTCAATTTGATATTAGATAAAACACTAATAAGCCTACTGCTACTACAACCTACTATACTGAAGTAACAATGAAGCCTAATTATACACACTTTTACGGAACATGGTTGTGTTTTATTTATTATATATATTGTATAAATATATACAAAAATGTATGGTACAGTATGGTATGTACAGTATATTGGTTCTGTGTATTAGTCTTAAAGTGACAGTAGCCTAATATTTCTGCTGCTGTCTGTGTTTTTAATGTTAATCACAACAAAGGACAAAGAAAAAACTTGCTCACTGCTCTTGACTGAATAACTTTTGGTAACTTTTCTTAAATGTACATTAGTTAGGCAAGTAGTTTTAGCTGTGCTATTGGAATAGAGAATTTGCACTAAAATGTTGGTTTCATTACTGCATTTTTTTTTTATTTGTTTCATAGAAAATATTTATGGCAGATAAAGTTACCAGCTATTGGAAAGTGTGGAAAAAGTTGTATGCCCTATATATTATAATTATACTATAATAAATGCAATGACCTATTAAAATTGACAGGAAAACCATATTAAAAATGTTTTCCTCACCAATATCAGAATTCATACAACCAATGGTTGATTTCAGTAAGGTTTTTAAGTATACAAATTAAAGTCAGCATGAAACAGAAGTCGCAATAGATTTTCTTCCTTATTGTGTGCATACATCACTTCAAACATGAAACGGCTTCTTGAACAAGAACAAAAATGTTTGGCAGGACTTTTGGATTTTTTCCATCAGAATGGGAACGTATTTTTATTAAAGATTATGAGAGCACATGAATTAAAAAAAAGTGTCCTGATAAATCATTTATAATAAATACTGCATTAACCCATAAAAAGTGAAGGGTTTGGACTTAATCATTAGTTTGTTTCTTCATATATGTTTTCTAAAGTTTGTATTTGGTCTCAGGAGTGACTGAGGGTGTCCTAGGCATGTGTGATGTGTCGCTAAACACTTGATAGCAGAACATGTCGACATGTGTGTGTTGGATTTTGGAGGTATCACACACCCCTAACATGCCATGAGTGCAGTAATAGTGCTTATTCACTTAGCCCTACTTCCAGAGATGAAATATG
Source organism: Romanogobio albipinnatus (assembly GCA_023566225.1). Lineage (NCBI taxonomy): Eukaryota > Metazoa > Chordata > Actinopteri > Cypriniformes > Gobionidae > Romanogobio > Romanogobio albipinnatus. Next base: position 21,184,546 of record CM042256.1, on the reverse strand, counting down.
GATTGCGCTTTCATTTGATATATTTTATATTTTCTTTTACTGAAACACTTAAGAATTATGGTGAATACTGTCTGTACCTCTTACTGAGAGAAAGCACATGCTATCAGTATGTTTTGGTAAACTTTCTGGTCAGAACTGGAGCTCAAACAACTCCAACCTTGGAGAGACTCAGACTGTGTATATGCGTAGTATTCTGTGTTACAGATCGGTATTGAAGGTGTACAACGGGCATCCTGGGGAAAGGGACAGGATATTCTTCTGGACAAGCTGGCGGCTGCTCCAGACCTGGAAGGCCACTACGTGCCTAATTCCGGGATGAAAACATGTGATCTATGGACACGTGAATCTGATTAACTGACAATGTGTGGAAATTTACTATGACTATCTATTTTCTCATTCAACCTGCAGTAATGACATGGACCTTGAAAAGAGTATGAGAAACTGTATGTACGAAAAACTGGTAGAGAGCGTGGCCTACGAACTCCTTGTGAGAACTGAAGCTGGCTTCTGCTGATGAAACTCCAAACTATTCTTCAGTAAAGTTTTTTTTAATTATAATTTTTTTTCTTTAATTAATTGCACTCCTGACTCTTGGTCTTCGTTCTTCACAACTTGGGTCCTAAACTGTTATTCACCTAACAAAAGTCGTATTTCATTGAGATTTTAAATGAAATAGTTCACCCTAAAAAAAGGAAAATCTATCATTTACACACACTCGTTTAAAACCCGTATGATTTTCTTTATAGAATGATGACATAATTTTGGTTGAACTATTACTTTAAAAAGACAGCAACACAACGGGCACTAAGACACTACAAGACGAGAACTACAGTACTGTACATAATGACGCCTTCCTGTCCCACAGTACTGTGTCCGATAGGAATCTGTGCAGTGAATCGCTGTGGATTCTGAACTCTGGACCGCCCGCTACACGGATTGCGATTAAAGTAAGACCACAGTTATAGAATAAGTCATCAAAATACACAGTTATTGCTAAATATCAGTCTGCGCCTCAGCTTTGTAAGCGAATAGCATATCGCCCAGGAATGCATGCTGAATAAATTCTGAGAGCAAATTAAATTACGTCATAGCTAACATGAGTTTTAGGCTATATGTCTTGAGTGTTGTAACATTTAAGTATGAGTAGCATATGTAAGTTTCAGGCATGAATGTTAATCGTTTGGCCTTGGTGTCTTCCATGCAAAATGTTCAGTAACTTCAGCAGATTCAGCCAGTGCAGAAAAAATAAATAAAAATATGATTATTTTTCATTAATATCATTAACCATCTACACAGTTTGTGAGTATTGTTGTCAAGGTTGACGTGCTTTATCGTTGTGTTATGTGATAAATAAGTGACTCTGATTCTGACTAAATTAAAAATGTGAAAAACGTTTGGTTATTATTAAATATTGTTTAATTGATCTTTTCAAACTGTTAAGAAGAAATAGACATTTAGGTCTATTCTAACTTTAATTTCCTCAATGTTTTTTTATTTATTAATTTTTTACTTACCTATCCTTCAGTATGGACAACAGCTGTTAAATACAGACATAATGTGTATTATACATATGAACAAATCTAGCATTTACTGATGAAAATAACCTTCAGCACCTGTTGCATTGTGTTGATAAGCTAGAATCTCATTCCTCTCATTCATAATGATCATATAATCATGACTTTGCAAGATTTCTATTGTCTTCTGACGTTTCCCCTGGTTGCTTGCAGGAGGTGTGTCTTTTTGAACTGCAGCAAGGTGTGCTTCCTGTTCTGGCTAGTGTCATGGCGAGCAGCCATGCAGTGCTGATGCGGTTGGTGGCTTCAGCCCATACCGTGGCAGAAAAGGCTGGAACTATTGTCCGGAAAGTGCTTCAAAGTGGAGAGCTTGGTATCGTTGAAAAGGTACGGCAAGTAGTGGCAAGTAAAAAAAAATCCTACCTGAGGTGACAAGTTAATGAATTAAGTTGAAGCCCAGATAGGTTTTTATGTACATCTCAGCATTAACTCTTTAGTTAATCACCATATTATTCTCATTATTTTAATCTACATCACATTCATATAAGTATGGCTTTTGTTCCTATGTCTTAGCTCTCTCTCTTTTTGTTGAGCATTATCCTGAACATGTGTTTTAAATATAAGAAGGCTCTTTGGGCCCGCATGGAGAAGCAGCCTCTATTCTATGCATTAGAAAAGGAACGGCAGGAGCTCACTGTTCTCATGGTAGAAATAATGATTACCAGATGTGTTGTATACATTATACTGATATCACGTGGCTCACGTTCACATACCATGAGACCTATATGATGTAATTCTTTTCCATTGGTTAAAGCCATAACGCCTCTTTACTTGGGCCTATATATGTGAAGTTCTTTGTTCAATAAATTGGAGATTTTCCTTCCCTCAGATCTGAGCAGATATTATTTTTGAATCACCGAGAGATATGCTGAGAAGGGGCACTGGGCAGGAAAGGGTTTGATGAAAACTTCATCAAGCCCTTAAATGATTAGTTCACTTCAGAATGAAAATTTCCTGATAATTTACTCACCCCCATTTCATCCAAGATGTTTATGTCTTTCTTTCTTCAGTCACAAAGAAATAAAGTTTTTTGAGGAAAACATTCAGATTTTTCTCCATGTAGTGAACTTAAACAGGAACCAACGGGTTGAAAGTCCAAATATCAGTTTTAATGCAGCTTCAAAGTGCACTACAAGATCCCAGCCGAGGATTAAGGGTTTTATTAAGGGCAAAATGATGTCATTTAAAAAAAAAAAAGGATATACTTTTTAACCACAAATGCTCGTCTTGCACTTCTCTGCGATGCACCATGCATTACGTAATCACGTTGGAAAGGTCACACATCTCCTTTTCTCCTTTGCACATTCGCTTTGTAAACACTGGGTCGGTATTTCCGGCTACGTCACAAGGTTGGTTCCCGTTTAATCCACTATATGGAGAAAAATCCTTCATTTGTTTTCGACTGAAGAAAGAAAGACATAAACATCTTGGATGACATGGGGTGAGTAAATTATCAGGACATTTTAATTCTGAAGTGAACTAATCCTTTAACCCCAAATCAGACACTAAAATGTGATTGGTTTAACAAGGATGCTGGATCCAGGAACATATCCTACTTGGTAAAATCACGGAGGAAAATAGGGTTGCCCCCGACCAGAGATTCTACTAGTCGACTAGTGGTTGTTAATTTAAACGTTAAGTTAAACTTACATGTTACAAATAATAAGCCAATTAATAAATACATATATCCGCAATTAGCATTCGTATGGCTGATGGTCTGGTGGTAGAAATTTTGTTAAGCGTGTCCCCGTTGGTGCGCACCCGGGTTCGGTTGACGTCAGAGTTCGGTTCATTTGAATAATGTGAACGCTGTCTTCCGAACTCAGGTGTGCACCTGCAAACCGTACCCTAGTCTGCTTAAAAAGGTGGTATGGGGTACGGTTCATGTGAACTCTGGTACGGTTTGCTGCTGATGTGAACGCAATCGGAAGTGAACCGCTATTAATGACGTATGATTTGATAAAAATGTGTGTTTGTGTGTGTTTCACTCTTTTTCCTGGCGAGCGTGACTGAGTTCTGGGTTTTTTTCCCCGTCATTAAAATCAAAGATGTTAGGGCAGGGACACGTTTGTGTGCATTTCTGTTTTGTGATTTCACCGGAATGAATAGAGTCTCCGCAACGGCATTAAGAGATAGTCTTCACGCAAACGAGCGCATCAGTCTATGTACTACACTCCGCCACTGATAACATTGACAACGAACACTCAGCGTGATTTCAAAAACAACACATTACAGCACGAGATCGCCTCTTATTTAAGATAAATTAACGTCAACTTGATATGTTTAAATTGAATTAGGTATATCCGACAAGTTGTTTCAAATAAGTGGTGGGACAACATCGACCATGGCAAAAAGTGGCGAGGACATATCCCACCCGTCCCACCTGTAAACTAAGCCTATGCTTGAGTTTGACTAATGATAGGCGAACGTTTGGACTTCCTGCCTGGCATAATCACTACGTGGATCAGTCGTGTTAACAGATCTGTCCGTCACGGACTCCGTGACTTTGCCACTTCATGTGGATTTTCTTTTCTGCGACCATCTGACCAATTCAAATAAGCATCTTCTCATCGACTAACTTTTGGTGGACTATTAGGGGGCAGCCCTAAAGGCAAGACTCGAGAAGAGAACTGTTAATGTAGTAACTCTGGATGGTGAAATGATTGGTTTGTTTTTACATGTTTTTGACAACCTTTGCTTTTGGCATAGACAGGAGCTAATGATCTACAGACACTGGCTGACAGACTTGTTCAGAAGAGTATATGTGCATCCCTGTCGAAAAGCTTCCCTAAAGTCACTGTCATCGGAGAGGAGGTATGTAGGTCTCTTAATATGAAAATGCTCAGCCTGTTTTGGTTCCAAACAGCTGTCAAAACTGCTTTTATTTGTCTAGGATTTACCAGCTGAGTCTGTTGAGGAAGACCTGATAGAGAACGGGCACAGCAGCCTAATCCTACAAAAATCCTGTCCCGATCAGTATGCCAGCCTGAAGGAGGAAGAGGTAAAGAAGAAGAGGAAACAGAATGTGACCATAATGCATAAAACATATTATAAATGTATGTAACGGAGGCAAGCTAGTAAGAGCTGTAAGGGAGTTTCCACACCTAAAGATCATTTTTGTTCCAACAAATGATCTATAGGTGTGGGACTTAATTGGTTACAATGTTGCATTTTCTTCTTGGTTGGGTTCCAAAATGTGTTTAGGCAAGTCACATGCGAGTACAACTGTACTCTTATTGGTCAGTTTCCTCTGCATTATCCATCAAGATTATTGACAAGTTTGCTCCATGAGCTTATTCTGGCTTTATTTGTAACTGTCGAGACACAGGCAAACACTATACGAACGTTACAATGCTGCTACAGCAGAAATCCCTACATACTAATTATATATTAATGTAGAATTATATACTTCATTCGTATTAAAACTGCAGCAAATTCAAACGCGCACTCTGTCTGGATCTGCCAGCACTGTCTAGACTCTAGAGGTTAACTGTGTTGAGACACGCAAACACTACGAATGTTATAATGCAGCTAGAGCAGGAATCAAGGGTTAATTGGGACAGCATTCTCGCATTGTGAAGTGCAATTACACATTTTAAGATGAAGAGGTACTCTTTTGATTTTCAACTTTTTTTTTATTTTCAATTGGACACTACTGCTTTTTATATAGCATGTTTCCCGTTATGAATTATAATACCATTTGGTTAGTTGGTCCGTTGGGTCAGATTGCCTTCACACCTCAAGCGAACCGTCCTAGAGTTCGTTTGCAATCGGGTCAAGACCACCTCGGAACGATTGTTTTGGTGTGGATCCGAGCGTGATTGCCATGTTCACATATGCCTAAATGAACCAAACCAAGGGAGAAAACGCACCAGATTCCGAGACAAACGCTCAGGTGTAAAAGCACCGTAAACCTCACTCCCCTGGCCTCAAGAGGCGCGCTAGAGACTGACGCTAGAATCTTTAGCATCCTTGTTAGTGTGGCCGCCTCCCATGTACGAGACACCGGTTCCAATCCCGCTCAGAGCAGATAGAGTTGGACCGGTTACATTTGGTGCCATGACCCAGATAGGAGTGAGGTTTATGGGGATGAGTGTAACGGAAGCAAGCTAGTAAGAGCTGTGCAGGTAAACTTCACTGCCCTGGCCTCAAGAGGCGCATTAGCGACTGACTAGAGACTGCAGTCTTTAGCATCCTTGTCAGCGTGCCCGCCTCACACGTCGGAAACATCGGTTCGAGTAGGATTGTTTGCATGTAGAATATACCATTTTAAATTAACTTATTCTGAAAGAGTTTTGAAAGAGTGGGAACATAAAAGTAACTCAATATAGTATTTGACTAAGGTTTCGTCTTTGTTTTTCAGCTGGTTGTGTGGGTGGACCCTCTTGATGGCACTAAAGAATATACAGAAGGTGAGCATTACTCAACTCCCACTTTCATTTGAGTTAGGTCTTGTTCAGCTGTGACTGTAAACAACACTGCTCAATAAAGCACCTGGTATTTCCATCTGTCTGGGGTGAAGTGATCACAAGTGATCTACATTTTGTCATCTGATTATACACACCACATTAGGTGGTAGAAAACGCCTGTGACCACATTGCATTTGTAGTGTAAAAGTATCAAAAAATAAAAGTGGCTGTTTACATGCAACCAAATAATCCATTAGTAATCAGATTAATGGTTCAATCAGACTGAAAAGCCTTCATGTAAACACCTTAATCAATCCATTTGAGCTTGACCTGAATTAAATTTCGATCTGAAACAAAAGATGTCCATGTAAACGTTGCCATTGGCAGTCTACGTTCCACTCTGTCTAGCACACAGTTAAGAGTGCAAGCCTTTAAATTATCCTCCATTGATGGTAAGCACAGATACTCCATGTGGTGGAGTTTTCTTTTTTATACACTCATTTTTTTGCACATGCGGTTGTAACCTCACACAAGCCTGTGAAAAAGAAAACTCGGGCCTCACACGGACGGTGTGCATGGACATCAGTGAAAATTACAACATGCACACTGTCTGCAAAACACAGCGGAATGTGGACAAGCAAAGTGTACTTCTCGGAACACAGTGAAGAATGGCATACTTACCACCTAGCCAAAATCCAACCACAAGTGATTATTTGTTCATATCAGATGTAAATGGCCTTGGCTGATCGAATCACTCAAGGTGGATGTCGATACCAGGTGTAAATAGGGAATCACATTTACCATTACTCTGTAAAATTTTGCAGAGAATAAGTTTCCCAGAAATATTTTGCTCACGCCGATTCACTGCACTGACCAACAGAAAGGAGTTTTGTTTGAAAGAGACTTCTGTGTGAGCTGTGCTTCATACACACTATTGACAATTGACCTTTTTTGCCCATCTATATTGCTAAGACTGCACCTTAGCTCTTTCCCCGCCAAACACGTAATTTTCCGGGTTTCCATGTTTTACTGTTATACGCAAGGGGGGCGCTATTACGCATCTTCTGAATGAGTATAGAATCTCCTGTTCAAAACACAGACGAAGAAGACGCAAAAAAACGATCATATTTAAGCAAATGCATATTAGGGCTGTGATTTTACCAGTTTTTTTTTTTTAAATGTGGTCAATTCAAAATCGATTCTCAAAGGCCACGAATCGATTTTTTTACATATTTATTTGAACGCGCTTATCGTGTATGAAAAGTAACTGCAAAATCGCAAGAAAAGCTTGTTGTTTACTGAAAATTGCTGAAAATCATCCAATATCCTTTTTATGTTTTAGAATAAATATATCAAAATATCCATAAAAACAAAATTGTATAAAATATTTTAGAATAACGTTGCATCAAAATTGTATTGTATTTAACATAATTGTATGCATTTGAAATATAGAGATGGGTTCTGTTTTAATGTACACAAGTGTACCTAAAATAAAAAGAGTTTAATATACAGGTTTGTGGCTCTTCATTTCTTTTTAATTACCCACCTATAAACTTATGTTCATTGTTCTTTTTTATAAATATAGTATTTGTATTAAATCTATTCATTGAGTTGAATCGAGAATAGAAATTGAAAATCGAAACGATTTGAGAGCTTGCGAATCGAAATCGAATCAAATTGGAACATCTGAATCGATACCCAGCCCTAATGGATATGTAAAATAACGTGATCATTAACATTAAACATCATATAAATCAAAACTATCTAATGTTACTGAATGAAATGTCGACCCAGGGAGAGCTATAGGACTGTGCAAGCATTAGGGGTGTTGATGGACTCGATCTACTCTATCTGTGTTTGATCATCGCTCTTAATCTGATCTGGATGTAGTCTTTGACAAAAACAATTTCTCAGCTTTTTGTTCAAAATGTTTCTTTTTTTTAATGAAACTTACCCATATTTAAGTGTTGATAAGAAAGGAATGCATGAAGCTAGGATTTTTTGGTTTAAAAGCAGAGGGTCTGCTCTTTCTTCTGCTATAGTGCATGCTCAGTTATTCATACAACAAAATATTCTATGGGCCATTACATTTTTGTGAAAATTATCAAAAACCCTGGCGGTGGCTTTATTTTTTTTTAACACTGGTGGGGAAAGGGGTAAGACAATTTTTTCTGTGTCGCACCAGTTAGTCAAGGAGTGCAAAACTCAGTTCCTGGAGGGAACAGCTAATAAAGTCCTTCATGCTTCTTTGAAAACTACGGCTGCATCCAAAATCGCATACTTCCCTACTATATAGTAAGCAAACAGTATGTGACAAAAGTATGTCCTAATTCACAGTACTCATAAAAGAGTTGGCAAAAAGTACCCTGATGGCCTACTTCTTCCTGTAAGATTCTGAAGTGTGCAATGGACACTTTACGATCCCATTAGGCCGCGGAAAAAAAATTGTGAATAGCAGCGAAGCGACTCAACTGACGCTGGTAGGTCATGTGATAATGACAACATGGTGAATGTAGTACATCCAGATTGCATTCATACACGCATTGCTATATAGAGCATACTTTTTTAGCAGTTGTAAAGTAATTTCTTATTACAAAATAAGTACCTACTCAAGAGTAGATTGCGGACGCAGCCTACAGGTATGTGTTGGAGCAGGTTGGAACTGAATTTTGCACCCCTGAGTTAGTCCCATCCACATCAGAATCTTTTTTTTTCTTCAAAATCCAGCTCTACAGTATATAGCTGTACTAAACATCAGTTACCATCTGATTGGCTTTGAATTTTGTCCCTTCCTACAGCATTTCACTTTAAGTGAGGACAGAAAAATTACGTTCATGCCACGCCTAGTTAGGACCTAGTGTTGCAAGCATGTCCAGTGCAACAGCACTATCGCTCATTCTCTTCTCTCTCTGATTTTTTTGTCTAACTCTACCTCCACTTGACTTCCATATGTTCAACACACCTGATGCTGTCACACAGTGATCTGCTCTTTCTTTTCCCCTCCTTCTCTCTCTGTCTGTCTTTGCTCTCCTGTCTTTGTAGCTGCAAGGGTTTTGTACAACCCAGTTTACATACAGAAGCCCCACAGAGCCCCTAACCGTACGGTGATTTAATGTTTTTCTTTTTAAGCCATGAGATGTCACCTTGAAATTAGACAAGAGTAGAACGTTGCAGCCAATCAAAAACAGCTGTTGGGTCAGGCATTTACCATTTTGCGTAGTTGACCAGAAACTACAAATGCATTGCATTTGCACTCCTTGTGATGAAGTGCAACTAAACAATGGTTTTTACATTAAGTTAGCCAATGTACCCGCTTAAATCTTTTCCATCCACTTTAGTTGGTAGTTATCATCAATTTATTGGACAAGTACGTTAGCAGGCATGCAAAGAAAGGACAGGAAATAATGAAGGAAAGAATTTGGGAATGGGGTAGGGCCATGCACTCGAACCTGCATCACCGGCATGAGCAAAGGGCCCTGATATACTCATTGCAAAGCTCTTTTTAGTTCTTTGCTTGGGGGTAAAAAGATGTTCGAAATACCTGAGCAGCAATATATTGTAAGTGAATTAGAGGTTCCGTTTCTAGCAAAAAGCAGCAGCTCTCCTGTGTGTTGATTTTACACACGTCTGACCTCAATAAACCCGAAAGAAGAAATTAACTGGAGATTTCCATGATGAAGTAGGCGGAGCCTCAAAGCCACACCTACCTATTATGTAATCGCCACAGACTAAGGCTCCGTCCACACAGAGTATACAGATGTATACAGTTTAGCTGTATACATAAAAAATTTGTAACGTATCAGCATTTTGTCCAAACGGATCTGGTATTTTTTGAAACCGGGTCCCAGAGAGGATTCATCTGAAACGTCCCGCACGGTAAAGACTAGAAGGGATACAGCTACGGCCACTGGGCATGCGCACATCAATATTGCGTCATGCAAATTACTGTATTTGCATTATTGTAAGGGTAGGTTTAGAGTTGGGGTAGGTGTAGGCATTAATAAAACACAGTCTGGTAAGTAGCAAATTTATTTATTATTTTATCGCAAGATTTTGCCTCACTCCGCCCGTTGCTGTACCCCTTCTAGCCACAACTCTTCTTCTTCCTTTTTAATGTATTTCTGTGGCAGAATTACAGCGCCACATACTGGTCTGGCATGTGTACTACATCATTGTGAGTCGGTTTCAGTGGTTTCACATGTACGCTGATGCTTCTTGAGACAAGGGGAAAAAAGATTGGATAGGGAAAGCTCTGGCTTCATGTGAATGTGGCCTGCTTTTGTTCAAATTGATGTCACAACAGTTCATTCTTCGATTATTGCTTTAAGTATATTGGGGCCTTAATGCTCAAAATTGTGGTTTACTCCATCTTACCAACACTGTTATAAAAAGGGGGAAATATATGAGAGCATAGAGGGGTTTAAAATATTTTAATGGGCTTGACTACTAAATACTATGTACTCAATGTTTGTTTGCTGTTTCATTGTAGGGCTTTTGGATCATGTGACAGTGCTAATAGGGATTGCTTATAGAGGGACAGCCATTGCTGGAGTCATCAATCAGCCCTTCTACAACTACCAGGTCCAACCTGTTGTTCAGGTCACACGTTACACTACATTTGGTAGAGGCTGTGATTGGTTAACCTGTTTTATTTTTTGTTCTCTGTTCACTCAGAAAGGGGCTGGTGCTTCTTTGGGCAGAACATTATGGGGAGTTCTGGGTTTGGGTGCATTTGGGTTTCAACTCCAGGAAGTCCCAGATGGTAAAAGAATCGTCACAACCACGCGGTCCCATAGCAATAAACTTGTGACTGACACAGTACAAGCCATGGAGCCTCATGATGTCATCAGAGTGGGAGGAGCTGGGAATAAGGTGGGACTTGATTCGAGTCAATATTGACATTGAAATTGAACTAATCACATCTTCATTCTGGTCATGGTAGATCATCCAGCTAGTCGAGGGAAAGGCGTCCGCTTATGTGTTTGCCAGTCCAGGATGTAAAAAGTGGGACACGTGTGCGCCTGAGGCAATTCTGCATGCAGTTGGAGGTGATTTTCATTGTTTGCATGTTCGCTTTTACAAAAGTGCTTGAAATTTAAGATAAATATAAAATATTTAAGTGTTTTTTATATTGTTTTCATATACAGGCAAATTGACAGACATCCATGGTAATGCATTCAGATATGATGCCAATGTGAAGCACATGAATTCTGCTGGAGTTCTGGCGACACTAAGGGATCATCAGTACTATTTAAGCAGAGTGCCACAGGCTGTCCTACAGGCTCTTCCCTCTGACTAAACCATCACAGGAAATGAAGCCATACTCTAAGCATTTGTGCCTCAAAGCTGTGATATGTCCTTGCCATAAAAACATCAACAAAACTGTTGAAGATTAATAAGATTTAATTATTTACTGAGAACATTCACAATTTTTTTTTTACCAGGGGACCAAATATTTTTCTGTTTTTTATTATTTGTAGAAATACAATATATAGGTAATTTAAAACAAAATAGTGTTCATCATGTCCTATTGCATTATATATATGATAATGGTCATAACTTGTGCATTTTTTGTTTTAAAATTGTAGTGTAATTACATGTTTTGCCATTTCTCTAGCTGTTTTTTTTTTTGAGAACATGAAAACAACATTAATTTATCCGACAGCATTGATTACTGTCTTTACGTAGTATTGCCATACAACATTGTTGGTAGATGCATTTTGTTAACTTTAAGTATAGTAATACTTAAAACCAGTGTTTTCAGCGCTAAGTTGGGTATTTAAAAATAGTTCTGTAATCATTGTATTAAAAGTTGCATCAGGCAAGTCTGAACTACCCTGCTACTGTGAAATGTGTATTTTTCATGTAAAGCTGTTTGAGTTATGCATCACCAGACATAACATGCACAACAAAAAGTGGCACACAACAAAAGTACACTTGTAAAATGACATTGTTGCTTTAAGGCAACCATGACAAAATTGAAATAACTTAGTAGGTGCAACCATAACACAATGTTGTGCTGAGATGAATACTGTACCAACACATTTAGTGTTGTAACATTTAGGAATGATTATGAATATTTATGTAGGGCTGCAATTGGTTCTACCACGTATATGAATATTGCTAATCCATCTACGGGTAACATCTGAGGGTTTTCTATCTTTTGTCTGTTATATTGAAGGTATAAACTGTAGCTGCTATTCAGGCGGACTGCATCTACATATGCATTTATAACCCAATGTGATTAAAAACAAGACCACAAGTTGGATGAGAAATAATCTTTATTTTAAACGATGTCCAAAAATATGCCTTGAAACAAAATAGTGGTACTCATATATTTAGGAATGCATAGTATGAAAAAAGCTTACCTGAGGTTTATGCTGTCAGAAACTACTTCTCATATTTGATAAGCAGATCCAGTGGCAGTTTGCAGGCCATCTGTTCAGCAGTTCCAAGACATTGAAACTTAAAGGCATAGTTCACTCAAAAAAAGTCATCATTTACTGACCCCTCGTGTCGTTCCAAAACCACATGTAGAACACAGGAGAATAAATGTTGAAGAATGTACTGGACATTTTTTCCACATAATGTAAGTGAATGGAAATCCAGCCAATCCAAAAAAAAAAAAAAAAAATCGACATAATCTGACATGCACTACATTCCAAGTCCTCTGAAGCCACACTATCTTTATGCAACTAACAACCAAATTTAAGTCACTGTTTACTTAGAATATAGATCTCCTAAATGGACATGGGGATGGTGAAAATAAAAAAAAATAAGATGGGACATTGCATTCTCTCACAAAACTTGTGCTCTCCTGAAACTGTTTACACTCGCAAAACTTTTATGATGAAAAACATATGAGGTTTAAGGAAAAAACTGTGCTTGGTGAACTCTTGAGTTTCTTGGAGGAAGACAATTGTTTTGTGAGCAAACGCAAAGTTGCTCAGAGGAATGTAGTACTTTTGAGAGATTGACTATTGACATGTGCTTTTTGCTTCCATCACACATTTTTCCATCATGTCCACTTAGGGGATTCATAGAATTAGTGACATCATAGATGTTGCATCTAAAAGTGCCATATTTGAATTGGATGGATGCAGACAGTGGAGAACAAGGCTGTCAGAAAATAAACTAAATATCAATCTGTTCCTTATATCATGAGCCATAAAATGTACAGCATGAGTTATTTCCACATTCTCATTCATTATGTGAAGAAGAGGGGCCAGCACATTATTCAAAATTTCTCTTTTAGTGTTTCACACTAGGAAGGAGTCACACAGGTGTAAACGATGTATATTTTCATAGTTTTGTGAACAATCCATTTTAAGTCACGCAACATCAGTCAGGACACTGCACAATCTCCTTAAAAACTGGGCTGCTGTCACGTTAATCATCCTTCAAATAAGAAAAGAAACACAATCATTATTGTCTATGTATTTTATACCTCAGCAAAAATGTTTCTTTTCCAGCGGCTCTCCTGGTACAACAGCTGTGAAAGAGGAATTAAATGTTGTTCATTCAATTGGCCTTGATGCTTTATCTATACGAGACAATTGCAAAAGGACATTCTACAATGTAATGCTACACGTAACACTACGGTCTCAGTAGGGCAAAATGAATTACCCATGTGTGTATGAAATGCATCACAAGTGTGTAGTGCAGGGATTCTCAATTCGGGCTCTCAAGTTCCAGTTCCTGCAGAGTTTAGCTCCAACCTTTATCAAAACAAGCTAATCAAGATCTTCGGAATCTAGAAAGTTACAGGCAGGTGAGTTTGATCAAGGTTGGAGCTAATCTCTGCAGGAAACTGGAACTTGAGGGCCAGAGTGGTTAGACAATTCCTGAAAGAAAAGAGTGCCAGTTACAGTCGGCATGAAACGGAAGTTACGATAGATTTTTCCCTATTGTTACATATTCAAATGAAACAGCTTCTCGAACAAGAAAACATGTAGGACGTGGTTTGCTATTGCTGCGATGTCATTTCAGTGACAGGTTGTCCCACCCTTGCACCAGTAAACACATCATCTAAGAGGGCTGCATCTGAAATTGCATACTTCCCTATTTTATAGTAGGTGGAAAACAGTATGTGACAAAAGAAGTGTGTCCAAATTCACAGTACTAACAAAAGAGTAGGCAAAAAGTACCCTGATGATGACCTACTACTTCCGGTCAGATTCTGACGTGTGCATTCGATGGACACTTTACTATCCCATGAGGCCACGGGAGAGGATTTGTCAATGGCAGTGAAGCGATGCAACTGTCGCTGGTAAGGTCATATGATATCAACATGGCAAATATAGTATGTCCAGATTACATTCATACTATATAGAACACACTTTTTTAGCGATCATAAATTACATGATCAACATAAGTTCCTACTCAAGAGAGTGTGCAATTTTGGATGCAGGCATGCAGCCAAGATGTCGCTGCAAATGGGAGGGAAGGAATTTTAATAGATTAAGAGGGCACATGAATTTAAAAAAAATGTGCAAGCATGCATGAATTTATAATAAATATAGCAATCTTCATAGTAATTTCTGAAGACTTTATGTGCTAGTTCATATAAAAGTGCTGAAATATCTTACCAGGTATATTATTTGCGCTAAAGAATTCAAGTTGCTTATCACAAGCCTGAAGCCTGAAAATACAGCTAGGTATACATGTTAAACGAGGAGTTTTTTTTCTCCATGAATACATGATAAAAATGAAAAGGCACAAATTTAAACCAAAAACCATTGAAAATAGTGATTTGAAAATCTTTTTCAGAATTTGTTTGCAACAGATTTTGTAACATTGACAAAGGTAAGAACACTAAGAATGCAGCAACCAATTTGTATCAGTGTAGAGCTAAATAATGTGAATAAAAAAAGAAATACACACCTAACTTATTTTTAATTTAAAAGGACAAAAAGTAATGTTTTGGAGAAGCAAAAGAAGAACGAAAGGAAATAAATGTGCAATACCTTTTTTGTGCAATACCTTTTTAATATGCAGCCTTAATGGTTACAAATTTTTATGCACTTTCCAAACAAACAATATGCATGAAATTAATATATGAACAACTTGCATACAGTATTGGAGAAACTACTATGAAATTGTAGTTAATTTAAGCATTCATTTAATATTAAAGTTTTTGTATCATAATAGACTATCTGGCTCAGAAACAATATTAGTTATTCCCCCACACCGCCATTTTATATATATATATATATATATATATATATATATATATATATATATATATATATATATATATATATATATATATATATATATATATATATATATATATATATATATATATATATATATATATATATATATATATATACAGTGCCCTCCACAATTATTGGCACCCCTGTTTAAGATGTGGTTGTGGACTTCTAAAAATTCTCCTTTTTTTTTAAACAACATAGAACCCAAATGCAAAAAAAAGAGAAAAAGTACAAGTTACATTAACTACATTACTTTGGTGGTAAAAAAAATCACACATTTAGAAAAAAAAAAAAAACTTGAAATCATGTGTCCCACAATTATTGGCACCCCTAACAATTCCTCTGAAAATTTTTATTGATTTTTTTTTAAATATATTTTTCTGTAGTTGCTAAAGTTGGTCAGGGTATCTAGGAACTTTTAATTAGTAATTCATGACTTCCTGTTTCCCTGGGGTATAAATATTACGTGACACAGAGGCCTAATTCTCTTACCCATTTGTCAACATGGCAAAGACAAGAGAACACACCATTCAAGTAAGGCAGATGTGTGTCGACCTTCATAAGTCAGGCAATGGCTACAAGAAAATAGCCACTCGCCTTAACTTACCCGTATCTACAGTCAGAGGAATCATTAAGAAGTTTAAAACAACTGGAACAGTGACAAACAAGGCTGGAAGAGGTCCCAAGTTTATCTTGCCACAACGCACAGTGAGGAGGATGGTAAGAGAAGTAAAAAAATGTCCTAAGCTCACTGTCACAGAATTGCATCAAAGAGTGGCATCTTGGGGTCACAAAGTCTCCAAAACAACCATCAGACGCTCTCTACATGCCAACAAGCTGTTTGGGAGGCATGCAAGAAAAAAGCCTTTTCTCACTAACACTCACAAACGTAAACGTCTGGAGTTTGCTAAGCGGTACTGGGACTTCAACTGGGATCGTGTGCTTTGGTCAGATGAGACTAAGATTGAGCTTTTTGGCAACAAACACTCTAAGTGGGTCTGGCGTAAAACAAAAGATGAGTATGCCGAAAAGCACCTCATGCCCACCGTGAAGTATGGTGGAGGATCTGTGATGCTGTGGGCCTGTTTCTCTTCCAAAGGCCCTGGGAACCTTGTTAGGGTGCATGGCATTCTGAACGCTTTGCACTACCAGGACATTTTAAATAAAAACCTGATGGCCTCTGCCAGAAAGCTGAAGATGGGTCGTCATTGGGTCTTTCAGCAGGATAATGATCCAAAACATGTGGCAAAATCTACACAAAAATGGTTCAGCAGTCACAAACTCAAGGTCCTCCCATGGCCATCTCAGTCCCCAGACCTCAATCCAATTGAAAACCTGTGGGGCGAGCTAAAGAGGAGAGTGCATAAGAGAGGACCCAGGACACTGGATGATCTAGAAAGATTGTGCAAAGAAGAATGGTCAAAGATCCCTCTCTCTGTGTTCTCCAATCTTGTGAAATGTTATAGGAGGAGATTAAGTGCTGTCTTGTTGGCAAAAGGGGGTTGTACAAAGTATTAACATCAGGGGTGCCAATAATTGTGGGACACATGATTTCAAGTTTTTTTTTTTCTAAATGTGTGATTTTTTTTTTTTACCACCAAAGTAATGTAATAAAATGAAAGGTTGGATTTTTGTCTTTTTTTGCATTTGGGTTCTATGTTGTTTAAAAAAAAGGAGAATTTTTAGAAGTCCACGACCACATCTTTAACAGGGGTGCCAATAATTGTGGAGGGCACTGTATATATATATATACACACATACACACACACACACATATACATACATACATGCATGCATACATACATACCATACATACACACACACACATATATATGGAGCAAAACATTAGCAAAAAAAAGCAACAGCCTTACATGGCTTGATGGCTGGATATCCAGGACAAATGAAAAGCTGCAGTCCAATTGTCCTCTGTAATTCTTCCATCTGTGAAGACATTTTATGCAGTTGGTTGCACAAATGGGAATATGCGGGAGACTCTTTAAACTGAGGTCTGCAATACCAGGAGTCATCAATCCAGTAATTTCCATTTATCTCAAAAGGCAGCTGTGTGGACCCAAGCAAGTATGTGATGCAAAAAAAAAATAAAAAAATAAAATAAAATAAAAAAATAAATATATATATATATATATATATATATATAATATATTTATACACATATATATACATATATATATACACATACATATAAAGGGAGTGCAGAATTATTAGGCAAATGAGTATTTTGACCACATCATCCTCGTTATGCATGTTGTCTTACTCCAAGCTGTATAGGCTGGAAAGCCTACTACCAATTAAGCATATTAGGTGATGTGCATCTCTGTAATGAGAAGGGGTGTGGTCTAATGACATCAACACCCCATATCAGGTGTGCATAATTATTAGGCAACTTCCTTTCCTTTGGCAAAATGGGTCAAAAGAAGGACTTGACAGGCTCAGAAAAGTCAAAAATAGTGAGATATATTGCAGAGGGATGCAGCAGTCTTAAAATAGCCAAGCTTCTGAAGCGTGATCATCGAACAATCAAGCGTTTCATTCAAAATAGTCAACAGGGTCGCAAGAAGCGTGTGGAAAAACCAAGGCGCAAAATAACTGCCCGTGAACTGAGAAAAGTCAAGCGTGCAGCTGCCAAGATGCCACTTGCCACCAGTTTGGCCATATTTCAGAGCTGCAACATCACTGGAGTGCCCAAAAGCACAAGGTGTGCAATACTCAGAGACATGGCCAAGGTAAGAAAGGCAGAAAGTCGACCACCACTGAACAAGACACACAAGCTGAAACGTCAAGACTGGGCCAAGAAATATCTCAAGACTGATTTTTCTAAGGTTTTATGGACTGATGAAATGAGAGTGAGTCTTGATGGGCCAGATGGATAGGCCCGTGGCTGGATTGGTAAAGGGCAGAGAGCTCCAGTCCGACTCAGACGCCAGCAAGGTGGAGGTGGAGTACTGGTTTGGGCTGGTATCATCAAAGATGAGCTTGTGGGGCCTTTTCGGGTTGAGGATGGAGTCAAGCTCAACTCCCAGTCCTACTGCCAGTTTCTGGAAGACACCTTCTTCAAGCAGTGGTACAGGAAGAAGTCTGCATCCTTTTTTTTTCACATAATGTAAAGAAAAACATGATTTTCATGCAGGACAATGCTCCATCACACGCGTCCAAGTACTCCACAGTGTGGCTGGCAAGAAAGGGTATAAAAGAAGAAAATCTAATGATATGGCCTCCTTGTTCACCTGATCTGAACCCCATTGAGAACCTGTGGTCCATCATCAAATGTGCGATTTACAAGGAGGGAAAACAGTACACCTCTCTGAACAGTGTCTGGGAGGCTGTGGTTGCTGCTGCACGCAATGTTGATGGTGAACAGATCAAAACACTGACAGAATCCATGGATGGCAGGCTTTTGAGTGTCCTTGCAAAGAAAGGTGGCTATATTGGTCACTGATTTGTTTTTGTTTGGTTTTTGAATGTCAGAAATGTATATTTGTGAATGTTGAGATGTTATATTGGTTTCACTGGTAAAAATAAATAATTGAAATGGGTATAAATTTGTTTTTTGTTAAGTTGCCTAATAATTATGCACAGTAATAGTCACCTGCACACACAGATATCCCCCTAAAATAGCTAAAACTAAAAACTACTTCCAAAAATATTAAGCTTTGATATTAATGAGTTTGTGTTCATTGACAACATGGTTGTTGTTTAATTATTAATGTTGTAAAATTAATCCTCAAAAATACAACTTGCCTAATAATTCTGCACTCCCTGTATATATATATATATATATATATTTGGTCACAAGTTTTTCACTTTTATCCAGATTCCAGACTAATCAATCTGGAGCTGCGGGAAAATTAAATCATGGCAACGCTGACTTGTTGAAGACCATGCACAATAAAGGCCTTTTCACACCAAAGTGAAATGAATAGGCTGAAGAAAATGTGAATTCACGCCTGTACAGTAGAGGGCGCAGCTCAAACAAACCTTTCAGCTGTGTTGCCGTTCTGGATTGCTGAAGAATAGGATGCAGAAGAAGAAAGTTCAACACTATTACTTCAGAAAATGAAACGCCAATGTGATGTTTATCTAGTCATTTTTTCTTCTTAGTATGATTGAATTGGGTCTTTGAAGGTCAGCAGCAAAGAGATTGGTTAATAACGTGAGATTAACTACATAAAGGCCTGGTTTCCCAGACAGGGTTTAGATTAAGGCCTCAGGTTAATAAGCGTTTATAAATGTTCCTTAAAAAAAACATTACTGGCGTGCATATTGAGACAAAACAATGGCAGTAACATTTTAATATATTTTGTATAATAGTACACAGGTTTGTGTAATATTCTGAGTTTGGATTTTACCATTTTTATTCATTTTGAGGGATACTGATTTCTGTTCAAGTGAGTTAAGTAAATGCTTGCTCAAATTTAGTCTAGAACTACAATAACCATCATGTTCACACAGCGCACACAACACCTCTACACTTCTCATTTCTCTCAAAATTGGGACAGGAGAGCTGTCAGTCAATAAATGGGAAAGCAAAGTAACTAGCGTTACTTAATTGAAAAAGTAACTGATATTTTGTTGTAAATTTAAAAGTAATCGTTACTTTATTCCAAGTATCTGATTACATAACTTGTTTCACTTGTAATGCGTTACCACCAACACGGTTTACTACAGTCACCATATTGGGCATTCCAATTTCTCAGATTAATTAACTGTCTCTCAATACAGAGGCTGCATCCTTATGCTGCGTTCACACCAAACGCGAATAGAGCGTCTGGAGCGAGTGATTTCAATGTTAAGTCAATGTAAAAGGCACGTTGACACGCCTCTAGGGGTCCTGTGGCGCGATAGACGCGTTTCTTGGGCGCGAATTGAGCGTCTTGCGCGAGTGGTGCTTTTTGTGCATTCACCCGTTAAGCAAATTCGCGTCTGATGCCCAAGTTGAAAAATCTGAACTTTTGGCATCAATTTGCACCGCGTTAACCAATCAGGGGCCTGCTTGCTGCTGTCACGTGGTGATAAACTAATGGCAAGTCAATAGCGGATGAGAAAACCTGCGTAATTTAAAAATATTACTGCTATTGCGTAACAATGTAGTTTTAAGACTTTTTTCAGGCGAGAATGTACTTGTTTAAAGCTCAAATCTGTGGTTTATTTATAAACAGATCGCCTATTGGAAATTTTTATCTGGTGTTCTCGGAGTTAACCCCAGCGAGAGCAGCCTTTCCTCAGCTAGTCCTTCTGGCTTTTGCCGCTGGCTCTGATGTCTCCGGGCGATCTTTGGTCTCATAAATCTATAATTTCAAATCGTTTTGATTGAGGGCAAAGTTAAGTTTCATAACTTAAAACACAACCAAGTCTAAAGTGTAATAGATGATTATGTCATATTCATTGACAATCATTTATTTTCTGAACCACATGTTAATGTGTTTATTTTCATTTTATTTTTAAATGTAAACGAAGAGGCATGGTTGTGTTTTATATTTCGTTTGTTATAAATATACATTCAGCATAGTTGCCTGAACCACATTTGTGTGGCTATTAATGTTTAATATTTTTTGAATGAAATGAAAATGAAGAGGCAAAAACTGAAAATTGTATATTATATTCATTCAGTATACACAGACTGACATAATTTCAAATTTTTATTTCTTTTAATTTTGATGATTATAACTGACAACTAAGGAAAATCCCAAATTCAGTATCTCAGATCATTAGAATATTACTTAAGACCAATACAAAGGAAAGGATTTTTAGAAATCTTGGCCAAATGAAAAGTATGAACATGAAAAGTATGAGCATGTCCAGCACTCAATACTTAGTTGGAGCTCCTTTTGTCTGAATTACTGCAGCAATGCGGCAGCGTGGCATGGAGTCGATCAGTCTGTGGCACTGCTCAGGTGTTATGAGAGCCCAGGTTGCTCTGATAGTGGCCTTCAGCTCTTCTGCATTGTTGGCTCTGGCCTATCGCATCTTCCTCTTCACAATACCCCATAGATTTTCTTTTAGGTCAGGTGAGTTTGCTGGCCAATTAAGAACAGGGATACCATGGTCCTTAAACCAGGTACTAGTTGCTTTGGCATTGTGTGCAGGTGCCAAGTCCTGTTGGAAAATGAAATCTGCATCTCCATAAAGTTGGTCAGCAGCAGGAAGTATGAAGTGCTTTAAAACTTCCTGGTGTACGGCTGCGTTGACCTCAGAAAACACAGTGGACCAACACCAACAGATGACATGGCACCCCAAACCATCACTGACTGTGGAAACTTTACACTGGACCTCAAGCAACGTGGATTGTGTGCCTCTCCTCTCTTCCTCCAGACTCTGGGACCCTGATTTCCAAAGGAAATGCAAAATTTACTTTCATCAGAGAACATAACTTTGGACCAGTCTGCAGCAGTCCAGTCCTTTTTGTCTTTAGCCCAGGCGAGACGCTTTCTGGCACTGTCTGTTGTTCAAAAGTGGCTTGACACAAGAAATGCGACAGCTGAAACTCATGTCTTGCATACGTCTGTGCGTAGTGGTTCTTGAAGCACTGACTCCAGCTGTAGTCCACTCTTTGTGAATCTCCCCAACATTTTTTAATGGGTTTTGTTTCACAATCCTCACCAGGGTGCGGTTATCCCTATTGCTTGTACACTTTTTTTTCTACCACATCTTTTCCTTCCCTTTGCCTCTCTATTAATGTGCTTGGACACAGAGCTCTGTGAACAGCCAGCCTTTTTTGCAATGACCTTTTGTGTCTTGCCCTCCTTGTGCAAGGTGTCAATGGTCGTCTTTTGGACAACTGTCAATTCATCAGTCTTTCCCCATGATTTAGTAGCCTTCAGAACTAGACTGAGAGACCCTTTAAAAGGCCTTTGCAGGTGTTTTGAGTTAATTAGCTGATTAGAGTGTGGCACCAGGTGTCTTCAAAATTG
Organism: Romanogobio albipinnatus; assembly: GCA_023566225.1. Lineage (NCBI taxonomy): Eukaryota > Metazoa > Chordata > Actinopteri > Cypriniformes > Gobionidae > Romanogobio > Romanogobio albipinnatus. Next base: position 21,162,416 of record CM042256.1, on the reverse strand, counting down.
AACCTTTTCACAATATTCTAATTTTGTGAGATACTGAATTTGGGATTTTCCTTAGTTGTCAGTTATAATCATCAAAATTAAAAGAAATAAACGTTTTGAAATATATCAGTCTTTGTGTAACGAATGAATATAATATACAAGTTTCACTTTTTGAATGGAATTAGTGAAATAAATCAACTTTTTGATGATATTCTAATTATATGACCAGCACATGTACATAGGCTACAGGAGTGAGAGCGAGCTGTCATCCAGGCGCAGCTCCTGGAGCGCCTTGAACGCGCGTCTATTTCGCTTCAAACGCTCGATTTATATGCGCGTCCAATTCGCGTGCGAATGGATTAAAAATGTTCAAGCGTCCAACTAGACGCGGTAGATACGATTTCGACGCTCTATTCGCGTTTGATGTGAACGCAGCATTAGAAGGCTACACCTTTGAAGTGTCCAAAGCTCGAACCAAGCATTGTTAAATGGAATGGCCAAGTCCAGTGGTTCACACCCCTGGTCCTGGAGTACACTTTTTTGTGACCAAAAAGGTTTTTTTTTCTAATTGGACAACCAATTAGGGTCTAGAAGCTGATATTATAGGCTGATGAGTTAAATCCGGTGTGTTTGATTAGGGACATACAAAATGTGCCTTTTTAAAGGATTTTTTTTTTTTTTTTACACGTTCGTATTTAGATATTCAAGTAAGTTGAAACCTTACAATCAAAATTGTATTCCGCCATTTTCTCAACAAAAAAAACAACAACAACCCTGTCATCACCGGTGTGCAATGAATCTTAGAAGGATTTATTCGCTGTATCCTTCGTGGCCCAGGAAAGGAAGGTCAAATTTCACTTCCAGCAAAACTTGGGTTGCTTCAAATTGTCTAGTAGGAAGACCTCGAGCCAGATTTGAGTTCCCCGTGAATAAATTGCATTTCATTTTGCAAAACCGTATGACCCTTAAATTCAATGTCTTTCACCAAAGATATAGAACAATGTCCACTCAAAGCCGCTTGGGTCCTTTGAAAGTAAAAATATGCATAGGATTATTCCACCAGTCATTTAGAAAAGCTTTCAGATCCATGAGGGAAAAGGTTGAAATGTATGCAAAATTCTGAAAGTATTCAGATCCAGTATTTGGTGTTAGTGATGCCATTCATTGTTTAGCCAACTTCATAATGGAATATGGGAACATCATAAGAGAACAGTGCCTCTATGTTGTTGCCTAAAACATTACAGGTCCCCAACTTTGCTTAAGTTTTTGTACTTTGTTTTATTTTACTATTATTCTATTGTTCAGTTAGCAGAATATGCGGTCTATAAAAATATGGCAAAGTAATATCTTAAAATCAGCTTGCTTACTGTTCTGCCTTTTTTAACATTATATAACTCCTTACTAATTAACTATATTATAACCTTTTCTAACAAATGCAAGTCGTTGTCAATAATTACAAGTTCAAGGACTAATATTTTAGTAGCAGTATGCAGATAGTTAAAGTCACCTATATGTTGTTCCTAAACCAAAATGATATTCTATATTTGGTGTAACAAGAGATAGCAGGCAGAATGTCCTGAACAATTAAAAAAAAAAAAAAAACATAGCAGTAGCTGTTGAGTTCCAAAGACATCAAAAGTACAATAGAGCACCAAAGTAGTCCTATAACTCCCGAATAACATTCCAGGCTTTAAAAAAACAAACAAAAAAGTATACTGTAGTCATACTGTATAAGCAGGGGTGCACATAACTGGTGTGAGCTGCGTGGTAAAAATAAACAATGCGCACCAGAAAACCTGGAGGGAAACGCTTTTGAGTACGAACATTTTTGAGGACAGGGACACGTTTACATACTGGAGAAGGATTTTTCTCCCTCTCTGGTAAGATAGCAATCATGATTAGGGCTATATTATATTGCCAAAAGTATTGGGACACTCCTCTAAATCATTAAATTCAGGTGTTCCAATCACTTCCATGGCCACAGGTGTATAAAATCAAGCACCTAGGCATGCAGACTGCTTCTACAAACGTTTGTGAAAGAATGGGTCTCTCTCAGGAGCTCAGTGAATTCAAGTGTTGTACTGTTATAGGCTGCCACCTGTACAATAAGTCCATTTGTAAAATTTCCTCACTACTAAAAATTCCACGGTCAACTGTTAGTGGTATTATAACAAAATGAAAGCAATTGGGAACAACAGCATCTCAGCCACGAAGTGGTAAGCCACGTAAAATCAAAGAGCGGGGTAAGCCCATGCTGAGGTGGCACAGTGCGCAGAAGTCTCCAACTTTCTGCAGAGTCAATAGCTACAGACCTCCAAACTTTGTGTGGCCTTCAGATTAGCTCAAGAACAATGTGTAGAGAGCTTCATGGAATGGGTTTCCATGGCCGAGCAGCAGCATCCAAGCCTTACATCACCAAGTGCAATGCAAAGCATCTGATGCAGTGGTGTAAAGCACTGGTCTCTAGAGCAGTGGAGACGTGTTCCCTGGAGTGATGAATTACACTTCTGTCTGGCATTCCGATGGATGAGTCTGGGTTTGGCGGTTGCCAGGATAACAGTACTTGCCTGACTGCATTGTGTCAAGTGTAAAGTTTGGTGGAGAGGGGATTATGAGATTTTATATATATATATATATCCCCCAGGGGTTGGGCTTGGCCATTTAGTTCCAGTGATAGTAACTCTTAATGCTTCAGCATTCAAAGGCATTGGACAATATCATGCTCCCAACATTGTGGGAACAATTTGGGAATGGCCCCTTCCTGTTCCAACATGACTGCGCACCAGTGCACAAAGCAAGGTCCATAAAGACATGGATGAAAGAGTTTGGTGTGGAGGAACTTGACTGGCCTGCACAGGCCTGAGTCCTGACCTCAACCCGATAGAACACCTTTGCGATGAATTAGAGCGGAGACTGCGAGCCAGGCCTTCTTGTCCAACATCATTAGGCACGTTGATTTTATTATCATATATTTTTCCATACACATTTTATCAATTCCAAACCACATTAATTTTAATACTAGTGGTGGGTCGTTATCGGCGTTAAGGTGTTGCGTTAACGCGAGACTCTTATCGGGCGATAAAATAAAATATCGCCTTTAATCTATTCTCAAAGTTGGGTTGGGAGCTGGGTCTATACTACGCAAGCTATGATGACTTTCACCTTGATATTTTAGCGCGGATGTATACCTAGCCGAATTGCACTGTAGGGGGCGAGAGAACGAGTCTTCGAACCTGTGTGTATACCTACTAGTGTTGTCAAAAATATCCATATTTCGCTATGTATCGATACTGAAATATCTGAAATGATACGATACTCATACAGTATCGATATCAGCTGCGCTCTCCTCTCCGACCTACAGCGAGTGACACGCACCCGCCTCCTCTCATTCAGATTTTTCCTCATGACCGCCTGTTAGTGTTGGTGTGACCGGTCTGAATTTCGCACGGGGTTGCACTACGTTTATTCTACTAATTCCTGCAGATTTCGCGCTCGCATCTGAAGCACACACACACATACCGTAATAAAGCCGCTTTTGACATACAAGTGCAAAAATTTGCTCCTTTTTCCATTTTAATGGTCAAATACACTCAAAAATGTCTCAATGCCCATCTTGGTGAGTTTTAACCTATGGTTTTAACATAAACAGTCATAACCAGCTCACAGGAACAGTGGGGTCCATGCTTGCGTCAGGTCTTAAAGGGACAGAAGTTATTCAAACTTCAAAAAGACAAATGATCACTTACGAGCACATATTCTGAATGCCTTCGGCAGAATTCAAATGAGCCATTTTAAGATAGATTAATTCCAAGATTGCAGTGAGATTAATCTAGATTAAAAAAATTAATCTATGCCCACCACTACTTAATACCTATTTTTTTTTTTTTTTTTATAATTTTTAAGTGATTTATTATTGTTCATGAAGGCTGGAAATAAAATAAACAAAATTATAAACACCCATATTCAGGTGTGCAGAATTATTAGGCACGTTTTCTTTTACAGATAAAATGAGCCAAAAAAAGAGATTTAAGATTTCCGACTGAAAAGTTCAAAATTATTGAATTAAGTGTGAAACCATCAGGAACCCTTTAGACTCCAGAGCCACCATTTTCCAGAAAAGTGGTACAAGAGGATTTGGTGTCCCTAAACCTCATTGGCATTTAATAATTTTTGACATTTCATTCCGAATTAAATCTCGTTTGGCTCATTTTAGCAGTAAAAGAAAACGTGCCTAATGATTTGGCACACCTGAATATAAGGTATTTTTCCTTTCTAGCCTTCATGAACGATTATATATCCCTTATAAATGATTAAATACAAAATTAATAGTGGTTATTAAGATTAATCATAAACACACTCGTAAACCTTGTGGAAAGCCTTCCCAGAAGAGTTGAAGCTGTTATAGCTGCAAAGGGTTGGACAACTCAATATTAAACCCTACAGATTAAGAATGGGATGTCATTAAAATTCATGAACATGTAAAGGCAGGCTTCACAAAACTTATGGCAATATAGTGCATATCGTTTTAGCATTGATATCCCAATGTGCGCATCCATGATAGTCACATCACAAGATGTGCAATCTTAGTTGATTGGTTCCGGTTCGGAACGCATGTGATTTGCAGATTAATTGCAAAGTTTCCCCATCATAGACTGAAAGTTTATTATTTGCATGTGTTTTTCAGCCCTGTCAGTTTAAACACTAAGCACAAGAACAACACTGGAACTCGCACTGTTTTCTGTGCGCACACACTGAGCCGTGCAGACATCACGTGAGCGCCTATTCAGGCCTCTTTCTCTTCTTTTGAGCTTAAATGGACATGTGCACGCAAAATTTAGTCAAATTGCTTGTCTTGGCAAGTATCCTCATAAACACAGTTGGTTACATGTAGTAAACAACTGAGAAAAACCGGATGCGTATAAGTATGATCTTAAAGTGACAGCAGCCTAATATACCCACAGCTGTTTGTCACCACCAATGTTAATCAAACAACAAAAGAGAGAGAAAATCACTTTTGTAGCTTTAACAAAAAAAAATTATATTAATTTATATTAATTACAGTAATTATATTTAATTTATACAGTGTGTGGGGAGGGGGGGGGGGGGGGCACGTTACTTATTTAATTTGTGATGACGACAGCTTGTAGGATAAAAATGCAAGTGTGAGTACCAAGCAGCCTCTCCAGGTGCTCCCTTGAGAACCAGACCAAAAAACGTTATGTGCACCCGTGTATAAAGTTATGTTATGCAGACTTCAATTCATTTTTCACAGAAAACAATCTTGTTGTACAGAAATTGCACAAAATTATCACAATTTTTTTTTTATAACATCTCATATACCCAAAAAAAAACTGATTAAACACTGATAAAAAGTATATTAGATGCATATATTGCATATTTATCATTGATTGAACACTATGTTCACACTTACCTTTAATGCCATCTCATATCATATTGGCATCTGAATATTTAGCTGTTGATTCTTGTAGAATGATGTTGTATGAGCATTTAATGAACACCACTGTAGGGTGGACCACTTGACAAAACAAGTGTAATAATACCCAGTGCATTCATTAAAGAACCCAATATTACTGCAAAAAAAAAACCTTTGTAAATTCATTTCATATACACCAACCAGTCACTTTATTAGGTACACCTGATCAAGGGCTCGTTAATGCAAATATATAATCAGCCAGTCGCATAGCAGCAACTCGATGCATTTAAGCATGTAGACAAGATTATGGCCTTGTCCACACGTACACTGGTATTTTTTCATCCATTAAAAAAAATTATAAATTGTGTCCATATGAAAACGCAAAAACATGCTATGAAGCGCTACCAAGAGCATTCCAAACCAACAGGTGGCAATATAACCCTAACTATGAAGCCATGTTGGCCAATCAAAAGCCTGGAAAAAGGTTATTGCCGGTTCCAGATTTGACGTAACAAGCCAAAATCTCTGGTTTTACTGTCCACAAGACTACACTGCAACCAGAGTTGGCTTTTCACTCTGGCAGGAGTTTTCAGAAAAGTTTGGTTTCAGTGTCCGGATACTACGTTTGCATGTGGACGAACAGCCAAACCGCATAGGCTGCAGTTTTGAAAATACCCATGTTTGTGTGGACAGGGCCTAAAACAAACCGCTGAAGTTAAAAATGACAATCAGAATGAGGAAAAAATATTGAAGTGACTGAACGTGGTACGGTTGATGGTGCCAGGCTAGTCTAAGTATTTCAGAAACTGCTGAGCTACTGGGATTTTCTCTCACACACACACACCTTTAAAGTTTACAGAGAATGGTCCGGAAAAGAGAAAATATCTAGTAAGCAGTAGTTCTGTTTGTGAAAATGCCTTATTGATGCCAGAGAATGACCAGACTGGCCCGAGCTGATAGAAAGGCAACAGTAACTCAAACGAAACAGCCGAAGAGCATCTCTGAATGCACAACACGTCGAAACTTGAAGCAGATTGGCAGCAATATACAGCATCAGAAGACCACACCAGGAGACACTCCTACTCCTGTTGGCTAAGAACAGGAAACTGAGGCTACAATTCACACAGGGTCACCAAAATTGGACCACAGAACATTGGAAAAACATTGCCTGGTCTGATGAGTCTCATTCAGATGGCAAGGTCAGAATTTGGCGTAAAGAACATCAAAGCATGGATCCATCCTGCCTTGCATCATTTGTTCGGGCTGCTGGTGGTATATTGATGCGGGGAATATTTTCTTGACTCACTTTGAACCAACGGAGCATCGTATAAACTTCAGTCTACCTGAGTATTGTTGCTGACCACGTCCATCCATTTATGACCAACAGTGTACCATCTTCTGATGGCTACTTCCAGCAGGATAACGCACCATGTCACAAAGCTCAAAACATCTCAAACTGGTTTCTTGAACATGATCATTTCCCTATACTCAAATGGCCTCCACAGTCACCAGATCTCAATCCAATAGAGCACTTTTGGGATGTGGTGGAACGGGAGATTCACATCATGGATGTGCAGCTGCCAAATCTGCAGCAACTCTGTGATGCTTTCATGTCAATATGGACCAACATTTCTGAGGAATGCTTCCAGCACCTTGTTGAGTGTATGCCACGAAAAATTAAGGCAGTTCTGTCCAACCCGGTATTAGTAAGGTGTACCTAATAAAGTGGCTACTGAGCTACATATATTCAGCCAATGTGACTGACATAATATATACTCTCATAAACAGCAAACGCAGATATGGACTTAGTTATTAATAAAGCTTATTCCTGGTTCTTAGCATTACCAGGGCATATTATCTATTAAAAATCAAGCATGGAGGTCATGTTTGAACTACATCATGCAAGATTTAGGAATAAAAGGCGTTCAGGGTGCATGTACAAATTCAAATGTAAACACAAAAGCTTGGTCTGGACAACACAAAAGGTCTGGACAAACTCTATGTCAAGTATATTGTGCAAAATTCCTGCATGTTTTCTGGCAACTTATGTGGCAAACCAAATAGCAAGGAGCAGGCCAAAAAACAACCAATGGAACAGACCTGTCAGTCAATATCAGTTGCCACATGAGAAGCCAGTAAACTACTTTGCAAGTAAAATGTATTGGTCATGCTTCTTGCATCAATCTGAACAGTTTCTTTTGGATCTTTAATTACAGCTTCCACCAACCAAAGTTTCACAATTCAGCATAACAGACAGTTTTTTAACAGCAACTTAAAGTGAAAAATGACTGTATAAGGGTTCTTTATGAGACTGTTTTGTAAGCTTTATTGGGTGTGTACATGTTTGTGAACTACAATAATATTTCAAGGCCAAATACATCAGATATATGGAATAAAACTAACAAAAAGTAAGGATATCACCTACAATCAAATGTACCACTGCTACAAAACCTCACACAATGTTTAACCTATTAAAATAAGATTGTGGATAAAACAAAAAGGCATTTACATTACACCAGATATTATACCAAGGCCATTAAGTGTACTAACAGGATCGACCAATGACTGAAGAGTCAATGCTCTTTCTTCATCAGGCAGTACACATTGGAAATGAAGAATTTCATTGTAACCTGCAACAGGAAAAAAGACAAGTTAAAAAGACATGAAGAGATAATTTTTCAAACTTGTTTGTATAAATTACAGTGGGTCACATTCACTATTAAGAACAAGTCAACCCAAAATAAACAAAAGCTTCAGAAACTAACACAAAAGCTGTTTTTGTTGGAATTTATGCTCAGAACATTCTTAAACTCAAGCGGCATTTGATGTAAATGAGTAAGCTGATGTAATCATGTTCTTAAATTTAGAAAAATGGGAACATTTACCAAAACTTTCTTTCTAACCACATAGCGCAACTACTATCGGTATTGGCTACTCAGAGCTGAATTGAAAACTTGAAACTCACCTTAAATGCTGTACAATTGTCATTACAAAATCTCCTTAAAAATACTTGGTGCGGTTGAGAGCTCTCTGCGCAAGCTGGCCGCTCTCATCCGTGATTTTCTCCCAGTCTGTCTGACCGACTACAAAACCAATCGCGCGTTTTCTGTCGGCATCCTTCTTCTCTTCGAGATCAGCCCAGCGCACCTGCAAGATCAGCAAGATTAATGAGTGCAAAATGTTTGTCTTAAATCACAACCCTCCCCAAAACCAAACAAGAAATCAGTAAAATAAAAATACAGACCAACAATTCAATCATTTTCAAAACAGGGCTCTCAATCTGTAATACTCAAGAACATTCCAAATAAAAACTGAACAATAGGTAACCACAAATAGCAAGTGAAAGCAAATACATAAAATAATGTGCACCACATTACCCTCTTTTTGCCAGGTTCAGACATGCGAGAGGCATAGTCATCAGGCAGCTGGAGGAAGTCTTCCATGCCGGACACGTCAGTGTCTCGTTTTCTCTTGCCTCCTCCCGCCAGACCATCCAACTTGTCTGGAAGGACAAAGCAGCATCTAAAGTCATCATCAATTCTACATCTGATGAACACTTATTTTGTCAAAGCTACTAAAACCTGGTAAATTACATACTGATGTGATTTTTTTTTTATTCTGTTATGATCAATGGCCATAGAGACAGATTGCATTTAGGCCACGCCCACACCAGGGGGGTGGAGGGCGCTGGACAATCCAACGCTCTCCATTGACTTTGTATTGCGTGAAACAGCCACCTTGTCATTTCTGACTTTTAACAAAAAACAATCTAAAAGCTGCTATGTGACAGGGTGTACAGCAAACAAGCTAAAAAACACAGAACTAAGTGTTTTATAACCTGTCGACACAAAAAAAAAAACAGTTTAACCCTTAAATGCATACCTCTGGTCTTTAGTGGCCATCATTTACTACCCTCCTCCTCATTCATTTTTTAAAGTTAGACATCAACCTTCTTAGTATTCCTCAATCAATCCATTTTAAACAATATAACAAGAAAAAAATAATACAATTATAATTGAATGCCTGTTTTTCCACTAGTTTTTTGTCAAAATTGTATAGGGTCGCTAACGACCCGAGGTGTGTAAGATTGTACATATTTTTTTATCTGCACAATTAGTAATGGGTGATATAAACGATAAACGATACAAAATTGGCCTACGATAGAGATTTTAATTTATAGTATAGTATTATATTTAATTTATAAATAGTCTATTGCACTATCGCGATAATGCAAGTTGATGACAGAATCTACCCGCGAAATTTAGAGCCACGAGCTGCAACTGGCAGCAATGCATCACCGTATTGTCATCTTGAGTAAACATAGCTGAAAGTGAAACGGAGGAGCTGGTAAAAAAGACCAGTGCAACATCCATTGTTTGGACTTGGTTCGGATTTAAGCAGTCCGACACACAGACGAGCGAGCGCGGGCACGCCAAAAAGGTTGGGAAACACTGCTATAGAGGACACGGACGCATAAACCATCACTTCATGAGAATTTACCATTTCATTTAAGAAAACTGTCATATCATAAAATGAACAGACACTCAAAGGTGTTCACGGCAACCCGTCAAAATAAAAGTTTGGTTTAACGTGAGAAATTTTTCAGAATATATTAGTCTACTGTTGTAGCCTACAGTAGATTTAACTTTGTCTCTATGTAATAATAATTTGTCTCAACTAATAATTATAAAAATTATGCCTAGATCTTTTTTATAAACAATGTTTACTTTTAAACAGCATACAGCCTTTAAATGTTTATGTATTATTTACTTATAATGATTATCATCATAAATAATAAACTTATTGAATTGCATTTAATTTTTTTTTTTTTTTTTTTATTGTGGTGCCGAAATTGGTACAGATCTGGCACGCATCTCCCTGTATCATTGCGTGATACTTTTGTATAATTTTTGTAAAGTTTTACATACAACGTTTCTTTCTTTAAAAAAAAAAAAAAAAAAAAAAAAACACTTAACAGTTTGGCTTTCCTTAGGGTCTAACCTAGCCTGACGTCGTCTTACTCAATTCTAGTCAGAATTTGAGTCTGATATTGCTCCATTGGGCTGTGATTATGGGGCGTGTTTCAACCGAACCAGGAAAGACCTCAATTGGATAGACCTACAACCAATCAGAGCAACGGAGCGACGCATAACGTTAGTTGTCAAATGTCAACAGAACTCAACTGCACTGTGTTGCCAAGTCCGCGGGTTGAAGCGACCCCAATTATGTGATATACAGACCCAGGAATGCGAAATTTAGCAGCCAGTCCAGCCAAAATAACACATATTTTACCCCCCAAATGCCATTTTTCCCAGAGAACCCCCCCACCCGGAAAGCTATTGGGCTTGTTTTTGGCTAGTTTTGAGTAGCAATTGGGCGAGTTTTGCTGTAAAAACTTGGCAACCCTGTCTGCCCGCACGCTAGAGTAAGTCACGTTAGAAGAAGAAGATGAGTGTAAACGATCTTTGCCGGTGTTGTAAAAAAAGAATTTAAGGATACACAGAGTACTTACCAACACGCTCATCATTTCTGAGAGAAATAGTGAAGGTGAATGCATATACGAACAAGTTCTCCGTTTAGGATTAGAACAAATTCAACCCAAGCGCCTTTGATGACGTGGATGATTATGTTACTGTTTATCATCTGTCCATCATCGTCTAAAGCCCGCCCTGACAATTTCATTGGTCCGAACAGTTTCTGTTCGGGCATAATTACTTCTCTATGGATCAAGTCCAGACCGAACTGCCTGTGCAAAAGAAATTGTGGGCGGGGCTAAGTTCGGCTGGCATCCAGGCTAGGTCTAACCTGTTCTGAAATGGTTCTATTATAATTTTTATATCGCAATATATATTGTTATCGCAAGAGGCTGCAATGTATATCACAATATGGATTTTAGGCCATATCGCCCATCCCTATGCACAATAATAAATGAATCTCTAATGATGAAATGAGTGCAATTCAGCTTTATTCCACAAGATGGCAATGTCTGATACACAATGATGAAGTGACGTTTCACTCATATTTACCTCAGACAGAAAACGAAACAATAATATATATATATAATCTGTAAAACTTGAAATGGCTCAGCGATTTACTGCAGAGACAGTACTGAATGCAATCAAATATTAGTGTCACTGTCACTTGATGAAGGAAGCTGCCAGTGATCAAAATATTTATTTTGAAGACGTTGAAAATGAGTTTTGAGAAAATGCGTGAGATCGCAGAGGCAGATGCTGAATGTACTGGGAAATGAGTTCTGATGAGGACAGTGATGTTGGTACAAAACATCTGCTCAAACTGAACCCTTATAAAGCTCCAAAAGGTAACGAAATATGTTTTATTTATTCTTCTGTAAGTGTTACTCTAATATCAGGAGTTTTATATATTATCGCGACAGGTATAGATCTATCCATGTTATATATAGATCCGGGTCGCTAAAGACCCGAATATGTAAGAATGTTTTGCAAAACAGTCATGCATTTAAGGGTTAAGGAGACAAAAGTGGATACAAGGCATAAGACGTGAAGCATCAGCAGGAAGAATGGGTACATTTTTGGGAGCTGACACTCAGTATGCCTGTGTGTGCAGTAACTTAAGTCAAATATCCAAATGTCAGTTTTATATATTATATATTATATTATTTTATATATTATGTCGCTGATTACGTTCCCCTCTAGTGAGGGTAGTACTCAGTGTAATATAAATGTCTCAATAGCCTGTATCCACTTTTGTGTCCTTAAAAGCTTGTTTTTGGGTCAACAGCTTATTAAAAACTCCTGGGTTTTTTAGCTTGTTTGCTGTACACTTTGTCACATTTCAGCTTTTAGACATTGTTCTGTTTTTGTTACAAGTCAGAAAAAACAAGGAGGCCGCTACACGCAATACAAAGTCAAAGGAGATGGTTTGATTGTTTTCTCCCTCGGTGGGCATGGTTTTCGGATTATGACGCGTGTCACTCTGTCTCTATTCAAAGACATGCATATATTATATGCACAATTCATTAGGATTAAGCAAAGTTACGAGGGCTTTTCACACAGTGCTGATTTAGCATTTTATTTATAAACCAGATAAAAGGTCATAAAAAGCATTTTCAGACATGTAGATTGTTTGGTTTGTTCCGAAAAGGGATTACAATTGTTACAATGTTGCAATTTTTTCTTAGTTCGGTTCGCCTTCACAAGGCTACATTTATAAATGGACCAAAAGTCACGTGCGAGTAAACCATACTCTGATTGGTCATAATGCACTTGTTTATATTCTGGGATTCCGCTCACATAGACAACAAATTCACAGGCTTATTTTGGCTTTCTTTGGTAGTGGTCTTTATATTACTTTATCATTTTGAGCAAGAATCAATCAGTATTTTAATGTGTTTTGGACAGTTGTTCTGAAATATGTTCATCAGACCAAATTTCAAATATGTATTTTACAATCTTTGCTCCAGGTTAACCCACAATTCATTTTTGAGAGGCATTAGCAAAACAAACACTGCTGCTTTTCACACAACATATGTAATGGTCCATTGGGTCGGATTGCTTTTTCACCAAAAGCAAACCTCCCAAGACCACCTTGTTCAGGTGATCATGGGCCGATTTTTTTGGTGCGATCATACATGCCTAAACGAACCGAACTAAGGGAGAAAACGCAGCAGGTTCCGATAAAAACGCTCCAAATGAGCCAGGTGTGAAAATGCCCCTAAACATACATACACTTTCATGCAGTGTATAACTGTCTAAGAGCAAAATGAATACGTTTCAGGTGATCAGCCAGAGCAGATGCATGACGATACATGACGATATTCTAACAGATGGACAACCAGTTAATAAAACAGTTCAGTAAATGCAAATAAAATGATTTGAATTTGTACATTTGTAAATCCAGGGATAATTTGCAAATGTATAGTGTGAAATCTTAAAACCTTAATTAACCTAGAGAAAAGGTGTGAAATTACCCATATAAGACAAAGACCAAATATTAAAAACAAATATATATATATATTATATATATATATATATATATATAAAAAGAAAGAAAGAAAAAAAAGACGACAACATACAGTACAAACAATGTATACTGCTTTAAATAACTTGAAATTGTAAAAGTGTAAAACTTCAAATAAATAAATACCCACCAAGCTTTGCTTCTGAAGTGTCCATCTCCCATTTGCTTTTCGGAAGGTATCCCTATATTACAGAGAGACACTCCAACTGTTAATCCTCAGGGGATGAGAGACAAGAGGGGACAGACAGTGTGACAGAGGGAGGACAGGAACAGAATAGGGGCTGGGGAGCAATGATGATGCTTTGGATGATGAGAGAATAAGCTTGAAAAAGAGATAATTAATAAGTCACAAAGGCAACAATGAGCTCTCAGCAATTGATAAACAGTCCTTATTCAGGATGAGGAATTGTCTACTGAATACAGAAGGGCATGCATATTTTAAATCTACTGAGGTTTTTATATATATTCCTACATCGTTGACTGCTTTACACATTCATTTAATTGTAAATCACAAATCCAAGACATATTTTTGCAGCAGAGATCAGTCATTATGGGATAAGACAAAAAGCCAACAGCACAACACACAGGAAATAATCGACTGACAAAGGAGTCCACTTTTAAATGTAAAATTTATATTCTATGCACCCTTCAGAAGTATTTCTCAATCCTGCCCAAGAGAAACCACCACAACACCGGATTTCAGGATTGAGAAACACTGCTCTTCTTTCATCTGACGAATATATAAATAGAAAAGTAGGAAGTTCTGTCATTTTTAATTGATAATTTCCATTCAATTATAGTGATACGGTTAAAGTACCAATCCCTAAAAAACTGACTTCACTTAATTAAAATCAGAAAGTTAAAAACTAGGTAAAACGTAAATACCCAGATCATAATTTAAATTAAATGGCTAAGTATTAATACTGGTGGTTTACACAAAAATCAAGAATTAAACAAAACTTTGGTATAAAGCAGTGGTTCTTATACTTGTTTGGGTCACGCCACTGGTGTAAAGTAATCCACAGTGAGACCATCTACACTGTAATAGCACAAATATCTGGATGAGAGATTCTACTCAATGCATTAATTTCTCTATTGTTTAGTTTAATAAAATTCAGTATTTTAAAATATTTTCCCAAATTACACTGCCACAAAGTACAGATTGCATGCTTGAAACAGTACAAAAACAGTTTGCTACAGGAGTACAAAATCTATAGATAAATAAACTATGTAAGATTTAGATTTTATAATCAGCTAGATTATGATGTCTAAGAACTATAATGTCTGGTATCATTTCTCAAAGATACACAAAATCAAAAACAACCATTGTTGCAACTTGCAACCAATCATGACAAAGCTTGAAGTTGTAAATATGCACTTTTTGGTAAAAGTGTGAACACTCAAAACACCCTTGAACATTAATGTCTCAAGTGATGTTTGTGTGATGGATCATAAAAATCGCTGCACAGGTCATAATTGTAGTTTATAATAAGGATGTGCAAAACTAGTTGACCAGACAATACGGTTTCTCTAGTTGACATTGGAAAAACTAGACATTTACATTAATGTTTTTTGCACATGTGTTTGCTTTATGTTTTTACAAAGGCTACGTTCAAAATACTGCCATGTTAAACTTTTCAAAATAATGTATTGTTTTTAAAGTGTATACTGGAGCAGGGGAAAAAAACACATTAGATTTTTCCTCAGACCTTGCATTCCTTTTCTCCATGTCCGTGTCTGAGGAAAATGGGGGAGTATTTTGAAAAACCTTTCCGTTTTCTTCTACGTCATGTCAAACTGTCATATATAAATTAACTTGATTAAATGCTTGTTATACTACCGGTTATTAGGGGAATATTAAGTTATATAGCAGTTTAAATGGGAAACATTATGAAAAGAAACTTACTTGTACACTGGCAGCAAAATCGAGGAGTGCGTTCAAATCAGGACTTTTATTTGAGTATTTCTGTTAAAAATAGGCTATTGGGTTTGTACTTATTGGTCCTGCCCTGCCTAATGATTCAGTTGATTTTTAATAAATATGGCTACATTGTAAATTAAACTTTAGAGTTCAACATTAGCCAATGATCACTACATGTACAAGACCTATTTTCAGTAGCATTCAGTGAGAGATTTGACTGCTTGATGCATATTAAGTAGGCCATTTCAAATAAATCGCTTATGCTACAAAATTTCCATTTGAACGTTAATGAAATTAGTCATGGCGCACATCCCTAGTTTATAGGACATAATTGGCCCAGTTCCATAAATATAGAATTAAAATGAAATATTTCTGAATAATTTGCAAGAATATAGATACTGCTCTTCAACTTTAAATATCTGAAGTACTACAAGGTGTGGGACTGAACAGCCAGGTTGGAAGAGATCTTGTGTTTTACAAAGATCTGAACGTTCTCTTACATCCGCAGCTGTTCATTAGAAATCTATGAATATTTAAAATACATATAGCTGTGAAAAGTAAGGAGTACCTGACAATGTTACTGAAATACATAGTATTTTTAAAGGTTTACATGACTGCTCTTGACACCAGCAAAGAGGGATAAATTGTTAAAATGTTAAGACCAAAACAAGGATACAAAGATTTATTACTTTTCTTTACGCTTTACTTAGTTTCAAGCCATAATCCATGTATTAAATTGGATTCTTGGAGTATGAAAAAGGTAAATGGAATTTGGCTGATTGATTTGTGCTTTGGCTTATTCTTTCAAAGCCAGGGTTCATTCAGTGCTACTCTTTAACTCATATTCTAAAATTTCAGCTTTAAAAGTACATAAAAAAGCAAGTTTACAAAGTCTGTAAACTTAATTTTTAGCAAGACTTCAAATCAAAAGGGGCCAGAAAAGCTGGATTTGGAAACATTACAAAAAAAATAACTATTTATGAATTTTGTCATGCAAGTAACCATAGATGGGCATTTCAAGCAAAAATAATTTTTCGATGATTGCTGGGAATTATTAAATTATTATAAAAATAAAAACAACACTGCGAAGGCGCAGGGAAGAATCACGCAGCAAACGTGCCCAGTATAAAACACCCTGAGAGTTGATTGACAGCTTTTAGGTGTGTTATTGACAGCGCCACCCTCTGGTTACTTGAACGCGATATTCTATAATTCAATCAACTAATCGAATATTCGAAAATCGTGACTCATCCCTAGTAACCATACAAATATGGACAGATTTTGTTGAAAATAATGAAAACATTTTCAAAATGAAAGAATCCTTTCCTTAAACTAAAATACACTGTCATTAGTCTGTTTAATGCTAGGTTCAGACTACACAATATTTTTGTCTGTCATGGACAAGAAACATGTCAGACTACACGTTACTTCCCGACCAATCATCGCTTGCTGTCTTTAACAACATGCGTAATTTCATTGAGAAAGCAGAGCCAGTGACTGACTTCTGGAAACAAGAACGTAAACAAACAGCACATGCTCAAGAAAGGCAGCCCAATATTTTGAGCCCGTACAACAGCGCATGCACCAGAAAGTCAGAAGAGTCACAACTATTGTACGGCGCATATGTCGAACTCTGCCATCCATGGTTAAGTATACTTTGAAAGCTGTGCAGACAACTGCGCGCGAGACTCATTCAGACGTGGAAATTGAAGTATACACAGGGCTTACTTAACCCATCCAAGTTGGTGCACAAACATTACAGGAGTAGTGAGTAATGAGAACACACTGAAAATCATGGACACACACAACCAGAACTCGTCGGGTCACCAGTCTGATTCTCTAACCATTAGGCCACGACTGCCCCTAATGCCAGTTCACCCTTTTTTCGGTGGAAACATGCTAGTCTTTCTGTCGTGAAGCATCATAGACACAATGTCAGTTGTCATCAACTATTACACACTTTACTAGATGAGATTATCAATTATTGCATCCCAAAACCCAATGTCTTTTATGAATGATATTGCGTAGTCTGAACCCAGCATAAAACAGACTAAAATAGTTAACTTTCACATTTAGAAAAGCTTAATTGTCCTCATTTGGTTAGTTCAACTGTTCTTTAAGCCCCAAAATGTCAAATTTTTGATGCCAAGTCTAACCATCATCTCTTCAGAGTATGTAAAAAAAAAAGTTTTATGTAAGAGCTTCCTCGCTTTCTTACAATGTTCTCTCAATATCCAGTTAGTACATTTTTTAAGGTCATTCCAGCTTGTTAGAACAAACCTAGATAACGTTTGTGCTTTTATCGACATAATACAAGTTGGTCTTTCTGGCAGGGTTGCTATTTGGTTTAGGTCGTCCCACATCTACCAGAGAAAAAAAGAAAAGAAAACTTTTCTTCTAAAAGTAGTTTCACTGAATTAATGACTCTATTGCGAGACCTGCTTTGATATAAGCCACAAAGACAAAAAGTATTTTGTCTTGTAGGAAGCTTCCTACAAGAGAAAAATTTAATTTTTGCCCTGAATTTCAAGTCCCGCAGCAAAAAGTCTGTATTAAGAATTCAACTACAACATACATTACAAATGCATTTCTGTGTGAAGAGCACAAAAGAATTGCGAGGCTGTTTAATATACACTATATTGCCAAAAGTTTTAGGACCCCAGCCTTTACATGCATATGAACTTTAATGACATCCCATTCTTAATCTGTAGGGTTTAATATGGAGTTGGCCCACCCTTTGCAGCTATAACAGCTTCGGCTCTTCTGAGGAGACTTTCCACAAGGTTTAGGAGTTTGTTTATGGGAATTTGACCATTCTTCTAGAAGCGCATTTGTGAGGTCAGGCACTGATGTTGGACAAGGCGGCCTGGCTCGCAGTCTCCACTATTAATTCATCCCAAAGGTGTTCTATCCGGTTGAGGTCAGGACTCCGTGGCCAAACTCATTCATCCATGTATTGGATGCTGGTGCGCAGTCATGTTGGAACAGGAAGGGGCCATCCCCAAACTGTTCCTACCAAGTTGGGAGCATGAAATTGTCCAAAATGTCTTGGTATGCTGAAGCATTTAGAGTTCCTATCACCCCACACCATAATCCCCCCTCCAACAAACTTTACACTTGGCACAATGCGGTCTGGCAAGTATCATTCTCCTGGCAAACACCAATCCCAGACTCGTCCATCGGAATGCCAGACAGAGAAGCATAATTCATCACTCCAGAGAACACGTCTCCACTGCTCTAGAGTCCAGTGGCGGCGTGCTTCACACAACTGCATCCGACGCTTTGCATTGCACTTGGTGATATAAGGCTTGGATGCAGCTGCTCGGCCATGGAACCCATTCCACGAAGCTCTCTACGCACTGTTCTTGAGCTAGTCTGAAGGCCACATGAAGTTTGGAGGTCTGTAGCTATTGACTCTGCAGAAAGTTGGAGACTTCTGCGCACTGCACCTCAGCATTCGCTGACCCTGCTCTGTGATTTTACGTGGCCTACCACTTCGTGGCGGAGTTGCTGATGTTCCCAATTGCTTCTATTTTGTTATAATATTACTAACAGTTGACCGCAAAATATTTAGTAGTGAGGAAATTTCATGAATGGACTTATTGCATAGGTGGCAACCCATCACAGTACCACACTTGAATTCACGGAGCTCCTGAAAGCGACCCATTCTTTCACAAACGTTTGTAGAAGCAGTCTGCATGCCTAGGTGCTTGATTTTATACACATGTGGCCATGGAAGTGATTGGAACACCTGAATTTAATGATTTAGAGGAGTGTCCCAATACTTTTGGCAATATAGTATTTAACTAGATAAAATGAGATTTACACAAAATGGCTACATCATTGGAAATTCTTACATACATTTGGAAGTCATTGCACTAAAATTCTCTAAATAAAGCTAGCTGATGCTATTTAAATGCTTAAATCTTACATTCAAGTGTAGCCATAGCACTGCCTCGGTTGAAAATGGAGACTTCTCAAAAGCTAAATTAACATTCACTTCATACCATACTAATACAGTTGTGCTTTACATATAAACTTGACACTTTAACTAACAATTCTGCTGTGAAGGAGTTACAGGTCTTGGTTACAGAAACTGCTCCTAGTTTAACCTTAGAATGAACCTTAGAGTGACCTTAGAAGAGCAATGTACTTGAGACATGTTTCAGGTAACATTGCATGATTTTAAAAGCCTTTCTTACATTTTATTAATTGTAAGAAACTCAGAGATCAGTTCTGCCAGCGACATTTAAAAAATATATACATTGCCAATCACAAGTCTCAATTATAAGTAAAACATTATAAATTAGCTAAATGTTGTGGATCTTTAAATAAGGATTAAGTAAACATGAAGATTTGGGAGGACAAACAGACAATTATAAATACTATTATAAATTACATCAAAGTTAGGTCAAGTCACTGTCATGAGACATGATATTTGCTGTTTCCAATATATTTGCTTGAGAAAGCATTTCATAATCCATATTAAGAATATGGATTGCAATTATTTCACACACCCCAGGAGATACCCCATGTCTCAGGAACATTCTTTTTTTTTTTTTTTGTTCATCTTTGTCTTTGTTTGGATTGGGAAAGAGTATCCTGAAACATTGATCAATAATAAGAGTACTTACCTTGTTTAGGTGAAAAACTGGGCCAAGTAACTATACAGTCACAGTTTAAATTATTGGATAAAAGCATGCATGCAATGTGAGGTCCTACCAGATCAGTCTCATCGTCATCCTCCTTTTTCAATTCAGCCTTTGGTTCTTCTTCAGATGGGTTGAAGTCTTCCATCTCCACCTATCACAAAAGCAGTTTATGAGAAGAAAAGCATAAGGAAAACACATTTACAATTCCTTTAATGAACATAATAACGGCACAGGTCATCAACAAACTTACGTCTTCAATTGCTGCATCCTGCAGTAGAGACCTGATATCTAGTCGTATCATATGGGGTGGTGCAGACTCCCAGCCACTGGCCAGCTGTGCACAAAATGCATATTATTAGTAAGACTCATGAACAATGCGGTCATATAGTTCTGGTGATAATCTGGACATGCATTAAATCATAAAAACAGCAGGTGGTCAAACCGTAAATTAAGTTAAAGAAAATACCTTTGAAATATCCTTTAGTGTTCGCCCATGTATGTTTCTCTTTGTACATGTTTGTTGATCAGTGGTGATTTCAGCCAAGTACACCTGAGAATAAAAAGTGAGATATGAGGTAGAGCTAAAAAGTAGATAGCGTTGCTCTACAAAGATGAAACTCAGAGGAAGCTCACCTCAAATCCTTTTGTCTTAGCAGCACTCCAGAACTGGTCAAAATACTTCACTTTATCATTGATGGCATCCAGGATTATGAATGGGAAAAATCCATCATCCAGCGTTTTCTTAAATGTCTTCAACATGCTGTTTCGATATGTATCTTCCATCTCTGGTTCATATTCATATTCGAGCACCTGATGAAGATGGCCAGGAAGATTTGCATGATCAGTTAGAGAAAATTAGTTGAGGTTTCTCATTTTTGATAAAAACAAACACAAATAACTAGGTCAAACCTTGTTCTTGACACGCTTCCCAGTATCAGGGTCCTTCTCAACTTTTTCCACTTCAGTCATGAAATAATCATCCAGACCAAGAACTCTGGGTGGTGCACCACCACATTCAACCTCTTTATCCTACATCAGTAAAAGTATATTTACTTAATGGATGAATTTAAATGATGAAGTCATTAACAAAAAAGCAAATACAAAACATCTTGCATTAGCAAAAGTAAGTTATTTTGCTCTTTCCTTTGGTTATGTGAAGTCTCCTTGGCCCAAAATATCTAATCTCAAGCACTTTTACCCATGCAAACTTGATTAAATGCAAATATGCACTGCAGTCTCAGCATTGCCAAAATGGGCAGTATAGAGAACATAAGCATAAATTGTTTCCTACAGCGGATATTTTTCTGTATATTTATGAGCCATCTTAATAATAGAATCCAGTTTAATACAGAAATTTAGAAACAACTCTATCGTCCATCCTGAGGACTTGTTAAAGTAGACCAAGAATACTTTCCGATTGTTTGGGGGGGGGGGGGGAATTATAATAATATTAATAAACATTAAAATATCTCTGCAGTAAACAAAGGCACAACAAAATAAAATGTTACCCTAATAAGTTTTGCCACATGACTTTTGCCACTTCCAGGTAATCCACGCATGATGACTACAATCTGAAAAGAAAAAATACTGTGAGTAAAATATGGTATTCAAAGGTAGAGCATAATTATAATAATAACCAAAAGAATTATGGCATACCCTGTCAGGTCGAGCTGATCGACCTGGGAGTTTGAGGATGTCCTCAGCATTCTTTATCTCTGGTTTCTTCTCCACACGAGGAGGGGCAACAGGTGCAGAAGGGGGCAGTGATGTGGGTGGTGGGGCACGCTCATCTGGATAGCTCCTCCGATCACCTGGGTAAAAAAAAATATAGGTATCTTACACAGGTCCCAATTTTTCAGGCTTAGTGATTACTCAGTTATTAATGATTTACTGACTTCACTTTTGATTGGCTTGTGTAACAGGACCATTTTATTTTTAAGTGGTACTTCACCACTGACAAAATCAATAATAATTAATCAATAAAACTAGGCTGCCTATGCAGCTGTCTTCCCGTTTGATAAATAGGTAGGGACATTTCAATACACATAATGCACTGGGCATATTGGCATCTAATGCCACTCCCACCAGTCTGCTATGGATACGCTTAATGGATAGCTGCTATGGATAGTCAAATACCACCTTGCTTTAGTTGGAAATACTTTTTTTGGCAAACCTTTAGTCATAATAGTGTCAACTTGTATTGTTCCCATGTGCAAGAACTCAACATCCATGAGATAATTTAAATTTAGATGAATATCATTGGATGTTATAGGTCACTTTCAAATGAGTGAGAAGCATTCATCTTAAGTTTTTAAAAAATATATTTGCATTAACCTTATTAAAACCTTATTATTAAACAAATTATATAAACCTATATTGTCAGTGCACTACAAGTTAACTGGTTCTTGCCTTTATATTGTCATTAAAATTTATAGAAAAGGCTGTAAATACGGAGAGAATGCTGCAAAGGACAAGTTGAAAAATCTCGGTGTTTGTAGTCACTAAGGTTGTGCCGATGGACGATATCATCGTCACCATCGTGATGCCACGTTCCCCGTCCCCCATTGCGAGTCTTGTTGTGAGTGCGACGCACACTAATCCTCTTCTATAGTTAAACTAAAAACTTTGCAGGGATTGCTCTGTAAATTATATTGAGAATATAACTAATGCATATATTCTATTTTAAATACTGTAGTCTTTGCCAGATATAGCCTACATTTTGAAATAATAAAGGAGGCTCAAACATCCATTTCATAAGCATGCATGTTTATTTCAGCACTTCCGTCAGTGAAACAACACACCACAGCCTGTAAAACATTTAAACGATTATTAGTAAATAATGGTAACCTAAAGAATATAAGAAAATTAAATATTAGTTCAAAAAAAATAAAAAATCTAATTTCCCCTCAAAGATGCGTCATATACCGCTCTGCGCGAGATGAAACACGAGCTGTAGACACCTTCTCAAATATCTTCGTCTTCATATGTTCTCCTGATGTTGCAAAGCAACACTTGTTCTGAAGAGCGAATTTTATCTTCCACAGGGTCAAGACATTTAAGCTATGTTTGATTATTCACTGCCAGAGAAAACTAAACTAAAATGGCCTGTGTGTGTGAAATGCGCCATTCAAATAAACTTAACGCGCCTTAAAGGGGTAGTAAAGCACACTCTTTCGAAGGCTTGATTGTGTTTGTGGGGTGCACTGTAACATGTGTTCATGCTTCGTTTTTTTAAAAAATGCAGTATTTTTCATATATTTTACCTTTATTCTACACTGCTCTGTCCCTCCTTGTAAAAACGGTCTGATGGTTTCCGGATTCTGTGAAGCCAGTCCCTCAAAAATACGCAATGGGCTCTGATTGGTTAGCTGGCCCAGTGTGTTGTGATTGGCTAACCGCCTAGAGCAGTTTGTCTGAAACGTCCCGCCCCTTCCCTTCACCGGTAGCCTCAGGCTACTAGCCTGTGCTTTGGGTTCAATAGCGTCAATAAAACCATACCAATTTGAGCCCGAATCAGACCCAGACAATTTTAGTGAAGATGATCGAGCAGAACCTGTTCAGTCCTCAAGAGTAAAGACTGCGGATCTATAGTGATCGCTCCTGAATGGCACTGTTACTTTTGTATTTTTAGAACGATTTGCCAAATATCTGTCGCAAGAATGAACACTAAACATTGGCTTTACTATAGTATCCAAATCAAACAGAGAACCATGTTTAGCATGCCTGTAGATCAGGGGTCGGGAACCTTTTTTGACCAAAGAGCCATTTTTTCATTTTTGGTTAATACATTTTTCCAAAAGAGCCACAGTAAAAAATAATATTAAATTATTATTAAAAAACATGCTTTTTTCCCCAATAAAATTTGAACAATAGTAATTATTAGGTCCATAACTAAAAACAAACACATATGCAGCAAACAATAAATAAGTTGCAATATGGAATTAATTGTGCAGGGCTTTGTGAGGTTGAGTTATAAATCCTCTTAGTGTTTGTGAATGCACACAGTGCTTACATCTACTGTGTTTACGTGAATACTCGGCTTGGCATTTTGATATATTTTTGTAGCCTATTAATTTGACGTGCAGCCGAGGACAAAGCTGTGCTTGTCCGTGTTGCACTCGGAGCATGTGCACAGCATCCTGTCAGTAACTTATCACGCTTTCGCGACTTATCACGCTTTTATAATTTATTTCCGTCAACTGAAATCTGCGTGGATTATCATAAATACACATTTATTTATCACAAGGGTCTCTACGGCAAAAGCGAAAGTACCTGCGAGTGAAATGTTTCGAAATGTCTCTTTTCACAGCAGACCACCAGTTTCAATAAAAGGATATATTAACGTTTATATAGCCTACTTTTACATTTGCGCTGCTGTTCTAAAAATTGTTTTCGGTTACCTTTAACAAGCCACAGCTGCTTGAATCCCAGAGCAGAAGCTGTTACCACAGAAACGTAAGTGGGTATTGATTGCTGTCGCGACTCGTGACACTCGCGAACAGCACTGAACACGCGCGGCCGGTACAACTTGAGTATTAACTATCATCATACGTTTCATTAACGGTAGGCTGTACAACAAGGGAATTGTAATTGGCTGCTTTTTTCTGCAGAGAGCGGATCTCTGTTGATGTGTCATTTTTTTTCTATCGATCATTTGTTGGTAAAGGGTGAGAGACCTGAGCCACATTATTTTTGTCAAAGAGCCAGGTGTGGCTCGCGAGCCATAGGTTCCCGACCACTGCTGTAGATAAACAATACATAAAAGCTCTAATCAAAGAATAATTTACACTAATGCCAAGTTCGCTGTTGAGATTTTAAAAAGTTTGTAACGTTAGGTGTTTGTCGGATAATGTTAAGTATGAATGAGCATTTAACAAACTGGTTTGCAGAGCCAAATGAGCGTTGTCATCTGTGTACTTCCTTGCAACAACGTACAATTAACAACACAAACTATTACAGGAAAACACATCGACGAAAAATAAATCCTACTTACAGGTTGTGGCCCGTAACCAGCTTCTGTTTTTAAATCCATCTTTCAGGACAAGCCGTTGTGCGAATCCCGCTTTCATAGCGCTCGTGAAGATTGTGGAAGCCTTCCTGCGTGAGATGGGCAGCGGGAGCAGCGCACGCCCATCTCATGTGGCGTTCACACCGGACGCGAATAAATCGCGCTATTCGCGTGAAGGTGGACGCTTGAACATTTTGAGTTTACTCGCTTCATTCGCGCGTGACATTCACTGCACAACAGACGCGAATTCTCGTCATAGGAGGGACTTCTGCCAGCGGCTCGTCTCGGTGAGAAATGACTGACATGGGCTGTGTTTACGTCTTTTTTTGTTAAAATCTACTGTTAATGTGTGACAAAACGGAATTAAGACTTTTTCAGTCGATAATGTAGTTGTTTAAAGCTCAGATCTGTGGTTTATTTATATAAAGAGTGCCTATTTGTACATTTTATCTGGGGTTTTCGGAGTTGTGAGCTCCAGCGGATCAGCGCGCTTACACTGGCAGTGTGTGTCTCGTGCAGCTGAACCACGGCTTATGTATTGCAAATACAGACGAATAGTCCATTATGTCACATTTCCCGGTCTTCTCCTTCTCCTCATTTTAATATTAAAGTCCCCCTGTAATCAATTTTATCCCATAAAACTCTCTTAAATGTCTTTCTTGCTTCCTTAAAATAGCTTGAATATAATTCTACACCCCTGCTTCATTTAGTATACGGAGATCCATGAATTCACCCTTGCTTCTCGAGACCCCCCTGCTTAGTGCTTAGCAGCATAGTTAATGATATGCTAAAAAATGGCCTACAAGTTTACGAGATTGGTTACAACATACAGTGAGGAAAATAAGTATTTGAACACCCTGCTATTTTGCAAGTTCTCCCACTTGGAAATCATGGAGGGGTCTGAAATTGTCATCGTAGGGGTGGACAGATTGTATGGGGTGGACAGGTGTCTTTATGCAGCTAACGACCTCAAACAGGGCATCTAATTTAGGATAATAAATGGAGTGGAGGTGGACATTTTAAAGGCAGACTAACAGGTCTTTGAGGGTCAGAATTCTAGCTGATAGACAGGTGTTCAAATACTTATTTGCAGCTGTATCATACAAATAAATAGTTAAAAAAATCATACATTGTGATTTCTGGATTTTTTAGATTATGTCTCTCACAGTGGACATGCACCTACAATGACAATTTCAGACCTCTCCATGATTTCTAAATGGGAGAACTTGCAAAATAGCAGGGTGTTCAAATAATTATTTTCCTCACTGTATTTGTGATGTAGAGAACAAAGGCGATTTCAAAACACGTTTTTGAGACTATCCTGCAATGGTGTTGGCATGAATTTGGCTCCTAAAGCATATTTTTACACCACAGACATATAAACAAACTTCACCACAGGGGGTCTTTTAAAAAATTCCCACTTCGCCTTTAAAAGCTAAGAGATGGATTATTTTATAAATTCACTTACTACCATAGCTTGAAGATCCATGGTCATAATGCTCAAGACTCCTTTCATAGGAAGACCTCTCATAACTTGATCGGCTATAAACCTCTCGGTCCCTGCTCGAGCGGCTTGGGTGATCCCTTTCTCTGTCTCTGTGTCCTGGACGTGGCCCAAGTGGAGGTCTAAAACCAGACATACAAAATATATATATATATATATATATATCACTTCACATATATTTTGATGTAGGTAATTACATTTTTCAATATTAATAAACCAATATGGGTATAAAATACATAAAATATCAGATGCTACTGTGAGAAATAGATGCAGCTAGGGCTGCAACTAACGATTATTTTGATAATTGTTTAATTGGCCGATTATTTTTTTTCAATTAATCAGATAATAAGCCTGTTTTTTTTATTTGATTGACAAAACACACTATTCCACATTTGGACAAACTTGTCAGCTGAGTGCTATGATAACATACATAGTGAATATACAGGTGGGGAGAATAAGTATTTGATACACTGCCGATTTTGCAGGTCTGTAATTTTTATCATCGGTACACTTCAACTGTGAGAGACGGAATCTAAAACAAAAATCCAGAAAATCACATTGTATGATTTTTAAATAAATAATTTGCATTTTATTGCATTACATAAGTATTTGATTACCTACCAACCAGTAAGAATTCTGGCTCTCACAGACCTGTTAGTTTTTCTTTAAGAAGCCATCCTGTTCTCCACTCATTAACTGTATTAACTACACCTGTTTGAACTACCTGTATAAAAAGACACCTGTCCACACACTCAATCAAACAGACTCCAAAATCTCCCAAGACCAGATGTAAGGACATCAGGGATAAAATTGTAGACTTGCACAAGGCTGGGATGGGCTACAGGACAATAGGCAAGCAGCTTGGTGAGAAGACAACAACTGTTGGCGCAATTATTAGAAAATGACGGTCAATCTCTCTCGGTCTGGGGCACCAATGATTAGGAAGGTGAGGGATCACTAGACGCTTTTTTGCCTCGACTTTGATGTCCGACCATTTCTTTTTTATTTCGGCCATGGTCCGAGGTTGTGAGGCTATAGCATTTACGGCGTCAGCAACCTTTTGCCACTCAAGTGCCTTTTTGGCATTAGTAATGCCCACACTGTGCCCTCCAAAACAAAATTATCTTCTTTTCAACCTTGCCAACGATAACTTCTACTTCACATTGAGTGAAGTTACGTTTTTTTTTATTTCCTCTCTGTGTTTGCCATGATTTCGCAATCGATGAATATTAACTTGTGGGCGTTTCACGGACTATTTATGGGCAACTATGGGCGTGACATGAAGCCGCAAAAGCTGCACTACATTTAGAATTGATTGTGATTTATTAAGGGAAAACTGCGTAGGATGTGCGTGCGCACAGTTTTATAAATCCAAATATTTCTGTGCGTACGCACATCCTATGTATTTTATAAATGAGGCCCCTGGTCACTGACCTGAAGAGAGCTGGGACCACAGTCTCAAAGAAAACCATTAGTAACACTACTCCATCATGGATTAAAATCCTGCAGCGCACACAAGGACCCCTGCTCAAGCCAGCGCATGTCTAGGCCCATCTGAAGTTTGCCAATGACCATCTGGATGACTCGGAGGAGGAATGGGAGAAGGTCATGTGGCCTGATGAGAAAAATAGAGCTTTTTGGTCTAAACGCCACTCGCCGTGTTTGGAGGAAGAACAAGGATGAGTACAACCCCAAGAACACCATCCCTACCGTGAAGCATGGAGGTGGAAACATCATTCTTTGGGTATACGTTTCTGCAAAGGGGACAGGACAACTGCACCGTATTGAGGGGAGGATGGATGGGGCCATGTATCGCGAGATCTTGGCCAACAACCTCCTTCCCTCAGTAGGAGCATTGAAGATGGGTCATGGCTGGGTCTTCCAGCATGACAACGACCCGAAACACACAGCCAGGGCAACTAAGGAGTGGCTCCATAAGAAGCATCTCAAGGTCCTGGAGTGGCCTAGCCAGTCTCCAGACCTGAACCCAATAGAAAATCTTTGGAGGGAGCTGAAAGTCCCGAAACCTGAAGGATCTGGAGATGGTCTATATGGAGGAGTGGGCCAAAAACCCTGCTGCAGTGTGTGCAAACCTGGTCAAGAACTACAGGAAACGTATGATCTCTGTAATTGCAAACAAAGGTTTCTGTTCAGTTCTGCTTTTCTGATGCATCAAATACTGCAAATTTTTTATTTTTTTTTTTAGATTCCGTCACTCACAGTTGAAGAGTACCTATGATAAAAATGACAGACTTCTACTTGCTTTGTAAGTGGGCAAACCTGCAAAATCAACAGTGTATCAAATACTTGTTCTCCCCACTGTAGATCAGTTGATATAACCTCTAAAATTAACGTTTTGCGCTGAGGACACAGACACACGCGCATGACAGGTTGTGTTTTGGGCACTTGGATCACATATCTTTCCTGCAGCAGCTTGCTCTGTTTCCAGTCCACTATTTCTAGATACACATTTTGTCCATAAAAATGCGATATTCAGTGCTGTAATTTGGCGCGACTGGTGGAAGCTTACCGCGCACAGAGGCAGACCCAACTTAACGATGATGAGAATTGTTATTTTTTCATTATAGATTATTATCGATTTTATCGAATAGTTGTTGCAGTCCTAGATGCAGCAGTAATGTCTTGAAATACCTACCGTTCATCTCGTAGGTAACGGTCCCTTTCATATCTGTCTCTCTCATAATCCAGAGCTGGCTTTTCCCTATATGGATCTCTCTCCCAATCCCGTTCATAATCTCTGGGACCACCATATGGGTCACTTCTTCTGTCATAGTATGGGTCTCTAGGGCCAAGCAGTTCTAACAAAGAAGAGAAGATCGTCACACATTAAAATAAACAAACCCAATGTTCTTACGCAAACAAACTCAATGTTCAACATCTTAATTTTAACAGAACAGAGCCAACCTTTCTCATACAGTCGCTCAGATGGCGGGGGGGCAGGCCTCAACACAATCCTCTCTCCATAAGATATCCTTTCTACTGTTGCACCTACATCTGCTAAATGAAAACACAATGTAGTTTGACTGGATACATAAAAAATTATGTCAGTTGAGAGGCAGAATATATACTGACCACGACCATGCCCATAGTCCACTGTTTTAGCAATAAATGCAGCTGTAGGGACAGGTGCTGAAGAATGAAGATAGTCTGTAGATTGATTTGAAGGGGGCAAACCAGCTTCTAAAGGTTGACCAGGAATAGTCTGTCCCGTTTCTGACAGTAAATTGGTAGCCTTTAAGAAAAACAAAATGGTCATGCAATCTGTGGCTTTTCAATATTGGACATTAGATTCTGAATCCAGGAGCATCATTTGAAACCCAAAGTTGGCATACCTGCAGAGCACTTTTAACCTCAGGTGGAATTTCCAATCCAAGAATTCCAGGGGGAAGTTCTTGAGGCAACCCAGTTGAATCTGGGTTGGAAGCTTCTCCAAAAGTCCTCTTGCTTTCCTGGAGCTCTCTATGAGGTTAAATAAAATCAGCACGATTTCAAACTATGAAATATTAGCCCGTTGGTCTATATCACTTGAATGTTATTTAAATAATGATACGCTGTTGGGAAATTAATTTTACCTTATCATTTTCAGCTCCTGGGCAGCTTTTAGAATTATCTCATGCTGCCTTTGAGAAAGAGCAAGTACAGTTTTAGTTGCACTAGGGGAAGACTGATCAAGTGGGGTATCCGGGTCTTGAGGTTCTGGCACGCCAGCTAGAGGCTCTGGGCCATGTTCATAATGGGGATTCGTTTCACCAACTGGATGAGAGTAACCTCTCTCTTGTGGGGGTGGAGGTGGTGGCCTTTCCCAATCAGAATGAGAGTGAAATGAAGGCTCCCTATCTCGTTCTTGATAAAGCGGATCATCAGGGTAACAAGGTCGTCTTCGTTCTTCTCTAAATCGATCCTCTTCCTCATATGGGAATGATCTTTCTCTTCCCTCTAACCAATGATCCTCTCTAATGTGCTCTGGGCGACGATGCGGTGGATACTCTTGGTCAGGCTGCTCCCTGTCCCATTCCTCACGAGAACCGTAATACTCGTCGTCTTGCTCATAATCTGGATGATATTCACGAGTAGGCCTTCTGTGCAGATCATCCTCTTCACTATATGGGTATTCCTCCTCATAATTTCCTTCTTCATGGGGTGGTGGGACACGCCACCTCTCCCTTGGCATCGGGGGCCTCATGGGTGGTCTTCTCATATCTCTCCCCATTTCATGGGGAGGTAAAGGAGGACGTCTCAGCCCTCGACCACGTGGATGAGGCCATCCAGGTTCTCTGTCCATTTCTTCATCATATTCAAGGGATCCAGCTGGTTCCCTTGTCAAGATTTCATGAGGAGGTGGTGGCCGTCTCATGTCTCGCTCCAACATGTCAGGCCGGGGTGGTGGTCCCCATGGGCCTACACCGCGTCTGAATCGTGGTCCCATGCCCCCGCGTGGTACCAAGTGAGGAGGTCCATGTGGGTTGTGTTGCAAACTTCCAGGAGGAGGGGGGCGCCTTGGGCCATGAAGCATAAATCGAGGATGGAAAGGGGGTCTTCTGGGGCCCCCTGGAGGAAAAGGAGGTCTAGCATGCATGGGAGGTCTTATCTCTGTCCAGTATGGATCTTCTTCCTCCCAATAATCCTGTGGTTCTTCTTCCCAGTTTTCGCCTGGATGAGTGCTCTCTGGGTACTCTTCTGGAAAGTGTTCCTCCTCTGGATGCCACATCTCAAGTGGTGCTTCCTGGTCATCTGTTTCTCCAGGATCATCTAAAGACGGGTCTCTCCAAACCAAATCCTGGTCCTCTCCATGCCTTGTGTCATCTGTTTCCTGATGGTCATATGGATCCTCCTCCATAATTTCTCTCTGGCAGTTGGGATCAGCCATTTGTCCACCATACTGCCCTCGACCACGTGCACGGCCCCTGCCCTGAAGAGGCACTGGCCCTTGGCCCCTTCCTCTCCCTCGTGTGACCTGTGGTGGACCTGTCTGAGTCATCATGTGTGGCCCCCTAGAAGCCTCCTTAATTGTATCAGGTTTAAACTTATCACTTTGAGGAGGCTTTGCTTGTTGTGGTGGCCCATTAGCAATATGACCTGTTTTAGGAGGTTGTGAGCTAGAGTTCTGAGATTTTTTGTTAGTGGTGTGTGGACTTTCCGTAGGTAAGGATGGTTTAGTAGCATCTTCTGTCGGCTTATCCTGCTTTGCAGTATCAGCAATGGTATTCTCAGATTTATTATCCTGAGTTTGAGGAATAGGTCCACTCTGAATAAAAAATCCATCTACTGAGTCCAGTATATCATCTGTCAGTGACGGACCAGTGGAAGCAGCATCTTTTTTGCCACTTTGATCTAAGGGATCTTTGTGTTTTTCTGGGCCTGTATGAGGTGAAGGAACAGGTGGTGCATCAGGTTTTGCTGATTGTTGCTTTGTTTGAATTCCAGGGACAGGACTGGATTGCTGTCCATGCCCTGGTTGTTGAGGGGGTGCAGGGGGTCTTTCAAAACGTGAAGGTGCATTCTGCCTATGGGGGTTCTCTAGTCTTGCTGGAGCCCCTAGGAGTGGAGGATTACCTCTGGGAGGTCGGCCAAATCGCTGGCCAGTGTCAAATCTGGGTGGCCCACTAAACCGTTGCTGGGGTGGCTGTTCAAACCGTGGGCCTCTGGGACCTTCAAACCTGAAATGAAATAAAATCAGTAATCTAGCTCCAGAAAAAAAAATTATTATCCAAGTAACCCTTTTTCTAAATGCAATACCTTGGACCATCAAATCTTCCATGAGGCCCCGGGGGGCCAGGAGGTCGAACCCCCAGTCCAGGTGGTCGAACTCCCGGTCCACGTGGCCCAGCAGTTTTACATGTTTCAGAGACAGAATCTGGAACAGAAGACGGGAAAGGTTCTGCAGGTGATGGCCCCTGTGGAATAACTGGTCCAGAAGGTGGTGGGCCCTGTGGTGAAGGTCTTGACATGGCATCCATGTTAACTGGAGGAGGCATAGATGGAAGCCCTGGGCGGGTTAAATGCATGTTTCCATCTGGTCCGGGGAGTCTATGCTGCCCATATTGTCCCATCATGCTTCCATATGAAGGACCTGTACCATACTGAGGCTGCATGGCTCTTAGGGTCGTGACTCTTTCTTGGAGATGAGCTGAAGTTGAATTCATTTGTTCCTGCCATTGCCTCCACTGGGCTTCATAATCATGCAGCTGGTCTTTGTGTGGGTATGTCTGAAACTGTTCTAACCACAAATTAAAGTGCCTGTCCCATTCTTGGTACAATGGAGCAAATCGCTGTTGCTGCATTTCATAGTGTTGCAACTGCATTTCCAAGGGCATTGTCTGGTGGATATAATTGAACAATCAACAATCATTTTTTAAGTTCTCTAGACCAAGATATTTTCTGAGCCAAACATGCAAATTAAGAACCACTGAGAAATGTTATAAGTAGAGCCCGACCAATATGGGTTTTTGAGGACCGATGCCGATACCGATATTAGGGAGTAAAAAAAGTCTGGTATATATATACCGGTCGATATCGTTTATGTGTATATTATATATACAGTACCAGCCAAAAGTTTGGACAAACTTTCCCATTGATGCATCCAAACTTTTGACTGGTACCGTATTTTTTATATATATATAAAAAACATTATGTACATAATGTACATACATTGTACAAATACAACAGAACAAACATACAAATGAAAAAAAAAAAAAAGTTATTTTCAGGTTTTTCATAGGTCAACAAGATTTTCAGGTAGGCTACAGAAATAGTAGTCAAATGTAAAATATAACTTCATAGTCTTCACTGTATAAATATAGATTAACACTTCGTTAAGTTTTTCAGTCAAGAGCAGTGAGTAATTTTTTTCTGTCATTTATCTCCTTTTATGAGAAAATGGCTTCCCTGCCATTTCCATGTTTTCACTGTTATACGCTAGGGAGCGCTATCACACCTCCTGAATGAGTACAGAATCTCTTGATCAAAACACAGGTGAAGAAGAAGAAGAAACGAGCAATCTCATATAAGCAGATGCATATGTAAAATAATGCGATCATCAACATTAAACAGCATTTAAATCAAAACGGCTGTTATTGAATGAAATGTCGACCCAGGACGATCTATAGGACTGTAAAGCTTTGGAGGTGTTGATGGACTTGATCTACTCCATCTGTGTTTTGATCATTATGAATCCATGTAACCTGGATGTTAGGGCTGCGCAATATATCGAAATATCGCAAATGTACATGTCGCAATATGCATATCGCAAGGGTACATAATATCTGAATTATTTTAATATGCTACTTCAACATTGTGAAAAGTGTACGTTTTAGGTTGAAGCATATAGCAGAGAATAGACAGCGTACACGACTGTTACTTATGTGACTTGCTTGACGTTAAAAAGAGTTATTAAACGCAATAACTTGCAAAACACAACTCTTTGCGGCCTCGTGATGTCTGACACACAGACCGAAACGTGCGCACAAGCCGTTCTTGTTACACACTCGAACTGTCAAATACACACACAGTTATGTCAAAATGACTGTCTTGATGAGTATTCATGTAAACACAGTCAGTTATGCTTTAAGTGAAAGATATCAGTTGGGGAAAGAAATAGATTTTACACACTTAAAGCAATATCGTATCGCATATCGCATTATTTAATAGGGGTATCGCATATCTCTTTAATAATTGCACAGCTCTACTGGATGTAGTCTTTGACAAAAAAGCAATTTTCTCAGCTTTTTGCGCAAAATGTTGCTTTTTTCATTAAACTTACTCACATTCAAGTGTTGATCAAATTTTTTATATATTGCATGTTCAGATATTCACACAAGATATCCTGTGGGCCATGAAACTTGTGAAAATTACCAAAAAACGCTGGCGGTGACTGGCAAGTGTCAAATTTCAGGTTTACGTTCACTTAAGACGTAACTGACTAGGTTTATGATGATACTCGACAACACAGGCATTTTGACAATTTTGTGTGAATATGCGTGAGACGCGTGGGCATGCCTGAGCGCGCGTTCATATCTGCGGCATATCTGCGGCATATACAACGATGTAGGGGTTTAAAGTCGACATTTATCTGATGAAAGTCGAGTCGACATCGACTAGTCACTGATGACGTCATTAATTAACAAATAACCCTGAATCTTGAGCAGAGATGCGAACACAGGTTTTCTTGTGCACAGGACAGCTATGGCATATGACACAGCGCAGCCCATAAGGTTATTGCTCATACTACATAACACCTTTTGTATCAGTTCTTTTGTCTTTGGGTCGTTATATTTCTCCCAGATTTCTACTAAATAATAATAATCGCATTTTAAATCACAATCTCAATTTTAACCAGAATAATCGCAATTAGATTTTTTCCCCAAATCGTGCAACCCTAGTTAAGAACAGTGATTAACTTAACTGTATAATAAGCGTGAATTCTCCCGATAAATTTTGAGCATCCAGATGGCATAATCAAACATATCTTGTGGAGAGCTCTCTGAGTATGCATTTATTTGTCATTTTAACTGTTGGAATCGTACGTGCGTGTCAGGAAATGGCTTATCCTGTTGGGCCCTCTATATAGGCCAGCGACTAGTCGACGTCAAGCTTAAAGCGTCATGGCAGAGCAGACAGAGCGATTAGTCGACTATCTGCGACAGGCTCATATTGGCCAATAAAATCAGCAGACCGATAAATCGGTCGGGCTCTAGTTATAAGACAAGAGACTGTACCTGGAGATGCGCTGGCTGCTGAATAACCTGTTGGTACTGTTGCAGGATCTGTTGTAGTTGAGCATGCTCTTGCATCAGTGCCTGGTACTGAAGACTAGCCCTTTGGTGCTGCACATGCTGCCAATGGGCAGCTGCCGCCTGCAGCTGCTGAAGACGTGCTGCTTCAGCTGGGTCTCCTACATCACTGATGCCACTGGGCTGTGATGAATATCAGTAATCAATTAAATATGATATAAATTAAATAGGAGTAATTGATACTGTACCACATTTTTAAAGGTATAAAACAGGTTAAAAAAATATACTCATCAAAAACACAAAATATGAAAAGGCACAACTGGGTGCAAATAGTATGCAGAAGAAATTACCTTCGATTCCTCAGGTGGTGGGGGAGGAGGGGGTTCCTCTTTTGGAGGTGGTGGTGGAGGGGTGCTCTTTGGGGGTTCAACTGGAGGCAGAGGAGCTAACGCATGGCCTCCATTAGCTGAATTTTGACTCTGCTTCGCCTTCTCATTTTTCAGCTTTTGCAAATTTTGACGGTGCTGCTGGTACCAATAGTCTTGCTGCTCCTGTGCACAATTAATACAACATTTTAGCACTGTTTGAATTCAAACACTCTATAATGTACAAACTAAGTACTTTTAATAACAAATTAACATATCTGTTTGCATGTTTGAGTGAAATGTTTATGTCCATGTGTAATAACCACCACCAACAACAAAAAGGCAATGCCTATATTCCAAGACTTCTGAAGCCATACAATTGCCATTAAGTAGTTCGATCTTTCTCGTTATTCCCCATTGAACATATTCTTACATGTGCACCACGTTTGGTTGTGACATGTGAGAAAACAAACGAAAACACTTATTTTTGAATCTGAAAGCATATTTAAGTAATTTAATTTATGAATTTTACCATAATAAATCAATAAAGTCATTTGTATACCACCCACATTTTTGGCTTCAAGCAGGAAAAGAGAATTATTTTCATGAAGAGAATGAAAGAATGAAATTCTATTTCACCTATTTTAAGGTGCAGAGAGAAAGCAGTCAAAGAAGCTAATAATCACAGGGAGCTGCTTGGAAAACATTACTCCCTAGGTCATTCATTTATAATAAGAAAAGCCCAGAAAGTATACACAATCATGTGATATGTTTTAGTGTACTTGAATATCACGGCTGTTAAAATACAAATAAAAGTAGTATTTTCATGTAAACAATCACATTTGTAAATACACATCTTTCGTATATGAATTTTCTGACTAAATATTATTGTTACTGTCCTGCTCTTTGTTTCTGTGACCTATGCATTGCCTTAAACCTTATGAAAATTAATGGTTATGGTTATGGTTATTTTTTAGTAAAGTGTACTAACTAATGTTTCTTTGGCAGATTGATTACTATTTGTATTGCCACAGTTTTACAACAAACACCATAGTTTTATCTACGGTTAATGTTGCAAAAGCATGGTTAATTTGTGGTTACTACATGGTTTCTTTTTGGGGGGTTTTGGTAGTAAAACCATAGTTATTATTTTTTTGTAATTTCAATGCCCCATGTACCCGTGTGCTGTGCAAAAAACTAAATTAACTTAACAGAATATTTAATTGAGGGAATATCTGATTTAAATGGAGGATTTGACAGCATTGGGAAACCTTTGGCCAACTAACGATATTCAACAACAAACAGTGAACAATATAATTGTTTTGAATATGGTAGTATGACATTCTTTGAAAGTCACATTATGGGCAGTACTGGACACAAAACATGTTCACGAGCTTTTAAGAAGTATTCTAGGAGCTATTAAAAGGTTTTCACCATTTGAATCACATTTCTGTCATTACTCGTTAATTCAATGGCCTTTAGAAAAAGGAGTACAAAGAAATAGTAATCAGGTAATAAAAGGTCTAAAAAAGATAATTAACTAATTATTGTTTGAAATTTTTTAAAACGGAGTACATATCACACACAACAGGACATGGCATTCAATAGTTTTAGGAACTTTATAATTATCCAAATACGATTTATAAATATGCTAATTACGATGTACTATTGAAATCTACTCTACCCGAACAGGAAATATAATGTTGTATATTTATTTATTGTTATAGTAACGCAACATTAATAGCAAGAAGAAAAAGAGGAGGAAGAATAAGAGGAAGAAGAAATGCAAGAGAAGCTTGCCTGCTGAGACATCGACGAAAAGTCTGGCTTTTCATCCGCCACCGATGAACTGGTATCGCTAACCTGTGGTACTGCAGGTAATGAAGACGATGCGGGCTCGGGGGCTGGAGGTTTCACTTCAGGCAGCGGAGGCTGAGGTTGAGGCGGGCCACCAGGACCTCTCAGAACTGATGGATCTTGAAAATTGTTGGGTGGTGCGGGATGACCAGCACCGCCTGCCTGCCAGTACGGAGAAGGCCCGCTGCTGGTGGTGTTGGAGTTTCCGGGGTGATGCAGCACAGACTGTAGCTGCTTCTGATGGAGCTGCTGCAACTGCTGCATTTGTTGTAAATGCTGTTCGTGTAAACTAGAGAAATTAGATGGCGGTGTACCTGTCGGAGCGCCATATCCTCCAAATCCTCCTCCTGCTGTTGGTGCTGCCGCAGGAGGTGGTGCTGCTGCTGCTGTTGGTGGGGGCTGTGCTCCCCTAAACCGCGGGCCGAAGTGTGGAGGAGGCTGGGGTCCACCTCCGTAACCGCCCCAAGAGGGATGCATGCTTGGACCGAGACACTGCGGGCCAGGCAAGGCCTAGCCGCCTGATCGTATATAGCCGGTTACTTCGAAGCTATCGCTACTAAAAATGTGAAAATTTGAGCGCAGTTGTAAACACAGACTCTAACTATCTCATGAAAATAGAAATATTCATTTATATTTACAGATTTGCAAGAAACAAAACGTTTACATTCATAATTGTTGTTTGAATGCTATTTCCTCGCCGAGTCTGTGCGTGCCCGACTGCGCCACTGCGCCTGCGTCCGAGCGTCATCGTGACGCCCACTTGGGTAGGACGTCATCGCATTTCCTTTACGCTTCTTCGTGAACTTGAAATGGCGCATTACCACCACCTGTCGCACTGGTTCAGCGACTAAAGCCTTTGCCTTAGCTGAAATTAATTACATTTTAAAACCATAAATTGAAAAACGTATTGTGCACAACGCTCTCTGAGCTTATTTTAATGAGCCATATTTGCTAGGATTTTGTTTATTTGTTTGTCTTTACGTTATTGCTGCCTGCCCTTCACACTCCAACTCAGCAGATGGCGGAAGCGCACAATGGGTCTAGTCCATTAAAACGTTCTGTTTTTACTGTATTTTTTTTGATTAAATAATTGCAGTCTTGTTGAGCAGAAAATACTTCTTTTAAAAACATGAAAACATTTTCAAACTTTTGACGGAAATTATTCAACCCCCTTGACCTGCAAGACATTTTGCAGCCAAGAACAACATTTGATGAAAACAATTCAACAAAGGTATCAGCAAACTATTATTTAGAACGTTTATTAATACACATTTGAGTGATTCTGAGAATGTTGAGAAATGAAAGAAACATATTCGTGTTCAAAATTATTCAACCCCCAAAAGTCAAATTCTGTGCAGAATCTTTTATTCTTTATAACCTCCAATAAATGATGGCTGTAAGTGCTTAGAATCTTCTGTCACGTCTCTACTGCAATCTTGGCCTATTCCTCGCTTGAAAAAGCTATTTGGATGTATACTTTGGGGTGGCTGTCCTTCAGGAAAGTCCATTCATGATCATCAAGCTTCAGTCTCTGCACCGAAGGCATCACCATTTTTGCCAAAATGGCTTGATACTTCAAAAAATGCATGATGTTCTTCATTCAGTCAAGATTTTCACTTCCTGCAACAGCAAAGCACCACCATAACAAGACTGGACCGCCTCCGTGTTTGACCATGGAGAAGGTGTTCTTCTGCTCATATGCTTTGCCTATCAGACATACCGCTGATCCATGGGTCCAAAAAGTTCCAGTGTGGTCACACCACTGAATAAAACATTCTTCCAGAACTCCACAGGTCTATCCAAATTAATTTTAGCATATTCAAGTCAACCTTTTATGTTCTTGTTGGTCAAGAGTGGTATTCGTCAAGATGTCCCAACTTGAAGGCCATGCTTGTCTATTCTTCTTATACTCTGCATTGAAATGTTTTTTCTTTCCTCTTGCAAGTCTTTGGCAGTAAATTGAGGGTTTTACTCAGTTGCTCTGATCAAACATTGTATTCCCCTAAATTATATTGCGCTTTTTCTTCAAAACCATCAATGGTTTTCTGGTAGGATACAACACATTTTAAACTTATCAATAAGGCAGCTGAGTCTCTAGGAACTTTTAGTGTTTTGGAAATCTTCTTGTAGCCATAGACTTTCTAATGTAATAAAACAATTTGTTCTCTATAGCTTTTGTGAGAACTCTTTTAATTTGGCTGTATGTGCTCAAATTTAGCACATACATGAGCTAAATGTATGTATGTGTAACAGCACACGCTAATTCAGTTTTGTTAGAGATTCCAAAGGCTTAATTGTTTTAACACAATTTTGTACCAAACCATACAAATAAGTGACTTAAAAACAGCAGCGTTGCATTACATTATATATTGACATTATCTTTAGAAAACCATACATTTGTAAATTATTACATTCTCATGGGGGTTGAATAATTTTGATTGAAACTGTATGTATGTATATATATATATATATATATATATATATATATATATATATATATATATTCAATTTCAAGCGTCATTAAAGTAAAATACTAAATCAAATATTTTATTTAAAATAGTATTTTGACAATTTAGTTGAATAAAGTATATTTCTTTTGTGTCATGCATCTTATTGAAACCACAATAATGACAAGAACTAAAAACTCAAAAGATTGTTTGAAGAAAAAAAACGCAAAAGAAAGTTCTGGCATGTAAGCAAAAACAAATGTGCTGAAACATGTTGCATTATAAATTGCTTCACAAACTGCATGTGGTACTTTAAAATAATCTACTTTATCTTGATTTCATCAGTTAGTTTCCAAGAAAAACATTTACTTTTTACTAATAAAGTCTTAAAAATTTACAATTAAATGTGGACAGTTTTTCTTCTCTTAAATAAATGTATATACACAGAACTTTGACTGAGAGTAAAATTTTGACATAGTACAATTACATTTCTCTGTACTTTATACATTCCTGTTTTGTAAAGCAAAGCAGCATATAAACTGCAGGCACTCATAACCTTCTGATGACTTAATCAACCATTTCTGAATTACTACCATGAAGCTGGTTTAAGTGGATAGGTATGTTTCAGTTTAGTTTGAGACAACCCTGGGTTTTAGGCACC
Organism: Romanogobio albipinnatus; assembly: GCA_023566225.1. Lineage (NCBI taxonomy): Eukaryota > Metazoa > Chordata > Actinopteri > Cypriniformes > Gobionidae > Romanogobio > Romanogobio albipinnatus. Next base: position 21,121,837 of record CM042256.1, on the reverse strand, counting down.
ATGAAAGTGGCCTTGGCTTTAGTGCTGTTCCTCGCCATGTAGCTTGCGTTCCACGGTTAATCTGCTCCGAGGCAGTGCGATCTCAAACTTACATTGGATTTATCAGGGGCCATTGCATAAACAGCTGCTAAGTTAAAAGAAGAAAAAAGATAATAAATTAAAGATCACTGTATAGTAAAAGATTTTTAAATACAAAATTCTCTGGCTTTAAGCGATGATCATTTATTATATTATTTTATATGATTTATATATTATTTCAATAATTATAAATACCCCTAATCCATTACACATGAGCAATTTTACTTTAACAATTATTAAGCATTTAGTTTAAATGAATATACTGATACTACATTGACATACTTCTTAATCTTAAGCAGAAGAGAGAATTGAATCGCAGTTTCTCTGTTTAAAGGCATGTGATTGGCTGTTCGCTATTGATGTCACATGTGCACAAGCTCCATGACCTCTGGATCAAAGCCTGAGCTGACAGAGAAAGTTGTTGATCAACATCATGCAGGGCTCTCCACTCATTTCGGTCTTTTGTCACGCACTCCCACCACACATTGTATTTCTCACGCAGAAAAACTATTCATCATATATTTAATATGCCGCAGCGCCCAAAATGTATCTGGCCGCGCCGCGCTCTCTATGGAACCGGGCAGGAATCAAGCGCGTCTCCCCTGGAGTTCTTAGTCGAGCCTGCCACTTATCAGCCAATCAAAAAAAAGAAGAAGAAAGAGGCTACACAATAGCCAATCAGAAAACAGCATTATTGTATCTGGATAAGATTAACAACCAATGAAAAAAAAAGCATTGTAGCTCAAACAGTAGAGCATGGCGCTAGCAACGCCAAGGTCATGGGTTCGATTCCCAGGGAAAGCAAGAAATGACAAAATGTTAAATCGGTACCTTGAATGAAATGTAAGTCGCTTTGGATAAAAGCGTCTGCCAAATGCATAAATGTAAATATCCTCGTTTACCCACAGAGAAACCACTGGAGCTCCGAGCAATGTTGCCAAGTCCACGGGTTTTCCTTTCCCGCGGAATTGGGCTACTTCATCACTGCTGCCGCGGGCTGTTTTTCATGTCCGCGGGTTGAAGCGACCCCAATTATGTGATATTTAGCCCCGGGAATGCGAATTTTAGTAGGTAACCATGCCAAAAAAAACCACATATTTTACCCCCAAATGTGATTTTTACTGCGGAAGCCCCCCTGAAACACGATTGGGCTTGTTTTGAGTAGCAATTGGGCGGGTTTTGTTGAAAACCTGGCAACCCTGGCTCCGAGCATCATTTTGAGCACAGAGTAAGTCATGATCTCCTGTTTTAATGTTACAACGAATTCACAACTTGTTTAACACAAACAATGACAACTTGACTGCTGTTCCCAGATAATCAGCGTCAGTTTTTCATGAGTGTCTGTAACAGTCTGTAGCCTGTTAACTGACAACACCTACTCAGAACAAAAGTAGTCTAGGCCTAGTTATTTGTGTTATCACACGATGACTGACATTTTGTCATATTAAACATCTCTCTCTCCAAATAGGCTTAATAATTTTATTAGCACAAATGAATAAAGAAAAATTTAAGTCTGATCTTTAAAAAAATTTAAGTCTGGTCTTGTTTTAAAGAAGACACTCAGCAGATTATTGCAATTCAAAATTCAAAATATTAAAGTATGAAAAAGTTATGGAAGTTTAAATTTACTGTAAATGAAAAATACAGTTCTAAATATTTTTTATTTTATATAAAATATATATTTTACAAAAATGTTTTACTATAAAATTACTATAAAATCAAAGCCATACGTCTAAGCAAGTTGTGTTCCAAATTTGAAGTTGAGATCACAAAAATTGAAGTTCCCATGAGATTTTGTTTAGGCGCTGTGCCAAAAATAGCCACCGGGTGTTATCCACATTCCATTGGTAGTTTTTTTGATGCATTTTCCTGTAGATTTCTGTCCAAATATCACTTCCATAACAAAACAGTCACCAAATACCAGTCACCAGACCTTTCGGATGATATGTGTTTTGTCAAGATTAGAAAAGACTTGGATTATAAAGTAGTTAAAATACATTTTGTATTATGAAATATGACGGGTCCAGACGGCATTCCCGGCCGCGTGATCAGAGCGTGCGCGCACCAACTGGCTGGAGTTTTCACGGACATTTTTAACCTCTCCCTCTCCCTGTCTGTGGTCCCCACATGCTTTAAAACGTCCACCATTGTTCCTATACCGAAGCAATCAAAAACCACCTGCTTAAACGACTGGCGTCCTGTTGCTCTGACCCCCATCATCGGCAAATGCTTTGAGAGACTAGTCAGAAACCACATCTCCTCTGTTCTCCCCCCCTCACTGGACCCACTGCAGTTTGCATACCGCACAAACCGCTCCACTGATGATGCCATTTCATCAACAATTCACACTGCTCTCTCCCACCTGGAAAAGTGGGATGAGAATGCTGTTTGTGGACTACAGCTCAGCATTCAACACCATTGTGCCCTCCATACTTGACATGAAACTCCGGGCTCTAGGCTTAAACAGCCTGTTATGCAGCTGGATCCTGGACTTCCTGTCAAACAGACGCCAGGTGGTCAGAATGGGCAGTAACATCTCCTCATCACTGACTCTCAACACTGAAGCCCCTCAGGGCTGTGTTCTCAGCCCACTCCTGTACTCCTTGTACACACATGACTGTGTGGCAACCCACAGCTCCAACACCATCATCAAGTTTGCTGACGATACAACGGTGGTAGGTCTTATCACCGACAATGATGAAACGGCCTACAGAGAGGAGGTGCACACTCTGACACGGTGGTGTCAGGAGCACAACCTCTCCCTCAACGTCAGCAAGACCAAGGAGCTGGTGGTCGACTTCAGGAGGAATGAGAGAGAACACCGCCCCATCACCATCGATGGAGCACCGGTGGAGAGAGTCAGCAGCTTCAAGTTCCTCGGTGTCCACATCACAGAGGAACTCTCATGGTCCGTCCACACCGAGGCCATTGTGAAGAAGGCTCATCAGCGCCTTTTCTTCCTGCGACGGCTGAGGAGGTTTGGAATGAACCGCCACATCCTCACACGCTTCTACACCTGCACCATAGAGAGTCTGCTGACTGGCTGCATCACCACCTGGTACGGCAACAGTACCGCCCGCAGCCGCAAGGCCCTGCAAAGGGTAGTGCGCACGGCCAGCTGCATCATCGGAGGTGAGCTTCCCTCCCTCCAGGACATTTACGCCAGGCGGTGTGTGAAAAGAGCTCAGAGGATCATCAGAGACTCTAGCCACCCAGACGGTACCACCCAGACGGTACCACAGCATCAGAACACGCACCAGCCGACTCCAGAACAGCTTCTTCCCACAAGCAATCAGACTACTTAACTCTTGATCCATCAGTATCATAACACACACTGGACAGAATATCACTCAGCACAACCCACTGTAGATACACACACATTATATACACATTTATTTATCATACAGCATCTATTGCACTTTGGACTTCAATTTGTGAACATATTGTATACTGTACATTGTATATTATTACTATAGCTTAATGTATACTGTTATTGTTTAATGTATGTTTAGTGTATATTGTTTTAAGTATATGTATATTGTAAGTATGTGTATATTGTTTAAAGCTGTGAGAACTACACTCACATTGTGTAAATTTTTTTTACAGTTTACTGTGCTGTGAGTAATTGTGTGCGCATCAGATGATGTAATCTGATGTTGCTTAAATGTTGTACATGTCATGTCATGACTGCTATGTTGCTCGGAACTGCACCTAAGAATTTCACCAACTGTTGCACTTGTGTACATGGTAGAGTGACAAATAAAGTGATTTGATTTGATTTGATTTGATTTGATTTGATTTGATTTGATTTTGACACCGCCCACTAGGGGAGGAGCCCGCTAGAAGAATTTAGAGTACCGTTTCCATGGTAATGCAATGTCCGATTTCAAAACGGTTTTCACAGATGAATTTTGAGTTCGTAAGCTTTCGAATGATGCCTAATTTATGAAAAATACTCAAATATATGAAACGAAAAAAGGCGATCAATAAAAGAGCGCCAGGCGTCCCGCCAATTGTGTTCAGTGATCCTTACCAAACACAACAACACCCCCATTGTTGTGTTTGGGTGGGGGGTTGGAGATATCACTCTTGCCTGTCTTCAAAACTTGAGAGCCCTAATCATGGTACCAACAAAACATGATTGAATTGGTAGAGTTTTGTCAAATTGAAAATAATCCTTTAACTCTAGGTAGTTTGTATAACTACCATCATGGTACTGGCCCCTGGTCTTACTTAACTCATTTCCCCTAAGAGTAAAATCTAAAATCTTATGTGCAATGTTTTATGAGCTTGATTCCAAACTGATGCCATTACTAGACTATATTTGCGTTATGTTTAATGTAGCTCAAACAAGAACACTGTGTCAAGGTCATAAATTGGATTCCCAGAGACTGAATGAACTGATCAAATATATGTAAGGCGATATAAGAAAAAACAAACAATATAAGGCAGTGCATTTGGATAAGTGTCTGCAAATGCACAAATGTAAGTTAGAAGCAACAGATACCAGTGTTTGATTCCCTTTGTTTGCAGTTGAAAATATGTTTGCAATTGCTGTCACGTTTGATGAAACGCAGCCAAGATATATGGACAGTAGCTGCTGTGCTAATATGTAATAGGTGGTGGTGTTGCCAAGCGACAGGTTGAATGCAGGTTTTACTAGTGGATGCATTAGTGTTTATTATATTCATAAGAATTAGATGAGCTATAAGCAGGCCTATAAGCACGCATGAAGAAAAACTAATTTTCCTTCATCTTCTTTATCTTATTCCCTGTATTTTTCTTCTTCTTCTAATTACTTGTGTCCACGTACTTGCATCGATCTCTCATGCTTTTGAGTGTTAATTACGATCTCTTTCACATATGTCCTTCAATCCCACACACATTATATCAGTGTGTCTTTACCTTTGCAGTACAAACAGCACAGTTGATGTGTTCATTAAAACAAGATACAATTTAATGCAGTACAGCCAGGGACGTGCACAGGAATTTTGAGGGGCAGTTGCTCTGACCTAAAAAAAGGCAACTCCCCTAACAAACACACTTGTACATTTGGAAGACACTTTTATCCAAAGCGACTTGCAGTGCCCTTATTACAGGTGGCAATCCCCCTATAGAAACATGGAGTAAAGTGCCTTGCTCAAGGACACACTGGTAGTGACCGCTGGGATCAAACCAGCAACCTTCTGTGTATCAGTTCCATGGTTTAACCCACTGTCCCACCATCTCACACTTGTACTTGTACACTTGTTACTTTTGTCCCGCTATTATATATATAATGCATATTATGCAAATTTAATTTAATTTAATTTTCATATTGTTCATACTGTTGAAGAAAAAACGTATCAAACAGATGACATTGCAAATAAAAAAATATTCTAAACAATTCAAGTTTGTAATGTCATATTACATTTGAAACATTTGATGAACTTTAACATTTAAAATGAAAATGTCATTTAATTTTTTTTTTTTTGCAAAGATAAAGGACAAAATATGTTTGCAGTTACATATTAACAAGGTCATAGTCAGGTATGTTTAATAAAAACAAGAGTAACACAAAAAATCTAGCTTGTATTGTTATGTTACTTTCGTCCCACCTGATGGGGTCAAAAGTAACAATTGCAGCTTATGTTCAAAGTGAAATTATAGGCTACTGTAGTTGTTCTACATTTGTACAAAATACCACCTGCTATTGATAGACCACACTTGTGAGTTATTGACCACAATATATCTAATCTCAGTCTAAAACATTATCTTTTAAAATTACGATTTTCTGAAAAATTGTACTTTCGTCCCTGCTCTCCCCTAGCCTAGGCTGCTTGTCTGCAAGCTATCTGTCTGATAATTTAGGCTAAACGTGGCAAACTCATCCTGGATTTATGAAGATTTTAATTCATTTCATAAAACTTGATGATGATGATCGTCCGTTTGTTATGCCTTTCTGACAACGTTAAGTCGTCTCACCCGACAACCGCGACAATCTCGCGTGAAGCGCTGCAGCCACGGAAACAGAGTTTGCCCTTCCCCCTACTGACTTTCACTCTCGGACGGGTGCCCGAATATGGAAGAGGATGAGTGAGGCTTTGCGATTTAATTTTTATCTAGGCCTACGTGAAATTCTGCACGATTCTGTACGATTTTTAAATTATTTTTTTCCACCTCGGAAGGGCAACGTGAGTCGAGAAGGGCATATGGGCAGTTGCCCGGGCAACCTGAGCAACCCCCATGTGCACGTCCCTGAGAACAGCATATATGGACAACAGTTTACACCTCAAACCATCACTTGTTCACAAAAAATTTATTTAGGCATTGCTCACGCTCAACATTTACACAAACTCCTTGTCTTATTGGAAAATCATCGCAGCCTGAGCACAAGGAAAGGTAGTAAGAATATCTGTGAGACTATTGAACAATGTTATTTGAGCTGTGATCATTTGAGCCTTGGGAGAGTTTGGGTGACATTCACTCCTACACAACTGCGGTAGTCGATCTGGCTGAGAACAAGCTGTTCCCTGCTAAACACACACACATACATAAACACACTCAAGAGCTCACAGATGCAGGCAACGGTCTTTGCTTAGTCTATGCTCTATGCTTTTGCTTATTAACTCTAGCATGGCTATTATACATAACATATAAACCCCAAGCTTCATATTAATTAGTTCAAGTCAAGATTTTTTTTTAGCTCTGTCATTAAAATCCATTTAGAGTCAGCATTGTTTAACACTGAATAGACATTAGTCATAACTTATAATGTCCTTTAAACCTTCATGAACCATCAAATATGAAATATGGACCATATTTCCAAATGTTGCATGTGATTGAAAGTCAAAATGCAGTGAGACCACCAGTATCATAGTTAGTATGATACTAACTGAGGCCACACTGAGGCTGTTGTGAAGAAGGCTCATCAGCACCTTTTCTTCCTGCGACGGCTGAGGAGGTTTGGAATGAACCGCCACATCCTCATACGCTTCTACAGCAGCACCATAGAGAGCCTGCTGACTGGCTGCATCACCACCTGGTACGTCAACAGTACCGTTTGCAACCGCAAAGCCCTGCAAAGGGTAGTGCGCACGGCCAGCTGCATCATCGGAGGTGAGCTTCCCTCCCTCCAGGACATTTACGCCAGGCGGTGTGTGAAGCTCAGAGGATCATCAGAGACTCTAGCCACCCGAGCCATGGGCTGCTCTCACTGCTGCCATCAGGCAGACGGTACCGCAGCATCAGAACACGCACCAGCCGACTCCAGAACAGCTTCTTCCCACAAGCAATTAGACTCCTCAACTCTTGATCCATCAGTTCATATCACACACTGACAGAATATCACTCAGCACAACCCACTGTAGATACACACACATTATATACACATTTATTTATCATATAGCACCTATTGCACATTGGATCTCTATTGTGAATAATATTGTATACTGTACATTGTATATTATTATTATTATAGCTTAATGTATACTGTTTAATATATGTTTAGTGTATATTGTTTAAAGTATATGTATATTGTAAGTATGTGTATATTGTTTAAGCTGTGAGAACTACACTCAAATTGTGTAAATTATTTATTGTTTATTGTAGAGTTTACCGTGCTGTGAGTGATTGTGGGTGCATCAGATGTGTAATCTGATGCTGCTTTTAATGTTGTACAGGTCATGTCATGACTGCTATGTTGCTCGGAACTGCACCTAAGAATTTCACCAACTGTTGCACTTGTGTATATGGTTGTGTGACAATAAAGTGATTTGATTTGATTTGATTAGGTGAGTGTGGATGATGTGCAGGTGTTTGTGTAGATGAGCTGCAGGTGTGTAATCAGTCCCAGGTAAGCGGCATGATGGGAAATGGAGTTTGTAATAGTTAATATGCTGGTGAAAGTGTCCTACAGTAGTGAAGAGGAGGTGAAGTGGAAGCCTGCTCTGTAACAGACACTGGCTCGGCGGCGACCATCTTGTCCTGAGACACTGGCTCGGTGGCGGCCATCTTGTCAAGAGACACAGGCGTGGAGTCGGCCATCTTGTCCGAAGACACAGGCGTGGAGTCGGCCATCTTGTCCGAAGATACAGGCGTGGAGTCGGCCATCTTGTCCGAAGACACAGGCACAGGAAGAGGAAGAGGAACAGATTCAGGCTCAGTATCAGGATCAGATTCAGGCTCGGCGGGACGAGACTCTTGACAGGCAGACGTGACGTGAAGCTCAGTCTCTGAATCGGATGAAGTGACGTGAAGCTCAGTCTCTGGATCGGCTGAAGTGACGTGAAGCTTAGTCTCTGGATCGGCAGAAGTGACGTCAAGCTCAGTCTCTGGATCGGTTGACGTGACGTGAAGCTCAGTCTCTGGATCGGCAGACGTGACGTGAAGCTCAGTCTCTGGATCGGCAGACGTGACGTGAAGCTCAGTCTCTGGATCGGCAGACGTGACGTGAAGCTCTGTCTCTGGATCGGCAGAAGTGATGTGAAGCTCTGTCTCTGGATCAGCAGAAGTGATGTGAAGCTCTGTCTCTGGATCGGCAGAAGTGACGTGAAGCTCTGTCTCTGGATCGGCAGAAGTGACGTGAAGCTCTGTCTCTGGATCGGCAGAAGTGACGTGAAGCTCTGTCTCTGGATCGGCAGAAGTGACGTGAAGCTCTGTCTCTGGATCGGCAGAAGTGACGTGAAGCTCTGTCTCTGGATCGGCAGAAGTGACGTGAAGCTCTGTCTCTGGATCGACAGAAGTGACGTGAAGCTCAGTCTCTGGGCTTGACAGGACCAGCGGTGAAGAGGGCTCTGAGCTGGACAGGACCAGCGATGAAGAGGGCTCTGAGCTGGACAGGACCAGCGATGAAGAGGGCTCTGAGCTGGACAGGACCAGCTATGAAGAGGGCTCTGAGCTGGACAGGACCAGCTATGAAGAGGGCTCTGAGCTGGACAGGACCAGCGATGAAGAGGGCTCTGAGCTGGACAGGACCAGCGATGAAGAGGGCTCTGAGCTGGACAGGACCAGCGATGAAGAGGGCTCTGAACTGGATGAGAAAAGCGGTGAAGGCTCTAGCTTGGCGGGCATGATGCATACTGCCTTGGCTTCGGCAGATTTGGCGTGAAGTGCGGGCTCGGCTGGACTGGCGTGAATTGCAGGCTCGGCTGGACTGGCGTGAAGTGCAGACGGTGACCTGGCGTGCCCCGGAAGGAAGCTCTCCAGACATCTGGAGAGTGCCTCTCTCCAATCCAGACCGAAAAGATCGGTGAGCTCCCTCGGGTTGACCGCTTTAGCCCCCAGCCGGTAACACAACTTAATTGCCTCATCCCCTAGAGAGCAAGAGGCAGCGAGAGGAACAAACCCCCAGGTGTACTGGAACAGATCGTGGCTATCCAGGGCCAAGGCCGCGATCTGTCCAGCGAACTCCCGGTCCATGCTGGGAAGATCAGGCGAGATCCATTCTGCTGGACCCCTGGAAGTCATAGCTGCTGGATCGGGGTGTGGCGAAGTATTCTGTAATGATGTGGAGGACGCGGAGGAATCCATTTGCAGCTTTATTAGAATAATCAACAAGCAGGGTAAAACAGGGGCAGACAGAACAACGGAGATGATCTTAGAGCAGAAGTAGATAACAGGCAAGGGTCGAGGCAGGCGGCAGGAATCACAGTTCAATGGACAATCCGGGTCGAGACAGGCAGCAGAAGAATCAGTAGTCGATATAAACAATCCAAGGTCAGTAACAGTTCAGCAAACACAGGGAAAATGTTCAGAAATTGTACGCCGTGGCAATGCAATACTTCGCAATGAACTTGAGAATGAACGGGGTATATATATATAGGTGAGTGTGGATGATGTGCAGGTGTTTGTGTAGATGAGCTGCAGGTGTCTGTGTAATCAGTCCCAGGTAAGCGGCATGATGGGAAATGGAGTTCGTAATAGTTAATATGCTGGTGAAAGTGTCCTACAGTAGTGAAGAGGAGGTGAAGTGGAAGCCTGCTCTGTAACAAAGAGGTACAGCAACGGTCAGAAGTGAGGCAAAATTTCACAATAAAATAACAATAAATAAATTTGCTACTTACCAGATAGTGTTTTATTAACGCCTACACCTACCCCAACTCTAAACCTTCCCTTACAATAATGCAAATACAGTATTAAATTATGCAATATTGATGTGTGCCTGCCCAGTGGCCATAGCTGTATCCCTTCTAGTCTTTACCGTGTGGGACGTGGTGACGTGGGACGTGGTTTCACAAAATACGGATTGGCTGTACACACAAAAACGCAAGGGTGTCAGTTTCAGATTTATCCAATGTTTCCAAAAATACCGGTTTCAGGCTCCTAAAACGCTGGATCCGTCTGGACGAAACACTGATACGATACAAAATATTTACATATAGACGTGGACGGGGCCTGAATTTCTTTGTTTATCTTCTAGGTTGTTAATTAGTTCTGTCACCCACTGTCCCCTTCCTGTTTGTCACCATGGTGTCTGATTGATTTGAGTATTCTGTTGAGGTGTGTCTTGTAAATTAACGTCCCTTGGTTTCTGTGTATATAAGCCCTCAGTTTCAGTTTACTCCTTGTCTGGTATTAATCATGTTTACTTTACAAGTGTAAATAGCGTTTTAAGTTATATTCGAGTGATATATAGCGCCACCTAACACTGTTTGATTGGGCCAAACAAGATTAAAGGCTTGTTCGACTTCATACAGCGGTGCGCAGGCCGATCGGCAGCTGACTTGAAGCAGCACGGCACGTTCTATTAAAGTTCTATTAATGCTCACAAATCTGTATTTTATCTGTAACAGTAAAGCCTTGTTTCATGTAAGTGTTATGGTTATCAAAATAAAACTGATAAAAAAAACGTTGACCCCTCTTTATTGATAGTTCACTTATGTTGAACTTCATTCTTGTACAAACACACAATATATTCAGCTGTACATAAAGTATTAGCCTACATGAAAATGTCTCAGAAACGTGTGCATTGCATTGCATTTATTTCACTCCAGCTGTGATAAAGTATGCAAACACAGCACAAGCGTCACTGCGGGAAGCAGAAAGTGTCCGACTGCACGTCTCTGTTTGCTACTCCTCCTTACACTCAATGTTTTTATTGCATCCTGTTAATTTACAACAATACTGAGGTGCAAATAGTATGTGTCTGTCAAAAAAAGTATAAATTACATGTAATTACACATTTACACAAAGAACTGCTACTTTTATATGGTGTAAATAGAATATTTCACTAGTTTCACCTAGTATGCCATTTCACAATAGCATCTACAGCTATTTGCACATAGTGATTTGGCAAACTGCCTTCTCACTAAACCCATTGCTCTGTGGGTAATGGAGGTTACTTATGACATGCACAAAATCCCACTTCTGGGAAAAGTTCTCAAACTCTTTTGGCCCATTGTCTGAGATAACCTTTTCAGGGATCCCACGTGCAAATACTTTTTTTCAGTTTCAAGATCACTGCAGAAGCTGTGGTGCTCTTGAGCTTCTCCAAAATAAAGTATCGGCAGAAGTAATCTACCACCACTATGTAGTGGTGAATAAATTAGTACCAACAGCTTGTCATGGCCGCTTTGGTATAGGATGGGAAACATGGGCGTCGGAAGCAAAAGAAATATGGGTGGGTCCTGAGAATTTTTTTTACTGGAGTAGATGCCAATAAGTACAAATATACCACTTTGCTTGCTAAGCGAATAGTTCGGAAAGACAAAATTACGGGAATCGCCATATCATTAAGAGCGGCAGTAGTGTAGGGGTAAGATGCACGGCATCTAGTTTTGACACAAATCGACCCGTGGTTCGAATCCGCCTTTCGCCGAGTTCAATCTTCTCCCTTTTCCCATCACATATCAGATCGGAAAGGCATTTATTTTCAATAAAAATGACGAAAATATTAGAAAAGTGGAAATAAAGCCTCTAACATGTGTTTAATAATAAGTGTTTATCGATTAGGGGTAGTTCTTTATCAATTTTTGTCAAATATTAATTGTCAAAACGGAATATTCCCATCAACACTTTGTTTGACCGTCAGAGCAGATCTACACGGTCCTTCCTCTCACCACCAAGGCTATACAGATCTATCCGTCAGAGCAGATCTAAACGGATCGTCCTCGCGGCGTCTAGTCTAGTCTAGTGGCATGGCATTCTTTTTACATTTGCAGTACAGTTGGCATGTGCCGTTAACTGGCAATGGTGTCCACCATATCCTGTGAGCTTTTTGTGGGTACGCTGCATCTTTGTCTTTGTTGCAATTTTTTTGAAGTCTCTCTCGGGTATTACATTAGTACCTGTGTCCAGTTTAAAGTTCAGCAGTAAGTCATATTCTTTTATTTTGACTTCAGTAAAAGCTTGCTCTGAAGTAAATGCGTGTGCGTTTGTGACAGTAAATAAAGAATTCACTACTCACATCTGGGTATCCGTCTCCAGGTTTGTTTTCACTTGCACAGATTTACACAGAGTGCACAGATTTTGATTTTAAGGTGCTTTTCCACTGCATGGTACGGCTTGGTACGGCTCGGCACGGTTCGCTTTGGTGCTTTTCCACTGAATGGTTTGGCTAGGTACGGTTCGGTATGGTTTGTACATGTGGCACGTTTCCACTGCATGGTACGGCTCGGTACGGCTCGCTTAAACAGTACCGCTTCGGTTGGGGTTCCAAGCGTGTCGTACTGATACTAAAATGTGACGTGTAAACACTGCAAATCACTGATTGGTCAGAGAGAATCGTCACTACTAGCGTCATTGGATTTGCGACACCAAACCTGCTAGCAGTAACAGCCACGGCAGTATCGTTGGCACGACTTGCTTAAAAAAAAAACTAAAAATATGGCTGAATCTTGGTCGGTAGATGAGGTGCAGACGTTCCTCTCTCTTTTTTCAGTATTTTGTTTTGCTGCCATCAGCCTCCTTTGAAACAAACTTTTTCGTTGTGCGGTGAAAAACAACCACATGCCGAGAATCAAGAACACCATTCTTTCGATAGGCTCCATTAATCCTGTTTTGTGCGTTTGTTTTTGTGTCGCGTTTACGATGATGTCATGGCAGTAGAGGAGGCGCAACTACAACGTAATCTCACCCACTTGAAGTGGTGCTATTTCTGTGGAAATGCAACCGAGCCGAGCCGTGCTGTGCCGAGCCGAATCACGCAGTGGAAAAGTGCCTTGCCATGCCATGTCAAGCCGTACCAAGCTGTACTACGCAGTGGAAAGGCACCATTAGACTTGATTGCATGATTCCACTTTCCACATTTAGCAAACTTCTTTCCTTTTGCTGGGCATGTCTCTCTTCTTTTCTATTTTCTTTCCAGCAGTATCCGCATGTATGCTGATTGCACACTGCGTTTTCGAATTGAACTTGTATATGGCAAAAATTGGGTTAACCCAGTTGTAAGCACAGGTAGGAATACCTGCAAGGCTTTTCTGCCTGATGCACCTCCAACGGTGCCATTTGGGCTGACTGCAGAATCATTAGCCGGGAGCCACCTATCTTTGTTTTGCTTCTTTAATCCCAGAACATCTCTGGGTGGTGGAGCAGCGGCAGGGACATCTCCCTACCGCCCCCTGCACCCAGCCTTAGGATCCTTCTCTACCCCACACCTTGTCCTTTCTCCGTACCCAGAGCCAGAAGCACCATTGCTCTGCTGCCTCTGCTCGATCTTTTAGTGCCTTTGACAACCTGGCGCCTCTGACACAGAGAGATTTCAGGAGCCGTACTTCCCATTGCTTTTGAGAGGAAGGAGAAGTACGCAGACCTTTCAGCTGCATCCACAGAGGCAGGTGGCATGCGTTCACGTACCCAGTGGAAGTCGACTGTTGAGGTTTCACCAGAACTTCCATGCAACGGCTCCTGAAGTCTAACAAGACATCCATAGATAACAAATAAAAAATAACTGGGTTCACAACAGGGGAAAAAAACACAATCAATACTAAAAAGAGAAACAGCATATACAGATTTAATTTTCAAGTAACAGTAAACTTCAACCAGGCCCGTGGAGCGGAAGGCATCCAGGGCGGGTAGATGACCAGGGTGGCCCAAGCCGGGCAGGCGGCTAGGGCAGATGACCAGGGGGGCGCAGGCAGCCAGGGTGGAGCAGGCGGCCAGGGTGGCTCAGGCCGGGCAGATGACCAGGGTGGTACGGGCCAGGCAGGCGGCCAGGGTGGAGCAGGCTGGGCAGATGACCAGGGTAGAAGGGCTGACCACCATGGCAGAGCAGACGACCCCCACAGCAGTGCCGATGGGATTGAAGACACCCATGGTGGAGCAGACGACCACCACAGCAGCGCAGACGGGCTTGAAGACACCCACGGCGGAGCAGGTGGCCCGGTCGGAGTCCTCTGTGGACTTGGGGCAGGAGACGGAGTCCTCTCTGGACTCGGGGCAGGAGGCGGGGTCCTCTCTAGACTCGTGACGGAAGTGGCTGGAGCCATCGCTGGACACTGGTCAGTGGCTGGAGTCATCTCTGGATGCTGGTCAGTGGCTGGAGCCATCTCTGGATGCTGGTCAGTGGGTGGAGCCATCTCTGGACGCTGGTCAGTGGCTGGAGCCATCTCTGGATGCTGGTCAGTGGCTGGAGCCATCTCTGGATGCTGGTCAGGGGCTGGAGCCATCTTTGGACGCTGGACAGGGGCTGAAGCCCTCGCTGGACAGGGGTTGAAGCCCTCGCTGGACAGGGGCTATCACTGGGCTTTGGACATGAACAGGAGATGTCACTGGGCTCTGGACGTAGACTAGGACGGGACTAGACTCTGGACTGGCGGGTACTGCAGGAGTGCAGTCACAGTGTTCCTCTTCCACAAAACCCACAGTAAATGCGGAGCCACTCAGTTGCGATGCAATTTCAATATAATGTTCTAAAGTCCAATGAGGGTCATGCAAGGGCATGAGCGAACTGAGCGGCTCAGATAATCCCCCTCGAAAAAATATCATAAGGCATAGCGTGTCCATTGAAATTAGGTGTGCCAGTTCAACAAAGTCTCTAACATAATCCTCGATAGGACGATCTCCTTGACGGAGACACAGGATTCTTGCTGCTGGATTCATTGTTTGGCAAAGTCTTCTGTAAAGTAACTGCTCCGAGACACAAAGGCTGAGAATCCAAATGCAGCTTTATTTATGGATAATCCATAATCATAGTCAAAAAACTGGCAAAAGGTCATGCACATGCAATCAGTCCAAACAGGCAAACAAGACAGGAGAGACAGGCAAAACGGTAATTCACTGAATTCACTGAAAACAGGAAAGTAATCCAAAACCAAGAGACAAGAAACCAGGAAAAATGCTCAGAAATGCAGTTATACAACAAACAAGACTTCACAGTGAATGACAGAGTGAACATGGTATATATAGGCTGAGGTAATGAGGTAAATGAAAGACGAGTCCGGGCAAAGGATTATGGTAGATGTAATCCTTGATGGAGTGACAGTCGGGGGTGGAGTGCCCTCAGGTGGTAATCAGGGGCACTCTCAAGGCCTGTACACACCGGGACGAATATCGCACACGCTTATCGCCAGCGTTTTTCGTGACGTTTTTCGGCGCGTCTTGAGTGTTCACACCCAAGCGATTTCCACTGGCGTTGCGCCGAGTGAACGTGCACATTCAGTAGATGCGCTCCCGGTACACAAGGTGGTGCTGCGGCACTTTACGCTTCTGACACTCGCTTGTCAAGCAGAAGAAGAGGAGAGACAGTATTTACGTGCTTGCCAAAACCACAGATATATTATGTCTATGGCAAAACCATTCACACACTTTTTGCTAACTGGCAAGCAGCATTAGCAGCCCATCTTCTTCTTTGTCTACTTACTACTTCTTCGTTGTATCAGTGTGTGCTCGGCAAGACCGATTTTGTGCTTGAGCGCCACCAAGTCGTGTTTTACTGTCACTTCAGCAGCTCCAGGCACGTGAACAAAAGCGCGGATCTCATTGGTCGGACAGTTTTTTACGCGCCGTGTCAAAATAAAAAAACGAACCCGAGGCGTTTTTTTTTAAATGACGCTTTTACGCCTGGCGTTTTACGCGTCGGTGTGCACACTCACATTGGCGCCCATTGTTTAGTCACGAGGCGTTAAACGTCGGCGATAAACGCGCGCGAAAATCGTCCCGGTGTGAACAGGCCTTCACTGGTGATCGTGACAGTTATCAATACAC
Source organism: Romanogobio albipinnatus (assembly GCA_023566225.1). Lineage (NCBI taxonomy): Eukaryota > Metazoa > Chordata > Actinopteri > Cypriniformes > Gobionidae > Romanogobio > Romanogobio albipinnatus. The sequence goes on along the minus strand of CM042256.1, from coordinate 21,105,637 downwards.
CGGAGAGAATCAATATATGAATGGAGATCAGACCTTCAAACAAGGTTTATAATTATTTATTTGACTTTTATGGATATAACATTTACCAAATAAAACAAAAGATGCATCATAAAATTACAGATGCATTTTTTGATCCAAAATATATGAAAATATCTTTGGATGTTAAATCACAATTATAACCAGATTTTTGTTCAACACACATAGATACATCTTTCTTTAAAAATGTTTTTTTTTTTCTGGCTGATCTGAGAAAATGAGCAATTTTCATCAATAGCCATACATTTTGATAAAGTATAATTATTAACAAAAATGTTATGAAGAATTTTCAAATATAACTCCCAAAGTTATACAAAACTGAAAGGAGAGCAACCAAGCTTTTCCTCCCCAAATAATATTTGAGAAACAGCTATTGAAAAAAAAAAAAAAATCCCTCTCTCTAGGCTTAAGAGATCTATTTTTATAAAATAATTGTCGAATACATTTATTTGTGCCCTTTTCACTTGTCCACCCCATTTAAATTAAGTACAGACTCAGTTCTACAAACATTAAGGGACAGCATGGCTTCTCATTAATTTAATATTATATATATATATGAGCAACTGAGCTGACTGGTCTAAAAGGTAAAAAAAATAATAAATAAAAAAAAACATCCTCTACCCATCCAATTCTGTAAATAAAGAGAATTTCCAATTAAATTTAATATAAGCATTATTCCACAAGATTGCTTCATGTGGGGAAGAGTTGTAGCCTACATAGATCCTAACGTTTAGGCTTTAGAGCTTGTTGATATCATATCACAATAACATAAGAATAATAATCACACAACAAAAAAAAAACCTCCACGCTTTTTAATTTTTTTAAATTATATTGTAAGCTATAAAAAGCCACAATGAGTCTCATTTAAGTGCATAGCCTACAATTTCTTATCCATGTTACATTAAAATTAGATCGAACGAAATCTAAAAGTTCAAAACTACTAATTTCTTGTACACTGAAGAACTTGAATAAACAAACAAATTTAATTTAATAAATCGTTATTTTTTATTTATACAGATTGAATCAAAAAGAGATTCCCATAGCATGAAGGCAAATGCTGCGGGCAACTGTTCTCTCTCTCTCACGCACACAAAAAAGAACTGTATCATTCGCAAGCTGAGATAATTTATTTGTTTGCTGAAGATGGTAATTCCTTGAATAGTTGGAGAATTCAAGACTTTTATGGATGACAGAGCATCTGTGTTTCTGCTGGTGCATGGAAATATAGCTATGACGTAACTCACAGTAAGGTAATTCCACGTCCATGGAACAGTTGCGCTCTGACGCAATTGCCCTTTTCAGGAGACATTCGTCAAATATATATATATAATAGGCTACTAGGCCAGCAGCGAATGCCTGTTGCTTCACTGATTGAATTGAAAGAAAAGTGCATGGGCGGAACTAGAAAAACCTACACCGGGACTATAAAGCTCAACCATGGTAAATCCTTAGCTTTGGCGTTTCTGTTTCATGTTCCGGTCACCATATGAGGGAAAATACCTTTTAAATTAAAGATATTTGGAATGGATCTATCTGATCTCGTAAATGAACGAAACTACATCTCTGGAGGCGAAATCTCCAATTCCATCAGGTGATAGCTAATTATGTGGTCAATCAATTCGCATGTTTTTTTAACCATATTTGCACGTACAAACGCAATATTTTCCATGTTATCTAATTTCATTTACAGCATCTTTCTTTTTCACTCTCCCCCTTGCAGACATATCGAGATGCAGGTTCCCAAAAGCCCTTTCATCGCCACGGTCAATGCAGTCACATCGAGGCAAGAGCTGCGGTGGATAATCGAACCAGTGATGCCCAGTGAGAGACTGGACCAGACCAGTGAACCAACAGCAACCGAGAAAGGAAGCTTCAAAAGAAATTTACAGGTAAAAATACTTAAAATAGGGTTAGTGATTTCTCTAGGCCAAACAAAACATAAAATAGCACAAATGTCACAGTTTTGGCCAACAAATATTGTCATTAATAAATTGTATAGCCTACCATTATTGCAGCACATGCACCAATATTACATTTATATATAAAATTACATATTATGCTTGTCCTGAAATCATAGCTCAGTCTTTCAATCTAAATTTGTCTTCATATAAATGGACCTTACCTGAATGAATGTTTACTGTGTTCCCTAAAGCTAACAAAATATGATGATATTGATGTATTGTATTCACATAGCCTACAAATAACCTAATTTAAGATATTTAAAACTACTTGCCAATACAAAACATAGGTGTGAATTCAGGTTGACTGGGACAATTTTTCCAAGTCAAAAAGTGTCTCAGTCAACCTGAATTCACCCCATTTGTGTTTTGCAACTTCAAACTCTTGTACTGAGATAGTGTTTGTGACGAATTCCCTGTTCGACAACTAGCCCCTCTAGATATAATAGATATAATATATATCTGTAAAGATCAGTATAATGGAAAGGAATAGATTATTCCAATTTTTAAAATACAGTTGTTGTTTTAAGAATCACTGACACATTTCGCAATACTTGGGTCACTTTAAAAATGAAATATTATCAAAACTGTTAGATGTAGCTGAAACCCTACAGTTGTTAGCCTTTCAGTACCATCTATACAAAATAATTTTGTACTGTAATGTAAACATTGATCATGTAACGTATACTGCAGGGACTTACAAAAGAAAACATTGTATAATGCTAATATATTGTACATTGTATAATGTTGTGTTTTTTAGATCATTGTTTTATGAGTGACAAAGTGTGTTTTGTTGGTTGACAACCTTTGCCAATGTTATGGAATAATAACTTGATTTGAGACATTTTGATAGCTTTAGTGCATTTTGAAAGTGAAATGAACTGCTGTGCCAAGTTGAAATTTGTTTAGGAGAACTGTGTGAAGAGTTTTGAAGTGAATTTCTCAATTCTAAGTGAACTAAGTATTGAGAAATATGAAAAAAAGAACTGTAATAGTTATATATAACAATATAGTTATATTGTTTAACATGGTTATTTTGCTCCATTATTAGCTCAGTCCAGATGAAGAGGAGAAGAGAAGACGGAGAAGAGAGCGTAACAAGATGGCTGCTGCCAAATGCCGCAACCGTAGAAGAGAACTTATTGACCTTCTGCAAGAGGTGAATAATAGGGCTGTACTGACATTTTTTTTCGTATAGTGTTCAGGTTGGTGAATATTTATTTATTATGATAATACATCTTTTGTCCAGTTTTAACTTGTGACTTTGTGCAAAGAACCTGTTATGAATAACATATGAGGAATAATTCCTCAGGTATTAAAGGGATAGGTTCCCCTAATAATACATTCTGTCATCAATTACTCACTTTCATGTCATTCCAAAGACTTAGCTTCACAAATGAAGTTATTTTTTAATGAAATCTGAAACGATTCATTGCCATTAAAAAAAAAAAAAAGTCTATCCACCCAAAACTCTGACTCTTCAAAAATGTTCTGATTGGTCTAGGGGAGGAACGCAACAGCAACATAGAGAGTGGTGAATGAGTGTGCAGTGCAACAACATGAAACCAGCCTGTCTCCAACCCCAGAATTGTTTCCCAACGATAACCCAAATAACCACATTAGATTTCACAAAAGAAAATGGTCTTCATTTACAAAAATCAAGCAAAAGAAAAAAAAGATGGCATCACATTCAGAAGTAGGTATTGCCAAAATGACAAACATAACCAATCAAACTCCTCACTAACTAAACCACCTAAACTAAAAGAAAAGGAAACAAAAGTACAGCAAAATAAGCTAACTCCCTAGCTAACATAAACAGGAGCAAAAGTTAAATTCCAAATAAATCGGCACTCACCTTCCTACTGATCAGTGCATGCAGGTGTCAATTACTTCTCGTACTGAGAGAGACAGAAGGTGCATTCCAATGTCCGAGCACGGCATATCCGTTGAAGTAAACTTTGCTGAAGATAATCGCTCATTTGGAACGCCATCAAAGAAAGGCAACGATGGGGTCACGCAGATTGTGATATACAAAACACACATTATGCATCTAATCAAAACTTATGTTTATGATATACTTGTATGACTATTGCAGATTTAAAGCTGATGTCATGCCATATGAAAATAAATTGATTTGGTTTACTATGTGTTCTTAATCCATGGTCTTAACAATTGAATTGTAGCGGTCTCCTCTCTTGCGCTTTCTTTCCCATGCGCAGCCGAATAGTAAACACTCCTGAGGTAAATAAACTAAAATAAAAAATGACAGAGCCTCAGCTGCTTCTTTCCACTTTAATTTGTCATACCATACAACAGAATACCCAAATGTAACATCCATCGCCATAACCTATGGAGGACCAGGAGTGACACTTAAAAATAAAATGGAGAATCAATTTATCAATTTAATAATTCAAACATAAAAATCTATACAAATCAATCACTTTTAAATTGACAAATAATAGACATACTTAAAGTTGTTTATTTAATTCTTTTTAAATGTAGTTAAATAAAACAATAAATTAAATAAACCAATTTAAATGTATAAATAAATAGACACATTTAAAACAGTTTATTTAATTAATGTTTTAAAACTCATATTAATAAAACAATAAAAAGTAAATTAATAAATAATTTTAAATGCACATTTTAAATCGCTTTTTAAAAAAGCATTTGGCAAACGCTTTTCTCTCTCTATTTGCCATTTGCTTTTCTTTGTTGTTTTGCCAAATGCTTTTCTTTATCATTTGTCAGTCCAGGGTTAAATATCACATAATTGTGATTGGGGTCGCTTCAACCTGCGGCAACAGTGTTGAAGTAGCCCAGACCTGGCAACACTGGCTGTAATGATGTATAGTTTTTCTAACTGTCCAATGACAGTGCTTGTTAATTTTACAAGTGGAGAGGGTTTGGCTCTTCAAACTGAGGCGAAAGTTGATTGGTTGCTCCCACGTGTGTACTGTCCAATGGCATTTTTTTAACTCGATTGACAAATGGATAAAGAAAAGCATTTGGCAAAACGACAAAGAAAAGCAAATGGCAAATAGAGAGAGAAAAGCGTTTGCCAAATGCTTTCTTAAAAAGCGATTTAAAATGTGCATTTAAAATTATTTATTAATCGACTTTTTATTGTTTTATTAATATGCGTTTTAAAACATTAATTAAATAAACAGTTTTAAATGTGTCTATTTATTTATACATTTAAAATGTTTTTAATTTATTGTTTTGTTTTATTTAACTACATTTAAAAACATTAATTAAATAAACAACTTTAAATATGTCTATTAATTTGTCCATTTAAAAGTGATTGATTTGTATAGATTTTTATGTTTGAATTATTAAATTGATTCTTCATTTTATTTTTAAGTGTCACTCCTGATCCTCCATAATAACCATCCATAAATACATAAATAATTTATAAGTACTCAAACGCGTCTGTAAAATCCTCCATCCGTTGCGCAATGACAGCAGGGTGAATTATTTTATTCTTCCAATGTATTGATGTTCCCTTATTCCCTATGCCATTTGCAGTGCCCTTCAAACTGAACATTTTTGCTCCCTTCAAATTGGCAGTGAATGGCTGTTTCTGTTTTGAAGTCCATAAAAGTGCATGTATCCATCATAAAAGTGCTCCACATGGCTCCGGGGGGTTCATAATGGCCTTCTGAAGCGAAGGGATGCGTTTGTGTAAGAAAAATATAGTTAAAAATAGTAAAAACTTTACAAACTTCCACTAACTGTCATACACGCGTTCACAAGAGACTGGTGTTCCAGCGCATGACGTAGGACGTTCCGGTGAGAATATGCAAGTAGGGGTGTGCAATATTGACAAAAAAGGATATCTCTATATTTTCTGGGTTTTTCTTAATAACGATAATTAATAATTTACAATTCAATAACAATTCAAATAGCAATTCACAACCTCACCGCTAGATGTCACTAAAAATCACACTGCACATTTAAAACATGAAAAGATAATTAGTAGATACCAGTAGGTGGCAGCAAGTCACTGTTAATGAGTGAGTCAGTGAGATTCAACCATTCAAGGAACAAAGCATTTGACGTGCTGCGTCCCAATTCGCCTACTTATATTACGACCTAAAAGTATGTACTCTTTTTGTGAAGAAAAAGTACATACTTTTGAGTGTGTAGCAGAAGAGTATGCAAGCTTTGGGACATACTACTTCGTCATCTTTAACGGACTCTGTTGCTTAATTACGTGCATCCCATCACCGTTTAAACTGCCCTGTCAATCATCGTCACTGTTTAAATCCTTCACATTAAATTTAATTTCCTACCGTATCAGAGAGAAATGTAGTAGCACGTTGATCTGCCATTTGTGGGTCTTTAATGCAGAGACTCCCCTCATGTGTTTGCAGTTTTAATATAATGATGCATTTAAAAGTTAATGGCCAAACGTATCATTACAAAAGTTCACAATGCTGCTGCAGGTGAAATATAATATTGAATAAATATCTTTTCGTCAGGTTAAATACTGATAATTGCTCATTCAAACCCCTTTATCTAACCCTCTCCGTTGAACTCGCATAACCGTCATGTTTGTACGTGTTTTTTTTTAACACTTTATCCGCGTTTGTAGTTCTAATCGAATCCTCGTCCATCTCGCAATGGGTTGTGGGCAATATCAGCCGTTAGAGTGCGCATCGATCTGCACTTCGAATTCTGACCGGAAATAGTAGACCATCCAGGGATTTTTGGAATACTCTTTTGAACATTTACGATTTGGGACATACTAATTATTTTTTCGAATACTATTTAGTACGGATAGTATGTGAATTGGGACGCAGCGATAGTCTTAATCTATGAATCATTGATTCAACTGATTCGTTCAAAATGCTGATTCATTCAGTAAGAAAGCACCGCTGTGTGTTGCTCAGAGACGCAATTACAGTGCTGAGTCTTTGTTTTGAACTATTTTCGGTGGCGAAAGAGTGAAAACAGGCAATATGGTGTCTAAAATGCAAGTCACTTAATATTAACTTATTGATTTTATGCAAGTTTACTAAACAAGATCTGTTACTAAACTGCACTCTTTGTGTGATTATTTATTAACTATATTAAATGGTATAAATATAGACTAACTCACTCAGTGAAAATGTGTACTCTAATGCGCACCGCACTAGTCTAATCTACAAGACTACATCAGTAGTGTATACATGCACTCTCTGGGTGTGTGTGAGGGATATACTCGATAATGTCAAATCGCACATCGTTAAAACAACAATTACGATGTTATCGCAGACGACATATATGGCACACCCCTATATGCTAGTTCTCACGAGAATAAATTTTGTTTTGCTCTATCCTCTGCGCTTCTGCGTTCATCACTGGAACTTACACTATGCCTGCGTCCTACGTCATATGCTGGAACACCAGTCTCTCGTGAACGCGCGTACGGCAGTTAGCGGAAGTTAGAGATTACAGTTTGTAAAGTTATAAATATGGATATTTTCTTACACAAACATCACTTTGCTTCAGAAGGCCTTCATTAACCCCCCAGAGCTGTGTGGAGCAGTTTTATAATGGATAGATGCACTTTTATGGACTGAAACAGCCATTCACTGCCATTATAAATTTAGAGTCAGAGTTGACACAAAGCCGCAAGGATGACGACCCATGGCGAAGTTGCAGATTAGAAGTCCAAGGGAACACCTTGGCTTAGGTGACTGAGGCAATGACAGGGTGTAACTGAATGGGTGGAGGGCTGAGGCACAGTCGGAGGGAAGCGGGAGCCTGGTGGAGCCCGAGTGACATCGGACCATAGTGGAGCCAAGGAAGTGCAGAGCCAAGGTGGAGTCAATGGCCTGACAGGGCTAGGTGGAATCATGGGCATGGAGGCCTGAGTTGAAGCCAGGGGATCCGTCTTGCAGAGCTTGACTGGTGGAGAGTTGGTGGGAGTCTGTGGCAGGGGCTTAGCCAAGGAGCTGCACGACACCAGCAGAGTAGGTGAGTCCTGGGGACTGGGCGGAGCCAGGGTTGACAGATGAGAGAATAGAAGTGGATCATCTTGAGGTTCGAGGGACAAGGCAGAGCCAACAGTAATGGAAACAACAGGGTTGGCAGGTGACGGTGGGAGAAGATCGTTTAACAGGTTGTGGAAGCTGGCTCCGTCAGTGACAGGCGCAAATTACAATTGCTGTCGATGGAACATGGAGTTGGAGATGGTGTTGTTGTCCTTGATGACTCCCACAGTGGGGGAGGATCTGCACGGCAACAAGGTGTAGTCTATGAATTCTGCAAAAGGACAGTGATGCTCCATCAACAGCAGCATCTGGCCGAGGATCACTCCAGAAGAGATGTTTTAGTGTTTTTCCTTGTCCCAGCATGCCTCATTGTAGAGCACATTTTCCACAGTTCCAAATGGAGGAGGAAACAGTCCTTCAGAGACAGGTGAACGTAATCCGTAACTAAGGATACTAACTAGGGCACAATGAAGACTAAACTAAGGGGCAGTTTACACAACACCGATTTCAACTAAAATCTGTGGATCAGTGTGAACGGGGATCGTTTTGAAAATGTTGTCCTCTGTATACAAAATATGGAAAACATTTCTGTTTTTAGTACATCGTTGTCGTGTAGATGTGCCCTGAAAGGGTATACATGAAACCAAGACACATGAACAAAAACACAATGAAACAAGTCAGAACCCTAACAGTTCCGAAGATTAACAAAAGTTTTATAGGTTTGGAACGACATGAGAGTGAGTTCCTTTTTGGGTGGACTAACCCTTTAAAGGGTAACTTCAGTGATTTAGCATTAGGCTTTGTATCAGTAGAAACCCGGTAGTATGTTCAAATTATGGTACTTTCCCCCCTCATACCCCCTGAGACGAAATAATTATGCATTTTATTTCTGGAAAAATTCCTCCGATGACGCAAATATCGTCATTTTGCGTCATCAGAGGATTTTTTGGCCAGTCACTTCTCAAAAGAAGAAAAACTTAAAATATGTGACCATATTGCAAGTTTTGGGTGCTTGATCCATATATTTCACTAACAACAGCAGGACATTCTAAAACCCTAATCGTGAAAATATACGGTATTAAAAGATCAAATTCGGTATAAACCCTACCGAGTACAGACGATGCATACAATACAGACAAGCAGATGAGCCCAGAATATGAATGCAACACATTCTTTACAATTGTTTTCTAAGGAAAAACACTTAACGAGAAACTGCACGTTGTGTTTATACTCTGGCCTTACTAGTACTTACTACAAATCTGGTAAAATTACTGCAATGAAGGAAAGCCTTGTTTTGCCCTTCAGGTGGGCGTTCCAAAGAGTGTGACGCAATGTGAAAACTATGAAATGGGAAATCTAAACAATAATTCCATTGGACAATCCAGCAGTGTGTTTCAGTGAAATCTGGTACTGTTACGTAATTACCAGCAGCACATGCCCAATGAGAACCAGCTGTGAATTTGTTTTCAGGAGACTGAGCGCCTGCACATGGAGCAGGTCATGCTGCAGAGGCAGGTGAACTGCCTGCAACAGGAGAAGGAACAGCTGAAAATGCTGCTGGCATCCCATTCATCCATCTGCACACTGGCACAGAACAAACCTCATTCCTTTCTGTCAAGAGAGCTTCAACCATCCAGAATTTCCGTCACAATAAAACAGGAACCTCTGGATGATAGTATGTCTAAGAGTTTGGCGCTCCAACATGCAGTGGAACTGACAGAAAAAGGCCATGACTAATGCTAAATTTAGTGAAGAAGTCAATATCTCTGTAAATACCTCATTACAACTACGCAATAGACATTCTGCATTCAACATCCAACTTTTCCTGTGGTAAGAAAACCATTCCAGATGGGAGTGAAATCACTTCTGGTGCTTTGTCATAATTTGTTCCTGTTGAGTGACACATTAATTACGTCGTTTATAACATTTGTCTTTGAAATAGTGATATTTTGTAACAATGTCTGTTAATGTTTGGTATTTTTAAATGTGGTAAGTCTGACTCTAAATGCACTGACCTTATACATTAACCTGATTTCTTAAATACATAACAAGGGCTTGACAATAATAATATCCCAAATCCCGATGTTGAAAATATAGAACATTGTTGCCAATTGTGCTGACTGAGGTACAAAGGTAACGTTATCTAGCTGGCAAATTAATGATTTGTAATAATCAGAGAGCACCAGTTAGAATGGTTTGAAAATTATAAACCAAATCAATGATGTTTAACATCACATCGTATCATTTTCTATCCAACGTGTGTTTATGAATTGATAAACCTTTTAAATAAAAACATAATGTTCAATAAAAAAATTAATGTTTTAATTTTTGAACTATATTAATGATATTCTATGCAAGAAACATCTCATGGATGCTCTGGGACGCATCCTCAGTGATGTGTCCTGGGATCATTGGGTGTTTTGGGTCTCACAACATCATACACCCTCGCCCAGGCGACCCAGTCGGGGTTGATCAAGCCCCGACTTGCTTCCCAGTAGCAGTCCACGGATCAGCCCTCTTAATCCAAAGCCACCTTGTGGCCTTCTCTGCGGCTTCGCTCGCGGATTGAATGGCCCTCTTCTTGGCCGCTCCTGTAATGCCCAAACGACAGAGGACTTTGCACAGTGAACGTCCTGCAAAGCCTCTACAGCCGACTTCTATAGGCTCATAGAAAGTTTTCCAGCCTCTCTAAAGGAGAGAGATATTAAAATATCACAGAAATATGTTATTTCATTTTACGTGTGCTATACTGCAAATAGTTTATCAGTAACTCTCTATTTTGAACAGAAAGCACTATAACTGTTGGTTATACTGTTATAATTTTCAGATTATATGCAACTTCATAAATATACAAAAGCATTTTGCTGAATATATTCTGTCTGAAACGAAAATGACAATTTACGACTATTACGACCCCACTGACTTTTATTGTATAAGGCAAAAAAATGAAATAAATATATATATTATTTTAATATTTTTCAAAATATCTCCTTTTGTGATTTACTGAATAAATAAATGCATACAGTTTTGGAAAACATGAGGATGAGTAAATGAGGCAATTTTCATTTTTGGTTTAACCTTCCCTTTAAGCATTAAAGGGATAGTTCACCCAAAAATGAAAATTCTCTCACCATTTATTCACCCTCAAGTTGTTCCAAACATGTATGAGTTTCTTTGTTCTGCAGAACACAAAAGAAGATATTTTTAATAATGTTTGTAACAAAGCAGATAGAGCAACCATTGACTACTACCATAGTATTTTTTCCCCCTACTATGGTAGTTAATGGTTGCTCTCTCTGCTCGGCTACAAACATTCTTCCAATCTTTTGTGTTCAGGAGAACAAAGAAACTCTTACAGGTTTGGACTAGAGGTCTTCACGGGTCCAAAAATGTGTACCCGAGCCCGAAGATACCCGTAATGTGCTAAACGGAACGTCTATTATTTCAAAAGCTGGACCCTGACCCGTGCAGATCCGAGAAATGCCAAAAATGTAGTACCCGGAACCGGTAGACACAGACACAGACCCGACTGGACCCGATTGTCACATATTCCACAATAAACTGATATTAACAAGTCAAATATCACAAATGTTAAACAAACCCGGGACCCGAAGTAATAGATTAGGACCCGGCTGATCATTAAATATAGACCAAAATATAGACCCGTACGGTCTCGGGGGCTCCGTGAAATAGAAGTTTTCTATTTGGAACCTCATGAGGGTGAGTAAACGATGACAGAATTTTCATTTTTGGGTGAACTATCCCTTTAAGCTTACACTTCCAGCACACGCCACAAGACAGAACATGCCCCATGAAGGCCATTCTGACATCTGCAAAGGAGTGGCAATGCTCAGGCACGCATGAAGAGCTTCCCTATCCCATTACAAAAAGAGGAGGATTTCCACTACGCTGTGGGCATGAGTTCCTGTTTGGGATTTGGGAATTTGACTTACAATTCACACAGGCTTTTGGGTTTCTATTTAAAGGTCACAGGATATTGTGAAAAAATGCCCCAAACTTTTAATAGCTTTTTTTAGGTGTGAAGAAGGAAGAGTGTTGTTAGGTGTCCGGTGTTCACACGGAGATGAGACTTTGACTCACATTTCCTTCTAAAAACAGTAATTGGACCCTTGCCACATTTAGAAATGCATGAATGTAATTGAATAAAATTGAACAAAATTTAAAACATAGTTACATTCAATAAAGTAGTTTTCAAAAATAAAATAAAACTTGTCCATTGTTCATGAGATGGCTTTTTTTTGCATCAAAGGTTCCATGAGGAGCCTTAAACAGCATTAGAACCTTTCCATTGGACAAAACATTCTTTATAGTGGAAAAGTGCTCTTTAGATTATAAACATGTTCTAGAAAAAATATTCTTCTGTATGGCATTGCTTACCCCTTTTCCACCAGTAAGAACCAGGTGCTAGTTCAGAGCTGTGAAAACACCATTAGAACGTGTTTTTTTTTTTTTTTAAGTAGGCCTAGTACTATACTCTGCAGTATGACACCTGTGTGTGAAAACTCGTGGAGAACTGACTTCATTCATTAAAAACACCTTTAAAAAAAGTACAAAATGACTAAGAAGAGTACGTTCTGGGTTCTGTTTGCCATCTAAAGTATGTGTTCATATACTTACGTCATTGAAAACCAAACCCAAAAACCAAAGAAATGCTCACGAAAAATTCTAGCCTCCAGCAAATCCGGACACTCCTCGCGTTTACACTTGCAGGCGTGGTTCCGAATTCCACTTCCTCCTCATCCGCATCATTACTTTTAAGTAACACAACACCCGAAACTTAGGCGACTTCAGCAGTGCTTGTTATTTGGATGTAACTGAGCAGGAAAAAAGGAAGTAGCCTACTTCAATATTATGGCAGACAAAGGACCTATTTTGACCTCAGTCATCATTTTCTACTTGTCCATCGGAGCCGCGATATTTCAAATCCTCGAAGAGCCGAATTTGATATCAGCTGTGGACGATTATAATACAAAAACTGCCAATTTAGTAAAGAAATATCGTTTAAGTGAAGAAGTTCTGAAGGAGATCATTGAGGTAAGCTGTATAATTTGATTCCACAAGTAGTAATGTTAATGCAAACGGGTTGGTGGTTATAGCTACATTTCACAAAAACTTTTTCCAAGAATTTCTGTGTTTTCAAAGTGTTTTATTATAAGAATCGATTATTGCCGACGTATAATATTTAACGTTGCGCTGCTTCTCGAGCACAAGCGACTAGGAAAGTTCACATCTGAATAGAGCGTTTTTAAGCACTTTTTTTTTTTTTTTTTTTTTACCTGGTTTTGTTACTCATTTACGCATACCGAACCTTCATCCTTCAAGTATAGCCTATACGAAACAAATCTAACTTTGTCTAAACCGTGTAACATTTCTGGAGGTGACCGCAATCGTTAAAAAAAAGACCGAAGCGCTATTGTTTCGTGTTTGTAGACTTTCTCCCCCATGGGCAATAAAAGTGGCGAAGTCTAAGGAATGTGCCTTTGCCAGTCATATGTAGCCTACACACTCGTGCGCTACAAAGTAGCCTATACCACGAGAAAGCGCGCCCCCACGTGCTTTGTTGAACGAAAACAAAGCAAGCTTGTACGTTTATGATTGTTTCGCTTTGTTGCTGTTTGTTGCTATTCAAAACTACCTTCAAACTTCTAGTCCTAATCTAAGTACTATATTTTCTAACTGAATTGAGTGAATTTTGTGACATAAACGACCCCTTTCACTCCACCTAGTATCATAAGTTTTAAGTCTACTCACATTTAACAACATTTTCTGTCACATCTCATTCTGGTTAATTTGTTAATAGATAATCAACAAACCAGTTGGCTTATGTAGCCTACTTTTGTATAGTATCTAAACAAATGGCATGTTTGAAACGGGATATGCCTGCTTATCTCATGGTAACCACAGATGTTTCATTTGTCACCAGAGAACATGTACCACAATAGAGAGGAACCTGTCAATACCATTGCAGAGGCTACCAAATTACTGAAAAGATGAACTAGTTTAAATTCAGTCATAGGTTTACTATAAGAACATTGGTAACACTTTACAATAAGGTTGTATTAGTTAACATTAGTTAATGCATTAGTTAACATGAACTAACCATGAACAACACCTCTGTTCAGCATTAGTTAATCTTTGTTAACGTTAGTTAATATAAATCCCGCTGTTCATGGTTTGTTCATGTTAGTTCACAGTGCATTAACTAATGCTAACAAGATTTGAATAATGCATTACTAAATGTTGAAATTAACATTAACAAAGATAAATAAATGCTTTATAAGTGCAGTTCATTATTAGTCCATGTTATGTTGTTAACTAATGAACCTTTATTGCAAAGTGTTACCAGAACTTTTTATGAAGAACACCAGTAAGTATGCAGGCTACAGTAATTAGTCAATGGCATTCCTGTGGACATTAGAGCAGATAGCCTACTTGTTTCACAACATGTAGGATTTAATTTACAGTTGGCTGTTGATACAGACAGCAACAATGGCATAAATCTTTTTTTTTTTCTTTTTTTTTTTTTGCTTTGTGTTTTCAGTTTATTTTGGGATTGTATGTTTACAGTCTACACTGATCTGTATGACTCTAGGCTATACTAATATTTTAAATACTGTAACATTTCATTTAGAATCTCTAAGGCTCTTATTATTCGATTGTTAAATTTGACCTTAGCGCTTAACATGATTTTTAAAAACATGTAAAAACCTGACATATTTATGTTTCTTGGGCATGATGTAACGTGGCAAAGAAAGCCTGTTCCTCGGGTTATCAGTTAGATGTCACTGAAACAACTAATTTAAATGAGTTGTTTCAGTGACATATAGGGTCAGAAGGAGATCAAGGTTGTACTAGGGCGTAGTACTCCTTTATTCAATTTGGGTAGGGTGTGTGTGTTTAAGTAGTCGCTAATTTAGGCATTTAAATAGCCATGTTTACTGTCTGCAGAGATAGGCTGACTGCAGCCATGCTTCACTCTAACTAGTGTATATGAAGACAAGGGTTTATTTTGCTGATATCTCAGCAAACACTAAGCACTCTTCCTCTTTTCCTGTTGTTTTGACTGTCTGACGTGGAAGCCTGTTTCCGTCTCTGAGTAAAAAATAAAATGGTTAACTGTTAGATGACGTGTAAAATAAGTTTCTATTACAGAATAACATTTACATTGTCATAGTTGTGAGATATAAAGTCAGTATCAAGAAGTAAGGTCACAGTTACCTTTTTACTCTGAGGTGGAAAGCGGTTTCTGTAGCTACTAATGTGATTTGGAAACGTAAGCATACTTGAGTAAAAGTACAGATACCTTACAGTGAAAATGGACTCCATTACAAGTTACAAGTCACCAATTCCAATACGACTTATGTTAAAGTCTTGGAGTATCTGATTTTAACAGTACTTAAATATTTTACTCATACTGCATGGATGCAAAGATGCACTAGTGCTCAACACCCAAGAAACATGCGGGTGAGATGAGAAATCATGTTTATTTTCTAAAATCTAAATAAAACGAACACCTCAATATTGCAATAAATCAAGGTCAACACAACAGCCTCTTAAACATCTACAAAGTCTCAGTTAAGCTCAATTGCACAAAAAGGCCATAAGTAAACCAATATCCTTCAAAAAGGTTTCATCAATATAGCAGATAAAAAATAAAATGTTAAGTAAAAAATTAAATAGTAAAAGAAGTTTCGGCCTCATCACCTGTGCTGCAGTCATGTCCTCATCTCATAATCAAATACCTGCGATTTAGCAACTACCTGCTAATGCACTCACATTCACGTAAAGTAGCCTTATTGACGTGTGTGTGTGTGTGTGTGTGTGTGCAAGTAAAGGCAAAACACACGATACAGTACCTTCAATGCCCATAGATGGCAATATCACTTCTTTATAGCAGAAAAAAACTGCTACAAAAAAGTTAGGTGCCATGCAAAATGTAATGTGTAATTTCATTACTCATCACAAATGTATTGGAGTAATTTGTTCAAAAATGTAAAGTACAGAGTAAAAGTTGCTAATATCTTTGATACTCAGTGCAACTACAAAGTAGCCAAAAAGATACTTAAGTACAGTAACTAATGACATTTACTCAAATAATTTACACCTCTGACCCTAAAGGTAAAGGCGTAGAATTTTTCTTTCATCCCCATTGTTTACATACAAACTTTGTGTATTTCTCTTCTAGTTTCATACTCCGTTCACGGTGTGCTCAATTGGCATTTGCATTTATTGTTATGTATTATAGTTAATATTTTGTTTTCTGTTTCAACATCAGGTTGTGGCTGAGGCGGCTGGAAGAGGCGTGACTGTAAGAGCAAAGAAACAGTTCAACTGGAGTTGGGAAAATGCAGTTATTTTTGCTGCCACGGTCATCACTACCATAGGTAGATATTCCTATAGAGACATACAAGTTAATCTTACGTTTCAAAACATTGATTGGTGGCTAACATGAAGTTGGGCAACAGCTCATTGTGTGATGTAGCCTATAGAATGCAGTCTGAATGCCCCTAAAATTCAAGATAAGTGTAGAAATGATATAGTTAAGCAATAATTATCACATAAGTAATGAGTGCAATATCACACAAGTGCTGTTTTTTTCCCGAATCACATGAGTGCAAATGTGATTTTATACAAGTTCAATAAATGAGAAGTTAATATTGTTATATTTTAGACACAATATATATATATTTTTAATTTTGCAGATTATTACCTTAAATGTACACTCCACTTTTTTAGAAAATAGGCTTATTTTCCAACTCCCCTAGAGTTAAACAGTTGAGTTTTACCGTTTTCGAATCCATTCAGCCGATCTCCGGATCTGGCGGTGGCACTTTTAGCATAGCTTAGCATAGATCAGGGCCGTTTCTAGCCATTTTGACACCCTAGGCGAAATCCTTATTGGCAGCCAAATCTTAAAAAGCAACATGGTATTACTGGTATTAAGTTTAATCCTTATTAACAAATACATACACACATACCATTTTGGAACTGTAATTTTTATGAACAAATATATACAAATACAATTTGGAAACTACGTATAAAAGCTGTTTCAGTCCCATGAAAGTAACAAGAATAAATATTGATTCAGTGCGGTCTTTGTTTCTCATTGACGCTTGAACTTCCCCTTTAAATAACGCAACGCTATGCCCTGACACTATTAGAACTGAATGAATCGATTCAGCTTTCAACACAACCCGTGAAGATGCATTAAATTCGACAAAGCGGTTTAATAAAGGATAATAAATATTGTGAATTAGCACATTTTATTATACTATTTTTAAATTGGCCGTTGAAGTTTTATATGGGACAATTGTTACACACTGATCCTTTAACAATGCATTGGCGCAAAAATGCACACCTTTTAAAGGTGAGAGAAGAAAGCTTTATAGAGTCAAAATATAATAATATCATGAAATGCTAAAGCGAGTATGGTTAGCCTATATCTTGCCTCTAAAATACACACCGAGCAATATTACACTATCTGCCCATTTCACAGTGTGATTTCTCAACAAAATACAGATTTGTGCACTTTTTATTGTACCTGTTTTTTTAATTGGCCTTTGAATTTAGCGTTATTGTGTGGTTAAAAAAAGCGTTACCTTGCCAAAGCTTTGACCGAGCTCTTTGAGCTAATGGTGTTGAGCGATCCAAATGCAAACTTTACATGCAACATTCAGACAGTAATTGACTCTGATCCAATAGTGTTAGGGGAACCAGTGGGGGTGGCAATCATATTTCATGGTGGCCGTGACACCCTTTACACACACCCCTGATATGCGTTCATTGGCGCCCCTTCAGCTGATGGCGCCCTAGGCGACCACCTAGTTCGCCTATGCCTAAAAATGGCCCTGGCATAGATAATTGAATCTGATTAGACCGTTAAAAAAATGACCAAAGATTTTCGATATTTTTCCTATTTAAAACTTGAACTTGAATCTACTGTAGTTACATTGTGTACTAAGACAGACGGAAAATGAAAAGTTGAGATTTTCTAGGCCAATATGGCTAGGAACTATACTCTCATTTCTGCGTAATAATCATGGAACTTTGCTGCCGTGCCATGGGTGCAGCAGACGCAATGATATTATGCAGTGCCTGAAAATAGTCCCCAGCACGCTCCCTGTGCAAGCAGGTTGTCACGTTGGTTATGTTGATGGAAGTTAGCCTATTTTCAGGTGCTGCGTAATATCATTGTGCCTGCTGCACCCAAGTTCCTTGACTATTACGCAGGAATGAGAACACTGCACAAGCAGGGTCCGAAATTAACACCCGCCAAGCGCCAAATGCGGGTAGATTTTCCGTTTGGCGACTAAATTCAAAAGGCTATCCGCCACACTGGCGGGTGATTTTCATACCAAAATAGTAATGCAATATAATGTGTTTGCCAGTAACTAATCTGGGAACGAGTTGAGCTAGCCACAGAACGTCTCTACGCTCCAAGTCTCGCGACACTGTCTCAGCGTCCGGAAGGTAAACAGTGCCGCGAGAATTGAAGCACTAGAGACGGTCTGTTGCTAGCTAGTGCTGCAGCTAACTTGCGGTCTGCAGCTATCTGCTGCATATTAGCTGATATGTGGCGACATTTACTGGGAGTGAGCCAACCTTTGAAACGAAAACTCGCAGACGAAAAGGGGGATGAATTAAATAAAAAATGAGTTTTGTGAGAAATGGATATGATGGAGTTTCAAGAGGCTGGCTACAATATGATTCTGACGCTGTCGTGATGAGTTGTTCGGTGTGTCGCGGTAGAGAGTGAGCAGTGGGATGAGTTTTAAGTTAATTAGATTAAGCATCTGATAGTTTTACAAAACCTTCAAATGTACTGTTATGAGCACTAGTTTCATGTTCACATCTATGTCTTACCATTTGTTGCTCTGTTTTTACTTCTATGTACTCTTATTAATTGTATCTGACATGTTTCATTTGTCTTCATTGTGTGCCTACTTGTTTGACCTTTTGGTAAACTACAGTTTCTATGAGTGCTTTACAAATAAAGTTGATTAGATTTTGATCAATATATAGATTTCTTTTATTATACATTTCAAATTTTGCTCTGGACAATTTTTTATGTTTGTATTCAACATAATACCATATTATCTCAATTAATTATTAATTGTTTAATTGTTTTCGTTCAACAAATTAATTGTTTATTACTCTGGCCGGTAAAAAATATGATTGGCTGGTGGATTTTTTTCATCAGCCGCGACTCCGCCCCACCATCGTTTTGATATTTTATAGTAGTAAAAATCATTTAGTTCAGTTAGAGAACAGATTAACAACAATTAAAAACCGAACGTGAGCCGAGCGAGAGTGGCAGCACATCAGCAGCAGGAATCAGATTTCGTTCATCACGAGAGCGAGGAGCTGAATGACAAGATGATCGCGGAAGATTTGGTTTCAACACGAAATGTAAAAGCGCCTGTTTATAGGAGTTTGTCATTGTACATTGTTTTCATTGGTGTAAAGTAACGAATTACAAATACTCTTGTTACTGTAATTGAGTAGTTTTGCTCAGGAATTGTACTTTATTAAGTAGTTTTAAAACAGTGTACTTTTACTTGAGTACATTTTAAGTGCTGTATCTGTACTTTTACTGCGCTATTTCCCTAAACCTGCCGTCACTACATTATGTTTATTTTTTTTCTGTCATCATGATTGCTAAGGCGAATAATTCGTCCTGTGACTCTCGTCAAATCAACCATGATAGCGACCAGCCTAGAGTGAGAGGCATGTGCGCTTTATGAAAGGGGGTTGTTGCTGGTGACTGTATGATGACTGAAATTGTGAAATTGCCTTAAACAATTACTAAAAATAAACTGCAGAATATTACATTTTCTAATACACGCACAAATTGTACGTATTCTGTTAGCGCTGCACAAGCTCACGGTGCCATCTGCTGGAAACACTTAAGCTAATGTAGCTTGATTGTTTGCCAGGCTTCAAAATTCACCTATTGGTATTACGTATTTTATTAACCTTTTGTCCCTGCTAGATTTTTGTCCCTTACATCTATTTAGCTCAGAATGTAAACGCATTAACCTGCTTTCTGTTGGCTTATTGAAGTGCATATTTTAATGTAATGTGTTCTTACATGGTGATTTAAAATTTTAGTCCATGTATATAGCAAATAACTTTTAATAAAACATCAGATTTATATTTAAATCAGGTTTATTTTTTCAATTGTAAGCAAAAATAATCAGTGGTGAAAATTGTGAGTTATTAAGTGTATTCTTTTTACAGAAAAAACATCCATTGAAATTAAAACAGTACAATGTTGCATCTTGAAAATAAATAACTTTTTTATATATATTTTTTACGTACAATTGTTAATGTACAACGCTTTGCAACCTTTTTTTAATTAACCTGCAAGAAAACCTCTACAGAATGGTTGTCATAAATGTTACCAGATTATTGGTTGCTTTCTTAAATATTACATGGCTGTATTTTTAGCAGTCAAAAATAAAACTATTTTTAGTTCAAAAATAGAAATATTGAAATACTTTTGGTGATCTCTTGTTTTTTTGTTCTTACTGAGATGCATCCACAAAAGAGTAAGCTACATTTTTAATTTGCAGGGTATTAGGTGGAATAACATTCATAGCATACTACTCACTAGTACTCACTACTCATGAGTACTTTTAAAAGGGCTACTTTTTACTCCTACTTTGAGTAGTATTTAGGACAGGTACTTTTTACTCTACTAGCACTAAATGTTTTGACAAGTTTTTGTTTTTACTTGAGTATGCTTTTTCAGTACTCTTTCCATCACTGACTGTTTTGTTGTTGTGTTTTTCATTAAGAGTAATAGGATAATGAACCCACAATTAACTAAAATGTGCACGACCACACTGTCATTCATTCACGGCCGCACAGTGCGCAAGCACTATAATGTGACGCTAAAATTTTCTCACCGCCACATCCCTAATGGGTAAAAAGGCTAATATTTTGATTCTATTATTCTATTTTCCACAAAGTCAAACGAATGCAGCTTAACCAAAAATGCAAGCTCAGACATGCTTTCTTCCATATAAGCTTGTGCAGTTGTGTGCTCTAGACAGAGAATACCCCGTTGCAGGGAATGCTAAGAAGACGCAAATATATTTATTAAGTATAACGAGGTCGGTTTCCTATTCAACTGTCCATTCTATTTAAAAACGACTAGGCTATATAAGATAACTATAAAAAATACGAAATGCAATGTATTTTTTACAGTGTAAACATTCAAGGGGGATGCCGGATTTGCGAAGACATTTTTTTTTTTTATATTGAAAATCCCAAAATTGAAAATCGAATGTCAACCTACCGAAGGAATATTTGAATATTCTGGTCCAGCCCTAACAGAAAACTGTTCTAATTTCACGTAATCTTACCTGAGCCTTCCAATACGCAAATTTAGTGATCACTATGATTGATATTCAAAATGGTAAGCAAGCGCTGCTTATATTTGCTGTCCTAGTTTTGGTTTCCCTTTTTGAATGACTACTGATACTTGCTGATATAGACAGTTATTTCCTTACATGTGCAGATCGCACATGCGAGTTAACAGACGCCTGGTAAATACAGTCCAGCGCTTCCAAGTTATGTCATCTTCGGAATCTGTTTTCCGAAGATGAACGAAGGTTTTCCAGGTTTGGAACGGTATGAGAGTGAGTAATTAATGACATCATTTTCATTTTTGGGTGGAACTCCTTTAACAGTAAACTCCAAAATGCACAGTTTGGACCCAATCCGACAAATAAAAGGTCCATATCGTAGGGATGCCAATACTGAGTATCAGAACGCCGCATCCCTATAGATAGATAGATTCAACTTTATTGTCATTACACAAGGCAACGAAATGCAGTTTAGGTCTAACCAGAAGTGCAATAGCAGCAAGTGCAGGATATACAATGGTTGCGTAAGTGCAGGACATGGAAATGTACTGAATTATATATAAATATGTATAAATAGAGAGACGGTTATTACTATAAACAGAACTGAATTTACAGGTGAATATGTACAGTGAATAAATATACAGATGGCTATTACTATAAACAGAATTTACAGGTGAATATGTACTATGAATATAATATACAGATGGCTATTACTATAAACAGAATTTACAGGTGAATATGTACTATGAATATAATATAGCCATCTCTATTACTTTAAACAGAATTTTACAGATAGAGGTATACAATAATATGTTAGGCTAATATGAGGAATATAGCAGTGGATTAGGGTAGTGCAATAAATTATGGACAGAGCTATCCGAAAAAAAGTGTAAAAGTGCAGTGGAAAGTGGTTGCATATTAAAGTTAGAAGTACGGTGCAAAATGCAAATGTAAACATTGGTACTATAAATACAGTCGGCAGTGCAAATGAGCATAATCCAGTTAAGATATGGTGGTGCAAAATGCATAAGTAAGCAGTTGTTACTGTAATAAACAGTCGGTAGTGCAAATAACAAAGTGAAGGCAGATGTGAGGTAGGAGAGTTAGCAGTTTATGAGGGAAGTGGATCAACGGGGGTTTGAGTTCAGTAAAGAGACAGTTCTGGGGAAAAAACTGTTCTTAAGTCTGCTGGTCCTGGTCCGGAGGATCCTGAAACGCCTGCCGGAGAGCAGGAGAGAAAACAGTCTGTGGGCTGGGTGAGAGGAGTCCTTGAGGATGCTGCGAGCTCGATGCAGACAGCGTTTCCTCTGGATTTGCTCAATGGCAGGTAGTGGAGTCCCTGTGATGCGCTGGGCAGTTTTCACCACCCGCTGCAGTGCCTTGCGCTCCGCAACAGAGCAGCTCCCATACCATACTGCCACACAGTTGGTCAGGATGCTTTCTATTGCGCAGCGGTAGAAGTTCACCAGGAGAGCTGATTCTTCCTCAGTGTCCTCAGGAAGAAGAGGCGCTTGTGAGCCTTCTTGACCAGGCTGGAGGTGTTGGTCGTCCACGACATGTCCGCCGAGATGTGGATCCCCAGGAACTTGAAACTGGAGACACGCTCAACAGCCATTCCATTGATGTGGATGGTGTTGTGTGTGCCTCTTGACTCTTTCCTGAAGTCCACGATGAGCTCCTTCGTTTTGGTGGTGTTGAGGAGCAGGTTATTATCAGCGCACCATGTGGCCAGGTGCTGGATCTCCTCCCTGTAGGCAGTCTCATCGTTGTTGCTGATGAGACCAATCACCGTAGTGTCGTCCGCAAACTTGACGATGGAATTAGATCCATACACAGGCTTGCAGTCGGAGGTGAAGAGGGAGTAGAGAAACGGACTTAGCACACAGCCCTGTGGTACACCAGTGTTGAGTGTGATGGACGTGGAGCAGGTGAATCCTGATCGAACATTCTGGAGTCTGTCAGTTAGGAAGTCCAAAATCCAGTTACACATTGACGTGTTGATGCCCAGGTCTACAAGTTTGGCTATTAACTTGGATGACAGTGTTGAATGCTGAGCTGAAGTCAACAAACAGCATGCGTGCATAAGTGTTCTTATTGTCCAGGTGGGTGAGCACAGAGTGCAGTGCCACGGAAACTGCATCCTCTGTGCTCCTATTGCTGCGATAGGCAAACTGGTGTGAGTCCAATGTGGATGGTAGAGAGTCTTTTAGGTGTTCCAGGACCAGCCGCTCAAAGCACTTCATGACGATGGGTGTGAGTGCTACAGGGCGGTAGTCATTAGGGCACCTCGGGCTAGAGTTTTTTGGCACTGGCAAAATGGAAGTGCATTTAAAGCATGTTGGTACAGCTGCTTGGGCAAGAGACAGGTTGAAAATGTCTGTAAAAACCCCAGCGAGCTGCTCCGCACATGCCCTGAGAACACGACCAGGGATGTTGTCTGGTCCAGCAGCCTTGTGCGCGCTGATCCGGCTCAGTGCCTTGCAGACATCTGTGGAGGAGAGTGTGATTGGTGGGTGGTCATCTGAGGGTTTGAGCTTGGTGGCAGTTTCTCTGTTGTCTCTTTCAAAACGAGCATTAAAGTAATTTAGCTCGTTCAGGAAGTTGACATCAGTGGCTGCGGGGGTGGACTGGGTGGGTTTGTAATCACTGATGGCCTGAATGCCCTGCCACATGCGTCGAGGGTCAGAGTTGGAAAAGTGTCCCTCTATCTTTAGCTTGTAGCAGTGCTTGGCCTTATTGATGCCCCTCTTCAGGTTTGCTCTGGATGTGCTGTAGGCTTGTGCATCACCTGATCTGAAGGCAGTATTGCGTGACTTCAGCAGGAGTTGCACTTCCCTGTTCATCCAAGGCTTCTGATTTGGGTATGTGGTGATCTGTTTCTGGGTTGTAACACTGTCAATGGTGGTATTGATATGGTCCAATACAGAGGAGGTGTATGAGTCAATGTCCGTGTGAGCGCCACTGGTGGCCTGAGAAGCAAACATACTCCAGTCTGTGTTTAGAAACCTTTCCTGGAGTGTGGAATCTGCCCCCGCAGGCCACACCTTGATGGTCTTCACTGATGGCTTCACACGGTTGATGAGGGGTGCATATTTGGGGCTGAGGAACAAAGAGAGGTGGTCTGACTGTCCCAGGTGGGGGAGGGGTGTTGCAACGTAAGCTCCCGCCATGTTTGTGTAAACATGGTCTAATGTTTTGTTTCCTCTGGCGTGGCAAGAAACATGCTGGTGAAACTTGGGTAGCACTGACTTTAAGTTTGAGTGATTAAAGTCACCTGCAACAATAAACGCAGCTTCCGGGTGATCAGTCTGTTGTTTACTGATGGCTGCGTGAAGTTTTTTCATAGCAAGCTTAGCATCAGCATCCGGAGGAATATAGGCTGCAGTGATAATGGTGGAAGTGAACTCCCGTGGTAGATAAAACGGTCTACATTTAACCATGAGAAACTCAAGGTTAGCTGAACAATGACTCCTAACAGTAGCAGAGTTTGTGCACCAAGCTTTGTTAATATAAATGCACAATCCACCCCCTCTACTCTTCCCGGAGCCATCTAATGTTTTATCTGCCCGGAGTGTGTGGCGTTCCGCTAGCTCGATATCGGTGTACGGTATTCCGCTGTTTAACCAGATTTCCGTGAAGATTAGGACGTTACAGTTCAAAAGTTTCTTACTGTGTGTGATGCCGAGTCGAATCTCCTCCATTTTGTTCACTAGCGATCGTACATTAGCAAGGAAAATGCTGGGTAAAGAGAGCCGATGAGGAGTAAGCGTTAGCTTAGCCCGTATTCCTCCACGCTTCCCTCGCCTTTGTTTACGATCACGGCGCCGCCTTCTAGCACTTCCGCCCGGCCGGGTAGAGCGCACGGCCTCGGGCGTCCTAGCGATCTCAGGAAGGAGTCGAAGATTGTCCATAAAACTGTCGTAAATTCGCAAACCAATATCCAAAAGCTCACAACGGGTGTACGATGTAAAGGCACAACTGTTCTGTACGAACAGACCCGAGATGAGCAAGAAAAATACTGCAAAATTGCTGAGTATTGAGCGCTGAGCCTCACGATCTACTCGCGCCGCCATCTTGGTCATTGATCATGACCATTGATCATTAGAACATGAAAGTGTATAAGTAGTATTATAAGAGAACCAGCTGGGATGTGACCAACCTTTAATGTTGAAATTAGATTGAAATGAAGTCAGTTGAGTTTTTCAACATTGAAACTAGGGATGCTCAAAAAGGTTAATTTTCCCGACCGACAACCGCCGCTCATTATCCGATTATTAACCGTTAACCGATAAGATTATAATATTGAATTGGCATTAATTAAATATACACTTGAAGAGTGTCTGTGACCCGTTAAAAAGACACTTTTTTCCACGGGTTTATTTTACTGTGCAAACCGCAGCATACGGATCAACAACAACATCAGAACCTGGATTCACATTATCAAAACGTTTCTGACAACAGAGAAAAACTGAATAAAATATTTTTAAAAAGCATAAAATAAAAAGGCCTACACTAAATATTTTTCCCTTAAATAATTAACAAATTAAGATGACAAAACAAAAACACTGAATCCATTTGAAGCTTTGAAGAACCGGAATAGTTTTTTTTCTCGTCAAACTACGTTTTTTTCATCATATAAAAATAGCAGGCCTACCTCAATCCACGGGAAGTGGGGGTGCTGCAAAGGATTGCAAATTTTTGTTCATTTTTAAAATTTAATAATTTATTTGTAATAAACATTTTAAGTGGCCTATTAAAAAGTATTATTTATTTGTTGAATTATGTTTGTAGCGAAGGAGTGCTACTTTATAATATGCTGATTGAGGCGGCCAAATATGGACACGATTCCGGTCAGAGAATCAAGAGTCGGAGAATAGATTCCTCACAAAGATGTATTTATTAACAGTCGTTGGTTTGCCATCTGTATTAATGGTCTAAAGGAACAATAAAGAAATATAATTACAATATTATTCTGATAATAATTTACGCACTGGCATTATAGACAAACAAATACAATAAACAAGGATTAAACACTCAGTTCTGCATCTCTAACAGTAATGACAGTATTATCAATGCAAATAGTCATAATAAACCGAGCAATGATGCATTATTAGTGTAAACACATTTGTGAAGCAGTTTAGAATACTGACAATGCTAATACTGATTAGCGTCTTTCTCTCGCGGCAAATTACGGCCGCTACGGCGCTCAAAACTCGCCGATGATAACCACAGAATGATCGCGGGACATCAATAACATATCCAATAAACATACATAAGCAGATGTACTTACATCAAGGCATAAACACATTAAACAGAAGCTTAAACAAGCGTGAAGAGATGAACATTCACCACATTGACTTCCTGCGTGTAACACTCTAATCTATCCGTGTGACAACAACTTTGGTTCCTAAGACAGTCTTTCGTACACAGCCGCCCCCAATTATCTGACGGGATAATTGTAAACACCAAGAAAGTCTGTCTAGTGTCTAAGACTCTTCCTCAAAGTGAGGAAGTGGAATCAGCCTAACCACTGGGCGGGTGTAGGATTTTCCATTAACACTGACACGAGCAGTGCGAACTTTCCCGTCAGGTCCAGCCAACGTCTCAGTCACTGTGCCCACAGGCCAGAGGGCACGAGGAAGTTGGGGATCAACAATGAGAACCACTTGGCCCACAGTTAACTCTTTGCCATCCTTTCGCCATTTATGCCGGTCCTGTAAACTTGGGAGGTAATCCCGGATAAAGGCAGTCCAGAACTGATCCGCCAACACCTGACTGTGTCTCCATCTGCGTCTTCCTAGCATATTGGAAGAGTCGAAAAAGACTTGAGGTAGAGAGGAATCACGACGGCCCATAAGGAGCAGATTCGGAGTCACTGGGTCAACGTCTGCTATGTCGGAAGATACATAGCCGAGAGGCTTGGCATTTAGAATACCCTCAACCTCCGCGAATAAAGTCCGTAGCACTGGCTCTGGCGCTGTTTGCTCTCGCAGGATGACCCGAAGTGCAGCCTTTACAGATTTGACTTCACGCTCCCAGGTTCCTCCGAAATGAGGAGCATTAGGTGGAATGTGACGGAATCTGATCTTCTGTGGAGCAAGCAGTTCTTGAAGCTTGGGTGCCATGGCATCAAAAGTGTCACGTAGTTCTCGGCCTCCTCCTACAAAGTTGGTACCGTTGTCACAGAGCAATTCCATGGGCTTACCTCGTCTTGCTATAAAGGAACGCAGAGACAGCAGGAATGCATCAGTGTCAAGATGGTCTAACAGATCAAGGTGCACACATCGAATTGTCATGCACTTGTAAAGGATGCCCCATCTTTTTTCGTGGCGGCGACCAACTTTAACTGAAAGGGGGCCGAAGCAATCTACCCCAGTAGAATAGAATGGCGGCTGGTGAAGTTGCAGCCTGCAAGATGGAAGATCGGCCATTTGGGGGACTTCAGGCTTGGCTCGCCAGAACTGACAATCTTGGCATTTGCGTTGTTGCTTACGGATGGCTTCCCTGCCCCGAAGTATCCAATACTGGCGACGCAATTCCGCTAACACCCTTTCAGAACCAGGATGCAGAAGTCGACGGTCAGTCTCCTTAATTAACAGCTTTGTTGTAGAATGACCAGGATCCAACAGTATATGATGGATGGCATCAAGGTCAAGGTCACTCGCTCTTCGTAACCGTCCCCCTACTCTGATAAGACCTGTGTCCTTATCATACTCCGGTGCAAGGGATGCCAAACGGCTAGTAGCTGAAATCAGCTGTCCAGTCTTCAGAGCTTGGACTTCTAATGGGAATGAGTCCTGTTGAGCTTGGGCCAGGATAAGTTTCTCTGCTTCAACATAGTCATCCGCTTGCAGAGAAGAGTCATCGTCTGCAGTAGCCGCCCCGTGTAGGGACCTGACAGTGGCCTCAACAAGCTCTTGCCATGTGTGGAATTGATCAGGGTCCACAGGTAAATGATTGGAGACTTTGACAGTGCCGATGAATGCAGTTTTCCTCAACTCACTGATCTCCGATTCTACCTCAGTGACGGGTGTAGATGGCCATTGGTCAGAAGGTTGAAAGAGAAAGTCTGGTCCTGAACTCCACTGGTGGGGTCCTGCGATCTGGGTCAGTGTCAGGCCTCTTGTGATGTGATCAGCAGGGTTATGAGCTGAATCGATGTACCGCCATTCAGCAGTGTCTGTGAGGGTCTGGATCTCTGCTATGCGTGTCCCTACAAATACCTTATAACGACAGGACTCCGAGGTGATCCAGTTCAACACGGTTGTGGAGTCAGACCAGAGGGTGACGGTATGAAGATTAAGAGACAACTCAGTCTGAATCACTTTGGCTAGCTGGGCGCCAGTCAGGGCTGCACTCAGCTCCAAACGAGGCATAGAGAGGCTTTTTCTGGGAGCCACTCTGGATCTGGCCAGAACAAAGGCGACATGAACATGACCTTGATCATCAGTAGTACGCAAATAGGCCACTGAGCCATACGCTCTTTCTGATGCATCGCAAAATACGTGGAGTTCCCGGATGACACTCGGGTAATCAGCACAGGCCGGGGCATAAGGTCGAGGAAAGTGCATCTGAAGGAGATTAGGAATCTCTCGTATCCATGCTAGCCACTTCTCTCTTAGCTGTAAAGGGTTTATTGGATCATCCCAGCCCAAATTCTGCTTCCAGAGGTCTTGGATGAGAACCTTAGCCCGGGTGGTGAACGGGATGATATACCCCAGTGGGTCGTACTGGCTGGCCACGGTTTTGTATACGTTCCTCATAGTAGGCTCTAGGGACTCGGTTGATCGCAAGTTATAACCTAGGGTGTCATTGAGACAGTCCCACCGTAGGCCCAGAGTGGGTTCTTGTAGGTCTGTACTAGCTTTTGTCAACCACAGTTCACTGTTAGCAGACCTTGCTTCGGCGGGAAGGTGTTCGATGACAGAGGGTACGTTGCAGGCCCACTGTCTCAGGTCGAAGCCTCCCTCAGACAGTAATTGACGAAGTCCATCAACTACCTCCTTAGCTTCATCAGCGTTTGAAGTGCTGTACAGGCAGTTATCAACATAGAAGGAATTCTCAACTATGTTAACCAGACTGGCCTGGTCGTTCTGCTGGATTTGAGCACTGCGCTGGAGGGCGTAAATGGCGCAACACGGGCTGCATGTAGTTCCAAACGGAAGCACCTGCCATTCATATATCTCAGGCTCCTGGTCTCTGCTCATGTTCCTCCAAAGAAACCGTAACAATGGTTTGTCCCTGGGCAACAAGCGTACCTGATGGAACATGGCTTTTATGTCCCCACTCACAGCCACTGTGTGTTGTCGGAACCGCAGGAGCACACCTAACAGCGAGGATCCCAGCATCGGTCCAGGAAGCAGCTGACTGTTCAATGACTGGCCCTGGTGTTGGAATGAACAGTTAAAGACGATCCTGTTCTTGCCATTATGTTGCACAATATGGTGCGGGATAAACCAGGACTCTGAGGTATTGTGTGCTTCTTGTGTGGTTATTTTGGCTACATACCCAGCAGATTCCAACTTGCGGATTTCAGTGCAGTAGGCTTTTGCTAGTTCTGGATCTCGTGCCAATCTGCGCTCTGTACTGCGAAGACAAGGAAGAACAGCGTTCTTGTCGGTATGGAATATTGTCATGGGCATGCGTCGGAGCAATGGTGTGGCATAACGTTGAACACCATCTACGTTTACACTGGTGGTGGCGTTTTGGAGCATAGCAAGAGCGTCTTTGTCTTGCTTGGACCTGGTAACCATCTTCTCAATGTATGGGAAGGTGTCTAGCTGCCAGAGACGTTCGACGTGCCGAATCAAATCATCATGAAGTGGAGTGGTGGTGATATTAAGGCACTGTTGATAACACCGTGAGGGCTGCTTGGGGCTCATTGGACCCTGAAGAGACCATCCCAGCTGTGTTCTGATGGCTATTGGACCTCCATCTGGTCCTCTGCATACAGGCTGTATCGGCGTTAAGAGGTGCGGCATGTCAGAACCAATGAGGAGTAGTGGTTTGACTCTGTCAACAGGAAGAAGAGGAAGATCTCTCAGATGACGATAAGCTCGTTGGAGTGCAGCCACTGGGTAGTTATGTTCTGCAAGACTCAAACCGGGCGCAGTAAAGGCATTGGAGATAGTGAACCTCTGCATGGGTTTGGTGACCGCTGAAACCTCAAAGGAAACGGACGAACCGTTAAGTTCTGCATGAGATTGCTGAACAGTCTGTAAATGAAGTAACTCTGGAGTACAGAAAAGCTTGAGCTGCTGCACGACTGGGGAAAGCACGAGTGTTCTCTCTGATCCATCATCAAGAACCGCATATGCCTCCATCGTGTGATGTCCATTGTGCAGGAGGACCTTGACGACCTTCAGCATGACTCTGGGTGTACGGTTCGGTCTGTCCAAGTAAACTCGGGTCGATGGGAGGCTAACAGTGAGGACAGCACTGGTGGTGTCTTTGATAGAATCGTGTAGAACTGTGAGATGTAGCTCTTTACAGATTCTACATGGACGTTTGAGGTTGCAAGACTCTACAGCATGTGACCTTCCACATCTCCAACATCGTTTACCATCCTTAATCCAAGATACGATCCAAGAGGTAGTCAGCTTCTTAAACGCCTCACAAGCGTTAAGGTAGTGATCCCTGTTGTCACAATGAGGACAGTATGGCTTGGGCTTGGAGCTGAATTTAGGGGATGTCGACTCAGAAGTCCTAGCTACACTCTCACGTGTCAGAAGAACTGGCCTTGGCTGCCCTCTTGGATGAGGTGGTATTCTAGCTCTCCCAGGGGGCTTCAGAGCTTCACTTTGGAACATAGCTGCAGCTCTGCTCGAAATTCGTTTTGCTTGGGATTTAATCTGGAGCCAGTCTGCGAAATCAGGTAGTGTGTAAGTCTTGTCGGTGCCAGTCTGGAGAATACCCCGATTTAGGCAGTATTCGACAAAACTGTCGCGATAAGCTGGTGGCAGTTTACTCAAGAGACGGTCTACATGTGAGCCACACAAAAGCTCGTACCCATTCTGACCTTCAAGTGTACTCAGCATACCCACTAAAGACTGTACTGACAAGGCGAATGAGTCAAAGGCATTGGCATCACCCAACTTAAGAGGTGGGGTACTCAAGATGGCACCCAACTCAGACTGAACAAGCTGTCTTGGTTGTCCATACTTATCCTGAAGTGCCTGCAGAGCAGCAGTGTAAGGCTGGGGATGATACATGAAGGATTTAGCGAGCTGATGAGCACTAGGAAGTTCCAAATGACTCAAAAGAACATGATATTTATACTGTTCACTGATATGATGGTGCTTACTCAACAAATTGTCCAATGCTAACTTAAACAAAGCAAAGTCACTCTCAGCACCACTCGCAAAGACTGGTAACATGGGTCGTGGAATGCCATATGCTGATGCGAGCAGAATCTCTGGACTCAGTTGAGGTGAGTAGGCAATTGAGGGGAAGGCTCAGATACTTTAACGTAACCAGGAGCATGACGTGTTGTCGTTGATGCTTGGTGACTGAAGACAGGGAACTGCGACATACCTGGAAGTGTGGTCACCGGCGTTGTGGCTGTCTGTTGTAGCCTGTAGCGAAGGGTAGGTAATGTGGCAGTAACAGGCTGCTGTGTCACACGCTGCATGTTGCTGCTCATGGAGTAAGCAGCGGAGGTCGGGATGGTGAACTCTACTGCCGACTGAGAGGCCACATTCGATGCTAATGACACACGGTGTACTGGAACCGCAGTAGAAGCCCTTGGTGCTACATTAGGGACTGACGGTAAGAATGCTTGTGGTGGTCTAGGTGACGCTGCAGTGACCTCAGGATCAGGCAGTGCCGTAAGACAGGGCAAAAGCGTTGACGTCACAGCGGGTGACTGGAAGGAGGGCTGCTGAGGTTCGGAAGGCATGAGCTGTGGTGAACAAGCCTGGCTCCGTGCTGCAAGCTGTGGAGCGTTTGGAGAACCAGAGTCTGTAGGAACTGGAGTGGTTGCTCTAGAGTCTTCAGAAAGCATAGAGGATACAAGCTTAGCTACTTCGAGTTCAGACTCTGCATCTTGAAGCTTGCGCTGTAATTCTAGTTTCCTCAACAGAGCCTCCTTCGCGGCTATCGCTTCCTCTTGCATTCGCTGAGCCTCTTTAGCTTGTGTCTGCAGTCTCTGATATTCCAGATCAATCAATGAGTCCTCTTCTACCTGCTGTCGTAGACTGTCATACTGTCTTTGTTTGATCTTCTCCTCCAACATAGCAGTCTGGACGCTAGAGAGCTCTGGTGGGATGTAAACGCCATCGGATGTAACGGAACGCCTACTTGTCTTGGATTGAGAGCTGGCACCACTGCGTGACGTTTTCCTCGAGCTGCTTTGGGGATGACTAGGACATTGAGAGGAAGCTTTTGGAGAAGGGTCACCAGCAGGATGGTAGCCAACCTCGTAATCATCCAGATGTGTAGGCAGATTAATCTTGCGTCGAGATCTGGACATTGTCTCTGATAGGTCACTTTCCGCTTTGTCCATATTGGTTCGATCTTGCTCTCAATCCGGCTCGAAGGACCACTTTTGTAGCGAAGGAGTGCTACTTTATAATATGCTGATTGAGGCGGCCAAATATGGACACGATTCCGGTCAGAGAATCAAGAGTCGGAGAATAGATTCCTCACAAAGATGTATTTATTAACAGTCTTTGGTTTGCCATCTGTATTAATGGTCTAAAGGAACAATAAAGAAATATAATTACAATATTATTCTGATAATAATTTACGCACTGGCATTATAGACAAACAAATACAATAAACATACATAAGCAGATGTACTTACATCAAGGCATAAACGCATTAAACAGAAGCTTAAACAAGCGTGAAGAGATGAACATTCACCACATTGACTTCCTGCGTGTAACACTCTAATCTATCCGTGTGACAACAACTTTGGTTCCTAAGACAGTCTTTCGTACAATGTTTTTAAAACGATTCCGTTCATTTCTGAAGCTCATTCCGCTCAGCACCGCACGCTCAACCCAGAACTCCCTTTGTGACATGCTGGATAAAATATAAGCCTATCTGAAATAAATAGCTAGGGCTGCCCCTGACTAAAGTTTTTTTTCTTTTCTAGTAGTTCATTTAAGCCGTAAGCGCTGCCGCCTCCTCCATGTCATTCTGTTATAGGCTATTTGCTTATTATTTATTAAATACGGGCAATTTGGTTGATTAAACATAGATTAAAATTAAGATACAATTTATACAAAAATGAAATTCACTTTAAAGAAAAGTTTTGTTTTGTTGAAAGCCTATTGAAGTGTTATTGCAATTATTGAAGACCCCCATCTTCTGACATCTTCTCACTTTTCAACATAAATGAAATAAAAAAATAACATTATAATATTTAAACTGAAACTAATTACGTGTTTTAATGGCTACAAGTATAGTAGGCTACAGTACAGAGAAATGTCATGTCGGAGCGGGATTTGAGTGCACGTCATTTTACCGCTGAGCAGTTCAAAAGTGAAGCTCCGCATAAATTTGTATTTCCTGTCGCTGTGCAAGCTCGTTTATTGTATATGACTGTTTACGATTGCAAGAAGAATCAATATTGGGAAAATTGTGATATGCAGTCAAATGCAGTCCCGGTTTATATAGGCTGTTAAAACGAGTGTTCTCACCGATATATTTGTTGTTCTTTCGTGTTTTATAGGCTCGATATTGTTTCTTATAAAAATGTGGTGACCATGCAGCAAAAAAAAAATAAAAAAAATTTTTTTTTTTTTTTAACCGTTTAACTGATAGTATTAATCGGTCAAAATTCATACTATCGGTTAACGGTTAAACTGTCAATATGAGCATCCCTAATTGAAACAATGTTTATTGCTAAGGTTGTGAAAAGGTTACAAAGTATTTATAAATCAATATTGAATCAAAAGTAAGAAGTTGAAACATCTAGATATTAACGTTGATTCGATTTGCAAAATTGAAATGCTATAATGTTGATTTAACCGTGAATAAGCTGGGAATGTTGTCAGAGGTCAATTCATTCTTAAAATAATGAGTATTTATTACTCAAATGAGTATTTGCAGAGTAAAAAGTGTAAATCTTCAGTTTCAAAGCATTATTTTTAGTAGAAGATTGAATTGAATGTGACTAGGATTTGTAAGTACAGTAATGGTTCTCAGATCTCCTAATGACAGAATAGCTTTAGACAGAAAACAAATATTTAACATGACTTGTTTACTCAATGATTTCAGGTTATGGTAATGTTTCTCCAAAGACAATTGGAGGCCGTATATTCTGTATCCTGTATGGACTCTTTGGCATTCCTCTTTGCCTCACCTGGATAAGTGAACTGGGTACATTCTTTGCCGGCAGGGCAAAACGCCTGAGTCAGGTGCTCCTCCACAGAGGCCTCACTGTGGTAAGAATATCATGATCAGAGCCTTCACTTGTCTAAAGATGAAAACAATGGTTTTAACATTTCCCTGTTCATGTTTCTCCTTCACTACAGAAAAAAGTACAGTTCATCTGCACTATTGTATTCCTTTTATGGGGTTTCCTGGTTCACTTGATCATCCCAGCCTTTGTGTTCATGACTTTTGAGGACTGGACTTACTTGGAAGGCCTGTATTTCTCTTTCACCACCATGACGACTGTTGGTTTTGGTGACTATGTAGCAGGTAAGTAGATTTGTGCAGTTTAAAAAAAAAACAAAAAACAAAAAAAACAAAGTCAAACTGTTCTCTGGAAACCTCCAAAGGGCTGTAAACGGGTGCTTGGAGGTCTGTGGAAAGACAGATTAAACAGATTTGACCGATTTAAAGAAAATACTAAATTTATTTTTATGCATCAAAGGCATTTAAAAACTATTTTCATCACCATGTGGGTGCTGCTTCTCTTTAGTTCACCCCACTCATTTTCTATAGGGTTCAGGTCAGGGAACTGGGACGGCCATGGCAAAAGCTTTATTTTGTGCTCCGTGACACATTTTTGAGTTGATTTTGATGTTTGTTCCAACCATGCTACTCTGCAAGTGCTGTGTGTTTGAATAGCTTATCATTTGCATTTAGGAATGCAACATTCATCATGACAATTGTTTATAAAGCTCTTGTTGTCAACAAAGAGAAGCGATAAGGTCTTCCTTTTGGTTTTCTGCCAAAATAAAAGCTCAATGGTTTAACGTTTGAAAACAAAGAAAATAATCTTTTCAAAACTGATGTAATGCATATTTTTCAGTCATGGACAATGTGTTTGAACACTTACAGTTGCTTAATAACATTTCAAAGTTTTTAAGTTCATTTGACTGTTTTTATGTCAGACGGTACAACCAAATTTATATGTATACAGATGCTGGTCATATAATTAGAATATCATCAAAAAGTTGATTTATTTCACTAATTCCATTCAAAAAGTGAAACTTGTATATTATATTCATTCATTACACACAGACGGATATATTTTAAATGTTTATTTCTTTTAATTTTGATGATTATAACAGTCAACGAAGGAAAATCCCAAATTCAGTATCTCATAAAATTTGAATATTACTTAAGACCAATACAAAGAAAGGATTTTTAGAAATCTTGGCCAACTGAAAAGTATGAACATGAAAAGTATGAGCATGTCCAGCACTCAATACTTAATTGGGGCTCCTTTTGCCTGAATTACTGCAGCAATGCGGCAGCGTGGCAGTCGATCAGTCTGTGGCACTGCTCAGGTGTTATGAGAGCCCAGGTTGCTCTGATAGTGGCCTTCAGCTCTTCTGCATTGTTGGGTCTGGCATATCGCATCTTCCTCTTCACAATACCCAATAGATTTTCTATGGAGTTAAGGTCAGGCGAGTTTGCTGGCCAATTAAGAACAGGGATACCATGGTCCTTAAACCAGGTACTGTGGAAAATGAAATCTGCATCTCCATTAAGTTGGTCAGCAGTAGGAAGCATGAAGTGCTCTAAAACTTCCTGGTGTACGGCTGCATTGACCTTGGACCTCAGAAAACACAGCGGACCAACACCAGCAGATGACATGGCACCCCAAACCATCACTGACTGTGGAAACTTTACACTGGACCTCAAGCAACGTGGATTGTGTGCCTCTCCTCTCTTCCTCCAGACTCTGGGACCCTGATTTCCAAAGGAAATGCAAAATTTAATTGTCAATTGTCGTCTTTTGGACAACTGTCAAGTCAGCAGTCTTCCCCATGATTGTGTAGCCTACAGAACTAGACTGAGAGACCATTTAAAGCCTTTGCAGGTGTTTTGAGTTAATTAGCTGATTAGAGTGTGGCACAAGGTGTCTTCAATATTGAACCTTTTCACAATATTCTAATTTTCTGAGATACCGAATTTGGGATTTTCCTTAGTTGTCTGTTATAATCATCAAAATTTAAAAGAAATAAACGTTTGAAATATATCAGTCTGTGTGTAATGAATGAATATAATATACAAGTTTCACTTTTTGAATGGAATTAGTGAAATAAATCAACTTTTTGATTATATTATATCTAATTATATGACCAGCACCTGTATACTGTACCACCTGACATGGAAAATGTACCAACCTACCCATACTTGAAATTAGCAGTTTTTACTCTTTCATAAGGATGAGTTCGGGGCCTCTGGATGATGCATTATCATGTTTGCTCTCATTACCTTGTCAATTTATTAATTTTTTATTTTATTTTAGTCTGTTCATTTGATCGGACAGTTGCACCACCTGACATTTTGTGGGTTTAAGATAACAAAACAAAAAATATGTATTTAAATGTACTAAAAATGTATTAAATTGAAATCAGTTTTATAGAATAAATTATGTCATGCATTTATCAATTCTTTTAAAAAGGAAATAATGTGCATATTTTTGTGTCCAAATGCATTGTCATTGACCCAAGGCACTTTTTTTTATGTAGAGCTGCTTTGGAATAATGTATTACTTAGATTA
Source organism: Romanogobio albipinnatus (assembly GCA_023566225.1). Taxonomy (NCBI): domain Eukaryota; kingdom Metazoa; phylum Chordata; class Actinopteri; order Cypriniformes; family Gobionidae; genus Romanogobio; species Romanogobio albipinnatus. The sequence continues at coordinate 21,068,358 of CM042256.1, read as the reverse complement.
GAAAAATTATTCCAATTCTTGAATTAGATACTTAAGGTCAGGAATCAGATACTTGTCTAAAATTAAAATTTTGATTCTGCTTATCTATTCCTGTGCGTATTTTAATGTCATTTTTTTAAATCGTTCAAGTGCAAGATGATGCAAAAGAGAACTGAGCAGCTGTGAACTGTTTTCTGTGAGCAAACATGCAAAGCATACACACAGAAAGCCGCCTCTCATAATGTGAAAATACTGAATTGGGTTTTTGGCATTAAAAAGTTAGAAAACCCCTGGTATAGCCTACTCTTTGAGCCCAGTGGAGAGGGGGCGTACCTTTTAAAAAAAAAAACACTTGCTCCACTATTAATCTGAGATGTAGCACAAATCTTGGGTTTGCTTCTTTCTGTCCACCATAGACGAGTCAACTTACGAGTGTCTGTTGCGTTGTTTTCTGCGATTTTGTGATTCTGTATAAACACATGCTGCTTATGTTTTGAATAAAGGAAATTCACTTTATTTCTGTATAGGTGGAAACCCAGAAAACAACTACCCGAATCTCTACAGATTCTTTGTGCAACTATGGATCTGCCTGGGTCTTGCCTGGTTATCGCTGTTCTTCAGCTGGAATGTGCATATGGTGGTCAAGGCTCATAAAGTTCTGAAGAAAAGGAGGCTGAGACGCCACAAGCTGCCCATTGATGACATGCCGGAAAAAAAAGTAGTAAAAAAAACACAGAAGCTGCAGCCTCTCACTGGAGTCATCGACATCTTTGATTTCATGTCTGAGAAGGTGGAAGACTACACCGATGTCATCCGAGCTATCGGAGCAGACGAGAGAAGGAAAAAGAAGCAGGAGGAGGATCTGGCACGGTCCAAGAGCTGCAGTGACCTACTGCAGGGCCTGGTCATCCCACTCGATCACTCTCCTCGACTTAAACGGCGGTTCAGCGTCAGTGCGAACATGCGCATGGATATTTCTGGAGAGTCAATGGATGGCCTCAACAACAACCACCAAGAGGATCAGCCACTACTGAAAGCGCACCACAGAGACCGAAAAGACCCAAAGGTTGGACAGTGTGCATGGGAAACCAGAAAATCTGACCCATCAATCTTTCAGAGCCCCGTTCAAAACCCTACCATTACTACCAGTAATAGGGGTTCAAGATTCTCAGTGTCCAAAGTATCAGAAGATCATGTATTAGGGAAGAGAAAAAGCATTGGTTGAAGAAGAGACTGATCTACAATGCCTTCGAAAACAATTCAGGTCTGCTTTAAATCAGTAGTAGGGGATCAAGATTATCCAAGGCTAAAGTACCAACGACTATTAGTTAAAGTGAAAAAGTATTGGTTGAAGAAAAGACTGATCTAGGTCTAAATGACCGAAGAAAAGACTGATCTACAAAGTTGTAGTTTGAAGAACTGATCTACAATGTCTTCAAAAGCAATTCAGCTCTGCTTTAAATCATTAGTAGGGGATCAAGATTCTCAGTGTCTAAAGTATCGGAAGACTATGTATTAAGGAAGGGAAAAGGCATTGGTTTAAGAAGAGTCTTACCTACAAGGTCTAGAAGACTGAAGAAAAGGCGACAGATGTGAAGATCATTATGACTGAGCTGATATTATCTAGAGCACTAGAGGAACTAAAAAGACTGTAACTTCAAGACCCAAGAATGTTGCTCTGATATGCAGACAGGTGCATCCTCTTGCCAAGGCAAGCTGCAAAAGTGTTCATTGCTTTTTACAATATTGAAAAACGTTCAGGTATCACACAGGGTCTTGCAGCCAGTCTGTGACCAAGATAAGGATATGAGGGTTGGCCGAGGAAATTAAACAGATTTCCTTCCATGCCCTGGACCTTCACAGACATTGGACAGGTTGGGTGTGGCACTGTGGTTTTAACCATGGGTTTTTCATTCTTTCTCTAGATTTATGTTACCAAAATGACAGTTAGGACAAATCTCTGGCTATGTTTGGAATGGAATACTAGCGCACTGCTAACTGTGCAGTAGATACTGAATTATGCACTATATTTCTAAATGTAATACAACTTAAGCTCGTATGTCACTGCTGCACCACTAGTGACACCAAAGAATTGCAAAAACAATGACTTTTCAAGCAGGTTTGACAAATATTACTTGTGTCTTAGTTAGACAAACAGATAGCCCCGTCCTCAATTCACGCCATTGGTTGAACCAATATTGCTGTGTCGGGATGCTCAAACAAACAGAGCAATGTTTTGATACCATTGCAATATTGTCTGAGGGAATCAATTAAATGTTAAGATTTGTTTGTGTCTATATCCATATTTAGTATAGATGGATAGAATAGAAAAATAACATCACCTTAAAGTTCTATTGTACCTGGAACATCCTTTTAAAAAAATAGTGAAACACCATGCAGTATGAGTATAATGCTGTTATTGTCAGATGACCTCATTGTATGTATAAATCGGTGAGTTTTATTCTGTTACCCATTTATAAGAATTGTATCTATTCAAGAAAGAGCTGTTTGTATTGTGCATTTAATAGTGCTTCCAGTTTATTGGAAATGAAAGGTCAAGTTGATCTCACTGCATTGTGGGATACAGTATTCCACGCGGTGTCACTTCATTGTACTGAAAATTTTGCCAAATTTTGTAGGTTGTTTTTGCAATATTTGCATACTGCAAATAGCATGCCATATAATTTATGTATTCTGAATTCTTGAGCATACCTTCTGTCTTCAATGCTGTAGCAGTTCAGTGGCTGTTCAACTTGCACTTTGGATGCATTTAAATATTTAAACATGGGCCTACTGAGGAAGCATCTACTCAGGCTTCCATAAAATTGCCTCCTCATGAAAGATTTCTCTATGGAAGATGTGTTATGGGACGTAACTTGATTTTACCACCTGACTGATTATGGATTTTGCTCAAGAATTTTGCCATCGATTATTCTTTGTATTTTGTGTTGTTTTGTATGCCACTTTTTATAATAAAAAGTATTTTTTTTTTCACAATCGCTTATCTGCTGTTGCCAAACAACATCCGGTCTGTTTGCTGAAGTGATGAAATGAGTTATTAAACATGACTGAGAATGATGAACAACCAAGTTCTTAGTTAAGTTCTTCCCATTTGCATTTACAAAATTTCTAAAAAAAAAAAAAAACACACATCTTCGACATAAGATATAAAAGCGCATTTGAATTCCATTATTATCATCAGTTAACTGTAAAATTGTTTTCCCAAGCATAGTAAAGTTCATAACATTACTAATGATTGCATAAGTGTTTTTAAATTCAGATTTTATTAAATGTTTACAGTGTTCAAAGATTAAAAATGAACCCAAAGCGTAAACATACATAATGCAGCATTTACTTCCACAATATGAAAACAGATGACAAAAATAATGAGTTAAATTACTCAGATTTGCTTCAGTAACATTTAGATATCAGTTAATTTATTTACATTTAGACAGTCTTCAGCAGCCCTACTTGTACATTTTCATGTTAAATATTTTGCAACATTGCTGGTGTGATACAGTCCTTAAATCCCTTCATAAAACAGAATTATGTATGTGAACTTGCGCTTTGGTCCTATATTTATTATGAATGATTCTCTTGATGCTTTAACTGTTGCCATGCAGTGCATATTTGTATTTGCATTTTTGCAAGTCAAGTAAAAAGGCAAAACCTCAAGTAGTTTGAATGCTTATGCAACTGCCAAAAGTACAGTCATAGTTATGCTCTGATGCGAATAAACAATTGGTACAGATGGCAGTGCCAATGGCAGTTGGTCAGTTCAGTGTTCTGTATAGTATTCATAAGGCGTCTTTTTCAGTCTGTAGCCTAACCTTTTTCAACCCTGCAAAAAACAGCAGCTTCATTACTGCTATCCTGAGGAATACAGTCTCAATCACTAAGAGGTCAACAGCACCTCCAACATGGAGGACTCCTGCAGTTCAAATTAAGGCGTGGTCGCATTTACGAAATTCCACGGGCGAAATATAGTCATCTTAGTAGTAACCAATGTGATTGGGAATTTAACTTGTAGAGCACGACTTGAAAATGTCCCTATGCAGATTAGTCACCGGATCCAAGTTTGTTGAAATGAACACACAACTTTTGTGTTTAACAATACAAAGCTGCTTGTTTTAGAAGTGACTTCTGAGTAAGTGGTGCTTCATGCTTTGACAATGAACAATAGACCTACTTTGCCCGCAAAATTTCGCCAACTTTCGATAATGTGATTGTGACTTTATAGCCACTTCTTAGTTCACTCAAAAATCAAACGTTCAGTCATAATTTACTCGCTAATATGCTCATACCATTCTTAACCCTGTATATGATTTGTGATGAAGACGGAAGATGAATCGCTATTTTATGATTAGATATTTTACGAATCAGAAAAAAATGCATGGACGTTTTCGAGAAAGAGAGAGAGAGAGAGAAATCGCAGATCATAAGCAAACTTGAGACTGAGGAGACATTACACATCATATGTTGTAATTATTATTATTATTACATTATCAGTGTATTTTCCGGAATTTATGTGTGAAAGGGGCTATTCATGAACTCAGTTACTCAAAGATCTGATCATTCCAGTTGTTATATGACTATTAGACACGCAGTGTCCTTTTTGAAGGTTGAAAAGCTCTAATGCAATAATTGAAATTGCATGGAAGAGAATGAATGAAAATTTTAAGGAAGAAACTGGGGTTTGGAGCGACATGAAGGACTAAATTAGGATTGAATGTTCATTTTAGTGTGAACAAATCCTTCATTTTTTTTCTCTTACTAAATCCTACTAAAGCCAGGGGTGTCCAAACTCGGTCCTAGAGGGCCACTGTCCTACAGAGTTTAGCTCCAACTTGCTTCAACACACATGCCTGGAAGTTTCTAGAATGCCTAGTAAGACCTTGATTAGCTGGTTCAGGTGTGTTTAATTGGGGTTGAAGCTGAACTTTGCAGGACAGTGGACCTCCAGGAGCACGATTGGACACCCCTGTACTGCACAGATGGCCAAAAACCACATTACATTGTTTCACTGCTTCCCCCTATGGATTAAGGAGCGTGTGCCACTGGCAGACCTGCTGTCCCTCTGACTCTTTCATCTGGGTCCAGTGCTCCTCTTGTTCCTCTGTGGTGCTGTTTAGGCCCAGAGCGACCCAACCCACCCGCTCTCTCCTCTTCATGCTGCTCCGCCGACTGTACACCGACACTTGCAAGGTGACCTCAGATAGCTGGAATAACGCCACCTGGAAGACAAATGTCTCTTTGTAGCTTGGGTTGGGCTGGCCACGGCAGAATGAGGTCTTACATTTGGACATCTCTTTCCCTTTGGAGTCCAGCATTGTAAGCTTCACATAAGTGTCTGATGGAACGGGAAGGGAGAAAGTGAGTTAGCACCACCTGGTGGTGATGTTGAGCTCATGCAACAAGTCAAACATATGGGCTATATTCAGAAAGGAATACTAGCTTACTATTTATTTACTGAATACTGTTCAGTATACTGCATACTATTTAAAAGTGAAACAGTTGGCATTATTAGCCTACATGATAAACACTACAGTAGTATGCTATATTATCACATGACCGCACAATGTTTATCACAAGATGATAGTTTGACCAAGATGGCGGCGCGAGTAGATCGCGAGGCTCAGCGTCTCTCCAGATTCTGCAATTTTGCGGTATTTTTCTTGCTCATCTCGGGTCTGTTCGTGCAGAACAGTTGTGCCTTTACATCGTACACCCGCGCTGAGCTTTTGGATATTGGTTTGCGAATTTCCGACAGTTTTATGGACAATCTTCGACTCCTTCCTGAGATCGCTAGGACGCCCGAGGCGATGCGCTCAACACGGCCGGGCGGAAGTGCACGCAGACGGCGGCGAGATCGTAAACAAAGGCGGGGGAAGCGTGGAGGATTGCGGGCTAAGCTAACGCGTTCTCCTCATCGGCTCTCTTTACCCAGCATTTTCCTTGCTAATGTACGATCGCTAGTGAACAAAATGGAGGAGATTCGACTCAGCATCACACACAGTAAGAAACTTTTGAACTGTAACGTCCTAATCTTCACTGAAACCTGGTTAAACAGCGGAATACCGGACACCGCTATCGAGCTAGCGGGACGCCACACACTCCGGGCAGATAGAACATTAGATGGCTCCGGGAAGACCAGAGGTGGTGGATTGTGCATTTATATTAACAAAGCTTGGTGCACAAACTCTGCTATTGTTGGGAGTCATTGTTCAGCTAACATGGAGTTTCTCATGGTTAAATGTAGACCGTTTTATCTACCGCGGGAGTTCACTTCCACCATTATAACTGCTGCTTATATTCCACCCGATGCTGATGCCAAGCTTGCTATGAAAGAACTTCACGCAGCCATCAGTAAACAACAGACTGATCACCCTGAAGCTGCGTTTATTGTTGCAGGTGACTTTAATCATTCAAACTTAAAGTCAGTGCTACCCAAGTTTCACCAGCATGTTTCCTGCCACACCAGAGGAAACAAAACCTTAGACCATGTTTACACAAACATGGCCGGAGCTTACGTTGCAACACCCCTCCCCCACCTGGGACAGTCAGACCACATCTCTTTGTTCCTCAGCCCCAAATATGCACCCCTCATCAACCGTGTGAAGCCATCAGTGAAGACAATCAAGGTGTGGCCTGCGGGGGCAGATTCCACACTCCAGGAAAGGTTTCTAAACACCGACTGGAGTATGTTTGCTTCTCAAGCCACCAGTGGCGCTCACACGGACATTGACTCCTACTCCTCCTTAGTATTGGATCATATCAATACCACCATTGACAGTGTTACAACCCAGAAACAGATCACCACATACCCAAATCAGAAGCCTTGGATGAACAGGGAAGTACGACTCCTGCTGAAGTCACGCAATACTGCCTTCAGATCAGGAGATGCACAAGCCTACAGCGCATCCAGAGCAAACCTGAAGAGGGGCATCAAAAAGGCCAAGCACTGCTACAAGCTAAAGATAGAGGGACACTTTTCCAACTCTGACCCTCGACGCATGTGGCATGGCATTCAGGCCATCAGTGATTATAAACCCACCCACTCCACCCCCGCAGCCACTGATGTCAACTTCCTGAACGAGCTAAATTACTTTTATGCTCGTTTTGAAAGAGACAACAGAGAAACTGCCACCAAGCTCAAACCCTCAGCTGACCACCCACCAATCACACTCTCCTCCACAGATGTCTGCAAGGCACTGAGCCGGATCAGCGCGCACAAGGCTGCTGGACCAGACAACATCCCTGGACGTGTTCTCAGGGCATGTGCGGAGCAGCTCGCTGGGGTTTTTACAGACATTTTCAACCTGTCTCTCGCCCAAGCAGCTGTACCATCATGCTTTAAACGCACTTCCATTGTGCCAGTGCCGAAACACTCCAGCCCGAGGTGCCCTAATGACTACCGCCCTGTAGCACTCACACCCATCATTATGAAGTGCTTTGAGCGGCTGGTCCTGGAACACCTAAAAGACTCTATACCATCCACATTGGACTCACACCAGTTTGCCTATCGCAGCAATAGGAGCACAGAGGATGCAGTTTCCATGGCACTGCACTCTGTGCTCACCCATCTGGACAGTAAAAACACCTATGCACGCATGCTGTTTGTTGACTTCAGCTCAGCATTCAACACTGTCATCCCATCCAAGTTAATTGCCAAACTTGGAGACCTGGGCATCAACACTTCAATGTGTAACTGGATTTTAGACTTCCTAACTGACAGACCACAGAATGTTCGATCAGGATCTACCTGCTCCACGTCCATCACACTCAACACTGGTGTACCACAGGGCTGTGTGCTAAGTCCGTTTCTCTACTCCCTCTTCACCTCCGACTGCAAGCCTGTGTATGGATCTAATTCCATCGTCAAGTTTGCGGACGACACTACGGTGATTGGTCTCATCAGCAACAACGATGAGACTGCCTACAGGGAAGAGATCCAGCACCTGGCCACATGGTGCGCTGATAATAACCTGCTCCTCAACACCACCAAAACGAAGGAGCTCATCGTGGACTTCAGGAAGGAGTCAAGAGGCACACACGACACCATCCACATAAATGGAATGGCTGTTGAGCGTGTCTCCAGTTTCAAGTTCCTGGGGATCCACATCTCGGCGGACATGTCGTGGACGACCAACACCTCCAGCCTGGTCAAGAAGGCTCACCAGCGCCTCTTCTTCCTGAGGACACTGAGGAAGAATCAGCTCTCCTCGGCTATCCTGGTGAACTTCTACCGCTGCGCAATAGAAAGCATCCTGACCAACTGTGTGGCAGTATGGTATGGGAGCTGCTCTGTTGCGGAGCGCAAGGCACTGCAGCGGGTGGTGAAAACTGCCCAGCGCATCACAGGGACTCCACTACCTGCCATCGAGCACATCCAGAGGAAACGCTGTCTGCATCGAGCTCGCAGCATCCTCAAGGACTCCTCTCACCCAGCCCACAGACTGTTTTCTCTCCTGCCCTCCGGCAGGCGTTTCAGGATCCTCCGGACCAGGACCAGCAGACTAAAGAACAGTTTTTTCCCCAGAGCTGTCTCTTTACTGAACTCAAACCACCGTTGATCCACTTCCCTCATAAACTGCAAACTCTCCTACCTCACACCTACATTCACTTTGTTATTTGCACTACCGACTGTTGATTACAATAACAACTGTTTACTTATGCATTTTGCACCACCATATCTTAACTGGAATTTGCTCATTTGCACTGCCGACTGTATTTACAGTAACCATGTTTACATTTGCATTTTGCACCGTACTTCTAACTGCAATATGCAATCACTTTCCACTGCACTTTTACACTTTCTTTCGGATAGCTCTGTCCATAATTTATTGCACTACCTTAATCCACTGCTATATTCCTCATATTAGCCTAACATAGTATTGTATACCTCTATCTGTAAAATTCTGTTCAAAGTAATAGCCATCTGTATATTATATTCATAGTACATATTCACCTGTACATTCTGTTTACATTCTGTTTATAGTAATAGCCATCTGTATATTTATATTTATTCACTGTATATATTCATCTGTAAATTCAGTTCTGTTTATAGTAATAACCATCTCTCTACTTATACATATTTATATATATTCAGTACATTTTTATGCCCTGCACTTACGCAACCATTGTATATATCCTGCACTTGCTGCTATTGCACTTCTGGTTAGACCTAAACTGCATTTCGTTGCCTTGTACTTGTACTTGTGTAATGACAATAAAGTTGAATCTAATCTAATCTAATCACAATCTCATCACACATTAATTTTCATGCTATGGTTGTTGTGGTAAAAGTTGTATAATGGTATGCTACTCCTAACATAGCCATGGCGATATTAGGTGAATCATAATTTGCGTACACTCCAAACTATATACTATGTCAGATTAGAGCAAATGCCAAATTTTAGCACCTTGGTAATCAATACCCAGATAAAACAGTGAATATGCATATTAGGCCCGTCCTCCACTCAATCACACCAGCTCGGACTACCTGATCCGCTCGGTAGTAAACACAACACAATGTCAAATGAAAAGAATTGGTTTAATTCAGATATGTTTGAACAAGAAACTGATATAGATTAAGAAGAGGAAGAGCAAATTATACAGAGTCTGCAAGTCGGTCAGAATAGTAATGCAAAACGTGTATCATTCTCTGACGAGTCCACATTCACTGTCTTTTCCATATCCGAGAGAGTTACGGTGTGGAGAAGCCCCAAAGAGGCTTAACACCTGGACATTTGCTGCCCAGAGTGAAGCACAGGGTTTGGGCTGCAATATCATAGGCCCACTACTTCTACTACTACTAGCGAATTATAGTCCATTGCCAAGACCTGCTAAAGACTACCGAACCAGACTACTGGTTCTGGAGGACCATGTGCACCCAATGGTTCAAGCATTATACCCTGAAGGGGGTGCGGTGTATCAGCATGATAATGCACTAATACATACAGCAAGACTAGTGGTTTGATGAACATGAATGTGAAGTTAAACATCTCCCATATTCTGCACAGTCACCAGATCCGAATATTATTGAGCCAGTTTGGGGTGTTATGGAAAAGCAAGTCAGGAAACGTTGTTCTTCACCAGCATCACATAGTGACATGGCCATTGTTCTGGAAGAGGAATGGCTAAAAAAACCCTAGAAAAAACAGAACAATAGCCATGTCACTATGTCATTCCCAAGACGAATGGATGCTGTTTGGCCGCAAAAGAAGGCCCTTCACCATACTATTAAATTATTGTGGTCTAAAACCAGATGTTTCAAAACATTCATTTTCGATGTTTTCATTGTCCAACCCCTGTATAAACAGCATTAAAAACTTTACATTCACCACAGGGGGTCTTTAACATTTGTGTTGTTCAACAACACAAATGTTAAAGACCCCCTGTGGTGAAAGTAAATCAATGAATCAATGATCAATGAATGTTTCAGAGAAGCTGCTTTAGCAGTGTTTTAAATGTATGAATATTAAATCATGCACTTTTTGGGGGTAATGAAGTTAGCAAGATGCTTACTTTGACATCACCGTCACAGTATAGTTTGTACAAGTAGAATTTGTGGTAACACTTTACAATAAGGTTCATTAGTTAACATTAGTTAACTACTTAAGTTAACATGAACTGCACTTTTAAAGCATTTATTTATCTTTGTTAATGTTAATTTCAACATTTACTAATGAAGTATTAAAATCTTGTTAACATTTGTTAATGCACTGTGAAATAACATGAACAGCGGGATTTTTATTAACTAACGTTAACAAAGATTTAACTAATGCTGAACAGAGGTGTTGTTCATGGTTAGTACATGTTAACTAATGCATTAACTAATGTTAACTTATTGTAAAGTGTTACCGAATTTGTATATGTAAATTATGATTAACCAATGGTTAATTTTTAACCACCCTAAATATTCCTCATGTCTGTATAATGTGATATCACTGAAATATGTGTCCAGAGAAATGACACTTTAGATGTTTCTATAAATCTCACAAATGTTTGTATCTTTTGAGTAAAGTAGAATATGAGTGTGGGCTGCATGAGCTGGCTAATTGGATAACTGAGAAACCTAGAGAAAGCTAACCGATAACATTCCCATTCTCAATGACAGTTTCTTGGGACCATGAAGAAGTACGTACATAGAAATCTGCCATCATTCTCATGGGCACTCAGTTCTGCAGCCTGATTGTTTTGAGCCAATCAACTGAGCCATTAATGCCATGTGAAAAAACATATTCTAGAGCTAGAGCCACAGGAAGACATAGGCTGCATCCAAAATCAATCGCACACTTCTCTACAATATAGTAGGCAAAAAATCCGTATGTCACAAAAGTAGCAAGTCCGAATTCACAGTAAAAGAGTAGGCAAAAAGTACCATTCCTACTATTTCCTTTGAGATTCTGAAGTGTGCATACCTGAAATTGTCTTATTGAGAGATGAGACAGGCCTCCAGTGGCTAACAGGACCATGCTAGTTAGCAAAACATCAACTCTTTCAGCAAGACTTGATGTTCATTTACTATCGACCTATGACTAAGCTTTTTAAATGTTGATGTAAACTATCCAGACAAAAAAAAAGACGCTCTTTGGATTTAAGTAGGCAAATGCTGAAGAGTCTATGATTGGATCATTATTGCAGTGATTATAATGTTTCTAGCATGTTAAATGTTTGGCTACAATTCTTCTAACCCTGATTTATTGAGTGTGTAGCTTTTCATTTCTTAAACAACCATGTAGGAAGACAAATCATGGCCATATTCCAGGATGACAATGTCAAGATTCATCAGTTTCAAATGGTAAAAGAATGGTTGAGAGCATGAAGAATGTAATTTATTTGAAGAAATAATTTATTTCCATCAAGAGGAGCATCATTTTTTTTTTGTCAAGGTTTTATATTGATAATGCAAGAGTCAATCACTCTGTAAAGTCTACTCCAGCACATCCCAAAGACTTTCAATGAATTTAAGGCCTGGAGTCAGAGGTGTGTGGAAATGATTCCTTATGTCCTCTCCCAACCATTCTTTCACTATTTGAGCCTGATGAATCTTGACATTGTTATCCTGGAATATAGCCATGATGTGTCTTCCTACATGGTTGTTTAAAGGGGGGCTATTATGCAAAATTCACTTTTATAAGGTGTTTGAACTCAGATGTTTGTCCATAGTGTGTGTTAACAACCAGCCTATAATGTTAAAAACCACCCAATACTTATTATAATCCCCATATATCATAAACAATCTCCCCAAACTGGCAGTTCCAGATGTCCCCCTACTCTTACGTAAGATTTGAATTTAATTTTGAAGGAAATGTACCGAAGAATACTGTGAAAGTGTTATATATTTGACTGAATCACTTTATGACGGACTGCTTCACCAACAAGGGTGAGTACAATGTTGGATTTGCGAACTTCATATTTTGTGAATGTTTCCAAATTTCCTTTCTGAATGATCTTTCTAGAATTATGTAAGGTTAATGTGTACTTAATTATGTACTGGTCTGAATGTATTCACAGAGACCAGATGTCGTTTAACCCTGAAATGCACACCATCTACGTAATTCATAAACGTATTCATATGTAAATTATAACCGTAATTAAACCAAATGATACCTGATCTATCGCCATGCAGCATATATTCTCTGGCTCTGTAGGCATCCTACTACAGTTCCCACACGAGAAATGACAAATTTTAGATTAACATGACGGTACATACTATTTGATTAGTTGAATCAACTTAACTCCACAACAACTACAAACATTTATCCACTAACCATTCAGAAACATCCAGGTGCAGTCTAAAAGTTGTAACCTATTCCTGAATCTCTCCATCTGTGTCGACTCGAACATGTAAGGCTACACTCCGCTACTGGTAAATCCTGACATTTTGGCTGAGTGAGATTCGGCTTGTTTTGTTGTTGCCGGAGTATCTGAATCATCATGTGTAAACAATCTGCCCTCTTCTGGAAAGAGTTTGCATTTAAAAGGACACACACAAAAACAACATGTTTTTGCTCACACCCAAAAAGGAGCAAATTTGACAAACTATAATAAATGATCAGTGGGGTAATTTTAAGATGAAACTTCACAGAGACAAAACATGTCCCCTTTAAGAAATGAAAAGCTACACATTCCATCAATCAGGATTAGAAGATCTGTTGTCAAACATATAACATGCTAGAAACATAATAACCACCACAATAATGATCCAATAATTGACTCTTAAGCCTAATTAAATCCAAACAGTGACTTTTTTTTTTTTTTTTTTGGGCAGTGTGTGTTCTACAAGATCTACAGTATACAGCTTGCAAATACAGTAAAATGAAACTTGACTGAATGCACATTGTAAGTAAAATGTTGAGCCAGTTGAATACAGTAGGTAAAGTAGGAGAGTCTGTTAAATGGGTGGTTTTGACATTTCGACATGGCAATAAACTTACCTCTCATGATATACAGTTGCCCACTAATGAAGTGTTTTACACAACACAACAGGCCAACTACAGGACAGGACACAGAAAAAGGAATATGATAGAAAATACAGTGACAGATAAAAAGAGAGCAGTTCAATTGCAAGCAGAACATAGAAAAAAGAAAAAACATTAAGACTGCACATGCATGAAACAGATTTGCTTTTAAAAGGACTGTGCAGGTGCATTTCTTACTGGGCAGTTTATCGGTGGCAGAGTTTTTAAAATGGTTGCCTTTAATAACCTCGGCGGACAGTCGCCCTGTGGTGGCGTTGTAGAGGAGACCCAGTAGAAGCTCCGGAGTGGAGGATTCACCAGTGGAGCGGTACGACAGAGCTCCCGCACTCCGAGAGACACTCACCACTGATCCGCAGCCCTGAAGAACAGTGACATTACAGGATTACCATTACAAAATGGATTGTTATGACTCTGAAATCTGACTGACTATGGAAAAAGAGTATGCTTACAGGAACTGAAGTGCCAGGCTCCAGTGTGACAGGCAGAGTGAGTTTGCCCTGCAGATTGAGTTTGGTTAAGTAGAACACCTTCTCCCCTAGGACCTTCTCCTTTTTCATGCGCCGCACACTGTAGAGACGAAACCGGACTGCATAGTCCCCCAAGGTCTCCTGCTTCACACATGAGAACCGAAATGTTTCTGTGAAGACGGGACAGGGTCCCTTCTGCACTCCTGTCTTGGCTCTCTGCTTCTTGGTGGGCAGTAGAACCAGATGGACCTGCCAGGAAATGTTCCCTGTGCTCTTAAGTGTTGGAATATCTGTGGCAGCGGTCACTGTCACCGCAAGCCGTTGTTCACCAGGGTCATATTCGAAGGCCACATCCAGTGTGCCGTATTTCCCCAACGCCTCTGGTTCATATGTTTCTGGAAGGGGTGGGATTAAGCTATCCTGTCAGAGAAATGGCAAAGATGGGACAGGTTAAATATTTTTTAATTATTAGAATATGTAATTAATGGATGTGCATGTAAAAAATTAACAGCTCAAAATTCTTGAGGGTGCCTGTGTTGGTGACAATGTAAGTCATATCATAATTATTTTTTTCTTGAAGTATTTGTTTATGATCATTTTTCCACCCTCCTGCTTACTCTTAAGAAATAATCAGCCCATTGTTTTGCTGTTGCACCTTTAAGACATCTATGTAAACAATCTTTTTATAAATCTTGCATCACTTTGTGACTGCATATCAACAATCCACACCATAATGTGCCACTGAAAATGATATGATTGGGCATAAATGATCAGAAATCTTGTTAAGAATGAAGGTTAGCATGGTGGCAAGTGCTACACACATCCATGAAAAGTAAAACGCTTCCTTAAATTTCCATTTTACTCTTACAATAGTAAATTGATCACAGTTTCTAAACACTCAATGGTCATTGATATGTAGATGGTGATGATTTGAAATATATTCATTTGACATAAGAAAGTTGTGGAAACGTGCTGTTTTAGCAGCTTAGGCCCTGTGTACACGTGGTATTAAGATGTGTTTTGGTCAATCGGATCACAAGTAGACGAGGGAGACATACCGTTTACAGCTGGTGTTTTAATCTGTCTCTTTTGTCCACTTTCAAACACTTCTGTCCTGATTTCTTTGAGGGGAGGGTCTATGGGTGGGTAAATGCATGGGTTTTTGATCTAATGGACAAAATAATCTTGTGTAATTTACATATGAACGTGCCCAGAGACAGCAGCAGCTTTTGTTTTTGCTCTGATAGCCGCATGACCACGGCGAATGACCACGGCGGTGAGCATATACTAGAAATCAGGAATGGTGAGAGAACATTGTGCTTGGTACATTTTTTGCCTTCAAGCCAAACTTGGGTCTTCAGCCAACAAAGTTTAAGTCTCGTCTGGCTAACGCACGTCCTGTAATGTTTACGCATTAGGTCAGTAGGTGGTCTTTTGTGGCTGTTCGAACACATTCGACCACATGTGCGTGCGTCTACACTACGAATCAGGTCAAATGCGCTTTCGAATGTGGACAAGCTCAAAACGTTTTAGATCCCGATTACACCTGTATTTAGCGCCGTAAGGTTTGAATTCTGAGAGTTGCAGCATATAGCACTATGAAACTCTATCTCCAAAAATCAAGCAGTCTGATCTTTGGAGTAGCCTGGCTTCACGTACAAGAAGTCTATATCTGCATTCAGGCTTTCAGTGTCTCCAAATCACAAGCAAACTCAAAGGCAAACTTACCAGATGTGGCCAGAATGAACCAAACCCCAGCCTGAGAATCCATGAACTGTCGTCCTTGCTCCTCATAATTAAAACCATCAGTGATATGACTCATTCATGTGTCAATGAAGTGATATTTTAATAAACAGCTGAAAATGTTACTTTACAATGGTCTCTAAAAGAGAGGACTCTAGTGAATGGAAATCCAAACAAACAGAAATGTAAAAAAAACATGTATGACAGGTGTCTTAGTTTATCAGTTTGGCATTGCATAAGCATTTTCATGGATGAACACACTTTGACTCAAAGAAAAGAAAATGTATTTAAAAAACAAATCTCATGTCAAAAAACAAGGGATTTGTGAAAAAACAAAACAAAAACTTTTGCAAATATTTGTCACAACATAAACTGCAGTAACCGGCTCTCTTGCAGACATAACAACACTGTGTGAGGATTTTGATAGTTTCATTGGTGAATAAGAGCATCAGTGGGTGGGGCCAGGATTCTCATAGAAGAACACATCGGAAACGACGGGACGAGGCGCTCACCTCCGGGCCCAAAACGGCTGTGCTGTCACTAGGAGCGTCCTCCTCATAGCCCTTATTCAGGTAACTCTCTGTGTCCTCAGGGTCTTCACTGCCCTCACTTCCGCTGCCCTCTGCTGAATCACTGCGGCCCCTTGAGCCACACTTGAGATCGTCTTTGTCCCGGTATGGTGGAGGCTGAAGTTCGTTCAGGGAACTTGAACCTTTTTTCTTTTTAACTGGTTAGTGAGACAAAAATGCAAAATGATTACATCCTGATTGCAGCATAAATAAAATGATTTCATCAGTCAGACAGTTTACAATATTTACCCTGCTCAGCAGAGGCTTCACTGTTGCAATCCTCATTTTCAGCATCCCTGTTTCTCCACCCACTTCTCTGCTGGAGAGAGGATGAGTCTTTTTGTTTTTTTGGTGTTTCGTCCTCACTCTCAGATGATCCTTTATCTGGACAACCCCCATCTAAGAAAGAACAGAGAAGATCTACAGTCAAAATACCCTACTGTAAACTTTTTGCAGATCAGTGGTATGCTAAAGGAGAAAGAGTCCTTGTTCATTTCTCATCCTCTTATTTAAAAACCCATACCCATGTTATTTTAAGATGATTTATTTTTGAAGAATTTTTACACAACTCGAGCAAAATAATGAATGCATTTGCATCTAGTATTCAAACATTCATACTTTTGCTTTAGCAAGGTTTGGCGCAACATTGAGGGAAACAGAATTTTTAAAGGTGAAGTGTGTAATTTCTGCGATACTTGTGGCATAAAACAAAACTATTGGTACCAAAAACAAAAGTAATGATTGTTCCCAAACAAGTTTCCCAAACTCTCCTTCTCCGCACCCCAAGTAAACTTCCATGGTTTGAGTAAACAGGTAGTCCTGACTAAAACACTGACATAATTGTTTAAGCTAGAAGTTGACAACCAATAAATGGCTCATGTAAAGTGGGATATGAAAGTATTTTAACAGCAAAAACATTACACTCTTCACCTATGAAAAAGGAAACATCAGCAAAGGCAAGGCTAAAAAAATTCATAAGGACTAGGACATCATTTTTATGGGTGTATCTCAATCAGCTCCCTAGTTCAGTAGTCAGGGCACTGTTCAGGGAGTCGTCCATTATAAGTGCTGTTTGTACCGCAAAATCACTCTCTAAAAAAATCCACACTGCACCACAAAAACCAAGGAGCATTGGTGCTCACTATGCTCCCTTACCGGAAATTACGTCACATTTCTGAAGCGCGAAACATAAAATACACAAGCCAACTCAATAAATATAATGACACGCAATAGAAGATTTGAAAAGAGATTTTGGTAACAATTTATTTTGATGGTCCCTTTTGAACATTCTGTTGACTATAAGTAACTTTGCAAGTACATGTCAACTAACTCTCATTACAATATTAGTAGACTGTCTGCTTTATATCTGCTAACACTTTATTGTGATGGTCCCCCATCAGACGCTACTAACTACTTTGCAACTACATGTCAACTTATTCTAACCCTAACCCTACCAGTCTACTAATACTCTACTAAAAGTCTAATGAAGTGTAGGTGCAACATTACTTATAGTCCACAGAATGTGTCAAAGGAACCATCAAAATAAAGTGAAATCGAGTTTATTTTTTATTATAATTCAGCATTTACACACATCGCTAGACAGGTAGTGAACACATCTAGTTAAAATTTATAATTAATATTCGGCTGAATGCTGTAAGGATATGTAACACAACAATGTGTTTAACAGCATAAAAAATATAAAAAAGATATATGTTCAGGCTGTTTAATACCAGCAATAAGGTTCTACGGCGTTGTACATTGACGTTGTACATTGTCATGTTGATTAGAAATTGAGTAATCACTGTCCCAATGTGTAGTGAACCAGGGTCCTTACTGGTGCCCAGATTTGTGTATACAATGCCACGTTTCCACCTCAGGAACTTTCCCCAGGAACTAGGGACTTTGGGGTACTTGGTGTGTTTCGACTGCAGGAACCAGCGTCTAAATGAAGTTTCGGGTAAATATTTTCCTCTCAAAAAGTCCCTGTTCAGAAGGTAGTACTTTTTCAAAGTTCAGGAACTTTGGGGAGTTCGACTTGGGCACTGAACATGCTGGTTGGTTGAGTTCACGCAGCATATTGATTGGTTGACTCCATGCAGCATTTTATTTCAACCACCATTTTAAAAGTCTGTTGCAGTACGTCCAGTAAGAGTTGTTTGCTATTCGAATCAACAGTGGAGTTTAAAAAATGACAGATGGACCGACAACAAGGTTCTGGCTTTATTAAGCTTATATGCGGAGGACGAAATCCAGCCGTAGCTGGAAAGTCGCGCTGTCCTACGTCACCGGACTAATCTTTGTGGTACTTTAGACCTCGATGGAAACAGACAGCAACAGGTCTGGGGGAAAAAGTTCCTGGGACAAGTTGTTCCGGGTAATTTCGATGGAAACAGGGATCAATATACTGATTCATGTGATCGGGAGCTAAGGAGCTGACTGAGGTGCACCATATGAGTCCAGTTTCAAGCCTGTATTTGGGTGCAAGTATTGATAATTGTTCCTGAAAATCTTAATTTGCTGGTTCAGGTGTATTTGATTTTGAGTTTGGAGGTAATTTTTTTAGGAAGGTAGATTTCCAGGTACAAGATTGAACATCTGTGGAGTAGGCCAGTGGTTTTCAATCCTGGTCCTGGAGACCCAACACTGCACATTTTGTCTCCCTAATCAAATACAACTAATCAACTCATTAGATGATTAGTAGAGACTCCAAGACCTGAAATGAAGGGCTGCATCCAAAATTGCATACTCTCTTGAGTAGGTACTTATTTTGAATAAGTAATTACTAAGACTGCTAAAAAAGTATGTTCTGTATAGTATGAGTCTGTGTAGTATGAATGTAATCTGGACTTAGTACATTCGCCATGTTGTCATTATCATTTGACCTGCCAGCGTCAGTTGAGTCACTTCACTGCTATTCATAAATCCTCTCCCGTGGTCTCATGGGATAGTAAAGTGTCCATCGTATGCGCACTTCGGAATCTCGCCTGAAGTAGTAGGTCATCCGGGAACTTTTTGCCTACTCTTTTATGAGTACTGTGAATTCAGACATACTTCTTTTGTCACATACTGTTTTTTGCCTAGTAGTAGGGAAGTATGCGATTTCGGATGCAGCCAGTGTGTCAGATAAGGGAGGCATCCAAAATGTGTACTGTTTGGGGTACTCTAGGACCAGGGTTTGGGACCCTACTGGGTCAAGTGACAATTTACCAGGTTGTCCTCCCCTTGGGACAGTTAATCGTAGAGACCATTGCCAATGGTTCTATGATCTACTTAGGTTTACAATGCTTTTGAGAAGCAGCCCTTGTCAGGAGTAAAACTAAAATATTATGAAGAAAGGTTTTAAAACCTATAAAACACTATCCATTTGCATGTGTCCTTGGTTAAAACCTAATTAAAGGGTGTAATGAGAAACCAAAGAGAACCAGTGATACAGAACCATCCTGTCAGAAGAGCACAGCACAGCAAGTCCAGCATACAGTCTCACCTTTACCCTCTTTGTCCTTCTTTGCCTTTGATTTTGACTTTGAGCTCTTTGACTTTGAGTCCTGAGTGCCCTCCTCCTGTTCTTCGTCACTATATACTTTTCCTTTCTTCTTTTGTTTTGATGTTTTACCTTCTTCACATGATGCACTGTCTTCATCTTCTTCATTTCTATCCTTTCTTCTGCCTTTAGAGTGTGTCGTTTTCTCACATCTTTCAGAACTATCATCTTCCTCAACACTATTGTGCTCTCCATTCTTTTCATACTTTGATGCTGATGTAACAGGATAACCAGACATTTCCTGAGAGTCCAGACTATCATTTGGGTGCATCCCATTAGCATTTACATTGTGGTTGTCACCTTCATTTTTGTGTTTGCCAGACAAGGAGGCACTTTCTTCCTGCGAAGCAGACTCTACGTTTTGTGATGCTTGGTCACTGTTCCCTTTCTGGTTGTCTGTGCTCTGAGATGAGCTTTGTGGCTGGTTTGGGTCCCTCCTTTTACGATACCATCCTTTAGCGGGGGCGTAACACCACTCCCACTCATTCTCCTCAGCTTTTCTTGCTTCCTCTTGTCTTTCTTTCTCTCTCTGGATTTCCCCTTCATCTATTTCAATAGTCCACATAGAGTTCTTTTTTGATTTTCGGCTCTTTCGACCTTCTCCATCAGTGTCTGCAGCATTAGCTTCGGTGTCCTGCCGCTTCAGCTTGCTGTTTCCCCTCTCCTTTTGGACTTCGTCAGAAGACCCTTCACCCTCCTTTTTCTCAGATTTGTCATCCTCTTCAGTCTGCACTTTATTGATGATTGTATTGACCTGCTCCGTTAGTTGGTCACTGACAGTGTAGGTGACGTCACTCACTGCAGAGGACAAATCGTCCACGGCAGTCGAGACAGTGTTTGAGACAGAGTCCAGAAGGGAACTGACGGAAGGGAGACTCTGTTGGAAGCTCTTGAAAAATGCCATTGCTTTGTGCCTTTGGTGTGTGTCTGCTAACTGACTGCAAATTCTGTTGAAGAGTCAGCTTGTACATTAATCTTCAGGATATTTCATCAGTAACATTTTGTTTGTAAGCATCTCATATTTAAGGAACAAGGATATACAGGACATACAGAACCTAGTGAGCTAACTTGATATAGGCTGCCTATAAGGCCAACCTGCTCCCAGATCTATTTGCTTTCTTTTACTTTTGAGAATTAGTAATCATTTTAATTGTAAATAATTTTAAATGGACCTTGATGGCTCTAAATACTGGAAAGACAGCTCACTTAACCCTCAGGTTGTGTTCAAGTCATTTTGACCCGGAGAGGATTTTTTTTCTTCCCCGAAAATGCTAGTTAAAGTTATCGCATTTGACTA
The DNA here is from genome assembly GCA_023566225.1 of Romanogobio albipinnatus. Lineage (NCBI taxonomy): Eukaryota > Metazoa > Chordata > Actinopteri > Cypriniformes > Gobionidae > Romanogobio > Romanogobio albipinnatus. Next base: position 21,047,275 of record CM042256.1, on the reverse strand, counting down.
AGGGTGTGTTCACACTTGTAGTTCTGTTAGTTTGGTCCGGAACAAAAAAAAACATTTAGTCCTGTTGCGCATAGCGTTCAGATTGGCATTTTTTATCACCGAACCTAAAGATACCAAACCTAAAGGCATATGGATACGTTCACAACCCGATTGGTCAGCTTTTATGACGTATTGTCTATTTTGAGACAGAACTTACCGACCATCCAAAACAATGCAGTGTGCTGTGCTAAATGCACTCGTATGTGCGTAGCCTGCATATGATGGTATTTTGACCAGCTGAGAGCTTGTGATGTGAGAACACATAAAATGTGTAAAGGAGTCAAAACAGCGACAGGAATCCCTCCATCACAAATAATCTGCTACAAGGAGACGTGGTTCAGATGCCTGTACCTAACTGTAATGGGTAACATCACGACTATGACAAGAAAAAAAAACCTTTTTAGGGTCTCATCTTCCTGTTTTTGGTTTGTTTACATGTATTTTGTCCATGCTGCATTCTTCTATCATTCAAACCGCACCAGAGTTCGTTTGGAAGTGGACCGAGTCCTATCTTTTCAGCAGTCTTGGTCCGCTTGTTTGGTGCACACCAGGTTTTGGATGGCAGCAATCACAGAAGAACCGCACTAACAGAGCAATCGCAATGCCAAACATGACAAGTGTGAACACAACCTAAAGCTTACTGAATTCACTCACCCAATGTATAATAACTTTAGAATTTTTGTAATTTATTTTAATTAATTTTTTATCCCCCCACCTTGTTACACTTGTGGTGTTTCTGGTCAAAAATGTCCGTCCTACAAAAATGACTTATACATCTCTCATTACTCTATATTTTCACCAAATTTTGGATTTAATATTTTTGTCAACTTGGTTTCTTTTAATTAGCACAGGTTTTGTATTTCTTTATACAGAAATACACATATGTATTTATGTATTTCTTTCTTAGATCTGGCTGATCGTAGGCCACTAGGCCTCCTTTATCTGAGCTTATGCACCTCGATTTATGACCAAAAAAAAACATTATTTGTGGATGATTTTGCCATTATTGAATAACATTTTAAAATATTATGTGCAATTTATCACTGTGCAATATTCTGTGCAATTTAATGTTTAACCAGGAATTTTGTTTTGAAATGCTTGGTCAAAAATGACCGGCCTACAAGAAAATAGCTCTATATTATGACCAAATATTGGATTAAATCTTTTTGTTAACTTGTTTTCTTTCAATTAGCACAGGTTTTGTATTTATTTTTTTAAACCGACTGTTTGTAGGAGGAGCGGAACACGGAAAATGATGTATACCCAGGACTTTAGATTTGATACACAGCCATATATATACGAACCATGTACATATTCATTGAAAACTCTCTAAGTATTTACCTTCCAAATCCTTGTTAAAACCTTCAAAATGTGGCAGATCACTGCTTGGACTCTCCACTGACAGCTTGCTGCTGAGGTAAAGAAAAAACAGAGCGATCACGGCCATGAAGAATGCAATGGAGGACAGGACACCTAGCAGTTCAGGAGATACTAAAAGAAAAAAGAGAAACAGAGAAAGAGAAAGCATAGGGTTGGAGGACAAAAGCTGAGAAAGTAAAGGTCAAGAGCTGAGAACTTGATCTACAAACAGTAGATAACAGATAAGCAGTGTAGATGGTGATGGATGCAATTGTGAGTTACTCAAGTAATGACAGGGCAACAAACCGTGGTATAATTTTCTTAAAGGAAAAGTTACATTCTCAATGTCAATATGGCACAGGTAAGACTGCCATTCACATGGACAGATGACTAGACATAAGCCTTTTAGAGATTTTTACTAAACTTCCAGACAGTTTGATGTTCTCCAAATAGCATAAGACCACTGAGAGCAAGTTTTATTAACTACCATTTAACATGTACAACTGCAACTCACATAGAAAATAAATCCTACATTAGTCACTCTTTACAATTGAAAGGTATAGACCTAAAAGCAAACGTGGGGACCAAAAGTTATGACCACTAATGAAGATGATTCTGTTTTGCAAGTTAAGAAGATTTGAATATAAACATTTAGTGAACATCCTATTTACAGTAGAAACATGAGAGTAAAGCACAGACTTTCTCTGCTTCTTCAACAGACCATGAAATACATTGGTCACAGTTTGTTTAAACCTAACAGTGCATTACCATCAGCAAAACTGTAAAATCACTCAACACTCCAGCAAATATTACCACAATCTGCAGGTAACAGGAGTCCATCAATGTCTCTTAAATCCAATGATCCCTTTGTTCAGTCAGTTTGTGGACAACAATACCTTTATATATACCTTTATATATTATATGTTCTTTATTCCTCATAGATCAGTTAGGCCATGATATTTAGAAGGTCTTTCCTTCCATCTCTTGCAGTGAGTGAATCTATAGCTCCTGTCTTCAATCTATCTCTCCGAGTGCTGAATAATTCACTAGTCTAAGGTAATCGGATGCCCCTTCACACTTTGTGCACACAATACCATTGGAACTTCCATTGAAACCTACCCTACATTAACTCGAAACTGGATTTACGGGTATATAAGTGGCAAACACATGTCATTATGCTAATTGCCATAGATAGACAGGGATATCATTTGAAACAACACCAAGTTTAGACTATAAAGCACTGTTTGTAGTTTTTGTATTACACTGAATAGCATTTTGTACTGCACATGTCAAGAACAAATACAAATACTCAGTGAGTTACCCCAAATGTGATAGTGCAAGCAAATGCTATTTTGCTAATCCAAATAAACTCAAATCCTATTAGGCAAAGCCACAACACTCAATATTTGACATGTCACCCTTAATCTTTCACTGCTGCCAACTCTTATGTAACAAAATCTTCCCCTTTGCCCTGTGGCTGTTAATAGACAGAGACAAAGACATGCTTATTTAAATATCAGCGACTAAGTAGTAGAAATTGTGTTGTTTACACATAGGTCTTCCGGCTCGCAACACAATCCTTTGCCGTGAATTAATAATGACGCTTGTTTTTGTTCACCAAACTTGATAGGTCATTCATAATTGATAGAAGTATGGGACAAGGGAGGTGAAGGGGTACAACATATTTACTTATACTTTATCTATTCAAAAGTATGAAGCACTAATACAATAAATATTCAGGCACAGCCGGTGCAAGTTATCATGGAACAGGATGATGCTCTCACCTCGTCTAGCGCAGATGAGTTCATGAACACCACAGCTCCGCCCCCCACCTGAGGACAGGATACAGCTCTTTTAAGATAGCGCTTATGATCAAGAAAGAGCCTATGACACTCTTTAATCTCATAGCTATGTATTTATGTCACTGACATTGATTTTACAATTCATATTTTACATGCACACTGCAGTGACACCGTTCAAAATAAGTAGCTGTTAAAATGTTGCTGTGACATTTTGATTAATGAAGATGCATATCTCTCTCTCTCTCTCTGTCTCTGTCTCTGTCTCTGTCTCTGTCTCTCTCTCTCTCTCTCTCTCTCTCTCTCTCTCTCTCTCTCTCTCTCTCTCTCTCTCTCACACACACACACACACACACACACACACACACACACACACACACACACACACACACACACACACACACACACACACACACACACACACACACACACACACACACACACACACACACACACACACACACACGGAGAAGCATCATTTTGTACACAGTGTGCTGCACTACACTTTCCTGGCTCAAGCTATTCCATTTTCTTTCCATTAATATTGTCACATACTATTCTTAAAGCAATAGTTCACCCAAAAGCGAATCACTGAATCAAACACATTTCTCTGATCATTTACTCACCCTCCTGTTGTTCTAAACCCGTATGACTTTATTTCTTTGAAAACACAAAAGTAACATTTTTGTCCTTATCTGTCTTTTTTTTCTATGCAATGAAAATGAATGGTGATAGAACGTTGTAGGCCTAACAGCTATTTCGACTTGATCAACAACATTTTTTTTGTAGGTATAAATGTATGTATTTAGGTTGGTTTAGTGATGTTAAATAAAATGTGTGACTTGAATAAAACCAGTTAATTTTGATGTTAACATTTTTGGGTTACCAATTTTTTGCTTTGTTATTGTTAACCAAAACGAAAGCTATTAAAAATAGAAATTAGAAATAAAAATTTGTTTGAAAATTAAAATAAATTTTTACAATTCTCAAAACTCAAAAACTCAAAACTCATTTTGTGTTCCATGGAAGAAACGGTCAGACAAGAAGACTGGATATTTTTAAAGGCACTTTTGCCATACTGCTTGTTTCTCTACTTCATACTCTCAGGTAGGGCTGTGTAATTAATCGTAATTCGATTTTAGTTTCCAACGATTATGAAAGCAAGATAATCAAGGTAAAATTATTACTGTGCCATCCAGCGCACTTTCTTTTCCTTTTCCTCCTACTGTTCAGACGCAGATTGCGGGGCCTGCTCCGGCCCCCCCGCGCATCTCGTTTGGCGCTCCGGAGGAGGATGCGATGTCGGTCACCGCATCACAAGGTGGGCTCGAGTCCTCTGAGGATGATGACTCGGCTGTGCTGCCGCCTTCGGGCGTTCCAGCATTGCCCGAGTCGGACCCAGAGCTGACAGCCATGTTGTCTCGGGCAGCCGCGAGCTTAGGGATAGAGTGGAACCCTCCGCCCTGTCCCGAACGCTCCCGGCTCGATGACTGGTTTTTGGGAGCGTGCGCTGACAATCGTCAGTCCCCGCCCCCAATACCTTTCTTTCCTGAGCTACATGAGGAACTCGCGTGGTCCTGGAAGTCCCCGTTGTCTTCCCGTGACCGTTCAACGACTTCCTCCGCCTTCTCTGCCCTCGATGGGGCGGCGGCCAAAGGGTACACTGGGGTCCCCCCAGTTGAACGTTCTGTTGCGATGCAACTGTGTCCACAGAGCGCTTCAACTTGGCGCGGCGATCCTAAGCACCCCTCCAAAGCCTGTCGATTCACATCAACCTTGGTGGCGAAATCGCACAGAGCCGCGGGGCAGGCTGCCGCCTCTTTACATGCCATGGCGATCCTCCAGGTCTACCAAGGACATGCACGAGGGCAGAGTTGATCCGGGGCTCTTAAATGAGCTGTGTGCCGCCACCGACCTCGCTCTCCGGGCGACTAAGGTGACCGCACGCTCCCTGGGTCAAGTGATGTCCACAAACGTAGTCCAGGAGAGACACCTGTGGCTGAACCTGGCAGATATGCGGGACACCGAGCGAACCCGGTTCCTCGATGCCCCCATATCCCAGGCTGGCCTCTTCGGCAGGGCGGTCGAAGACTTCGCCCAACAGTTTTCGATCGCCCAGAAGCAGACTGAGGCTATTAAGCACGTACTGCCCCGGCGGCCAGCTGCTGCCTCCACCCAGCCGCCGGCACAGTCGCCTCAGTCTGCTCCACGCCGAGGACGCCCTCCTAAGGCTCCCGCCCCTCCCGCCCGGCCCAAGCTGCAGCCTTCACCGGGGCCGGGTGGCAGAGGTCGCCATAGGAAGGCGTCACAATCCGCTCAGCCCGCCCCGCGCCCCGCTAAACGCCAGGCCAAGCAGCGCTCCTGAGACGGATGGCTCAGGGATGGAGTATTCTTTCCAGGAGATGGTAGCAGGACCACTCCTTTGTTCAGAATCCTTTGTTCAGCTGCTGGCCCCGGGTCAGCAGCACCCTAATTTGGTCAAAGAAAGAATTAACACTCCCATCCCTGAGCCCCCAGAGATCGGTGATGACAGTGCGCGCCACCCCCTGGTCCCGCCACTCGCATCCCTCTCTGTCGCCAGCCTCCTGGCAGAGCAGACCCCAGTGGAACGTGCGTCCTTCCCTGGTCTCCTCTGTCAGGACGCAGCAGTTAACCGTACCCCCACACAGGGATGCCCCACAGCCTCCCTTGTCCGGGCCGGTAACGCTGCCTCGCTGCCCCACACCGGGTACGTCTGTGGTCCGAATGACCCCGCTGGTGCAGTTTCTGGGAGTCTGGCTTCAGCTTCCAGGGCTGTCCCGCTGGGTCGCGAGGACCATCAGGCGCGGCTACGCGATTCAGTTTGCGCAGGTTCCTCCCTGCTTCCGGGGAGTCCGTTCCACTATGATCGGGGCCAATGCCCCCGTCATGCGAGCGGAGATTGCCACCCTACTGGCGAAGGGTGCGATCGAACATGTCCCTCCAGCCGAGATGAACTACGGGTTCTACAGCCCGTACTTCATTGTACCCAAAAAGACCGGTGGGTTACGACCAATCCTGGGCCTGCGCATCTTGAACCGTTACCTTCACCGGTTTCCATTCAAGATGTTGACAGCGAAACGCCTTTTCGAATGCGTTCGTCCGGACGGACGATTGGTTTGCAGCGATCGACCTGAATGGACGCCTACTTCCATGTCTCCATTCTACCTCGACACAGACCGTTCCTACGGTTTGCTTTCGAGGGGCGGGCATATCAGTACGCGGTCCTACCATTCGGGCTATCTCTGTCCCCTCGCGTCTTTACGAAGATTGCCGAGGCAGCCCTTGCGCCCCTTCGGCAGCACGGGGTTCGCATCCTGAATTACCTCGATGACTGGCTCATACTGGGCCACTCTCGAGAGCAGGTTTGCGGACACAGAGATCTGGTGCTCCATCACCTAGCCCGTCTGGGCCTTCGGGTCAACTGGGAGAAGAGCAAACTTTGCCCCGCGCAGAGGATCTCTTTTCTCGGTATGGATATCGACTCGGTCGCCATGTGCGCGCAGCTTTCGAGCGAGCGCGCGCAGTCTCTGCTGACTTCCCTTCGTCAACTCGAGGGCAAGAATGCGGTTCCACTGAAACTATTTCAGAGGCTCCTGGGGCATATGGCATCTGCAGCCGCGGTGACGCCGCTCGGATTGCTACATATGAGACCGCTTCAGCACTGGCTACGCAATCGAGTTCCGAGATGGGCATGGCGGTCTGGCACGCTCCGGGTACAAGTGACTCGGGCCTGCTTACAGACTCTCACCCCGTGGTCGAACCTCGAGTTTCTACGGACCGGAGTGTTCTTAGAACGAGTTTCCAAGCATACTGTTGTATCAACAGATGCGTCATCCACGGGCTGGGGTGCCATGTGCAATGGACAAGCAGCCGCGGGCTCCTGGACAGGACCCCAGCGCCTTCTGCATGTCAATTGCCTCGAGTTACTGGCAGTACGGTTCGCCCTGCACCGCTTCCGAGTGTTGCTGAGGGGTCAACATGTACTAGTCAGGACAGACAACACGGCCGTAGTAGCGTACATCAACCACCAGGGCGGTCTACGCTCCCGCCGTATGTCTCAACTCGCCCGCCATCTCATTCTATGGAGTCAGAAGCACCTGAGGTCCCTTCGTGCTGTCCACATCCCTGGAGACCTGAACCGTGCAGCCGACAAGCTCTCACGGATTCAGCCTCTCCCCGGAGAGTGGAGACTCCATCCCCAGACGGTTCAGCTGATATGGGAACGGTTCGGCGACGCACAGGTAGACCTGTTTGCCTCCCAGGACTCTTCCCATTGCTCCCTGTATTATTCTCTGTCCGAGGGCACCCTCGGCACGGATGCAATGGCGCACAGCTGGCCGTCGGGGCTACGCAAGTATGCGTTTCCCCCAGTGAGCCTTCTTGCACGGGTACTGTGCAAGATCATGGAGGACAAGGAGCAGGTCATGTTGGTCGCCCTGTATTGGCACGGCCAGACCTGGTTCTCAGAACTACTACTCCTTGCGACAGCCCCTCCCTGGCCTATCCCTCTGAGACCCGACCTTCTCTCTCAGAGACGGGGCACCCTTTGGCACCCACGTCCGGCGTTCTGGAAGCTCCATGTGTGGCTTCTGGACGGGACGCGGCAGGTTTGAGTAGCCTTCCATCTGCGGTGGTAGCTACCATCACTTCCGCTAGAGCCGAGTCTACACGACACCTCTATGCGTTGAAGTGGAACCTCTTCGTCACATGGTGCTCTTCCCGCCAAGAAAACCCCTGGAAATGCCCGATCGGGTCCGTGCTATCGTTTCTCCAGGAGGGGGTGGAAAGAAGGCTGTCTCCTTCCACCCTTAAAGTGTATGTGGCCGCAATATCTGCCTACCACGATCTCCTGGGAGACAAAAAGTTAAGTCATCACGACCTGATCATCAGGTTCCTGAGGGGAGCGAGGAGACGGAATCCTCTTCGCTCTCCTTTCGTTCCCTCTTGGGACCTCTCAGTAGTCTTAAGTGCTCTGCAGAGGCCTCCCTTTGAGCCTTTGCGGTCGTTTGAGATTAAATTCTTGTCTATGAAGACGGCTCTGCTGACCGCATTGGCCTCTCTTAAGAGGGTTGGGGACCTGCAGGCATTTACGGTTGACGAAGCGTGCCTTGAGTTCGGGCCGGCTAACTCTCACGTGATCTTGAGACCCCGGCCCGGATATGTGCCCAAGGTTCCCACCACTCCGTTCCGAGACCAGGTGGTGAACCTGCAAGCGCTGCCTTTGGAGGAGGCAGACCCAGCCTTGGCATTGCTCTGTCCAGTACGCGCTCTCCGCGCCTATGTAGACAGCACACGATGTTTCAGGACCTCAGACCAGCTCTTTGTCTGTTATGGTGGAGAGCGGAAGGGAAGAGCTCTCTCAAAGCAGAGGTTGTCTCACTGGATACCAGCAGCAAGGTCAACCATGTCCCCTTGGGTCTCCTCTTGGGCTTTAGCGCATGGCGCCTCGCTAACAGACATCTGCAGAGCTGCAGGCTGGGCGACACCTAACACATTCGCAGATTCTACAATCTCCGAGTGGAGCCAGTTTCCGACTATGTACTCACCCCTACGGGTGGCCGGTAATGGGCCAGGCTCAGGTGTCTTCGCTTGCTCGCCATTCCACTCCACGGACTGGATACGTGCGATATTTTCCCTCAGGTGAGCTCCCCGAGAGCCCTGAGCTCCTCCAGCACTGCTTACGCCGACATCAGTTCAGTCTGCCCTTTCGAGCCCAGACCCTCATGTCCGGCCAGGTGCTCCGTGTGCATGGTTCCCCTCCGGCGACCCCCACACGAGTATTTCCACCGTAAGCCTCCTCAGCGAGCAGGTGTCTTTCCCTTGGCAAGTCCCTGCCGCCCCTAGGGTTAAAAATCCACCTTCGGCTGGTACCCTAGAGATCTTCCATATGCAGCCCTTAGCGGGTCATATGTGTATTCTCTAAGTCCTCCCCATGGGTAGGCATCTTGGCATTCCCTCACTGGGATATGCTTCCCAGTGTACCTTGGTAATCCTGTGATAAGTGGGAGTCCTTTGTCCGTACTAGTCTTACGACAGGGTACTCACACTTACACAGGGCACTGGATGACAGCTGAGTGGCGTTGTTGTATTGGAACCCCCATTCGTTAGTCACTAACGCACGTCGTAGTGACTGAACGAAAGGGAACGTCTCGGTTATCTATGTAACCCTCGTTCCCTGAGGAGGGAACGGAGACGTACGTTTCTTCTGCCACGTCAGCTGTGCTGCCTGGAACGCAGAGTTCAGTCTTGGCTCCTGCAGCAGTAACATAATGCGATGTTGCCAGCGTACTTCCTTATATACCCACGAGGTGGGGCGGAGTTACGCATGCAAATTCCGCATGCCCATGGCATTGGCACTGCCATTGGGCGCTGTTGAATTCTCGAAGGTAATTGGCTTCTAAGCGAAACCCCCATTCGTTAGTCACTAACGTACGTCTCCGTTCCCTCCTCAGGGAGCGAGGGTTACATACGTAACCGAGACGTTTTCCTACTTACAAAGCATGTAGAGGTCTGTAATTTTTATCATAGGTACACTTCAACTGTGAGAGACAGAATCTAAAAAAATCACATTGTATGATTTTTAAATAATTAATTTGCATTTTATTGCATGACATCAGTATTAGATCACCTACCAAACGGTAAGAATTACGGCTCTCACAGACCTGTTTAAGAAGCCCTCTGGTTCTCCACTCATTAGACCAGAGAGCTGTGTAAGGACATCAGGGATAAAATTGTAGACCTGCACAAGGCTGGGATGGGCTACAGGACAATAGGCAAGCAGCTTGGTGAGAAGGCAACAATTGTTGGTGCAATTATTAGAAAATGGAAGAAGTTCAAGATGACGGTCAATCTCCCTCGGTCTGGGGCACCATGCAAGATCTCACCTCTTGGGGCATCAATGATCATGAGGAAGGTGAGGGATCAGCCCAGAACTACACGGCAGGACCTGGTCAATGACTTGAAGAGAGCTGGGACCACAGTCTCAAAGAACACCATTAGTAACACACAACGCTGTCATGGATTAAAACCCTGCAGTCCCCCTGCTCAAGCCAGCGCATGTCCAGGCTCATCTGAAGTTTGCCAATGACCATCTGGATGATCCAGAGGAGGAATGGGAGAAGGTCATGTGGTCTGATGAAACAAAAATAGAGCTTTTTAGTCTAAACTCCACTCGCCGTGTTTGGAGGAAGAAGAAGGATGAGTACAACCCCAAGAACACCATCCCAACCGTGAAGCATGGAGGTGGAAACATCATTCTTTGGGGATGCTTTTCTGCAAAGGGGACAGGACGACTGCACCGTATTGAGGGGAGGATGGATGGGGCCATGTATCGCGAGATCTTGGCCAACAACCTCCTTCCCTCAGTAAGAGCATTGAAGATGGGTCGTGGCTGGGTCTTCCACCATGACAACGACCCGAAACACAGCCAGGGCAACTAAGGAGTGGCTCCGTAAGAATCATCTCAAGGTCCTGGAGTGGCCTAGCCAGTCTCCAGACCTGAACCCAATAGAAAATCTTTGGAGGGAGCTGAAAGTCCTTATTGCCCAGCAACAGCCCCAAACCTGAAGGATCTGGAGAAGGTCTATATGGAGGAGTGGGCCAAAATCCCTGCTGCAGTGTGTGCAAACCTGGTCAAGAACTACAGGAAACGTATGATCTCTGTAATTGCAAACAAAGGTTTCTGTACCAAATTTTAAGTTCTGCTTTTCTGATGTATCAAATACTTATGTCATGCAATAAAATGCAAATTAATTACTTAAAAATCATACAATGTGATTTTCTGGATTTTTGTTTTAGATTGCGTCACTCACAGTTGAAGAGTACCTATGATAAACATTACAGACTTCTACATGCTTTGTAAGTGGGCAAACCTGCAAAATCGGCAATGTATCAAATACTTGTTCTTCCCAATGTATGTGACAAAAGTTTTTGCAAACCCCAAAATACGTATCAATACGTACATATCACTGCAGTTTCCAACAGAAATTAACACTAGAGGCAGTAAAACAGCAAGCACTTTTTATCGTTTAGTTTTTTTACCATAGTCCATGATTTGTAAACAAATATATTTTGGAGTTTGCATCACTTAACCAGCTCCATATGTTCGGCTTTTCTGACATACCAAGCTTGCTCAGTAGCTCAGATGGTACATATTTGTACTTGCAATGCTGAAAGCTCTGGGATATCAATCCCGTGAAAGATGATTAATGATAAAAGAGCTCAAAGACGAGTTCAAAACACAAGCTAAAATGACACGGTTACAATTGTATTTTTGTCATATTCGCTTTTGTTAACACTATCGAGTAGGTTTAGGGTTTAGTGTAGGTGTACGTTACAAAATGTACAAAATGTTGCCAGATTAATGCTCCTCTGTTCCGGAAAAGAACTAAGCTTTTAGCGCCACCCAGTGGACATTTCACTTTGAAACTGTCGCGATATGTATGTATTGGAATGTATTTTGGGGTTTGCCACAGGTACGTTTTTCCAATGAGACCAGGCTGGTCGTTTGACTTTTCTTTTGCTAAAGGACGTTTGTATTAGTCTTTGCACGTGCACACGGGGTGGTACTTCCGCCTACGTCTCCTTTCCGACTTGATTACGTAATCCGTGGCGCACCACAGAGCAGTGCAAGATGAGCAATTTAGGTTAAAAAGTATATAAATGTAAAACATTTTTGGGAAAATGACTGATGGTTTGGCTAGATAAGATCCTATTCCTCGTCTGAGATCGTGCAGAGGCTCTGAAGCCCTTCAAAGCCCTTTGAAACTGCATTGATTTGGGCCTTCAACCCGTTGGTTGCCATTGAAGTCCATTATATGGGGAAAAATCCTGGAATGTTTTCCTCAAAAATTTAATTTCTTGTCGACTGAAGAAAGAAAGACACCTGGGATTAGATGGGGGTGGGTAAATTATCAGGAAATTTTCATTTTGAAGTGAACTAATCCTTTAACTGAATAACTTCAAGCAGCTTCAATAAGGATTTATCTATATTTAACATGTACAGTAAGACTATGCAGTGTTATATGCAGTTATTTTACATTTGATAATTACATTTTTTTTGTAAGCTATTTATCTGAATACCACTGTTAGTACATCTTCCTGAAAAACTTAAAACACTGTTTATTTAAATTTTATTTTAATTCTGTTGTATTTATTTGTCTGTTTTGTTTGTATTTAGTTTATTTGTCCTTGTATTGATATTACTGCTACCTTCATGTGACTTGATTGGCATACCAAATCTTAATGAGGACATCTGTGGCTTCTTACTAATTAAGCCTAATCTCAGCCTGCATCTCCATGTGCATCCTATCCATCCTAAATAGTATGTGACATTAGTAATATGCAATACTATTTAAGGTGGATAGGGTGGATAGTATGCACATTGGGACTGTGTGTTTGGATATATGAAGCCACCTCTCTTTGATTCAGACATGTGGAATTGTTGACAATGTAAATTCCTTTTGCTTGTTTGATTTCAAGTATGAAGTTTTTGATATTTTGCGTACATTGAATTCTAGTTGTGTTTAGTTTTTCTTTGATCCTAAATAGTTATTGGATTTGATTAAGCTGAGATGTATGATTTAAGACATGCTAATGTATTTGTATTACATTAATTGTTTCTATTTGTTTATGTTTTAATTAGAAACCAACAATTAACAGCACTTGTCATCAATGGGAAATGTCATCTACTACATGTTGAAATAAACTACATGAGAAAAAGAGACAGATGACTGAATGAGTTTTAATGGACCCACCACTCTTGTAGCAACAGCCAAATCAGCTTAAAATTCCTTTTAGTTTTCTACAATTTGTTTTATGTAATAGTTTTGAGAACCCATTTCTTACATTAGTTAACCTAGTATTTCTTCTAATTCTACTGATATAAGTTAAATTTCATTTATATATTGTGAAATAAGACTTAAATCGGCCAGCAATAATTGTTTAATAATTGACCAAAATAAAAAAATTATATATATATATATAGGCTATATTATATAATTTTTTTGCCTCTTCATGACGGATCGCTTCCTGTACTCTTAGTTCCTTAGTTAAAAGTCGTTTTGGATAAAAGTGTCTGCTAAATGCACCTTGAGGTGTTTTTTGTTTTTAATGTTTATGTTTTATCTGACCATGTAGGCTGCTTTTTTTCTCTCCATATAAGCGTACTATAACAGAGGTATGGTAATCTTTAAATTAGAGCAGTATGTCAATGTCATGTTATCTTTCACTACTAGGCTATATAGGGTGATTTCAGGGTGATTGGGACACTTTTTGCCATTGAGATGACTTGGAAAAAGTGGCCCAATCACCCTGAATTTAATTCAGCCTTATCAACCATATTATTACCACAGTTATTTTGTAAAATAAAGCTATACTAGGCTATGTCAACATCCTTTTGTTATTTTTTTAATAAAACCTTGTTCTTGTTTACTATGCCAACTCACAGAAGAGGACAATGTATCATCTTGTAGCATTACTAATCTAACTTTACGCGACCACCTGGCGTGTCATGAATAACAGATGGAGACCTCGCTCACATGCTGTTATAAACACTGTAGCTTTCATAGCGCGACGACATAATAACCAAAAATCTAGCAGACTAAAACTTAAGCACTCTATAAATGAAGATTTTAGCTACTAAACGTGTTATTGCATTTAGCTGTCATTTCAGCAGCACGCTTACGTTATTCTATGGCTGTCCACATTGGTGCAGTAACACATAACCAGCTATGGCCACGCAAAATGCATTTAAACTTGCACTTCAAAATAAAATCGCTTACGTTTAACATTCCTACAAACGTCTCGCGCAAAGTACGTTCAGTCTGCCCCTGTTATGTGTTGTTAGCAATAAAGATCACTGTGTACCCTACCCACGCTGGTCAGTGATGATACTCACCCTCAAACGCCATGATGCTGTGAATGGTACCTGATAAGGGGCGGTGTAGAAGTCAGAGGGAGGAGAGGAGAGGAGAGGAGAGGAGAGGAGAGGAGAGGAGAGAATGTACTGGGACAGTGATGCATGGTGCAGCGCACGCCCGACAAACATACACAAGAGCCAACGCGCAATTGTAACCATAAGAAGCTATTCATACATAATATTAACCCTTGAAAATAATCGATGGTTAAAGGGGACATATTATTGCCCTTTTCACAAGATGCCTAATATGAATCTCTGGTGTCTCCGGAATGTGTCTATGAAATTTCAGCTCATACCCCACAGCTAATTTGTGTAGCTTGTCCAATGTGCCTATATTGGGTGTGAGCAAAAACATACCGTTTTCGTGTGGGTCTCTTTAACCCTTTAATAGGCTACCTACGGGACCGCCGGTGTCTCTGTTTAAGAGCCAATAGAAACTGAAACCAAATAATTATTTCAAAATCAGAGACTTTACTGTTATGTATGTAAATACGACTCTTACTTGTGCTAGCTTTAATTCTTTATTGTGTTCACCAACCCTTCTCACATTTCGTAAAACATTCAACGTTTACGTCAATTCCCGTCCCCCAACCCTTAAAGTAACCGGCATTCATTCTATCTTATTAACATAACAAACCATGGGCGTTGGAACCATTGTATGGACAAGACCCACCCACTTTTTACGATCAATGATATTGGACCCACTCACTTTTATCGTCTCTAACATTCAGCACATGTCTGTTTATCTACCCCTAATCGATAAACACTTATTGTTAAACACATATTAGACGCTTTATTTCCACTTTTCTAATATTTTCTTAATTTTTATTGAAAATAAATGCCTTTCCGATTTGATATGTGATGGGAAAACGGAGAAGATTGAGTTAAGCAAAAGCCGGACTCGAACCGCAGGTCAATTTGCGTCAGTACTAGATGCTGCGTGTCTTACCCCTACACTACTGCTACTCTCAATGATATGGCGATTTCCGTAATTTTGTCTTTCTGAACTATACGTTTAGCAAGTACAGTGGTAAATTTCTGAGGACCCACCCACATTTTTTTTTGCTTCCGACGCCCATGTAACAAACACATTACTTTAACTAAACATCAGGTTATTAGACTAATTAAGCATGCAACATTTCCCCTCCCCTCCCAGTGAGCTAAGTGTGAAAAGACGTTAAGTAATCATGAAAGCGTGCAGGCCGAGTGTGCAGTCTGGTAGGTCTGCCTTGCGGTGCTGCTGATAGTGGCAGGGTGCTGGAGGCAGGGGGCACAAAGAACTCAGTAGAGAGCAGGGGAGTGCAGCGTCACGGGTATGATCCACACCAGAAGGGCACAGTACTTTCCTAAGCCGACTGGCATGCCAACGAGAACCAACAGACAGATGGAATGTAACTGGACCTAACTGCTTCTGTACCTGTTGTGGCTGCGACCAGAAAGTGTGGAGCTTGTTTTACCGGTGTGGCCGCTGAACACGCACCCAGTCCAGCGGGGAGATTCTGGGAATCTGGGCCTTTTTCCTGGCATTGTATCTGTGCTGTGCTTTGAGCTGTTGTCCGCGCACCCTGGCTTCCACCACAGGGTTTCCATTGTAAGAAATAGGGGGGCAAAGTCTGTGT
The DNA here is from genome assembly GCA_023566225.1 of Romanogobio albipinnatus. Taxonomy (NCBI): domain Eukaryota; kingdom Metazoa; phylum Chordata; class Actinopteri; order Cypriniformes; family Gobionidae; genus Romanogobio; species Romanogobio albipinnatus. The sequence continues at coordinate 21,031,520 of CM042256.1, read as the reverse complement.
AGGGGTAACTCCAGCTCCCGTCCCAGCATCAGTTTTGCTGGTGACACCCCAGTGGTGGCATGCTGAGCTGCTCTGTAGTGTAGAAGAGTCTGCAATAAAGCCTCATTGAAAGAGCAGCCTTCAGCTAAGTGTGCTCTCAGACCATTTTTCAACGACTGATTAAATCTCTCTACGCCCCCATTTGACTGTGGATGATAGCAAGTTGTTTGTATGTGTTTGATCCCTTTGCTTCGGATGTAACTGGTAAACTCAACAGACACTAGTTGAGGGCCATTGTCTGTCGTCAAGGACCTCGGCAGACCCCAGCGGGAAAAAAGGGACTCAAGGAAGTCAATGATGGAACGGGATGTGACAGAGCCACAGCTGCAGCTTCTGGCCACTTTGAGTGTAGATCATAAGCTACTATGAGGAAACGCAAATGATGGGGCACATCATGGAGTTTGCCGCAGATATCTAATTGAATGTGGTCCCAAGGTTGAGTTGGCCAAGGCACGGACCCCAATGGCGGTGGGGGTGGCGGGCCAGTTTTACCGCTCACCAGGCATGGAGTACAGTCCCGAACGAGCTGTTCAATGTCCTTGTGCAACCCTGGCCACCATACAAGATCCCTACAACGCTGCTTCAATTTGACTATGCCAAGATGGCCCTCATGCGCCATGGCCAGCACCCGTCCTCTGAGCTTAGCAGGGATAATGACACAGTGTCCACGGGCCAAGCATGTATCATTCCAGCATGACAATTCATGTTTCACTCTGGCATAAGGCTGGATATAGGTTGTGACTTGGGCTGGCCAGCCATTTAGGACTTACTCGCGGACAGCGGAGAGGGTGGAATCAGCCGATGACTCCTCTGTGAGTTCCTCCAAGGACATGAAAGCCATGAGGGGTGCATGCACCAGTTGGATAAGATCCTTGTCCTCAACCCCATGACAGGAAGCAATGGGTGATGACACCGAACGGGACAGCAAATCGGCTACTACATTATCTCTCCCTGATGTGTACTGTATTGTAAAGTCATACTGCTGGAGACGGTCAGTCCAGCGGTACATGCGCAGGGGTTTGTGACCAGAACCAGAAGGAGACATAAGTGCAGTGAGGGCTTGGTGGTCGGTTCGAAGGGTGAATTTTCTGCCATAAAGGTAGGCATGCCAACGCTCGCAGGCCCATACACAAGCCAGAGCCTCCCTCTCACCGACCGAGTACTTTTGTTCAGTCTGGCATAAATAAATAGTTGAGCCATGAAAGTGTGTAGTCAGTTCTTTGATTGTCGGCAGAGGGTAGCGATCTGGGATTACAGCTTTATTGACGGATCTTAAATCCACACAAACAATGCCAGCGGAATGCGGCAGAGCGGCTGAATTACTGGTTTTACTGTGGGATCCAAGAGAGGCTGGTGTGTGAAAGCAGCTAAGCACCCAAGGCCTTCAAACAGTGTTGGCCATTCTAGTTGTCAGGGACAGCTGACAGTCAGAATTTGAGCCCCCTTGTTGTCCAGCAGAGAAAAATCCAGGCTCATAAACAGATCCAGTCCAAGGATGTTGCTGCCATGACGTGTAATGTGAAATGGGAAGTTGGACAGAGCCTTATTGCCATACTGGACAGACGCATGTATAAGACCAATGACCTCGATTTCGAAACTGCCGTATCCAAACAAATTCAGGGAGGGCGGCTGAAGGGGCAAGTGTGTCAGGAAACTTTCGTAAGTGGCCTTATTAAGTAATGAGACTTTAGCCCCTGTTTCCAGTAGCAGGGGAACACAAGTGTCCACTATATTAACAGCGCATGTGGAGAGCCCTGCTGACTTAGTGTTGATTGAATGGATAATGGTGCTGTAGCGTTAGCACGCTGGTTTCGTTGTGTTGGGGCTTGAACTGGAGCTGACCGACACCATTTTGCATAGTGGTTCAGCTTCTGACAGCATCGACATGTTTGTCCCCGTGCTGGACAGTCCAAAGTTCGTGAGGAGTGTCTAGTGGAGCCACAATTTCTGCTTCTGCGCTGAACTTGAGCATATTGTATGTTTGAACAAGGAGATATATCTGCCTCTGCCCCGTGAACTTGTGTGCATTCTTGTATCATGTCCCCACTACTCACACTTGAGTCATGTGCCATGTTCAATTTAGCAGCGCACTGAGAAGCAGACTCGACTTGAGAGGCCAGAATTACAGCTTTATCTAAAGTGAGATCATCGTCTTCCAACAGCAGCCGCTCCCGAACTAGCGTATTGTTTGTCTTTTCAATTAACTGATCTCGTATCATCTCGTCTGATAAACTACCAAAACAGCATGATTTTGCCAGCCCTCTTAAGTCAACGACATATTGCGCAATCGACTCACCAGCGCGTTGTCTGCGCTGTCGAAACTGCAGCCGTTTCAGCAGGAGACTGTTTTTTTTTTTTCAAAGTGTCGGTCTAACAGTGTCATCGCAGCAGCGTAATCATCCGCGTCTCCGAGTGTGCGAAACACACGCTGTCCTTCGGCTCCGAGACAGTGCAGGAGTATGGCCATTTTCCGCTTCGTCGGAACAGCATCGAGACCCATTGCTAACAGGTACGTTTCAAAGGACGTTTTCCATTGTTCCCATTGGACTGTAGGCTCGCTGGGATGGGGCAAAAAAGGGCTCTGGGGAGATGATGACAGCATGGGAAAATCATCTGCCATCCTCGTCGCCAAATGTTATGTATGTAAATACGACTCTTACTTGTGCTAGCTTTAATTCTTTATTGTGTTCGCCAACCCGTCTCACATTTCGAACCGTCGTAAAACATTACGTCAATTCCCGTCCCCCAACCCTTAAAGTAACCGGCATTCATTCTATCTTATTAATGTAACAAACACATTACTTTAACTAAACATCAGGTTATTAGACTAATTAAGCATGCAACATTTACACTTTCAGATCAAGTGCAAGCCTCCATACCAACATGCTCCTGTTCCATTGTTTTCACCCTCTAATGAGTCTGCACAAATTGCATAATATGCACACAGGCATATTATGATACATACATACATATTACATATACATATTTATAATACATACATTATAATATTATAATACATACATATTAAATATACATATTGCATATTACATAACATTATACATATTATAATGATCGTTATAACTAAAAAGTTTTTTTTTAGCTCATAACTTCATGAAACACGCATGATACATGCGGATCGTATAAAATGGCACATCATTGTTTACAGTATTCTCATAATTAAAATGAGTCAAAATTAACATAATCCTTTACAGTGATCAGGAGATATTCCTCACGGAGTTAGCCTATATGACCAGTGTTGGGGAAAGTTACTTTGAAAAGTAATGCATTACAATATTGCGTTACTCCCTTAAAATGTAACTAATTGAGTTACTTAGTTACTTTTTAAGAAAAGTAATGCGTTACGTTACTTTTGCGTTACTTTTTCTCACCTGGGCTGGGCTTGTTTTTGTTTTTTTTTATAACAAAAAAAGTTATATTTTTGTGCAATGGTAAAGACCTCTTCATACCAAAATTGAAATAAGCCCCAGGCTGAAGTAAAAATGCAAATTCACGCATAAACAGTAGAGGGCGCAGCTCCGCTGTCCTGCCATTCTGGATAATGGTAGAATAGGATGCAGGAGAAAAAAGTTTTACCAATAAAAACAAAAAATCTAGTAATTTTCATCATCAAAGGTCAGCAGCAAGACACTGGTAGATTAAATATAAAGGTAGATTAAATGCATGAAAATAGTTGTTTTATTTAACATTTAATTATTGGAGGTTTGCATAGTACTCTTGTCAGGGCTCTGCCCTGGCAGCCTTATCTGTGTTGTCCTTGTTTAATGTTTCTATGTTTGTGTTGTGTCTAAGCACATGGCTCTGTCTTTGTTTGTGTCTGCCGTGTGTTCCTCTTGTACCGCCTCCTTGTTTCCAGTTACCACGCCCCCTTTGTTTAATCCTTGTCTAGTCCTTGTTTCACTAATTGTGCTCACCTGGGGCCTCATTTATAAACGTTGCGTACGCACAAAAGAAGGCGTACGCCACTCTCTACGCAATAATTGGTATTTATAAAAAGAAAACTTGACGGGAAAATGTGCGGTCCTTCACGCAAGATCTGACCCAGGCATACGCACAAAAAAGGGTGAAATGAGAAAGGGCGACACCGTCGGCAGATGAAGAAACACGTGAAAGTGTGTGAAACTGTAGACCGTTGTGTAAAAGAAATGGCAATACTGCCTCTCATAAATAACATGAAGACTTCACAAAGCAAGTCTTACAATTAACAGCCTACGCGAACACCCGTTTGATCGATCTGCAGTGCAAAACAAACAAAATCAAACGAAAATTACAACAGAAATGCAAATTAACACATATTTGCAAAAAGAAAAGTGAAATATGTTCTGCAATAATATTGGCATATTATGCAATTCATCCTCATAAATAATATGGTAAACAGAACGAAATAATGTGCAAAGCTGATATTCTCGTCAATGTGTATAGATGGATGGATGGATGGATGGATGGATGGATGGATGGATGGATGGATGGATGGATGGATGGATGGATGGATGGATGGATGGATGGATGGATAGATAGATAGATAGATAGATAGATAGATAGATAGATAGATAGATAGATAGATAGATAGATAGATAGATAGATAGATAGATAGATAGATAGATAGATAGATAGATAGATAGATAGATAGATAGATAGATAGATTAATTGTCCACTGGGGAAAGTTGTTTTCATAGTCAAATTTCTTCATCAGCTATGGAATCATGGTATTCATGCATATGCCTTTAGTTTTATTTTTGATAAAATGAACTATTTCCCATTTCCACGTAGAGTATAACCGACATCTGTAACTTGTCAGATACAGTTAAATGGATGGAAATAAAATGCCCTATCACAATGCGTAATGACGCACAATGGCTGATCTTGCGCTCTTAGAAGATGTGGCAAATGGAAGGATTCAGAGTGAACGCATCTTCACACAGCAAGAAAACTTGACGGGAAAATGTGCGGTCCTTCACGCAAGATCTGACCCAGGCATACGCACAAAAAAGGGTGAAATGAGAAAGGGCGACACCGTCGGCAGATGAAGAAACACGTGAAAGTGTGTGAAACTGTAGACCGTTGTGTAAAAGAAATGGCAATACTGCCTCTCATAAATAACATGAAGACTTCACAAAGCAAGTCTTACAATTAACAGCCTACGCGAACACCCGTTTGATCGATCTGCAGTGCAAAACAAACAAAATCAAACGAAAATTACAACAGAAATGCAAATTAACACATATTTGCAAAAAGAAAAGTGAAATATGTTCTGCAATAATATTGGCATATTATGCAATTCATCCTCATAAATAATATGGTAAACAGAACGAAATAATGTGCAAAGCTGATATTCTCGTCAATGTGTATAGATGGATGGATGGATGGATGGATGGATGGATGGATGGATGGATGGATGAATGGATGGATGGATGGATGGATGGATGGATGGATGGATGGATGGATAGATAGATAGATAGATAGATAGATAGATAGATAGATAGATAGATAGATAGATAGATAGATAGATAGATAGATAGATAGATAGATAGATAGATAGATAGATAGATAGATAGATAGATAGATAGATAGATTAATTGTCCACTGGGGAAAGTTGTTTTCATAGTCAAATTTCTTCATCAGCTATGGAATCATGGTATTCATGCATATGCCTTTAGTTTTATTTTTGATAAAATGAACTATTTCCCATTTCCATGTAGATTATAACCGACATCTGTAACTTGTCAGATACAGTTAAATGGATGGAAATAAAATGCCCTATCACAATGCGTAATGACGCACAATGGCTGATCTTGCGCTCTTAGAAGATGTGGCAAATGGAAGGATTCAGAGTGAACGCATCTTCACACAGCAAGAAGACTTGCTGGCAAACGAGGACACACTCTGGCGATGGAGCGCTAGGCGCTTTTCTGCCTCGACTTTGATGTCCGACCATTTCTTTTTTATTTCGGCCATGGTCCGAGGTTGTGAGGCTACAGCATTTACGGCGTCTGCAACCTTTTGCCACTCAAGTGCCTTTTTGGCATTAGTAATGCCCACACTGTGCCCTCCAAAACAACATTTTTATCCTCTTTTCCACCTCGCCAATGATAACTTCTACTTCACATAGAGAGGAAATAAAAAAAACGTAACTTCACTCAGTGTTTGCCATGATTTCGCAATCGATGAATATTAACTTGTGGGCGTTTCACAGACTATTTATGGGCAACTATGGGCGTGACATGAAGCCGCAAAAGCTGCGCTACATTTAGAATTGATTGTGATTTATTAAGGGAAAACTGCGTAGGATGTGCGTGCGCACGGTTTTATAAATCCGAATATTTCTGTGCGTACGCACATCCTATGTTTCATCCGTACGCCACTTCTGACGCAAATCCTACGCAAAGTTTTATAAATGAGGCCCCTGATCCTCATGTCCTATTCCCTTTATATTGAGCTCCTGTCCCTCTTTGCTGATTCGTTTTATGTACGTTTTCAGTGTTTGCTCGCTCATCTTGCCAAGTCAGTTCTAGATTTAGTGTCTCCTATATTTCTGGCTTTGAGTTTATTTTCAGTTTTTTTCTTTGTTCCTGAAATTTTAGTCAAGTTTATATCTTTATTTTGTTGTAGTTTTCTCCAGGCTTTATTTTGGTTTCTCTTTAGTTTTTTCCTTTTTCTAGCTCCAGTTATGTTAAGTTTATCATTTGTTTCTGGGGTTCTAGTTTCACCAGTTTTTATTCGCTTGGTTTTCTTTTGTTGTCTTGAGTGTTGTCTTGTGTTAGTTCCTGCCTCCTCTCTGGGATTCCCTGCCTGCTGGTTCCTTCTGCCTGGTAACTGGACCGGCTCTGAGGGTGTGAGCAGCAAGAACGGATCTCTGCTTCATTGTGTCCTACCCTGCCTTCACCACTACCATCTACCTGGCCTGGTCAGTCCTCAGAGGTTCTTCGACCTGCTGTATCTTGGAGCTGGTTCCAGCAGTCACCCTCATCTGTCCTGTCATTGTTCCCCGTTGGCCCTGCTGTTTGGACTCACTCATCCACTACCCTCTTGTGTTGAACTATCCTGTCAATAAATTTATTTTTTTTCACTCTGCATCTGGGTCCTCCATTTAAGAAGTCGTGACATAACGAACCAGCCAAGTTTGGACCCAGCAGAATGAGCTTCCGTATCGTTCCTCCATCGACTGCTCAGGAGAGGGTGGCACTCCAGCGGGGAGTGGCATCTCTTCGCTAACAGGGCCGGGAGGTGCGGCCCTTCGCCCAGTTCTTCTGGACTATGGCTAAGGGCCTTGAGTATGATGCAGCCCTCAAGGATGCTTTTAACATCTGTCTGGATGACCCCCTGCCACAGTGGGAAATGGAACAACTTAGAATCCTGGACTTTTGGAACTTCTCCAATTACCTGCATCACCGCAGGGATTGGCAGATCCTGACACCATCAGAGCCCGTCCGTACTGACCACCTCACTCTTCCTCCTTCGTCGAGTCAAGCTATTGAACCTCTGAATCCTACTGAGAAAAGAAGGTTGAGAAGGAAGAGGGCGGCTCAGACTGCTGCATCAGTCTGTTTCCACCAAGCCCACCGCAGTCATTCCTGAGCCCGCCACAGTCATTCCAGAACCCGCAGAGTCTACTACGGCCAGTCCAGAGCCGGTCGAGCACCAGTTGTCATTCCCTCGGAAACGGAGGAAGAAGAGGGCTCATATTGTCAAGTCAGATGCCCTTCAAGAGGCCCCTAGGCCATTGGTCTGGGAGGGCCTGAATCAAGAGGCTCCTGCCCCTGAGTGCAGTCCCGTGCGGGCTCCAGCCCACGAGCCTGCCAGTGCAACCCAGGAGGGTGCTACAGCCCCCGAGCATGCCAGTGCCGCCCAGGAGGGCACTCCCGAGTCAGTCCCCGAGCACACTTGTGCCGCCCAGGAGGGCGCTCCCGAGTCAAGCTCAATGTCTGTTCATGAAGCCTTTGAGGGTATCTCAGCAGCCCCCAAGGTGTTCACTGTTCAGTCCTATATGTCGGGCACTGATGAAGGAGATACTCCGGCAGAAGCAACAACATTATCTATACAGAAAAACGTAGCCTACACAGTTTTTAAAAAGGCAATCTTACTGCATAGTTCATATTTACATATACGTTTACATAAGCGTTTTCTGGTTTAAAATGTAAATGATGACATAACTCGTATCTGTAAATATTATCACAGACATTAGTGGTAACTTTAGCCGTGGAAATTGCTAACAAGCACATTTCTCATCATAAACAAAATTAATTCACTGCGTTTTGTGAGAGTCTTATGCTCACTCTACATCCAACAACAAAACACCTGGCTTTCTTGGTATAAAACTGAGACATTTATCTTATCACAACAGCTCCAGCACGTTGAAAATGGCAGACTGTGTAGAGCTCACTGAGGGCGGGGTCTATGCTAATAGGGCCGTCCGTCAGCAGGGCTATGGGCTGGGCCTTGGCATTTTGTGACGTCACAAAAGGTAGCATCTGCAAATGGCGTGTTCTAAAACACTGCTTATGATTTATGGGGATTAAAAAAGAGAAGTGGGTGGATTTTTACAATTAAAGGGTGGTTGTGCACTGTCAACACACATATGTTCAAACACTTAAAAGTGAATTTTGCATAATAGGCCCCCTTTAACTAAGGTAAGATGGTTGATATCAGCTGCTGTTCCGAATATCAGCGCGGTTGTGATTCATATGCGGGAGGCTACAGGTAGTATGAGAGGTTGTTCAGAACTAATACATGAGCCATTCCACCGAATGGGTGACATTTGCTTGTTGTAACTCTTCAAAATTAAACATTATTTATTTTTTTTCAACACTGAATCCAATACACGGGTTTCCTGTTTACAAACATTACAGGGTGCGTGCGCATCCTGGAGGCAGAAAGACAGATCGCTGAGCTGGTCCGCTACTGCAACAACCTTAAGTATTGAAGCTTTCCTTATTGTTTGTATATAACTGCTGACTCAATAAAACGTGATTTTAGTTGGATCTGTTTGTCTGTCTTTAATTTTGCAGTGTTGCTGTGATACATGTATGAATGATCATGTCAGGCTAGTAATGTAACGTTACTAGCCGCATCTACTGGACAGCGCAAATTTGTTTTTATTTACGTTAAGCTTGTTTACGTTACTTTACGACCTGCCACATTTCATGACTTCACATATATACACAAAATACTAAACTGTAAATAAAATATTTAACAATGGATTACGTGGGAAGCCTTAGTACCTCCGACCGTGCCGATTATATAAAAAAACTTACTCTCAGCAATGGTGAGATCTTGCCAGATCCTTACGCTATACATGACGATCTGTGGATTGTGGATGACAAAAAATGGCCAGCAATTGAATGGCCTGATATATACAATTATCTAATTCAGACACCAAGTGTGTATACTAGAGAAAGTATTAGAGCGTACAAATCCCTCGATGCATACAACTACGTGCTATGTGGTCATGTGCAGCTTGTTAAATACTTTGATGCTGCACCGGATTTTTGCGTGTTGAGGTCAGGTGTGCTCTCTAGTCAAAGGCAAGGGATTAAAGCCAAGCCTTATGATGCCTGGGTGTATGTCCACAAGGCCCTTGGGTACATCCTCACGGCTAACTGCAAATGCATGGCAGGGTACGTCTACCTATCAAAATGTACCCGCAATAACAAAAATAATTTATGCTAATTCTGCTTTTACTCACATTACCCTGTACCCATCACTCTAGCCTCGCCTCTTGTTGTAGTCATGCTGCTGCTATCATGTGTCAAGTTGAACTGTCAGGACGGAAAAATGCTACTGAGGAGGAGGTTGCCTGCACGTCCAAGCCCAATCAGTGGAAGGATCTGTCCCGGTCAAAAGTTGAGCCACAGAAACTAAAAATTATTAACTTTAGCCGTCCAAAAAGGCATCTAACCCAGTTACCCCAATCTCTTTGTGTCCCAACACTCCAAAATGTTCCAGGTAGGCTACACACTGAGGCATCTGCATCCTAGAGGCGCAAATATTATAAATAGAAAGAATATACATACAATTTCCTCCAATCTGCCCTTCTTATGGCTTGAAGCCATGACCTCCGCCGGTTTTTGGCAAACGCATGCTTTCCCCTAGGTAAGTTGAACATCAGGCACCCAGCACTGGCTCTGTTGGTACAATTAACCACGCAGCAACTCCTTGGCATTTTGACTTTCAGACACGCCGCTGCTAACCTACAACACACGAGGTCTCTTCTTTCTGCCTCTCGGTTGCGTGCGCAAGCAGTGATGACGTTGCCGAGAAATCCATGTATACAGAATCCTATACTATACTACTAATTAGGTTTCTAAGCAGAAGATGGATGCATGTTTTCTCAGTCCTGTTACCAAAACTCATGTGCCGTTTAAAAAGCATGTTTCAAACCATGTCAATTAATTCCTTTGTTTTCCCTTCAAGAAAGTGTATATTTTAAAGAAATTGTTGGTTATATGTTCAAATAATTAATATTTGTGACTAAAAAACACTCTATGTTTATTGTATTTTAATAAAAAACACAAATAATTTTTGTTTCATTTTAAAGAAGACTGATGCCACAAATGTATATTTTTTTAATAGTTGTGGTTTATCTTAATTTTTTTTTTTTTTTAGAAAAAAGCAACATTTTGTAATTTTCGAATTTAGAATGATCAAGTGTGGGTCTGTTCCTTTATACAACAATTTGTTTATGTATACATTTGTTTCCTCAAGTATGAAATGGTTTCCTCAAGTATATTGGTTTGTTCAAGTATACTGTAGTATAGTTGAGTTAACCAATGTATAAAGGAACAAGCCCATGTATACTTGATCAAAACCGATGTATCTAAACGAATATATGTGTGTATATGCTAGAAGTCTGTTGCCTCCGCAATGCACATATAGCCATGGATTATAATTATACCAGAGAGAGAGAGAGAGAGAGAGAGAGAGAGAGGGAGAGAGAGAGAGAGAGAGAGAGAGGGAGAGAGAGAGAGAGAGAGAGAGAGAGAGAGAGAGAGAGAGAGAGAGAGAGAGAGAGAGAGAGAGAGAGAGAGAGATTGGCCGGAAGGTGTGCAACGGTTAACGCACACATTTTGCATTGTGAACATTTTTAAACAATTAAACATTTATGTATAATCCAATACTTAAATTATTTTATTACACTGAAGAAGAAAAAAAGATTTTTGCTTTGCATTCTCTTTGTAGAAAACAACAGAAACATGGGTCATGTTAGCCCCTTTTATGTAGGCCTATATATAGGTTTTCTGGTTCATGCATTTAATAACATTCTTATAATAGTTTTCTTTTGCCTTTTCTGCGTCAGATTTAAGTAGTTTTGTAAGATTCACTGCTGGTTTATTTAGCTACTTTTTAGTACACCACATTAAGAACGTCACTTAATATTTTGAGACTATTTTGAATATTCAAGTGCAAATGCACACCCGACCACGCTTATGGGTTTACTACTGTTACAATAAAAACTGTATTTCAAGGGGCTGTTTACATGACACGAACTAAAAACGTGAAACTTTTATGTGTTTTGGCAATTCATTTACACAACAACAGCGTTTTGGGGGCCTGAAATCGCGAACTTTTGAAAACAATACCGTTATTGTCACTGTGTAAACTACAAAAACACGAATTTGTGAAAACAGTGACATCATGCGCATGCAAATTAGCTAAGTGTTCAGTCTATAGGCGCTGTTTCTAGCTGACTTTGCCAACTACTGGCCTTGCAGAATAATACAGTGTCTTTAGTTGGTTTCATTGATCTGTGAACGGGATTCATTCAAGGACAAACTTTTCCGTTTTTAGTACATGATTGTCATGTAAACATACCTTAAATTTGAGTAAAGAGGGCACCTGGATTAAAAAAAATAATATAATAATCCATAAAAAAGGGTCCATTTTAATTTCAACTGTCATCTGTTACATACAGAACATTTAACAATTTATTTCTAAGAGTTTACAATAGCCTATTGAAAATCAAAATGTGTAAATGAAGCTGCGGAGAGAAAAAAAACCCTTTATTTGCAGTTTTACAACACTTAGTGTCCCAACAGGTAATCAAAAGTCACACACACACACACACACACACACACACACACACACACACACACACACACACACACACACACACACACACACACACACACACACACACACACACACACACACACACACACACACACACACACACACACACACACACACACACACACACACACTTGTGATCTTTAAGCACACTTGAAGTCTTGAAGGCAAAACACTGGAAATGCATCACGTAATAAGTGGTCAAGTGCAAAGACCACAAGTGTGGGTAGCCTATAGGTAGCTACCCTGAGTCTGACTCTGAACAGCAATGCCTACAAATATGTAACATTCAACAAAAATGTGTGAATACGTTATGTTATGTTATGTTATGTTATGTTATAAACGCATTTGTTCACAGTGAATAAAAATGCCTGGCTGTGGATCTCGGAATAGTCGCTGTGTGAGTGAAAGCACAAACGTCCTGCGTCAAAAGGAACTCCTCCTCCTCAGCATCAAACCCCTTCCGCGATGTCTGACATCCAGCCCTGAATTAACATAGGAAGTTCAGCACGCACACTAACATTATCAGACCTGTTAATAAGAAACAATGAGCGAAATAAAACCAAAAGTAGCGACTTCCACGGACAAAAAGGAAGCTATCGCAGAGGAAAAAGACTGGGCTGCTGCTAAAGCGCACTTTGATAGCTTAAAATCAACGAAACCGAGACCCGTGAGTAGGCTACATTCTGTCAAGTTCAAGGTGTCAAGTTCAAGGTGTAGCTATCAATGATGTTTTTGGACGTGTTTTTTTAACAGCCCAAGCCGAGATATGCAGTTACTATCGCAGTTTCTTCCCGGACATTGTTTGATATGATGGCGGAAAGGAAGATATATGAAGAAGAAGGACTGGAGAAGTACGTTCAACATCAGGAAGATCACGAGAGTGAGCCACTGAAACCAGGAGTTGCTTTTCCTTTCGTTAAAGTGAGCATAACACTTATCAACATTAAAACAGCATCCACAAAGTATTATTATTATTATTAGCCTATTATTACAATTATTACAACTACACCTATTTTACAATGGTTGCATATTTCTCTGTCACACCCTGTCACACCCAGCCTATCGACAATGGAAGTAGGCTAAACTGGAACGCTCTAACGATGTCTGATTCGAGTATGGTTTGATTTTTTTTTACTTAATTTTTTATGACTCGTTTGATTCTGTTCACATTAATCGTTCTAAGTTATTCCTTTTCGACTCGGACCTACACTCTAAAAAAAAAAAGGTTCTATATGGCACCAAAAAAGGTTCTTGGCTCGTAATCATAGGGGAACCTTTTTTAGTGCTATATAGCACCAATTTTGGTGCTTCAGTGGTTCTTCAGCGGTTCTTCAGAGGTTCTTCACCGGTTCTTTGACTAAGGTGCTATATAGCACCTCTGAAGAACCGCTGAAGAACCACTGAAGCACCAAAATTGGTGCCATATAGCACTAAAAAAGGTTCCCCTATGATTACGAGCCAAGAACCTTTTTTGGTGCCATATAGAACCTTTTTTTTTTAGAGTGTAGTCCCTCCTTACGAAAATGAACCATGGTTTTACTACAAATAAAACCAAAAAATCATGGTTATTAGTTAAACCATTGTAACGACAAATTAACCATGGTTTTGCAACTCTAGCCATAGTTTAACCGTGATATTTGTGGTAAAACAAATGGTAATCAATTAGCCAACCATATTTATATATGAAGAGTTCAGATACAAAAGCCTCTAAAAGCCACTTCGGTCAAAAATTAGATAACGATATACTGAGTGCTCTCCGCAAACGCTCATAATACTTTCTCACTAAATACCATCCTCAGCCAATTCAGAAGTATCGGTACTTAGGTAGAAACCTATAGAAGCCTGACAAAAATGTTAATTTTAAAGAAAAGCGTCAGACAAACTTCTTCATATATATACACACACACACACTACCAGTCAAAAGTTTGGAATCATTAAGATTTTGTAATGTTTTTAAAGAAGTCTCTTCTGCTCACCAAGGCTGTATTTATGTTATTACAATATAAATACAAAAAGCTGTAATTTAGTGAAATATTATCAAAATGTATAATAACTGCTTTCTATTTGAATATATTTAAAAATGTAATTTATTCCTGTGATGCAAAGCTGAATTTTGAGCATCACTACTCCAGTCTTCAGTGTCACATGATCCTTCAGAAATTCTAGGATGATTTGCTGCTCAAGAAACATTTTTGAGTATTATCAATGTTGAAAGCAGTTGTGTAAAACTTTTTTTTTAGGATTATTTCAACATTGATAATAATAATAAATGTTTCTTGAGCAGACAATCATTATGCAGATGCATGAATATTAAAATATGACCACGGAGAGGGAAAAAATGATGTTTTTTATATTTTAAAAATATAACCCTATATGACAACAAACTGCCAAAACGTGGGAGAAACACTATAGATAATTTAAAAGGTCTAATAATATTATTATTATCAGTACATTTAAGAGCACTACAGTCTCTAACAAACGACACACGTCAGTTGAAAAAAGAAAGAATAAAGGCATAATTACTTTTGCCCATTCATCTTTGATTTTCAGGCTACATCTTTGTCTTCTGTGTATCAGAATAATTCATTGTGTCATTGTGTTTATGATCAGACGTACAGCTGCATCAGTGTCCTTATTTGCACATATATTTAATTTAAAGACGACGTGATTAAATATGTACTTGAAACGCGCTCGCTCTGGTCTCTATCTGATCTATACGATCCACGTTGTTAAATTCGTTGCGGCTTTCCACACAGAAACCACTCTCATTTTCTCACTGTAAAAAAAACGCAAAAATAACCAATTTCCACTTATTGGTTATTGGGAGTGTGCTTTAGTGTTTTCAGCGATGTGCAGCCTGTACATATCTTTTCACATCTCAAAAAATTTGTCTTGGGATTTCATGAGCCTTTAAAGAGCTCTGACATGTACCACCTGACTGCTGCAGATTCATTTCGCCGTTGATAGTGTTGACATAGAAACACATACAATCGAGTCTGAGGACGTGAATAGCTCAGCGTAGAACGTCACAAGGTGCTGTCTCTTAATTATGGTTACAACATGGTGTGAACGCAGCAAAAGCTCTTTATTTTGGTTCAGGAGGAACTGTAAAAGGCGGCTGGTGTTTGTTTGTGGCGCTTGGTGACTGTGTACACAACTGCATGGATGGCCTTATGGAAAGCGCTGATGATGTGCGATATCTGCACGAGGAGTTACGCGGAGGTATGGAAATACATACGCTGACAGGCAGGCAGGACATCCTATCATTGCATTCAGACTAAATGCAATGATTGGACTTTTTTTTTGTCCTGAGACTTCCACAGACGATATATGTACATTTTCTAATATTTAGGCCACTTCTATTATTGATTGCTATCAGGATGTGAAGAGAATTTCAACCAGAATAGGAAAAAATGTTTACGAAAAAAATGGCCTACCCTACCTTTAAGGAGTAGTAAGTGCTATGAAATAGAGTTTATACTGTTTCATAGCACTTACTACTCCTTAAAGGTAGGCTAGTACATACAAAAAAACTAGGGTCCTAGAAATGAGGTCCTAAAACGGCAACCCCAGGTATTGCTGGATCATGCTACTGTTCATTTATGTCACATTGTTAATAGTACATTTTACACAGATATTTGCTGGCTTTCTTATGAAAACAAGACATTCTTCCTTTTAATGTGCACACAGGCATTGATGAATGTAAATGAACGGCTGAGGAAGCTCTATCCGGACAGTGAAGAGCTGTTTGACATTGTTCTCATGACTAATAATCACGCCCAAGTTGGGGTGCGACTCATTAACAGCATAAATCACTATGGTAGGTGTGCAATTTCTCACTGCATTCTGGTCTGGATGTTACATAAGCTTGTTTTTAGTTTGCACATACAATGAGTTTATTAAATAACATTAAACAGTATAATATGTACAACATACAATTATTTTATTTTAAGGTGTCATTGTTACAGTGTAGTTATATATTTAAGTACTAAGTAATAACAATTAACTACATGTACTTATTATAGGGTTAGGGTAGAATTAGGGTTTGATTGAGGGTTAGTTGCATGTAACTATGCATAATTTACTGTTATTCCTACACTCTAAAAAATAATTAAGTGGCTTAGTAAATATCACAGTAATAATTAACTTTAAAAACTTAATAAAATCTCTAAATATCATTTACTTGATGTTTTGAGTTGAACATACCAAAATAATTGACTAAAAATCCAACAGTTAATTTTGTCTCAAATTTACAGTTATATTTAAGTTTTTTTCACTAAAAGAATTTAGTGTTCGAATAACCAATTATTTATTTAAAATATACTTAATATATTTGTGAAATTTCCATCAAAATATTTTAGAAAAGAGAATTAAATCGATCTGTTTCAAGAACCATAAATATTACTTAGTCAAATCAAGATTATTAATCTTTAACACACTGAAGAAATTGAGTAACTTTACTCGATTATAACACTGCACCCCTCCCCCCTAATTTTTACTTCTAAAATGTTTGTTACATGAGTTTAAATGTTGCCAATATTGTATACATGTCAATACACTGTAATATATGCTGTATTGCTGTAACGTTACTCATCGACAATAAAGGCCAATGTCATGTAGTATAAGTGTGGTTGTGTGGAGTATTTTACAAAGGTTTAGAGGAAATTAAAGTTAATATTAAAGTTTTACTATAAGAGTTAATATTAC
This sequence comes from Romanogobio albipinnatus, assembly GCA_023566225.1. Classification (NCBI taxonomy): domain Eukaryota; kingdom Metazoa; phylum Chordata; class Actinopteri; order Cypriniformes; family Gobionidae; genus Romanogobio; species Romanogobio albipinnatus. Next base: position 21,014,690 of record CM042256.1, on the reverse strand, counting down.
TCATGAATAAAAACAGTTAATATTACTCATAAATATTGTTTTTTAAATGTTTTTCCTTCAACTTTTTCTACTCAATTTTATTTGTAAATGTGCCAAATGTAGTTACTCAGATCTACTTAATTTTTTTACTTGCATTTGTTCAACTTATACGGTGTATGTAATTGATTACACTGCTTTAAAATTTACTCCAATTTGTTTGTGTAAAAATGTTTCACCAAAAAATTTTTGTAAATCATAGTAAACGTTTTTAGAGTGTATGGGAAGTACATGTAGCATATGTAACAAAGACATTGTAAAATAAAGTGTTACCCAACATACAAGGGAAAATATACAGTCAATGATACACTGTGGTAAACAATGAAATTCTACTAGAAGATAAAGTAGACAGTAGCTGAATGTTAATATGGAAATTCCCCTCTTACAGATCTGACGATAGAGCGATTCTGCATGACTGGAGGTCAGAGCCCGATTGGCTACCTCAAGGCCTACATGACTAACCTTTACCTCTCAAAAGACTCAAATAAAGTTAACGAGGCCATTGAGGAAGGTAAATTGATGACAAACACACAACTGTAATGTAACAACTACCGCATGCATGTTGTATTTAACCCTGTAAATTGTCTGAAGTTTCTCCAAGTTTAGATTAAGCTAAATCAAGGATTTATGGTATATTTACAGTAATGATGGGTCCTTGGAATGTTCCACTTACATTAGTAGCCAGTGTTTATTACTTTGCATTAAAATGGGCTGATGCAATATTTTGTTTATTGTAATAGGTATAGCGGCAGCCATCATGTTTAAGCCTGATATGGAGACTCAGCGGTCTGAGACTCAGCTGCGTGTGGCCTTCGATGGGGACGCTGTGCTCTTCTCTGATGAGTCTGAGATCATTGTGAAACAGCATGGGCTAGATACGTTCTTCGAGCATGAAAAACTGAATGAGAACAAACCGCTTGCACAGGTATGTCAGGTATTTCAACTAGACGTGGATCACATGACAGTTATGCTTCTTTTATACATGGCATCTACACCGATCAGGCAGAACATTATGAGGTGAAGTGAATAACACTTTATTATCTCTTCATCACGGCACCTGTTAGTTGGTGGGATATATTAGGCAGCAAGTGAACATTTAGTCCTCAAAGTTGATGTGTTGGAAGCAGGAAAAATGGGCAAGCATAAGGATTTGAGCGAGTTGACAAGGGCCAAATTGTGATGGCTAGACGACTGGGTCAGAGCATCTCCAAAACTGCAGCTCATGTGGGGTGTTCCCGGTCTGCAGTGGTCAGTATCTATCAAAAGTTGTCCAAGGAAGGAACAGTGGTGAACTGGTGACGGCCAAGGCTCATTGATGCATGTGGTGAGCGAAGGCTGGCCCATGTGGTCCGATCAAACAGACAAGCTACTGTGGCTCAAATTGCTCAAGAAGTTAATGCTCGTTCTGATATAAAGGTGTCAGAATACACAGTGAATCACAGTTTGTTGCGTATGGGGCTGCATATATGCAGACCAGTCAGGGTGCCCATGCTGACCCCTGTCCATCACCGAAAGTGCCAACAGTGGGCATGTGAGCATCAGAACTGGACCACGGAGCAATGGTAGAAGGTGGCCTGGTCTGATGAATCACGTTTTTTTACATCACGTGAATGGTCGTGTGCGTGGGCGTCACTTACCTGAAGAACACATGGCACCAGGATGCACTATGGGAACATCCATGTGGATGTTACTTTGACACGTACTATCTACCTAACCATTGTTGCAGACCATGTACACCCTTTCATGGAAACGGTATTCCCTGGTGGCTGTGGCCTCTTTGAGCATAATGCGCCCTGCCACAAAGCAAAAATGGTTCAGGGATGGTTTAAGGCGCACAACAACGAGTTTGAGTTGTTGACTTGGCCTCCAAATTCCCCAGATCTCAATCCAATCGAGCATCTGTGGGATGTCCTGAAAAAACAAGTCTGATTCATGTAGGCCTCGTAACTTACATGACTTAAAGAAGCTACTGCTAACTTCTTGGTGCCAGATACCACAGCACACCTTCAGTGGTCTAGTGGAGTCCATGCCTCGACGGGAAGCCTGATCGGTTCATACATTGTGTATCAGACATTGCCACCTTGAGGAATAAAGGTGAATTTCACTTATTGAGTCATTAAATATTCAATCATTGTTGCAGAAAAAAATATACTGACACTATTACATTGTAACATGTATGTTCTGTGTTCCCTCTTTCATTGTGTTTTTGGTTCTACCCTGTGATCTAGTTTTCCTCATTCTGTTTAATTATTGAGTCATTCACCAGTCTGTTCACCTGTGGTCTCATTAATTTTATCGTTTAGCCTGTGTATTTATAGTCCTGTGTTTCACGAGGGTACGTTTACACGACAACGATGTGTTAAAAATGGAAAAGTTTTTTCTTTGTACAGATGACAACGTTATTAAAACAATCCCCAGCCGCGGAAACGACTAGTAACGCTGTATTATGCGTGCCAGGCAAGTTGCCAATGTCACTTTGTAAAGAAAGACTTTTACTTTGTCTTATGGGTAAATTTCATCTTCACAAAGACTAAATATGTAATAGCCTACGCATGTGTATGACTTCACTGCTTTCACAGATTAGCGTTTTTGTAGTTTACACGGAGATGATAAAGGTGTAATTTTCAAAAAACTTGGCCTGTGTTGTAAAGGTTCGTATGTGGGTGTGGGAAGGAAGAAGACAGGGTCGGCGTAACTGGGACTGCACTTTTTATTTGATCTCACAATCCTCAAACTGTAACGCTCAAGCGCGTTCTAACTCAAAACTCAAAACAATGTGCACAGTGGCACTCAGGCTCAATATCTCTCTCTTTTCTCTCTTCTGGCAGTCATACGCTGGCGGTTGCAGGCGTTTGCAGTCCAAGTCCCGGTCTCTCTCTCTCTCTCTCTTTCCGGAGCGGCTTTTATGCGGTCTCTCCACGCCAATTACTGCAATGAGACACATGTGTTTGTTATCTGCACTTGACCTACTTACTCACCGCTCGGTCCCGCCCTCTCTCTCCCGCTGCAGACCTTGCGAAACCACGCCCCCTCCGCCACATACCCCCACCGCTTGTACCTGACCGGGGAGCCATCCGGTCTGCAGCCCCCCCACCCCCCCTCCTGGAGAGGAAGTCCGCCACAGCCATCTGAGCACCCGGCCTGTGGATCACGTTGAACTTAAAAGGCTGTAAAGCTAGATACCAACGGGTGATCCACGCGTTGGTATCCTTCATGCGGTGGAGCCACTGCAAGGGGGCGTGGTCCGAACAGACGGTGAACTCCCAACCGAGGAGGTAATAGCGAAGGGTGAGAATGGCCCACCTGATGGCTAAGCACTCCTTTTCAATGGTGCTGTACATAGTCTCTCTCTTGGAGAGCTTACGACTAATGTACAGCACCGGCCGCTCTTCACCCTCCACCTCCTGGGACAGGACCGCGCCCAGCCCTTCTGTAATATCCCGCTAGCCCCAGGAACTGTCTAACCTCCTTTTTGGTCTTAGGTCTTGGACAGGTCGCAACCGCCGCGGTCTTATCAATTTGGGGACGCACCTGTCCATGACCCAAGTGGAAGCCCAGATATCTTACCTCCACCCGCCCAACCGCACACTTCTTTGGGTTGGCCGTGAGCCCCGCCCTTCTCAGTGACTTCAGGACAGCCCGCAAGTGCTATATATGTCGCTGCCAGTCCGCACTGTAAATGATGATATCATCCAGGTAGGCAGCAGCATACGCAGCATGCGGCCGGAGAATTCTGTCCATCAGATGCTGGAATGTGGCGGGATCCCCGAACAAGCCGAAAGGAAGCATGACAAATTGGTGCAATCCAAACGGCGTGGTGAAGGCGTTTTTTTCTTTGGACATTGGAGACAAGGGGATCTGCCAATATCCCTTAGTTAAGTCCAGTGTCGAATAAAATAGAGCGGTCCCTAGCCGATCAAGCAGTTTGTCAACCCTCTGCATTGGATATGCATCAAACTTCGACACCGCGTTTACCTTTCGGTAGTCCACACAGAAGCGGACTGAGCCGTCAGGTTTTGGAACCAAAACTATCGGGCTCGCCCAGTCACTGCTGGACTCTTCTATTACCCCCATATCTAGCATGGCCTCTAATTCCGACTGAACTACTTTTTTTGTGTTCAGGTAAGCGGTACGGGCGACTGCGAACAACCACACCCGGCTTGGTCTCAACGTGGTGCTGAATGAGATCGGTGCGATCAGGTAGGGACGAAAACACGTCGGCAAACTCTGCCTGTAAGGTTTTTACATTGTCAGTGAGCTGGGACGGCGAGAGGTGATCCCCCCCCCCCCCCGGGGCCAGAGCGAGAGACTGGGATTTTTGAACCGCCTCTGGCCCGAGATCCTCCTCTCCGCTCACCACCGTCGCCAGCATCACTGACTCCACCTCTGACCACTTCTTTAACAGGTTGAGGTGGTATATGTGACGTGCCCCATCCCTATCTGATCGCACAACTCATAGTTGAGGTCCCCAATTCGCCGTGTGACCACGAAGGGTCCTTGCCACTTTGCGAGCAACTTAGAGCTAGAGGTAGGGAGTAACACAAGAACTTTATCTCCCAGTGCAAACTGACGTAACCTAGCCCCTCTGTTGCACAGCTGTTTCTGTCTGTCCTGAGCCTGTAACAAATTCTCCATTGATAGCCGCCCCAAAGTGTGGAGTTTTGTTCTCAGGTCCAGGACATACTGAATTTTGTTTTTACTCGCGGAAGGTCCGTCCTCCCAAGCCTCTCTAAGAACATCCAGGACCCCGCGGGGCTGGTGGCCATAGAGAAGCTCGAAGGGGGAAAACCCTGTGGAGGCTTGGGGAACCTCACGAACAGCAAACAACAGAGGTTCTAGCCACTTATCCCAATTTTTGGCGTCCTCGTGAATGAACTTCCGAATCATGGTTTTCAATGTGCGATTAAAACGTTCCACCAGCCCGTCTATTTGTGAGTGATAGACGCTGGTGCGAATCAATTTAACGGCCAATAACTCGTAAAGTTCGCGGATCGTCCGTGACATGAACGCCGTGCCTTGATCGGTGAGAATCTCTTTCGGGATTCCCACCCGGGAGATTAACGAAAACAGTGCACTCATGACACTTTTCGCCGAAATAGTGTGGAGTGGAACTGCTTCCGGGTATCGCGTTGCATAATCCACCAGGACTAATGCAAAGCGATGCCTCTGTGCTGACCGCTCTAATGGCCCGATGACGTCCATACCAATTCGTTCGAAGGGGACCTGCATCAGAGGAAGTGGGCACAATGGTGCTTTTGGAGTGGCCGGTGGATTCACCAACTGGCATTCACGACACGACGCACACCACTTGCGTACATTCTCGTGAATGCCCGGCCAGAAGAACCGGGCCATGAGGTTGTTTAATGTAGCTGTGTGTCCTAAGAGAGCGGTTGACCAGGATGGACGAGGCGGCCGTCAATGGATCGGACCTGATTAAATGCATTTTTGAGCGTATCATCCTGGGACTGTTCCAGGGGAAAGTCATCGCAATCTGTGAGCACCGGTGCCCGCAGCTCGCTCGTTTCCCCTGAAACCACCGCCAGAGGTCCCGGCTCCTCCTCGCCCAAGTGAGCAACCACCACCTTGCTTTCCGAGCATTTTCCCCAAGAGGCATCTGCGCACAAATGTCTCAACAATTTGTTAAACGCCGGCCAATTTGTCCCCAAAATCAGCGGATGCCGGAGGTGCGGGTTAACTGCAACCTCCACACTATGCGTTTGTCCCCTAAATTGAATCGTGACGGGCACTAACGGATAGTTCACCACTTCCCCGTGCACACACCGCACCGTAACCACACGGCTGTTACCCAATGCCTTAGGCTGAATCAGGCTTTGGTGAATAGAGGTCTGGTTACAACCCCCATGATACTCACGGGTATTAGGTACAGTCCAGCTTGATCAGGGGCGGCTTGCGTAGCGTTGGGAACCCGGACCAGTGTCCCGACAGCGGATCCCCGCAGCGCCAACAAGCCAGCCCAGACCTTCCCGCTGCCCTAGTGGCCGGAAGTAAGTCGGCAGGTTGGCGTTGAGAGAGCGCAGGGGCTGAGGAAGAGGGATAGGGATCCGGCGGTGCAGCGCCTCCCCTCGGTGCCGGCCGGGGAGGTGCCGGTGGTTCACTGGCTCCACCCACCGGCCTGGGCGCTATGCCGCCGCGGGACCTAGGGAGAGGGACAGGCTTAGAGACAGAAGGAGTGGGGAAAGAAGAGGGTAGAGAGAGAGAGAGAGTGAGAGAGAAGCAGATGGCAGCGGTTCGCCGACCCCGTGGCACGCCACCATCTGGTCCTCCGCCAACTGGATGGCCTGGCTCAGCGACGTCGGGCGGTGGCACTGGACCCACTGCGCGGTCTTTCGTGGAAGCCGCGCGATGAACTGCTCCAGTACCACTCGATCAAACTGCTCCAGTACCATCAGCCACTTGCGGCAGGAGTCGAAGGGTGCGCAAAGGCGAAGGGTCGGTCGAACTCATCCAGTGACAAGGTGTGGAAGCGCTGTCGGTGTTGTTCGGGGCTCCGGCCGACCCGCTTCAGGTCGTCATAAGCCAGGAGATTCTGGACTGGCAGTTGGTGGGCGGCTACCTGCGCTTCTCCAGACAGCAGTGGCAGGAGCCGCATCGGCCAGTCCGCCTTGGGCCATCCCCGGGACTCGGCGGACCTCTCGAAGAGTCCTCGGGCCCCATCTTCGAGAGGTGCAGGACGGCAGCCGAGTCCGTGATGGTGGGGGGGACGGCCCGAATCCCCTGGCCAATCCAGCTCCGGAACAGCTCCCGGTCTTCATGCTGGACCCGGAGGAGAGCTTCAAAGTGTTTCTGCTGCTCCTCCATCACGGCCAGCAGGTTTTGGTGTTGCTCCTGATGAAGACCGGCGAGCGAGTTGACAAGGTCCGCAAGTGGCTTCTCTAGCGGAGTCTGCATGGCGGCGGCGTTCTTCTCCCCTCCCGGGTTTCGGCACCAGTGTTGTAAAGGTTCGTATGTGGGTGTGGGAAGGAAGAAGACAGGGTCGGCGTAACTGGGACTGCACTTTTTATTTGATCTCACGATCCTCAAACTGTAGCGCTCAAGCGCGTTCTAACTCAAAACTCAAAACAATGTGCACAGTGGCACTCAGGCTCAATATCTCTCTCTTTCCTCTGGCAGTCATACGCTGGCAGTTGCAGGCGTTTGCAGTCCCAGTCCAGGTCTCTCTCTCTCTCTCTTTCCGGAGCGGCTTTTATGCGGTCTCTCCACGGCAATTACTGCTATAAGACACAGGTGTTTGTTATCTGCACTTGACCTACTTACTCACCGCTCGGTCCCGCCCTCTCTCTCCCGCTGCAGACCTCGCGAAACCACGCCCCCTCCGCCACAGCTTGCAATAGAGCTGCTTTGTTTGGAGCAGGGTAAGTTTTCTCTTGAGGCACACACCTGTGCGTTCCTAGACCCGGCATGCCTCACTACCTATCCAGATCGTTCCCTCTTCCTCGCCAGCCTGAACATGGAGACAAAGGCACACCTGCCTAGAGGATCTAATAGACTTTTTTTTTGGAGAGGTGATTCCCAATGTCCCTGTATCTCCAGCACCCCTGTACCTCCTGTATCTCCAGCATCCTCTGTATCTCCAATGTCTCCTATTTCTTCTGAATGCCCGCCCAGCCTCCCTCTCCTACCTCCTCATATAGCCAGTTCCTCATTCCCACCTTCTGGCTCCTCTCACCTTCCACTCCGTGTTGGACTTTTTTTTCTTCGGTTCTTCTCCCTCCTCCAGAGCCCCCGCCCTCCCTCCTCAGTTGGACTGCTTCGTACCGCACAAGGACGCGCCTTGTCAGGAGGGGGCGAGCTGTAACATGTATGTTCTGTGTTCCCTCCATTGAGTTTTTGTTTCTGCCCTGTGACCTAGGTTGCATCTCAATCAGCTCCCTAGTTCAGTAGTCAGGGCTCTGATCAGGGAGTAGGCCATTTTAAGGACTGTTGCAATTGCAGAATCCTTCCAGTACACTGAAACGTTTGCTCCCTAAAAAGTCCCACAATGCACCATGAAAACCAGGGTGCATTGATGCTTAATATGTTCCCTCATCGGAAATTCTGAAGTCCAAAACATAAATCACGTGAGCCACCTCACTACACATAACATGTTATTATATTTCAGCATAAACACATCGCTAGACAGGTAATGAACATAATCTAGCTAAAATGTATTATAATTTATTTATGACTGAAATGTTGCATGTATATGCAACAAGAAAAGTATTTGTCATAATGTACTTTAAATAACATTAAAAGTAATGTAAGAAAGATATCAGCTCTGCTTTTGTTAATAAATACCAGTAGTGTTTTTCTTGTTATATTGTTTATAATGAATAGATTATTAAGAAGGTTAAAAAAATAATGAGGGGTAAGGGTGAATGACATCCCCGGTCAAAGACTTTAAAGGTTAAGACTTTTATCTCATGTGCACTGCTGCAGTTTCTCCAGCCTGCCAATAATAGATTATTAGGTTCTTTCTAATACCACTGACTCACCGCTCCTCTCTATTTCATATTCAGGGTCCTCTTAAGTGCTTTCTGGAGGCTCTAGGGAAGCTCCAGAAGAAATTCTATGCCAAGAACGAGCGACTGAACTGCCCTATCCGTACCTTTTTGGTGACTGCCAGAAGTGCAGCCAGCTCTGGGGCCCGGGTGCTGAAGACGCTCAGAAGCTGGGGCCTGGAGATCGATGAGGCTTTGTTCCTTGCTGGGGCCCCTAAAGGGCCCCTGCTGGAGAAGATTCGCCCTCACATATTCTTTGATGATCAGATGTTCCACATTGAAGGGGCTAAGGAGATGGGCACTATTTCTGCCCATGTGCCATATGGGATAGGACAGAAATATAACAAAGGGAAACTGATAGAACCAGAAAAGCAGCAGAAATAAAAGATGACACTCTTAATGATGAGGGAGTTCATTATATAGTTTATATTTTTTAGATGAAGATATCTACCCTTGTTTTATGAAATGTAAGGGAAAATGTCTGGAAATGCTATCTATCTATCTATCTATCTATCTATCTATCTATCTATCTATCTATCTATCTATCTATCTATCTATCTATCTATCTATCTATCTATCTATCTATCTATCTATCTATCTATCTATCTATCTATCTATCTATCTATCTATCTATCTATCTATCTATCTATCTATCTATCTATCCATCCATCCATCCATCCATCCATCCATCTACTATCTATCTATCATCTATTTTATAATTCTTTATATAGATTTTTTTTAATATATCTACCTATATGAGACCTATATAAGTTTTTTTTTTTTTTTATTGGGGTGCATATAACTACAAGATTTGCTGCATATATTAATAATAAGAGCTATTTAAAAAAAATAGAAAATTAAAATTAAATAAACACTTCACAGAATCATTTTGAAATGTATTTGGTCAACGTGTTATCATAACAGATATTATCTGGCTGTTCTGAATGCACTGTGCTTATTTTTGAGGAGGATCTGCAAGGTTCACTTTAGAATTTATTAAAGTGAGACATTCATTACCATTAATAGAGTTTTGCAATTCAGGCTGATCATTTGCCCATTATGTCGCTTTATGTTTGCAAACATTTACTGTTATAATATGTTCCCATCAATGTTCTCCAGGGTTAATCATTTGCTTTCCACACATTGCTTGTTTTGCAAATGACAGTTACACAATGTGCTGATATCTCCATTTGTATTACAGTAAAATGATCAAAAACACTATTGATGGATTTTAAGGTTGTTACATGTCATTGAGTTTCATAATCATTTTGTAAAGCGGTTATGTGATGTCTGTATAAGCTCTGAAACTCCAGTTGGAAATGCACTGCTCTTCGTATGTGTTTACAGATATGATCAGGCAGTTTAATTAAATGGTTTTGTTTTAGGCTGCTTGATAAAATTTAATTCTATACTTGTAATTGTGATAGCTGAATACAGGTTTTAGACTTTGTATGAGGTAAGGAATAGTTTTTTTTCATGTCGACACTTTCATGTCGTTCCAAACCTGTATTGCTTTTTACTGTGGAATATAAAAGGAGGTGCTTTGAAACATGTTTCTGCTGCTCGTTTCTAAACATCAATTGTGACCAGGAGCTGCAAGAGAACCATAAAAGTCATCCATAACACTTGCAGAGCACAATGTTCCAAGTCTTCTAAAGCAGTACGATAACCAAAAGGACTAAAGAAGGCGACTGTTAACTAGCATGCACTTGTGCGTAAGTAAATATCTGTGTATATCAGAAGGCATCAATAGTCTATTTTCATCATTCAAAAACCGAAACCGACACCAGGACTGCAGATATACAAATCATAAACAAAACAACACTTGTTTATCAATTTGAATATCAATCACTGATCACTTTCTTAATTCCAGTCAGCTCATATTATTAAAATATTTGTGCATTTGAGTGCTCAGGGAAGATGACATAAAATGATAACAGCTTTCTTTTATCTTAAATTATTTAAATTATGATAAAAGCACGCAAAAACTAAGCCGACTAATGCTCGACATAAATCACGTGAGCCACCTCACTACACATAACATGTTATTATATTTCAGCATAAACACATCGCTAGACAGGTAATGAACATAATCTAGCTAAAATGTATTATAATTTATTTATGACTGAAATGTTGCATGTATATGCAACAAGAAAAGTATTTGTCATAATGTACTTTAAATAACATTAAAAGTAATGTAAGAAAGATATCAGCTCTGCTTTTGTTAATAAATACCAGTAGTGTTTTTCTTGTTATATTGTTTATAATGAATAGATTATTAAGAAGGTTAAAAAAATAATGAGGGGTAAGGGTGAATGACATCCCCGGTCAAAGACTTTAAAGGTTAAGACTTTTATCTCATGTGCACTGCTGCAGTTTCTCCAGCCTGCCAATAATAGATTATTAGGTTCTTTCTAATACCACTGACTCACCGCTCCTCTCTATTTCATATTCAGGGTCCTCTTAAGTGCTTTCTGGAGGCTCTAGGGAAGCTCCAGAAGAAATTCTATGCCAAGAACGAGCGACTGAACTGCCCTATCCGTACCTTATTTTCATCATTCAAAAACCGAAACCGACACCAGGACTGCAGATATACAAATCATAAACAAAACAACACTTGTTTATCAATTTGAATATCAATCACTGATCACTTTCTTAATTCCAGTCAGCTCATATTATTAAAATATTTGTGCATTTGAGTGCTCAGGGAAGATGACATAAAATGATAACAGCTTTCTTTTATCTTAAATTATTTAAATTATGATAAAAGCACGCAAAAACTAAGCCGACTAATGCTCAAAAAAGGCCCAACGTTGCCTGACGGCCAAAAGTTGGCTTGGTTTGTCCCAGCACAGCTCTCACGGTACTTTGATGCTGTTTGATGACCACACCAAAGCCACATAAAGCAAGCCTGCAACCTTAGCCGAAAAAGCGTAATGCCTGCTAACTCTTTGGTATGCAGTTTTGCTTAAAGGATGCCAATGGAGGAGAGGCTTCACTTCGCTGAATAGTGTCACTCTCCTCCATTTACTGAATCGCCAGCCCATCCACTAATCTTCAACATGTTGGCTCTTAAACATTTGTTTTGGATTGATCTATTTTTAGATTTTACACCGAAAATAAGTTTCCAGATAAGTCAGATAATTGCAGTTTACGGCAATTCTTATTCATATGGTATCCGCAAACAGTGATTGACTGTTGCACAACTCTGAAAGAAACTCAATGATGTCAAGGCTGTAATGTGATTGGTTATCAAAGCACACGTGATGCGCGTTAGCCGTTATGCTTTTTCAATGTTAGAGCCACAGACCCTCATATCTCCCAATAATAATGCTGCATTCCAGGCAGGTTTTTGAGCCTGTAAGTTACAACTTCAAACCACGACTCACAACTTTGTAGCGTTCCAGGCAAAGTCACGCCAAACTGCCTGGGCGCAAGGAATCGTGTGGTAGATAGATGTAAACAAAGCATGGCGGACCGCACGAGGCTTATGCTAAATTTACAATCATTTCTATCGCCAAAGGGGCTTACTTGCTTTTTTGAGGAAAACGGAGGGGAGAAAATGGCGCATACGGCAAGAGAAGCTGTTATACCTTTTATTTAATGTTATTTGTATATTTGTTTCATAAACACCGGATCCGTACGGGGCTTTCATTGTTGTTCCCTTTCGTTCAGTCACTACGACGTAACGTTAGTGCCATGGGCATGTGGAATTTGCATACGGAACTCCGCCTCACCGCGTGAGTATAAAAGGAAGTACGTGGCAATATCGCATTACGTTTCTGCTTTCGGAGCCAAGAGTACCTACCTCTTCACTCCTCACAAGCCTTCTGAGACTCTGTCAGCTTCTTTGATACGAGCAGCTTTCCAGTCAGTGTTGGTGTGACGGCGCATTCCAGTGATCGCATACTTCCTGCCTGCTGATCTGTGCAGTGGTCTGCATCAAGCTGGTGTGTGTTTCCCTGGGCGCTTCGGCATTGACTGCGAGGCTTCCTCTCACAAAAAGAGCTTGTGCGTTGCACGTCCTTTTCAGGATGTCTCGCCTATGCACTTCTGGGTGCGGTAGATTTCTCTCGCCCTCTGACGGGCACAAGTGCTGTGTGACGTGTTTGGGCTTTCAGCACGCTCAGGCGGCGCTCGTGGATGATTTATGTTCCCACTGCGGGAACATGATCATCTCGGTGTTACGGTCGAGACTCCGTGAGCTTCGTGCTGATGCCGGAGCGAGAGTCCCCTCTGCCACACCCCAATCTGCGTTCTCCACGAGAGGCGGCACTTTGGCTGGTGGCCAGGGTGACCTGAGGGTGACGGTGTGGAATAAAGCTCCGACACTCATGCCTCGGCCCACACCCCCCTCTCATGCACGGAACCCGGTCTGTATTCAGGCGTCTACATCGGGCCGGCTCCTGCTGTCCCAACTGTGGCGTTTGGCGCGGCGGAGGACGAAGAAATGTCTATCGCCGCATCACAAGGTGGGCTGGAGTCATCTGAGGATGATGATTCGGCTGTGCTGCCGCCTTCGGGTGTGCCAGCATTGCCTGAGTCGGACCCAGAGTTGACAGCCATGCTCTCTCGGGCCGCCGCAGCGCTTGGGTTAGAGTGGAACCCTCTGCCCCGACCTGAGCGTTCGCGGTTGGATGATTGGTTTTTGGGTGCGGTGCGTCCGGACACCCGTCCGGCCACCCCTCCAATTCCTTTCTTCTCCCAGGTGCGCAGTCCTGGAAGAACCCGTTGTCTTCCCGCAACCGTTCTGCGAACTCCTCCGCCTTCTCCGCCCTTGATGGAGCCGCGGCTAAAGGGTACCCCCGGTCGAACGCTCTGTTGCGATGCAACTGTGTCCGCAGAGTGCTTCGACCTGGCTCGGCGATCCTAAGCACCCCTCCAAGGCCTGTAGGTTTTCATCATCCCTGGTGGCGAATACCTATAGAGCTGCGGGGCAGGCCGCCGCTTCTCTGCATGCCATGACAACTCTTCAGGCCTACCAGACCAAGTTGCTATGTGACATGCATGAGGGCGGAGCTGATCCGAGACTCAGAGATGAGTTGTGTGCCGCCACCGACCTTGCTCTCCGGGCGACAAAGGTGACCGCACGCTCCCTGGGTCAGGTGATGTCCACAAATGTGGTCCAGGAAAGACACCTATGGCTCACCCTGACTGATATGCGGGACGGCGAGCGAACACGTTTCTTCGACGCCCCCATATCCCAGGATGGGCTAATCGGTGGCGCGGTCAAGAACTGTGCCCAACAGTTCTCGGCCGCCCAGAAGCAGACTGAGGCCATAAAACATATACTGCCCCGGCGGTCCGCTGCTGCCTTCACCTAGCCGCCTGCGCAGTTGCCTCAGCCTGCTCGCCGCTGAGGGCGCCCTCCTGCGGTTCCCTCAACCTCTGCGGCACCCAAGTAGCAGCCTACACCCGGGCCGCGCAGAGGTAACCGCAGGAAGGCGCCCTAGTGATGGGCAGTTCTTTCCGGGAGACGGCAGCAGGGCAGGGCCGCTCCTTCCCCCGGTGGAGAATATTTTGTTCAGCCCAATGTGGTTAAAGAAAGAACTGACAATCCCATCCCTGAGCACCCAGAGATCGGTGATCCCGCCACTCGCATCCCTCTCTGTCGCCAGCCTCCTCTCAGAGCAGACCCCAGTGGAACGCGCGTCCTTCCCTGGTCTCCTCTGTCAGGACGCAGCCGTTAACCGTGAGCCTCCCATGTCCGGGCCGGTAACGCTGCCTCGCTGCCCCACCCTGGGTACCTCTGTGCTCCGAATGACCCCGCTGGTGCAGTTCCTGGGAGCCTGGCTTCAGCCTCCGGGAGTGTCCAGCTAGGTCGCGCGGACCATCAGGCTCGGCTACGCGATTCAGTTCGCGCAGGCTCCTCCCCGCTACAGGGGAGTCCGCCATACCATGGTCGGGGCCAACGCCCATGTCATGCGTGCGGAGGTTGCCACCCTGCTGGCGAAGGGTGCAATCGAGCCTGTCCCTCCAGCCAAAATGAAGTCGGGGTTCTACAGCCCTTACGTCATTGTACCCAAGAAAACCGGTGGGTTACGACCAATCCTGGACCTTTGCATCTTGAACCGATCCCTTCACAGGCTTCCGTTCAAGATGTTGACTGCGAAATGCCTTTTCGAATGCGTTCGCCCGGACGATTGGTTTGCAGCGATCGACCTGAAGGACGCCTACTTCCATGTCTCCATCCTTCCTCGATACAGACCGTTCCTACGGTTTGCTTTTGAGAGGCGGGCATATCAGTACGTGGTCCCATTCGGGCTATCTCTGTCCCCTCGTGTCTTCACGAAGATTGTCGAGGCAGCCCTTGCGCCCCTCCGGCAGCACAGGGTTCGCATCCTGAACTACTTTGACGACTGGCTCATACCACTCTCGAGCGCAGGTTTGCGGACACAGAGATATGGTGCTCCAACACCTAGCCCGTCTGGGCCTTTTGGTCAACTGGGAGAAGAGCAAACTTTGCCCCGTGCAGAGGATCTCTTTTCTCGTTATGGATATCGACTCGGTCGCCATGTGCATGCAGCTTACGAGCGAGCGTGCGCAGTCTCTGCTGACTTGCCTCCGTCAAATCGAGAGCAAGAATGCGGTTCCACTGAAACTATTTCAGAGGCTCCTGGGGCATATGGCATCTGCAGTCGTAGTGACACCGCTCGGATTGCTTCATATGAGACCGCTTCAGCATTGGCTTCGCGACCGAGTCCCGAGATGGTCATGGCGGTCTGGCACGCTCCGGGTACAAGTGACCTGGGCCTGCTGACAGACCCTCACCCTGTGGTCGAACTTCAGTTTTCTACGGGCCGGTGTGCCCTTAGAACAAGTTTCCAGGCATGTTGTCGTATCAACGGATGCCTCTGCCACGGGCTGGGGTGCCATGTGCAATGGACAAGCAGCCGCAGACTCCTGGACAGGACCCCAGCGCCTTCTGCATGTCAATTGCCTCGAGTTGCTGGCAGTACGGTTCGCCCTGCACCGCTTCCGGGACTTGCTGAAGGGTCAACATGTACTAGTCAGGACAGACAACACGGCCGTTGTAGCGTACATCAACCACCAGGGCGGTCTACGCTACCGCCGTATGTTTCATCTCGCCCGCCATCTCGTACTATGGAGTCAGAAGCGCCTAAGGTCCCTTCGTGCTGTCCATATTCCGGGAGTCCTGAACCGTGCAGCTGACGAGCTCTCACGGTCTCAGCCACTTCCGGAAGAATGGAGACTCCATCCCCAGACGGTCCAGCTGATTTGGGAACAGATAGATCTGTTTGCCTCCCACGACTCTTCCCACTGCAGCCTGTTCTATTCCCTGTCCGAGGGCACGCTCGGCACGGATGCACTGGTGCACAGCTGGCCGCGGGGCCTACGCAAATATGCGTTCCCCCCAGTGAGCCTTCTTGCACAGCTCTTGTGCAAGATCAGGGAGGACAAGGAGCAGATCCTTCTGGTTGCCCCGTATTGGCACGGCCGGACCTGGTTCCCTGAACTCGTACTCCTTGCGACAGCCCCTCCCTGGCCTATTCCTCTGAGACCGGACCTCCTTACTCAGAGACGGGGCACCCTATGGCACCCACGTCCCGATCTTTGGAACCTCCACGTGTGGCTCCTGGATGGGACGCGGCAGGTTTGAGTACCCTACCACCTACGGTGGTGGCTACCATCACTTCCGCTAGGGCAGAGTTCACTCGGCATGCCTATGCGTTGAAGTGGAACCTCTTTGTCACCTGGTGTTCTTCCCACCAAGAAGACCCCTGGAAATGCCCGATCGGGTCTGTGCTCTCGTTTCTCCAAGAAGGGTTGGAGCGAAGGCTGTCTCCCTCCACCCTTAAAGTTAATGTGGCCGCAATATCTGCCTACCACGATATCTTGGAGAACAAAAAGGTAAGTCAGCATGACCTGATCATCAGGTTCCTGAGGGGAGCGAGGAGACTGAATCCTCCTTGCTCTCCTCTCGTACCCTCTTGGGACCTCTCAGTAGTTTTAGATGCTCTGCAGAGGCCTCCCTTTGAGCTTTTGCAGTCAGTTGATCTTAAATATTTGTCAATGAAGACAGCAATCCTGACTGCATTGGCCTCCATCAAGAGGGTCGTGGACCTGCAGGCATTTTCGGTTGACGAAGCGTGCCTGGAGTTCGGGCCGGCTAACTCTCACGTGATCCTGAGACCCCGGCCTGGATATGTGCCCAAAGTTCCCACCACTCCTTTTAAAGACCAGGTGGTGAACCTGCAAGCGCTGCCCATGGAGGGGGCAGACCCAGCCTTGGCATTGCTCTGTCCAGTACGCGCCCTCCGCTCTTACGTAGACAGGACGCAATGTTTCAGGACCTCAGACCAGCTCTTTATCTGTTATGGTGGAGAGCGGAAGGGAAGAGCTCTCTCAAAGCAAAGGCTGTCTCACTGGATAGTGGACACCATTGTTTTTTGCTTACCAGCAGCAAGGTCGACCATGTCCCCTTGTCGTAGTGACTGAACGAAAGGGAACATCTCGGTTACGGATGTAACCCTCATTCCCTGAGGAGGGAATGGATATGTAACGTCCCGTTGCCACATCGGCTGTGCTGCTGGAACTCGGAGTTCAGTCTTGGCTCCTCAGCAGATAACGTAATGCGATATTGCCACGTATTTCCTTTTATACTCACGCGGTGAGGCGGAGTTACGTATGCAAATTCCGCATGCCCATGGCATTGGCAGGCCATTGGGCGTTTTCTAAGTACTCGAAGATGATAGGCTTCTAAGCGAAACCCCCATTCGTTAGTCACTAACGTTACGTCTTCGTTCCCTCCTCAGGGAACGAGGGTTACATCCGTAACAGAGACGTTTCGCGGGCTATGTGACGTCAGATCTCGTAACTGGGAGTACATCGATCTAATACAAGTTCACGGGTGGCAAGGTTTGACTGCCGTTCCAGTGCACTTTCACGGGTAGAAGTTTGAAAAAACACGGGTTACGGGTTGCCTGGAACACGGCATAAGACCATCTCTGGAACACACCTTTAATCTGCAGTGATACAGCAGCCACATGGTATAAGTCAGCTCTCAGAAAATTATGAGTTTACACATTGTAATTACTAGTTCTACAAGCACTAGTTCAGAATCGTTTTAATTACAGTACCTATACAGAGCTACCACAAAAAAAAGTTGACAAAAGAGTTGACAAAAATAGAATTTTCTTTCTCCTTAACCATGTTGTACAGTGGAGCAGTTAAGTTTTTTCTAAGTTGCAGCTGCCTTAATAAACATATCAATATGGAAAGATTTATCCCACAACTATTTACAGAAACTATTACACTGCGATTACAATGAGTTGACATGTTAAGACTGTAACCACAGAGACATCAATATTGTTTGTTTAAAATATTTTAAAAATCTATAACTTCCAGGACTATATGTCCCACTGTGAGATTCATAACAAGCAGGAAATAGAAAATGCTCCTCAGAGTTAAAGCTGCCCATGACAATGCCTGATTTATTCAGAATTATAAAAAAATCCTGACAGAGTTGACGCAAAGTGAGGCCACAACTTTTATAGCTATTTTTTAAACGGAAATATAATTCAATATTTACTTTTTGTATTATTTGATATCTTAAAGATCTCCACCTTTTAATGTAACTGTATTTTTTAATTTGTTGCATTTTTAAACACTTTGTTTGGCAGTTTTACATTGTGACCTCATGCTGAGGACAGGTTAAATTACATGTGTTTCCAAGTATAGTGAGTGATTTTAAAATAATACTAAAGAAATTATTTAAAAGTATAAGCAATGAATGTCCTGAGTATACAAATTTCCTTTAGATGTAACCTTTTAAGTATTTTTAGTGTTTTGATATTCTTTCTTTTTAACATAAAAAGGGCTTTTGTGTTTGGGACATTGTCTTTTATCTCAAGAATCAGTGTACTTAGATGTTTCTAAGCATAAAAGCGTGGTTAAATTCAGTGTTATATTGTTTGAGTAAAAAGCATTGCAAAGGAAACTTCAACTAAGTAGAAATTACTCAACAACCATTTACTGGCCAAGTTAATTACTTATTTTACTTAACTTAGTTAAATAGTTTACTTAATTCCATACATGAAATTTACTTAAAAATATCTGTGTGCAAAAACTTGCAAAAGAAAAATTAAGTACATTTTATTTGATTGTTTTTTTCAATGTAGGCTACTTGTAATTATGCATACTTTACTGTTATTACTATAGTAAGTACATGTAGTAATGTGTAACTATGTCACCTTAAAATATACTGTTACCTATCATTCTTCAGGACATCACGTTTTGTGTTTTACAGAAAAAAGTCAGTAAATAGTGACAGAACTTTTAAAAACAGACCCTTTAAATCATCATTGCTTTAATAAAAATCCCTTTACTAATCAGAAGAGGGCACTATGAGACTAAAGTAGGTTTGTGCCATTAATACAAAAGCCCTGATATCGCTATTTTTTTTCTTTTCTTCAAAAAGAGTACATTTAATGGAAAAACCCTTCGTATTTAGTGAAATGTTTCAAATCAGAATTTGTATGATATTCCAAAGAGTGGATGTAACCAAAATTGGAACACAAGGGGCCAATGTCCCTTCCTAGCCACGTGAAACATTTGTCCATTCTCTTTCTGTTGGGCAACAGACTGCCTCTCTTTATGAGCTCTGCCTGTCCTCCAGTTTCCATGGATACTTCAGCACTGACTCCAGGAAAAGTGAGTGGGCTCAGTATGTTTGAGACATAATTAATGACAATGGATTACAGTCAGTGAGCACCCTGAGCTCCTGCAAAAGAAGCTTAACCTCACATACACTATAATTAGTGTTCATGAAAGAGGACTAAACATAAAACATAGACTCACAGTTCTAGCTGAATTGCACTATCCTTTCAATCAGAGGTGATATTTCTGCGGCTGAGGTGATGTGCGTATGTGCCAGTTTGCACGTTCTGGGTATTGGGAGAAGTGTGGCTGCGACACGCGTGGGTGTAATAGCATTAGAAAGTCATGCTTGGGAGCTTGGATATATCAGAGTGTAACTGAGACTGTATGTGAAACATGAATTTTAGTTTGGTGTTATTGGTGATGTTGATACAGCATATGTTGCATTTAAAAAGGTTTCACATTGTGATTATAAATCCTTTTTAGATTTGTACTAGCGTGTAGACGTTATTATAAAACATATATGCAAACTAAAAACTGATTCAAATTATCCAGTTCCCAAACTGGTTTAAATCTGAACGGCAAGTGGATTTTTTGTGTTTCATGATGAGGAGACATCTTGAAACAGATCTGAAATACTATTTCTGTGAGCCCTTGAATATTGAGTATGTTTACACTGTAAGCCAAACCCACAGATTGAACAGACTGGTGTTTTTCCCTCGCATTTTCTGTAATGTAATGTAATGTAATGAAATGCATTCAGGTCAGACCAACCCTCGTCTTGCCTGTGGGACTCCCAGAGCACAATGGTTTCCAGGTCAACAGGAACCAGAACCAGTAGTTAGTAAAACACAATGACAGCATGTCTTTCACAGAGAAGCATTTAAAAGATTCATAAAAGTCTGATTGACAGGTCTAGTTTCCACCACTCTGAGTTCTCCTGAATTATATTTAAAGCTGTCCCAGTGCGACACATTGACTATGCTGCTACATGGCTTCTACAAAAACATCATGCCTGGTCCAAAAAGGCCACCGCTCCCCAAAGCACCAAAGCTTCGTGTCTTCTATCTGTCTGTTATTTTCTACAATTTTTATTTGCTTGTGCAACATATTTCTAGGTAAAGGCAATGCTGAAAGGTATAGAACTCCTGTGGGGGATAATGATTTACTGGTTCCCATAACATTACTTGTAATAATTCAGCCTGCCTGTGTTTTCAGATCTTGAGATTTTCCGTTTCTAAAGAACACACAATATGATGAGAGATAAGCAGTGCACTAACAGAATAACCTTTTTTTTTTTTTTTTAGGGCTTAGTCATCATACTATGGAAGCTTGTTTGCACCACAGAATAAAAAAATAAAAAAAAGATAATAGAGTGCTTTAGTGTCCGCCACCTTTTTTCAGCAGTGTTGGTTCCAGAAGTATTTTTTCCGTTCATTTTCCCATAGAGATTTTAAAAAAAGTCTTTGTTAATGTGTTATAAGCCATGAACCAAGTCAATCAGCTATGAGGTGAATCACAACACTACAAACTTTTATTTGAAGCAAAAGAAGTGTTTGAAAAAAATCAGACAAAAAGACATATGTACAAGACTGTGTACTTAAAGGATTAGTTCACCCCAAAGTGAAAATTTCCTGACAATTTACTCACCTCCATCTCATCCAAGATGCTCATGTCTTTCTTTCTTCAGAAGTCTTCTTGCCTCTGAAGCCCATCGAAGCGCTTTGAAAACTGCATTGATTTGGACCTTCAGCATTTTGGTTGCAATTGAAAACCATTATATGATGAAACATCCTGGAATGTTTTCTTCAAAAACGTAATTTCTTTTCGAGTGAAGAAAGAAAGACATGAACATCTTTGATGAGATGGGGTGAGTAAATTATCAGGACATTTTCATTTTGGGCTGAACTAATCCTTTAATGGATTTAGTGAGAGAAAGAACTAGCCAGCGTGGTGTATATAGTGCGTTCATTGTTTACATTGAGTTAGAGAGAAGCGATCGAACATCAGGGAGAACAACTATTGTGTGAGTACTGTAATCATTTTCCTCATTTGATCTGTAGTTCAGCTGTTATTCAGAACGTTGTCTATGTGGTGTAGTTGGCTGTTTGTTTGTTAACAAGCTGATCACTTGACCACGTGCAAGCTAACGCGTTTCGCTAGGAGTGGCCAGCTGTATTCACTAACGACACTTAATGTGAGAATAAATTGAGTAGTACTCCGCGGCAGCCCTTGTGTGAAGCCCTCCTCGTGTGAAGACCGAAGAGTGTAAAGACCATTCGACTCTGTGCAACTCCACTCGAGCAAGGACACCGACAAGGCACTTTACTATATATATATATATACTTTGTCCACTTTTGTGTTTTCCTTGTTTTCATCTGTTTATTTGTCTGACCTGTATTCACAATGTGCTTCCAAATCTCTACTATTACCACACACACCCGTAAATCACGCTCAGGACATTCTAGACGCCGTAATCCTAATAATCTGCGTACTGTACCTATTTTCTCTGCTACATTAATGTCCATTGCAATTGGTCTCTGGAATTGCCAGTCTGCTGTAAACAAAGCAGACTTTATTTCATCGATTTCCACTCATTCACATCTAAGTCTCATGGCTCTAACTGAAACCTGGATCAAACCAGAAGACACTGCCACTCCTGCAGCTCTCTCAAATAATTTCTCTTTTTCACACACCTCTCGCCCGATTGGGAGGGGCGGAGGTACTGGTCTGCACATCTCAAATGGAAATTTGAGCCCATTCCTTCTCTATCTAGCAACGGCTCATTTGAATCACACTCAATCACTATCACTCACATTGCTGAAATCCATGTTGTAGTTATTTATCGCCCTCCAGGTCAACTGGGTAACTTCTTGGAGGAATTGGATATTTTACTCTCTCACTTCCCCGAGGATGGCACCCCTCTGGTACTGCTCGGTGACTTCAACATTCACCTTGATAAACCACAGGCTTCAGAAGAGAGACAGAAGAGAGACTTCACCACTCTTCTGACCTCATTCGACCTTAAGCGAGTATCTACTACAGCTACTCACAAATCAGGTAACCATCTGGACCTTATCTACACACGCTACTGCTCCACAGACGACCCTTTAGTTACTCCCTCCCGTCTATCCACTATGGTTTCCTCCTCCCTCCCTCCACCTGCTCAGTTCTCAGCACTTGACACTAACAGTGCTACTGACACTCTTTGCTCCACTCTAACATCTTGCTTAGACAACTTCTGTCCCGTTTCAACCAGGCCAGCCTGCACCACTCCACTCCCTCTGCCCCCTGGCTGTCTGATGCTCTCCGCGAACATCGCTCTGGGCTCCGGGCGGCAGAGAGGAAGTGGCGAAAAACTAAAAACACTACTGACCTGACCCTGTATCAGTCTCTCCTCGCTTCTTTCTCTGCTAATGTCTCCACTGCTAAAACTATATACTACCACAACAAAATCAACAACTGCTCTGACTCTCGTGCACTTTTCAGAACGTTCTCTTCGCTTCTTTGTCGTCCCCCCCCCCCCTCCTTCATCAACTCTTACAGCTGACGACTGTGGTGAGCAGCGAGGCTGAGGGACCGCGAGGGCGGGACGAGGCGGCGCTCATCAGAGAGGATGAGCGCCAGCTGTGAGCCAGCGATCTCGGCTCTCGCGGAGGAGTGAGGGACTATAAAGGACGAGCGACGACAGTGAGGGACGAGAGAGGACCAGGCCTGGATTTTATGTTGTATTTTATTTATGTTTTGTTATATGTTGCTGCAGTCGACCGTGAGGGGCTGCAGCTTATTATTTTCATTTTGTGTTTGTGTATAGGCGACAGTCGTCCGCGAGGGGCAGTCGCCGACCTTTTATTTTGTTTGTTTGATTAAACCTTTTGTTGAATGTTCTCCGGTTCCCGCCTCCTTCTTCCCGTACAAACATACCTTTACTACAGTGGTGCCGAAACCCGGGAGGAAGGAGGGACGCGCTGTCGAAGAGCCCTCGCAGCTGAGGGGGATCGCGGTGCCGCGGAGTTCGGGCACCGCGGAGGAATGAAGTCCGCGAGCGGCTGCCCGAAGCGGTGGTGCTGGAGCGGATGAAGGTCGGTGGGACGAAGAGCTCGCTGCCGTGCCCCTGGGTCGAGGTGGGGTGGCGGCCGTCCTAGAGGGAGCGCGGAGGAGTCACCGGCGTTCGCCGTGGGCCGGAGCCTGTATCCCTCCGCCGTGTAGGGGAGGGGCAGGGAGCGCGCGGGACTCGCTGCCGGCTGCCCTCGACAGGAGGAGCCACCGCCGACCGCCAGGGGGCGGAGGAGCGTCGAGCCGTCCACCGGCCGTCCAGTACCACCGCATGGCACCGCGAGGAAGAGCCTCTCGGCTGGCTGAGGACCGAGCGGCAGTGTGTCTGGGAACCGGACCAGAATTTTTTTTTTTTCTTTTCTCCTCTCTCCACTCTCTCGTCTCTGTCGCTCCTCATGTTCCTCGCTCCGTTCTCTCACCTCGCTGTTCTTACTCCCAGGTCCCGCGGCGCCGTGATCGGCCCCCCCGGGGAGGGGGGGGGGGAGAGTAGAGCGCAGTCTCGAGGGTACCCCCCGGCCTGCGAAGGGCGTTGGGGGTATGTGGTGAGCAGCGAGGCTGAGGGACCGCGAGGGCGGGACGAGGTGGCGCTCATCAGAGAGGATGAGCGCCAGCTGTGAGCCAGCGATCTCGGCTCTCGCGGAGGAGTGAGGGACTATAAAGGACGAGCGACGACAGTGAGGGATGAGAGAGGACCAGGCCTGGATTTTATGTTGTATTTTATTTATGTTTTGTTATGTGTTGCTGCAGTCGACCGTGAGGGGCTGCAGCTTATTATTTTCATTTGTATTTGTTTGTATGTAGGCGACAGTCGACCGTGAGGGGCTGTCGCCGCCATTTTAGTTTGTTTGTTTAATTAAAACTTCTTTTGATTGTTCGCCGGTTCCCGCCTCCTTCTTCCCGTACAAACATACCTTACTACAACGACTTTGCATCATTTTTCACAAATAAAATCTCCTCCATCAGCAGCCAATTCTCCACACCACAAACCGACACGCAAATCTCAACAACCATCACACATACACTCCCCTCTTTTTCTCTGCTCTCTGAAGCTGAAGTCTCCAAACTCATCCTCTCCAACCACCCCACTACCTGTCCGCTTGACCCTATCCCCACTCACCTCCTTCAGGCCATTTCTTCTTCTGTTACTCCTGCACTCACTCACATTGTCAACACCTCTCTTCACACCGGGACCTTCCCCACAGCATTTAAGCAGGCTCGGGTAACCCCACTGCTTAAAAAATACTCTATGAACCCAGCACTTTTAGAAAACTACAGACCGGTATCCCTTCTGCCTTTCATTGCAAAGACACTTGAGCGAGTTGTTTTTAACCAGCTCTCTACGTTTCTTGAACAGAACAACCTCCTGGATATCAACCAATCTGGCTTCAAAAATGGCCACTCAACTGAGACTGCCCTGCTCTCGGTTACCGAGGCACTGAGACAGGCAAGAGCGGCTTCCAAATCCACAGTACTTATCTTACTGGATTTGTCTGCTGCTTTTGACACAGTTAACCACCAGATCCTCCTGTCAACTCTCATGAAGATGGGCATCTCAGGAACTGCTCTCCAGTGGCTCAAGTCATACCTCTCAGGTAGGTCCTTCAGGGTGTCATGGAGAGGTGAAGTGTCTAAGTCACATCATCTAGCCACTGGAGTTCCACAGGGCTCAGTGCATGGACCACTTCTCCTCTCCATCTACATGTCATCACTGGTAACTGTCATTCAGAAACATGGCTTTTCCTATCATTGCTATGCCGACGACACTCAACTCTACTTCTCATTTCAACCAGATGATCCCACGGTTGGTGTTCGTATCGCTGCCTGCCTAACTGACATTTCTGCCTGGATGAAGGAGCATCACCTGCAACTCAACCTTGCAAAGACACAACTGCTTGTGGTCTCAGCCAACCCAGCACTTCATCATAATCTCTCCATTCAGCTAGGATCTTCAACCATTATTCCGTCCAGGACAGCCAGGAACCTTGGAGTTGTGATTGATGATCAGCTAAAATTCACTGACCACATCACTGCAACATCCCGGTCCTGCAGATTTGCGTTATACAACATTAGGAAGATTAGACCCTTCCTATCAGAACCGGCCACACAACTCTTGGTCCAAGCTCTTGTTCTCTCCAGACTGGACTACTGTAATGCTCTTCTAGCAGGCCTTCCGGCATGCACTATCAAACCCTTGCAACTGATCCAGAATGCAGCTGCGAGGGTGGTCTTTAACGAGCCGAAGAGAGCACACGTCACGCCTCTCTTCATCAATCTCCACTGGCTGCCAATAGCCGCTCGCATCAAATTCAAGACACTGGTACTCGCCTTCAAAGCAACCACTGGCTCTGCCCCCAATATACCTAAACTCGCTTGTTCAGACTTACACACCCTCCAGGAGCTTACGTTCTGCCAGTGAACGACGCCTTGGGGTGCCATACCAAAGAGGCATGAAATCACTCTCACGGACCTTTTCCTGGACTGCCCCCACCTGGTGGAATGACCTGCCTATCGCAATTCGAGCAGCCGAGTCTGTGGCCATTTTCAAAAAACATCTAAAGACACGTCTTTTCCAGCAGCACCTGACCAATCAAGAATAGCACTTAACATTCTATTCATTTTCTGTCTGTCTAATTTATAAAAAAAAAATAAAAAAATAAAAATAAAAAAATTGTTGTCCTGTGTGTTCTGTGTTAGATTAACTGAGACTTGTTACAGCACTTGCATACTGTAGCACTTAACTGTTCTAGTTGCTTCTATTGCTCTCATTTGTAAGTCGCTTTGGATAAAAGCGTCTGCTAAATGACTAAATGTAAATGTAAATGTAACTACAATCCCATGAAACATTGCGAACAGCATAATCAAATTAAAAATAATGGAGAAACCATCTCGAGCAGAGACAGAAGAAACAGTGAAGCCATGGGGTGGAGCAACAGGGCTGCAGGTGGCATCTGATGCTACGGACTGGGTGAACTCCCGGTGATGACCATGCCCACTCAGTGCTTAAAGAGACTCAGCAAGGCTCCGGCAGGACTCGGAACTCATCCGCATTCTTACCAAGGCAGTGACTGAGCTGGGCTTAGACAGGTTGGCTCTGTCTAAGCCCACCTGCAGCCGTCTTGATTAATGGTTCCTGTAGCCGGGGGCACCGCCAACAGGCCCCCCGCCAGCGACCAACCCTGTTCTTCCCAGAAGTTCATGAAGAACTCATGCGCCCCATATTCAGTGAAAAAATGGCTACACAAAGGAGATTTTCTAACGTGGAGAAAAATGGCTACACATAGCTTACCCTACTAGAGGAAGCTATCGCCACACATCTGTGCCCACCCACGTCTCTCGGCTGAAAGACCAAGGCTTCTCAGCCGTCTAAGCCATGCAGGACGACATCTTCACTCATGGCAAGGCTAGCTCCGCCCTCCACACAATGGCGGTACTCAAAGTATATTAGCTCCTCCACGATATGGCCCAGACCCGGTGGTCTTCAAAGAGCTGCACAGTGCAACCGACCTTGCCCTGTGTGCCACTAAAGCCATAGCCCAGCCAATCGGGTGCACCACGGCCAGTTTGGTGGTCCTTGAGTGCCACCTTTGGCTCAACTTAACAGAGATCAAGGACACTGACAAGACCGCTTTCCTCGACTGGCCGGTTTCCCCCTTGGGCTTGTTTGGTTCTGCAGTAGATGGCTTCGCCGAACGCTTCATGGCAGCACAGAAGACATCACAGGCCATGTACCATTTCCTGCCCAAGAGAGCGAGTTTCCCCAGCTGCTTCTATTCGCCCAAAAAACAACATTGACTATGCCCATGCCCATGCCCATGCCTGCTCAGCTCTAGCAGAAGCTAGTGCTAGTGCAGAAGCTAGTGCTGAACCCTGAGCCTCCCTGAGCCTCCTGATGTTTCAGGCACAAGGAAGAGAAGGCTAAGTCCCACAGAGGCCGGACCGCCACCAAAATGACCATGTGTGCACTTCCCAACCCCCTGTTCAGTTCCCTGAAAATTCAACAGCTATTGACAGTATTCAGACCAGGGAACAACCTCCCCTTGAAGACTTTTCAGAAGCTACTGGGCCTCATGTCAGTAGCCTCCTCAGTAGTTCCCTTGGGCCTGTTACACCTATGGCCCTGCACCACTGGTTGAAGGCCCGCATCCCACCTCAAGTGTGGAGCGAGGGCCGTGTTACTCTCAGGGTGAACCACGGCTGTACCAGAGCCCTGCCCCCCTGGAAATCACCCCATCTTTATCAGAGGGGTGTAGAGCTGGGATCAGTCTCCAGAAGGAGGATAGTTGTGACAGACGCCTCCAAGACAGATTGGGGCGTGCTGTGTGATGGCTCTTGGACACAGGACAATATCCGCTCAATATGAGCTTTTCATGTGCCGGGCTCCATGAACATGCATTGGTCAAGCATATTGGGGACCTGCAGGCTCTCTCAGTGGACACTTCCTGCCTCGAGTTTGGGCCTGACAACAACAACTTTATCCTAGTTGAGGCTATGTGTCTAAAGTGCACAGGTTATCTCACTCTCTATTTTTCCCTCTGCTGAGGGTGAACAGACACCACACCCACTTGGGTACGGGCCCTTAGGGTGTACAATGAGCGCTCTAGTCAATTCAGGCAATCTGAACAGCTATTTGTGTGCTACAGAGGGCGCTCTAAAGGGCTGCCATTTACAAAACAGAGACTGTCCCATTGGATAGTGAACGCAGTAACGCTAGCATACAAGTCCCTGGACCTACAGTGCCTCATTGGAGTGAGGGCCCACTCCACCAGAGGAATGGCCTCCTCTTAGGCATGGTCTATGGTCTTTCTAAGATAACTATACCTTCAGACTCCAGTCACCGAACCGGAGTCTGCCATTTCTGGACATTCTAAATCCTTAACTCATGTAGCCTGCCTGGGGCCCTCCTCACTGAGTGTCCCCGGGGGGCTACAGCTTCGCAGGATGGCTTTCATTTTGTGCTGGAAGCATGACGTTTTGCAGTCCGTTCCCCATAGCGTACAGAGAAAATCTGGCCCCCAGAGAAAATCTCTGATGCATTTTTCTGAAAATCCCTGATGCATTTTTCTGAAAATCCCTGATGCAATGCTTGTTACTGTTATTTCAGAGCAGCCACAATAACTAACTCCAGAAGGTGGTAGACTGGAGAGCAGTTCTGACAGAGCAGCATGAGACCAGAGGATACCAGCGATGGCCAGGCAGGAATCCTAGGGCAATGCAGTGAGGTCTTATCAGGAAACTCACCAAGCTTGCAGCTAGACAAGGAGAGCAAGCTGCCAGGGAAGCTCTATTTGCAGGACAGGAACTAGAGACACAGAAAACAAGACAAGACTGAAAGGCAGCACAAAGTTAGCAATACTAGCATAACAACACACGCAGGTACAACGTATAACAAACCAGCAACCACATGAGGAAAAGAACACACTTTATAAAGGGAGCAGAAAACATGAGGAACAGGTGAACACACTCAGACAAACAAGGAGCAGAGAACATGAGGAACAGGTGAACACACTCAGACAAACAAGGAGCAGAAAACATGAGGAAAGGGTGAGCACACTCAGACAAGGAACAGGTGAGCACACAATCAGTTAATCAATGAGGACTAGACAAGGACTAAACAAGGGGGCGTGGTAACAGGAAACAAGGAAGCAGGACACAGGGAGCACATGGCAAACACAAACCAAGAGCCATGTGTTCATGCACAACACAAACAAAGACACATTAAACAATGACAAAACATACAGAGCTGTCAGAGGAGAACCCTGACAACATGAACCACACCTTATTTAATACAAAATTTGGGCAAAAATTTGAACATTTTTCCCAACTAATAAATAGTGTGCATACATATAAATAACAGCATTTATTTGAAATAGAATTTTTGGTTGCACTTAATTTTACAGTATGTGCACTTGTTACTTACAGTGTACATACCCGCAAAAGTACTGAGTAGTGTAAGGTAACTACATGGGTTATGTTAGGGGTAGGTTCAGGGTTAGTACCTATTTAGTGGCCATACTACAAGAAGTAGTATGTTCATGTGAAACAGGACTGTAAAATCAAGTGCTATTGATTTTTTTTGTAACAATGTAAATGTCTGAACTCAAAAAGTTAAAACGGACTAATTTTGTTCAATTTAATGTATCTTTGCTGAATAAAAGACTTCATTATTTTAAAAAGCTTACTTTTTTGCTTTTATATCCCCAGAGAATAATTTAAAAAAGGCAATTAATATATTACTTAAAGTATATATCAATTATAACAGTTCATAAAATTTGTTTAAATAAACTTCTTTAGCCATTTTCCTAGTAAAATCCACCATCAGTTCTCAGACAATTTCAGAGAAAAACAGATGTCTTCTCTGGAGGACAAATTGAATTGCTGGGCCCCACTGAGATAAGATATCTCTAGTCTAACCAAAGGTAAAACTCCAAAGGGTATAGAGAAGTTTGTCAGACAAAGAAAATGGACAGATTGTCAAAACTTAGCTTTGAGAAAATAAAGGTGATGTTATGG
Organism: Romanogobio albipinnatus; assembly: GCA_023566225.1. Classification (NCBI taxonomy): domain Eukaryota; kingdom Metazoa; phylum Chordata; class Actinopteri; order Cypriniformes; family Gobionidae; genus Romanogobio; species Romanogobio albipinnatus. The sequence continues at coordinate 20,984,970 of CM042256.1, read as the reverse complement.
TTACTGCAAATAGTACAAGTAAAGAATATTCAGTCATTTTTAGAAGTTGGAAACTGAATCCCAGTCCAGGATCCTAGACCTGCCTCTTTCAGCATATCTCCTATTGGGAATTCCTGATGGTGAACGATAGGACTGTCTATTGGAGTAAACAGAGAGCACATTTTTGCCGAGCCATCACCAATTATCCCCGCTTGTGCTGATGTAACAGGAATCAATTTCACAGCTACGAGCTCCCAAGGGTCCCATCACCTCATCGTCTTCCTGTCAGAGGATGTGGGGCTAAATTTGCCTCTGGCACTATCAGAATATCGAGAGATTATTAAAGACATTTATCATAGGTGAATCTAGCTGTCCACTTATTATGAAGTACAGTTCATATAATAGAGACCTGCAGCACTTGTGGGATAAAGGTCCCCTTTGCTTGGGCTCTTCCCACACTTGGCAGCGAGAAGGAGCCCAGAAGGAGTTGTTTGCCTGAACGTGTACAGAAGGCTGGGCTTGTAGCACAGCACCAAGGGGAACTCAAGATAATGCCCTCAAGCCAAGGCTATATTTAGCAACATCCACAGCAGTAAGTAGCACCATGGGCTTGGGGAATATTCTAGTTATACCAGTGGGTTGGTCATAAACAATTCGTTCATTTTGAACAAATCTTTAATAAGACTTGGGTATAACGAGTTGTCTCAGAGAGCGATTTGTTCATTTTATGTTGACTGCACATGTGCAAAATCCTATGAGTTATGAAGTCTTTATCTGAAACAGAAATTATTAGTTCACCTACCAAGTCTTCGGGTTTGAGTTGTGCGTTCACCATGACAGCCCCATTAGGCTAAGGCAGGGGTTTTCGAATCCATTTAATGTGAGTTGGTTAATGCTTTAAACTTTATCCGTATGATGGGGTAAACCCTTTAATAAAGCAATGATACTTGTTAACAGTGTATTTAAATCTTCAGAAAATATTATATCTATTAACAGACTTGTCTGTTACTACTTTTGGATCAGCTTTAATTTATTTTCTAATGATCCACTTGTTATATGATTTATGTCCTTTATGTTAATTGAATTACTGAATAAAAAACAGTTAACCATTCAGTAAAGGAAATGGAAATTTAGTGTTATTTAGGATTCATGCATAATTTTTAGTCACTCATTATGTTTATTAGTCCATAATAAATTGCATAAAAAGTTTACAATTTGTCTTTTTAACTGATAAGCTGAAGCTATGCAGTCTGTACCAGAAACAGAAATGAAAAACTTCCTGGCTCAGTATCTTACAACAAATACATCAGTTTTGACTGTATGTTGTATTATAGTTGTATAATTAGGTATATAATATAATTATCAAAAGACAAGCACAAAACATTTTCAAAAAAATAAATAAAATAAAATAATAATAATAATAATAATAATAATAATAATAATATATATATATGTGCACGGCGGATGATAGAAAACACACTGCCTGTGTTTTTATTAATTTGGTGCTATTATGCGCAGCTGGGTAAACGACTCTTGGGTTTACTGTATGTGCGTCGCATGAAGTTCATTTGTCGCCCTGATTGCACGCATATGCGCGAATCCACTAGTATCCAAGGTAAATCATCAACACCATCATCCCTTACATGTGTTTTATTTGACTAAATACATTGTAATACGCTAAAACACATATGCAGGTTACGCTTCTCCCTGAACAAATGCGCACCCGAGTCCGTTTCACGTGATTCACGTGAATCGCGGGACAGTTCGAGTGCCACCTCCTTCAAAGTCGCACCGAGCCCGCGATTGACAGCTTTTATTAGCAATTTTTCATGCAAACCGTGCCGGTTTTCGAACTAAAATGCCAATGACTCCATCTCACAGTGCATGCAGAGATAGAGCAGCATTTATTGCGTACCGATCGATCCGCTGCGCTTCATCTGCACATATTTATTTATTTATTTATTTAAAAATTTAAGCGATTTTCATAATTTCACAAAGACAAATCTCGATTTTGGTTTAATTTCAGTCAATCGTGCAGCCCTAGATTAACCTCACACCAGCACAAAACAAATTCTCCCTCCACTCAAACGAGCTCTGTCTCACATGCTAAACTGTATCGCACACGTGCTACTGGGGTAAATATATTCATCGCACAGACCGATTTTTTTGTAGCACGTGCGACATATATGTCGCACTGTACAGCCCTGCTTTACATGCACATGAACTTTAATGACATCCAATTCTTAATATGTAGGGTTTAATATGGAGTTGTCCCACCTTTTGCAGCCATAACTGCTTCAACTCTTCTGGGAAGGCTTTCCACAAAGTTTAGGAATGTGTTTATGGGAATTTTTGACCATTTTTTGAAGCACATTTGTAAGGTCAGGCACTGATGTTGGACGAGAAGGCCTGGCTCACAGTCTCCACTCTAATTCATCCCAAAGGTGTTCTCCACACATGTCTTTACAGACCTTGCTTGTCATGTTGGAACAGGAAGGGGCCATCCCCAAACTGTTCCCCCAAAGTTGGGAGCATGAAATTGTCCAAAATGTCTTGATATGCTGAAGCATTAAGAGTTAATTTCTCTGAAACTAAGGGGCCAAGCCCAACCCCTGAAAAACAACCCACACCATAATCCCCCCTCCACCAAACTTTACACTTGGCACAATGCAGTCAGGCAAGTACCATTCTCCTGGCAACGGCCAAACCCATATTCAAAATTAAAATTACTCATGAAAAGGCCCTCTGTAATCATCTAGCTGGTTTAACACCATTATTTCCCTTACTCCCTTCTCATTTCTAAACTTCCTCTAGTCCTCTGCCCATCTCATTTAGATAAATATTCACTATCACTATTAAGCTTCAAGTCTGTGTAAAGACACATGGCAGTAAAAGTAATTTGTGGTTCAGATAAAATGTACCAAAGGCATGTGAGGCACAGCAGAGGTGGTGGTTTGTTCACACTGCGTCTGGAGTGTTTTTGCATGAGACACTTCACAGATGTAACATAACATAGGGCCATCTTTCATTGGGTTGAACTTTTGGCACACTTATTAGCCACACAAGCATCCTAATTAAAACTGGCCATCAGTGACTAGTCACTTCACCCTCAAACAGTGGAGGGAGGCACAATCAATAATGTGTAATGGTGATATTATCTGGAAATACTGAATTTTTAATGAACAATAAAACTATCTCATACTTCTGTGACAGATGCCCTTGTATTTGATGAAAACGTTAAACTCTCAGCCATTAAAATGGGTCTCTGTGCAGTAATCTGGTTATCTGTGATCAATGTGCAGTAGAAAGCATTGACCTGGAAGAAAGACGTTCGAAAAAAAAAAAAAAACCCAGTCTGTAGTGCTATCAATAGATGTACTAATTAAGGGCAAACATCTAAAGCAACTTCTCTCATGACCTGACAAACACATCACTTCATAAAAAAGTACTTATTTGATCTGCATGTGCTTGACTAGCTTTGGTATATTTTTTGAATACAGACTTCTCAAAATGCAGGTCATAAATAGGCCTACTTGAATGCATCTCTTCTATGATGAGCATGTTTTTAATTTCTGAACGTAAATTTTGATATTGGCTACATCAAAAATGTCAGTGGGATTTAACTGGGTTACACTTTATTTTAAGATGACGTGGTTACGTTGTACTTACTTAAATGAGTACTCAAATAAGTACTCTTATTTAAAATTGAGTAAAATTAATTAACTACATGTACTTATACGATGAGGGTTTAGTTTAGATTTTGAGAAACTAATTGAATATTAGTATATAGTATGAGAAAAACAGTACGCCAAAAGAGTAGTACTGTATGTCCGAATGCATAGTATTCGAAAAACAGTAGAAGAAAAGTACTTGGATGACGTACTTATTCTGGCAAGATTCTAAAGTGCACATTCTATGGACACTTTGCCATACCATGATGCCACAGGAGAGGATTTATGCTATGTAACGCTATGTACAAATTTCATTCATACTACCCATATTCAAACTCATAAAGACATTTTTTTTTAACGGTTGGGAAGTAAATTCAAATTCAAATGTAGTACCTACTCAGACACAGTATGCGATTTCAGATAGAGCAACTAAAGCAAGAAGAGCATAAAACACACTTCAAAATAAAAGTCATACAACACAAAACTGGGAAACAAGACAGGAATGTAAACACAATTAAAATGTTTTCTTTTCAAAAATGTAATTCAAAAAAGTTTTTATTTAATATTTGAAAAACATTTGTACAGAAATCAGAAGTCATGTGGCGCAACCAACATGCAGAAGAAGAAAAAATAAAAACAGGAGATGATATCACAGAGAGGACCCCTACAGACCCTCATGACTATCAAGTATCTTCAAGATACCTCAAGTATCTTAATATATCAGATTTTTTTAAATATCTAATAATATGTCCAAGTTAGTTCAGATTGCAAAATTCTGCATTGGCCGGCTCTTAAAAAGAAAACAGAATGACATTACCTGTATGAATTAATAATGTATTATATTTGTCAAAAATACAAAATAAATGAAAATAAATGTATAAAAAAAAACATTTATATAAAAAATAATACTGTGTAAACGTGTTCAAGCTGTAAGGAAATGTTTGTCTGTTTTTTAATTGACAGCTTTACCACTTGACATTTGTAGAATCATCCAAATTAAACCTTTCTTGGAAATGGTATAAAATATATATTTTTTAAATCAAATGTAAACAACATGACGAGTACATTTCTAAGTTTCATTTCCACAAAAAATGTGTTTGAACTTTTCTTTATTGTGGACCAAAATACTATATACACAACAGTGTATATGAAAGTGTCTCCATTTTTGTTAGTTAAATAAAACTGGATTCTGATCTGGTGGATGAACTTGCACTTCTATATACATTGCAGCCAGGGGACTGAATGATTCTGTGGCCTAAATATTGAGTTTTTCCCAGCCACTAATGCACACGGTGGGCAGTGATTGGGGCTAAACGCTTTAAAAACTGGGTTTCGTGCTCATTAATTGTCTCGGCATCAGATCCTGTGGACATTTCCTACCTTCTGCTTAGGACAACAGGATTACTGAGTTTCATGGGGTAATGGATCCTGGTTGCAACATGTACCACCAGCTCCAGTTAAGGAGAACATCATGCAGCTCCACGACCTCCTCTAACTCGTCCACCTCCCCTCAGATCTTTTATTCGTCTCGAGGACGTGTAGGTTGGTATCTTGCAGCCGGACACACCAGCTGGAAGTCATGCAGCCTCACCTCCAGTCCCAGTGGAAGGAGCACCAGCACCAGCAGCAGTCCACGGGCCTCTAGCTGGGATAGTATGAGCTCAGAGGCAACCACCTGCCTAAAGCTCAACACCAACAGATGCCACGAAGCAGAACAGTGTTGTGACCAACCACGAGGCCGCAACCCCCTTAGAGAACTCAGGTCCAAAGTACGGAGCTGCCAGCAGGGGGCAGTATTGACCAGTAGGGAGGAAGGGACAGGCTCCAGTAGGGGTATCAACGTGACCTCTGATCCGGCCGTGTCGCATCTGGCTGTGTTACAGCATCAACTGGAGCTGAAAATCGAAGCCAAATTGAAGTTCTCACAGTTCTTGGATGAAGTGAGCAGCCGAGTCCTTTGCCCTACCAACCCGTTCGTGTTGTCCAGGCACACAGAGTCCTCTAGGTCTAGCTCTTCTATCTCCATTCACAGTAATAGCAAGTCCAGGACACCAGACCCCCAACACCTGCCAGGGGACGTGGATTTTTCTCAAAGCCCAGGTCAGCTGCAGAACATCCAACCAGTGGACGGGATGCATGAAGAACAAGGTGCACCAGAGACTGTAGGAAAAGCCTACCTCGAGACGGACATTGACTGTGTGCGAAGGGAGGATGAGATAAAGGAAGTTAAGACCAAGAAAGAGACGGCCATTACATTTGAGAGCAACGAGAGAAGAGAAGTTAAGACTCCAGAATGTCATCCAAACCCCATCCAGAGAATTAGACCCTCGAGCCCGCTGATCTATAGAGAGGAAACCCTCTCTAGAAACCCCTACCGATCTGTTTCCCTTCCCAGGGACATCAATATGGTAAGTTATTCCTGTCCTGTGTTGTTGTTTTTTTTCCAGTCAAATTTTTCCAATGCATTTTCATCAGTATATACACATAGGAAAGTATGGAATCAAAAATATCATACCCTTGATGTATCACCTCCTTGACAGCAATAATGCTAAATAGAGAGCAAACAGAAAGTTTGCATCAGGTCACCATGATTTTGTCAAGTGCAAATTGTTCCTGGATTCACATATTGTATTGATCCTGGAACAGCATTCCTGTCAGAAAACTTAGTGCTAACTCTATCCCCACCCCTAAACCTAACCTTACCCATAACTTACCCCTAAAATCAGAGGGAAATGATAGATGAATAACATTGATGTATAAGAACCTAATCCTGATGTAAGCCTAAACTTGACATAAACTGTAAACGTGTCCCTCAAATCTGATTTATTGGAATGTTGTTGACTCAGATATAACAAAGATGTTGATCCAGGAACATGTTGTACTTGTTGAAATCACATTCATCATATCCTATATATATATATGGTTCTCAAATCTGATTGGCTGAGAGCCTTTTCCAGCCATGTGATATTCTCCCAGTATCAGCGCTGGTACCATTTCACCGTTTGTATCACTCATTTGCAGAGACTGTCATGGCAGTTGAGCAATCCACCATATTTTTTACAAATACTGTTATTATGTCACGGAATGTAATTTTAAGAGTTTTTAGGCAAAAATTGTAGTTATTTATACCTCATATGTGACTCATATATAAACATTGTGTCACTTTTGTTTATATGCTTTCGCTAATGTGAGCTCCAGACCTTTTATTATGTTTATTTCCTATTGTCATTATAATAGCTATTGTTGTTCATTTATATATTATTGTTCAATAAATATTATTTTTATATAAATAATATGCCGTATTTGGTTTTGAGAAAGGGTCCATTATTGATTGCGATTTCAACTTCAGGGACAGATATATTTTTGAACCATTAAATGGGGGCAAAGTCTTTATGAGTGACTGGTTATAAACAAGGAAGTTGTTTTAGCGCTGTCTTGGGAAATCTTTTAAAAGGACAAAGACAAAGATATCACTTTCCTCAGTGGACATTCAAACTGATTTTTTATAATGGATATAATATTCGACCTGAAGAATGATTGCTATATCAGATGCAGGTAATACACTCATTAAGTCAGTCTCTCTCTCATAATACCATAATACTCTATTCTACTCTAGGCCTACATAATACAATAAGTTTCAACGAAGCGACTCAATGTTCCTTCATTACTAGGTACAGTATGTGACGTTTTAGAATTAGTAACGGAGGCTTGGGCTCAACTGTTAAACTGTCAATATAGATTTGAATCCATGGCGGAAGGAAGTAGTTCTGCACAAAAGAGTGTTTTTAAAGACACTTCATTGTTGTTTCTGATTTATTTACTCACTTCCATCAAACTGTTGTATAAACACAATATCACACTCGTAGCCATGCAATATGGCAATATATCAGCACGTTGCGATTAGGCCTACCTATTTGGCCGCATCACAAAATGTCTTGCAAAAAGAAATTCAGACCAAATGATCAAAGCAGAGTTTTCTCAAAAATGTTTCTAGATTTTATTTCTCCTTCAGAATTTTGGTAAAAATATCTAAGTTGACTCATAAATAAAACAATAAAGTCCATAAAGTCTACCGAGCTTTGAAAGAAGAACCTCTGAGCAATGAAACTTTCCTTTAGGTATTGCTGCCATCCAAAAAAAACAACTTAACAACTATCTCAGCAGATTTTTGGAGATAAATAAAGGTCTGGCTGTAAGATACGTTATCATAAAAACCGTAGCAGTAGTAAACAATCCAGTCTGTCCCTGACTCGTAAATATATCAGAAGGCATTGCGATTGAATCAAGCTTTTAGTCAAGCTTAGCTCTGAAAGGATAGTGCCAAAGCTCACGCAGAATTGAACCATGGCACTTTACTATCCATACTAAACTAAAACACAGTGTGCGCTACATAGTAATGTTGTGAGCTAAAAGTCTGTTCCTCTACGTGTGAGCTAATAGTCAATAATCATATTTTAAAGAGATAGAAGAGATGCAGGGTTTGTCCCATTCTGTTCTTGTGTGATTTCAGCAGAAGAAACAGTATGTGTGAAGGATAATCAGATCAATAACTAATCCGGCACTATGGGAAATGGGTTTCTCATTAGTTTGTGGATCACTTACTGTCTCTGCCAACTAATTGGATCGATGTAGCTTTACATAACTGTAGTGTAGATAAACATGTGTGCGGTTATGTCATGTCATGCTGAATTGGTGCAATCGTACACTTTTTTAAGCACAAAATACTCATTATTTATTAGGTTTCATTATTCCAGATGTGCTAGTTGAACCTGTTAACTTTTAAGTGTTTTAAACATGTTTACCTGTTCAATTCACAAAGCATTCATTTGTAGAACACACAAAAATCGTTGTCTTAATTTATTATCTTATTAAAATGCAGTCTTTGCCGTCACCTTAGCAACTGCTTGAAAAAAGGTGGGTGGTGAGGGGGCAGAGAGACAAGTCTGTGTGTGCCTGAGAGAGAGAGAGAGAGAGAGAGAGAGAGAGAGAGAGAGAGAGAGAGAGAGAGAGAGAGAGCCTGTCAGATGAAACTTGCAGTGCTCCCTTGCCATTTGTCGGAAAGTGAGATTTCCAGTCGTTGCCAGAAACAACCGTCATTTGAAAGATGCTGATCTTTATATTATAAGATTGAGTCAGTTTCCGGGTTTAATAAACACTGCAGTTAATAAGTCTGAACCTTCATCAACTAAGGTAGAAACACATTTTTATAAACATGTAGTTTGTTAGAACAACAACAACAACAAACAAAAAAATATATGGCTCTTGATGTAAATGTGATGCTTTTTTTTCAATAGGAAAATTGGTTGCAGTTTATTTTAAAGTACGTGCACTTACGTGTACTTACATTGTACTTACCTAAATACTAGTTAACATAAGCAACTAGTTAAGGTTAGATTTAGGGGTAGGTTCAGGGTTACATACATGTAGTAGTTACCCAGTTATTGTAACTTCTATAAAGAGTACATAGAATGTATATGCAGAACAGGAGTGTAAAATAAAGTTCTACCGAAAAAAAAAAAATAATCACAGAATTATACTTTTATATATAGAAAATATGTCTGTTTATTGTAGTGGTCCAACATGGCAACATTTGTTTAAGCAGTGGTGTGATTTGCCAACGAGACTGCTTGTTTGTGCAAACCAAGGACTCAGGGTTAGGCCGATGCTGTAACTCAGGCACTTTTATTTGATTTGATTTTCTCAGCTTATTTATTTTTGTTATTATTTTATTATAAATATATAAAATATTATAACTTGTTTATTTGATAATCTAAACATAGTTAAAAGAGTGAGATGAATAGAGTGAAGAAAATCATTTATATTTGTTGTGTAAAAAATAATTCTGTAAAATTTACCAAAATTACAAGCCATTATAAATTAAGTATATTATAGTTGTGTTCCACATTGACTAAACATTTTTGCCGCTACACTCTAAAAAAAAAGATTCTATATGGCACCAAAAATGGTTCTTGGCTCATAATCATAGGGGAACCTTTTTAAGTGCTATATAGTCGTTCTTTAGTGGTTCTTCAGAGGTTCTTCACCGGTTCTTTGACTAAGGTGCTATATAGCACCGCTAACTAAGGTGCTATATCACCGCTACCATATACAGAACATGTTAAGATACGGTGCTATATAGCACCAAAAGTGGTTCCTCTATGATTACGACGAAGAACCATTTTTGGTGCCATATAGAACCTTTTTTTTTTAGAGTGTAGTAAGTATTTTATTTTTTACTTGTGTCCTTTGTTTATTGGTGTGCTTGCTAGAAAGTCAACAGTGACAACAATAAAGCAGTCAAAATATGCCAAAAAATTAAAAAATATTATTTAATTGTGTTTGTATTTAAGATACATGCTAGGTATGAAATGATCCTTACCAAAACAAATGATTTGTCATTTTATTCAAAAATCAAATATAATACATTTATGTGGGGAAATGTTCATGACTAAAAATGACAAATATTACAACATTTTCATGGTATGCAATTACGTTCACTGATAGACATTGTTGGTAAGAAAAGTAATCAAACCACTGAGTATATGAAAAGTGTTTTATGAGTTAAAAAAAAAAAAAACAATATTAAAAGGCCAAAAGTGCTATAATTGAAGAAACACCCATCTGCATCATCTTTATTAATTCATACAACCTATGAACTAAAGCTTCATCTTCATTGTCAGCTTTATTATTGTGTTGCCTCTGAAAAATGAGCTTGTGTTGATTTTAATTTTGTTTTGCACCGCAACCTGAATTTATTTCTTAATTTAGTAAAGTGATGTTCAGATGTTGGGCTTTGTATAACTTTACTCATAGAGAAAAGCATGCCTGTGCTGTAATTTTTTGAAAGAAAAATATACATTTAAAAAATTATACTATATATTAAATAAGAGCAGATGTGTAACATTTTTCAAGAGCCTGACGTTATCATACTCAGAGATTCTAGTCAGAATTAGTCTGATACTGCTCCATTGGGCTGTGATTATAGGGCGTGTTTCAAATGAACCAGGAAAGAAAATGCTTCTTCACTCAATTGGATAGACCTACAACCAATCAGAGCAACAGAGTAAGTGACGTGTGTTGAGCAACGCATAGTTGTTAAGAACTCAACTGCACGCACACTGGAAGAAGTAGAAGGAGAAATGAGTGTAAACGATCTTTGACGGTGATGTAAAAAGAATTTAAGGATACATGGAGTACTTACCAACACCATCATCATTTTTGAGAGAAATAGTAAAGGTGAATGCATATACAAACAAGTCCTCAGTTTAGGATTTGAACAAATTCAACCCAAGCACTCTTTGGTGACGTGGATGGTTATGTTACTGTTGATCATCTGTCCATCATCGTATAAAGCCCGCCCTGACAATTTGATTGGTCCGAACAGCTCTGGTTAGAGCAAAGTTGCCCCACAATGGATCAAGTCCAGACCGAACTTCCCCACCTCAAATGTTGTGGGCGGGGCTAAGTACGGATGGCATCCAGGCTATCCATAAATGGCATTTATAGTCATTACACTCATCATCCTAAACCTCACTCCCATCTTGGTCCCAACACCAAATGTCACCGGTCCTACTCGACCCGCTGCGAGCGGGATTAGAACCTGGGTCTCTGGTGTGTTTATATCCTTTTTGACCACTGTACGGTGGCGCTTCGCTGTAATTTGGATGCATGTCTAGACTTGTATTTCTTTAAATGCTGGCAAGTATTTACAAGAGCAATATATTTCATCACCGCTCAAAAAATAAAAGGAAGAAAAGCATGCAAACATTTGAATTGGGCTGTTATTTACGGCAGCATTTATTCTTATCATACCAAGCATGATATTTTATTTACAGTATACAATCATGTTATGGATAGGGCTGTAATCTCCCAGTCAATAAGTCGATTATTAGTCGATACGTTCTGGCTCGACCAAAATTCTGATTGGTCGATTTTTTGCCGCGTTCATTTCATGACAGTACAGATCACCACGCTTTAGTCGTGCCGCAAAAGTGGATCTGTACTGTCAGTTTTACCGCGTGGAAAGCACTAATTCCTAATGGGGGTGTTTTCAGAGCACCCCTGTTTCACAGGTAACAGTCTGTCTTCAGAACACCCCCCTTGTTTTCTCTTTTTTTGGATTAGCGCAACCCACTGGATACGAGAGACAACCGGTAGGCTAGTTTGCTGTATATCATTTATTTAACCCCTTAAGCCCTGAAGGCATTTTTAGAGATTTTTTGTCTGAATGACATACACAGATTTAAAGACTCATAACTTCAAAACTACAACAAGGAGAGTCAAAAAGTATATATCATGTGTTAGCAAACTTTCTATATTTTTAGAAAATATACATTTTATTACATTTGGACAATCTATTGCTGAGAAACTGCTGATAAAAGACAAAAAATTTTTTATTTTTTTTTATAATTTTTCATATTTTTCTTATTTTACATGCAATAACTCAGGAAGACAATAGGGTAGCAGGTTAATTCTTTTTTGGTGATGTTCCCCTATATGTGATCTACATCTGGATCAAATTTTGTGGTGATAGCATAAAGTAGTCCAAAGTTACAGCATTTGGAACAAAGGTAGCCTTTTTGTTCAGACCTTGACTCCCGAAAGCATTTTTAAAACTGTTGTTTTCTGAGTGACATACACCAATTTAAGATCTAAAAGACGGATTATGGTATCATTAGTCTCTTTTTAATCGTGAGAGTCTGTTGTAAATAGGGATGTGTCATTTTTAACGATCGGGTCATGTTTCATGAAGTTATGAGTGAAAACGCCAAGTGTTAGCAACTGATTTCTTTTACTCCGCTCATTGGCTTGGTGCTGTTTTGTTTGTGTTCTACTTTAACGAGGGATATTTTAAGATCTAAGAGATGGATTATGGTGTCATTGGTCTCTTTTTAATCGTGAGAGTCTGCTGTAAATAACGATGTGCCATTTTCCACGTTTCATGAAGAGACGAGTGAAAAACACCATGTGAATGCCGCATCAGTATATTATTTACATATGGGTCTTGCAGGACTTAACTGACAAAAACTCGCTGAAAATTCAGTCAAAGCCCAAAACAATTAGGCTTGTTGTGTTCTACTCAGTGAGACCTTTCAAATGACATATGACACATGACTATCTGAGCTGTATGATGTTTTTGACACATTGAAGTACATAATAATCCCCCCCCCCCCCCCCCCCATAAATTATGATTTTTTTTTTTTCATTTTATCAGCAAATAACTCAACACTACTTTGGAGATAATCATAATGGCTACATTCATTTTAAAGTTTAGACTCTCAGCTTTCAAATGACACCTATTTTGTGTTGATCAATGCAGTAGTTTTGAAATATATGACAATTAATTTTTTTACAGCTAGGTGGCGCCCGCGGGCGGTACACTCCGATTTAGATGAATAACTCAGCGCTCGTTTAGAGTATCCCAAAATGGATAGATGCATTGAAAAGCTGAGATTCTATAAAATGATTTAAAAATGATACCTATTTTATGTTATTACATTCAGTAGTTGCTTAGTAACCCCCCCCGCGAAAAAAATTCCCGGGGCTGGGACACTTCGGGTTTAAGGGGTTAATTGTGAGAGCGTTTTTTCTGTTCTTTATCTGACTTGTTTAATAAATATTCCTTTTTTATTAAAGTGGATGTGCCTTTTGTGTTTAAGAGTAAAAGCTTTAAGTTAATAGTCTATTCGTGTCTCAGCCGCGAAGCTGAGCTGATCCTATGTTCGAGCTGCACAGAGCGGCTGAAATGATAGCGTCTGTCAATTATAATATATATGACAAAAACAATTGTCTAAATGATGTTGCATATTCCTCAAAGGTTCTTGAGATGATATCACTAGTTGACAACATAGTACTATATTTTCGGAAATAATAGGCTATGATATTGCGCAGGGGCACGTGATGCAACGCTGTCAGAGCCGACAGACTCGTGTGTCAGACTCATTTCAGTGCAAAATAATCAGCTCAAAAACGATTTAATGTACTGCAAATAGCCTACTAGTTTTTTATGTTTATTTATAATTAATTTAGGCAGACAACAAGGCTACCAAGTACTGCGCACAGTGCGCAGCTAATTCATTTAATGTTTTTTTTCCTAACGTAATTTTTAGTTGATTTTTAGTCGAAAATGTCAGGACTTCAGTCGACCAAGATTTTCTTTGGTTGATTACAGCCCTCGTTATGGACCACGTGAGCAGCGCGTTCCCGATCACAAAACTCTCCCCTCCACCGTGAATAAATCACAATCCCAATGCACAAGGTTTTATCATTGAGGTGGATGCACATTTTTTTTTTGTGAGAAATAAAGGCGAACGGCGCATGATATAGGTCACGACCAAACGTTATCGATTGACTATGGCAGATCCAATAGTTTTAAACTTCAACAGAGTACCCGCCTTCAAGGAAGTAAACGCTTGACGTCAATGGAGAGTGCCCAGACTCTCTGTACAAATGAAATACGAGAGTCTGGTAGGACCAGGCTAGCTTGGTGCTGCAAGTGGCTTAGAAATTAAACAATTCACAGTTAAAATAATTCGAATAATCAAATAATTCCCTGCACAAAACTGTAACAAACTTTCTTTGTGTAATTACAAATACAACAGCGGTGTTAGACATCCATGCAAACTTCTTTATTTATCTAAACAGATTTTTGGTCTGTATTAAGGAGATATTGACTGTGTATACAACACAAACATATATTATTGAATACCTTGCAAAATTAGCATAATGTACAAACATTGCATACTGACTTCATAGTTTTTTAGATTGGCCTGTACAGTATTAAACTAACTTGAATGTCTTATACTACACTGGATCACATACCTCCTGCCTGGCATTGAATTAATAGGACTGCTGTAACGTTCCTTGGTCACTGCTGCACACTAAATCTGAATGAGAATGTGAATTCCTCTGACATAATCTCACTCTTGCATTATTCATGGGGCGGCAGGGAGACAGACCGAGCGAGAGAGAAAGCTGTAGCACGCATTGGATGTGAGAACCGGAGTGCCTTCCTATCCCTCCCTCAGATTCTTTCATCAACAGATGAGCCCACCTGTTTCCCTTCTAAACCTCTCTCTCCCTCTCACACTCATTTTCTCACCCTCTCCCTCTCCCTCTCCCTCTCTCTGGTCTGCTGTCTGTCATCACATCCTTTGGATCTCCATGAAGCCTATGAGCGAGTTTCTCTTGGGGAGGAGGAAGGAGAGGGGGCGGCGTGCATGATGTTGTGTATCTGCATTCTGGCTGAAACTGTGCTTTCCATTCGCACTTAATCTGTCAAGATTCCTCCCCTCCTCGCACATGAGATCGGTGCAGAAGTATACTGGCACTGTTGGGTAGAGAGAGAGTGAGAGAAAAGGGAGAGACAGAAGGAGAGAGAGAGAGAGAGCGAGTGAGAGAGGAAGAGAAAGGCTGTATGTGCCTCAGACTGCGCAGTGATGCCTTGGCAGCTTCGGGAACCAGGCGCACGTTCGTTTCAGTAATCTCCTCTTATTTCTTCTTCCAGGCTTCGGAAGAGGAGATGCAGACCATAAGGTAAGCGGATTCACCTTTCTGTCGTTTTCTATTCTTCTACTCCTCTTTGTCTCTTCCTTTTATCGCTGACTCTTTAAATGCCTGTTAAAGCAGTTTAAAGCAGGACTGCAGCAGGAATTCACAATCACCATGATGTAGGAAGCAGGATTAGCCCGCGTTCTCCACCACAAAAAAAGGGGTTTAGCTAGTTGAAAAAGCTCCAGCTTCTTCTGGAAGCTCAGTTGTTTTGGTTGGTAATGTGTCATAGACCACATCCATTTGAAAACCATTTGCATTTCAGAATGTGCATGTTTCATTTCCCTCTTTCCCAAGCAAATAAATTGATCAGAGAAGACCTGTAGAGAGGTAACAAGGCACATACTGGCCATTCCCAAACTGAACTGCGCCTTTCCATTGGCTGGAGAATATTCAAGCTGTGCATGTGCTGCCATCAGATCGCTGTTCCCTAAGGCAACATCAGAGATGGGGCTCGGGAAATTATTTATGAGCATGCTAGGTGTTCACTGCTGCTGCTGCTGTATATTATAGTATAGAAGTCATGTGGGGGGAAAAGGGATGACTCAACCTTTGTGGGGGAAGCTGGATGGATTTATTGGGGGTTCCCCCTCCTTCATATGAATTATTAATAAATTACAGGGCGAGAGAAATGTTTTGAGTCATACTGATGGATTTCAGCGTACTTGTCTTCGCGTTGCTAAGAGAAATGAAAAACTGCAAAGTAAATGTGCTTGCAAGGACTCTGCATGTGATGAAGAGCACTTGTCACAGTGGATTGCTATGACTGGCAGAGAAGATGTCAGTAGTCCAATATTCATTGGCTAAACATTTCCTGTCTGTTTAAACATCCATATTCTATTTACAGATTAAATTTACTTTAGTGAATACATTCAAATGCAAGCAAACATAGAAGAGATAGAAAAAGATCATTGGTAGACTCAATCATCTATGTGGATCACAGTAGGTAATGCAGTTTACATGTACTCTTTGTTGAGTCTAGAACAATGCTGGGCATCTCTGAAACCCCCGAGTTCCAGTTTCCTGCAGAGTTTAGCTCCAACCATGATCAAACAAACTCACCTGTCTGTAGCTTTCTGGTAATCCGGGAAAACTTTATTAGCTTGTTCAGGTGTTTTTGACAGGACAGTGGATCTTTAGGGCCAGAGTTGAGAACCCCTGCTCTAGTACAGTGGTTCCCATCCCTGGTTCTGCAAACACTGCAAATTTTGGACATGTCTCTTATCTGACACACCCATCTGAGGTCTTTACTAACAAACTGATGAGTTGAATGAGGTGTGTTTGATTACGGCGACATCTATGGGTACGCTTAAACGACCAAACGGAAACGTTTCCACGTACAGACGACAACATTGTCAAAATGATCCCCGTTCACACTGATCCACGAAAATGACTAAAACACTGTATTATGCTGTCAGGCCAGTAGTTGGCGATGTCACTCTGTAAAGAATAGAATACGTGCCTATAGACCCGTAATACGCATGATGTCACCGTGTTCTCAAATTCGCGTTTCTGTAGTTTACACAGAGATGATAACGGTATAGTTTTGAAAAGCTTGCATTTTGAAATCCGTTTTCAAAAGTTTGTGTTTTCAGGCCTCCAAAAATGATAAATTAAAACAATTCTTTTTTTCTGTTTTGGTTGAAAACGGATTTTCAATTTTTTTCTGAACTGGATTGAATAATTAACAATTCATTTTAATTGATTAGATGTGAAACGATTGTTAGATACCTTCCATTAATAGCTTCATAAGCCCTTTTCGGACTGTAATTGTTTCTCATGGGTAAATGTGGTTTTATTCAACATTTGGGGCTAGTGAGAGATTTTATTGCCGTCCGAATCAAGAATGTCAGTGTTTTTCTCCCACCACCCGCGTAAAAATCCCAATTATCTGACAAACACCAAGGTCATGTAGTCATTTAATTCACAATCTAATTCAATTAATCCGAATCCACATCTCTGAGTTCACAAGAAGAGATCACTTCAAAATTCACAGTTTAAGTCTGTTATTGTGGCAGCAATATATGCAATACAATTTTAAAATATGTATTATATACAATTATATACATTAAACATATAAACCAAGCAACGTTATGTTTACCTCATGTAAATAAGAGGCTGCATTAAATTATTTCCATATTTTTAAAATGACAGCCATTTTTTTGGTATAAACAGAAAACTATTTCAAAAATAGCATGTCTAGCTTCCTGTTTTTAATCAGTTTTAATCAATTAAATAAAATGTGAATTTATTCTTATTGTTCCAAGCATATGACATTTTATTCACAGCAGACAATCACGCGTCTGACCATGTGAGCAGCACGTTACTGGGTTCCTAGGATCACAAAATGGTGATTCCTCCACCGCGAGTTTTTATCATGCAAATTTATTTTTACAGATGTCCACATGAGAAACAATTACCATCAGAATAGAGCTATAGATTAAGTTGCTGCATTGCATGGAATAAGCATATGCAACGTATGCTAAGGTCTGAATCTTTTTGGCCAGCAATGATTCTGCAAAGGTGATACATGAGGGGTGGTGGACAGAATATGCAAACATAAGGTAAACCCCCAATTATCATCCCAAATTATTGCAAATGGCCAGTGTAGCCTTGACCCCCTCAGTGCAGCAAATCTGATGTAACACAGTGAAATCACTCCGTCTTGGTCCTTTTCTCTTCTTCTACACACACAAAAAAAAGACTTGACATCCATACACGTTTATTTCAGATATTATATTTCAAAGGACAGGAAGACACCATATACACATGACAATTAAGCAGAGCCCCCAAATTCACATTACCATAACGCATCCAAATGTTTAGTTTATTTTTTAATTCTCATTATTCCCAATGATGATTCTCAGTAGATTCTCATTAATGTTCCACAGCAATGGAAGCTATCCAGTCTGGACACAATCTTTCTTTTTTATAAATTAGTTTATATTAAATAAAGTACATAATTAATTAGCTATTGAAATATATCATGTTTTTTCACATTAATGAGAATTAGGGGGAATGTGCTCATATTGCAAAAAATATTAATTCGAAATACAATACATTTTTTTGGAACAAAATATGATTTAGACATTGTTGTGAGATATATCTGTAAAATGGATGCATGCATGGTTAGCCATTTCGAAAACATGGTAATATTGTAGTTTTGTAATACAGTTTGCAATAAATTATATGTATAGATATATGTATAGAGATAATATTACAAGGATGTGTATGAGACTATTGGAGTTAAGTACAATAACTTAAGCTAATCAAGACCGATCTAACAGAAATCTGCTGTTTGTGGAAACACATTACAACAAGGGTTTTTGAAAAGTATACTTATTTAACAAAATTGTTAAATGATGCTACGCCCCTGAATGTCATCAATATGGTATTAAAAATGACGTGGCTGAAAAGTGAAAACAATCCATGTTTTGCAGCCTTGGGCTCTGATGTTCTCCATCTGTTCTGAAGAATCGTTTATTATAACCTGAAAATAACTTTTTTTTTAACACATGTGAGCTCGTCTGTTTGTTCTTGCATGTGTACCCACATGTTCAGAATTTTCTTAGTACCATTCAGCCTGCCAACATTCAGCCTTGCAGGCTTAAGATTTTATATACTAGCAGATCCCTGCCTCTCAGGGGTATTGTTGGTGTGTGCATTTGTATTTTCATTTGTTTAAAAATACGAGGAATGTGTACATCAGTGAAATGGTTGAATCTAACCAAACTGTCAAGAACATGCACAGCTTATATTTCACACCAAATGTAATAACAATGAAAGATTATTTATATTTTAAGGAACAATGGGATTTTTTAAAATTGTCATTAGTTTGACGTGTTCATGAAAGTAATTTATATTAAATTATTTTAAGAATTGATATAAACATAATTGTAAGCCATTTATATAGTATTCTTTTAAAAATATATATATTTTGGGTGTGAAATATGATCAAGACATGTTACTTATGAGTTGCTGATATGACCTGTCCGGTGTTGGGTGTAATTAATTACTAAGTAATCGAATTCGCTTGAAAAAGTAAGGAACTACTCTCAATTTTTCTGTAATTGAATTACAGATACTTATGATGTAATTGCATTGAATACTGTATAGGACTATAAACAATAGTGGATTTAACATCAACATTTAATGTCAAAATTGTCTAATTGCACTGTTGAAGATATAGCTAGTAATTCATTACTTTTTTAGAGTAACTAAAACTGGAGCTGTCCACCATCCTTTGGGTTTTTGAAAAGTTGTCAAAATTGTTGTCAAAATGATCCCTGTTCACACGGATTCGAGAAAATGTCTAAAAGCGCTGTATTATGCTGCCAGGCCAGTAGTTGGCGATGTCACTTTGTAAAGAAACACTATGCGCCTACGCAATGAACATGTATGTGCATGAAATGCGCGTTGTCGTAGTTTACACAGAGATGATAACGATGTTGTTTTCAAAAGCTTGCACTTTGAAACCAGTATTTAAAAGTTTGCGTTTTCAGGACACCAAAACGCTGTTGTCTTGTAAATGAATGGCCACAATGCATAAAAAGTTTTTATTTGAAAATGGTGTCGTGTAAACGCCAACCCTATACGCCATAGTACCCCATTTTGAAAGTATACCAAACCGTAGGCATTAGCCATTGATGAAAACCATTTTTCCTCTGGGACGAAACAACCCATTTTTCATTCTGTGTCATGACAAGATGACGTCCCACAAAACTTTTCTATTCTAATTTAAGCAATTTTCCACAAAAATGAATCTCAATCCCACAGCAAAAATGACTCCCAGTTGATTTGCAGGGCACCGTGACACATTTTAACATGGCCCTCGGTGCAACGTGTTGCTGCTGCTTCTTGGACTCCCATTCCACCCATCAGATTTCCGTTGCTCATCCTCAATTCTACCCGGATAGACTGTCCTGATTCTTCTTCTTTTCGTTTATCTGCCATCTGCAGGCCGCATAATCCACTTAAGCCATAATTATTCCCCGCTGTTTGCAAGTGGGTGGCTGGTGGAAGGAGGGATGATATGAGATTGAAAGTGAGAGTGAGAGATAGAGGCGAGAAAGACAGCGAGAGTAACAACAAATCAAGTCAGCGCAGATAAATGACTGGATTGTTCCTGTGTGTCTTGTGTGAGTTATCGGCTTTTCTTTTTAAAGAATGAAATGGCATTCACAAATGGTTGTACTTCCATAATGTGAACATTCAATGAGAAAAAAATGTAGGGCAGGACATGATTGTATCCATTGGGAATTGAGTGCATTGTAAAAAGTGGGCGTTTCATGCCAGAAAGGAGCCAGACCTGAATACGAGTTTACAGTTGATTGTGGAGGAGTACTTCCGTCTTGACTTTTGAGGAGGATTTTTGGCCAGGAATGTGGAAACTGAAGCTCTGGGTTGTATTCACTAAAATTAAGTATACTAAGTAAAAAAAAGTATACTGAAATGATGCATAAGTGAAGTTATTAAACGTAATTTCGGGAGGAGTACGCCCATCTAATCTTCCAGTTAATACCAAGGTATAAAACCAGCAGCTTACTTCTTCCCATTTTTAGTTCCTGCAGTTATATAATTATATAATAAATAATTCAATGATTGATTACATGATTAATTAATGTTCACAAAATGGCAGTAAATTGATAAAATAATTGAAAAAAATGTTGTATCTGTATTTTCTATCAATATGCTACAAGATTATACTATAAATGTTATAAACAAGTTAGAGCAAAAGTATGGTAACACTCTATTTTAAGGTGATGTAGTTACTCGTTACTACATGTGCTTACTATAGCAATAACTTAATAAATTATGCATAATTACAAGTAACTAACCCTAAACCAAACCCTAACCTTAGCAGTAACTTCATATTAGTTAATTAATATTACTCAGTACTTATTTGAGTCAGTGTAACCCAAAAGTAATCTAAAAGTAATTAAAAAGTAGCTTGATCCTAAAATGTGCAATAGTAGTGTAATAGATTATGTTACTAACTACAGTTTTTTATCATGTAATTTGTATTCAGTAATGAATTACAGTTTGTAAATAATAAACCCATTACTGCAAACGCATCAAAAAATTTAAAAAATGTGCAACAATAATTTTAAATATACCTGCCTACCGCTGGTGACGGTAGGGGTAACATGTTCATTCATATTTGGTTTCACGTTTGCTGCAGTGTTTTATGCACAGAACAATGGAAGCATGCACCATCCGATTCACAAACAAACGATCCAATTCTGCACAGATTCATTTTAATGAATCATGCAAAAATAATAAAGAAAAAGACTCAAACTCACTCATGAGTTAGCAGTTTGAATCAGACTCTCTAAGTAAGTGAACCTACCACCTGCTTTACTGAAATGTAATTACTGTAATTTCTGGTTATGTAAGATTCCAAAGTGAACCACAAACTGTGATGTACAATTTCGTTCAAAAGTTTGGGATCAGTATGATTTTGTTTTTGTTTTTAGAAATTAATACTTTTATTTAGCAAGGACACAAACAGATCTAAAGTGACAGTAAATACATGTTACAAACTATTTCTACTATATGTAAATCACATTTTCCACAAAAAATATTATTATTTACTTCAACATTGATAATAATAAGAAATGTTTCTTAAAGGGATAGCTCACCCCAAAAATGGAAATTCTTTCAACATTTACTAAGGTTGTTGAAACCTGCATGAAAGGGATCGTTCACCCAAAATGAAAATTACCCCATGATTTACTCCACCTCAAGCCATCCTTGGTGTATATGACATTCTTCTTTCAGATGAATACAATATGATTTATATTAAAAACATATCCTGGCAATCCAAACATTATAATGGCCGGGAATTGCAGCCCAAAAAAGTGCATCCATCCATCCATTATAAATGTAATGAACACGGCTCCGGGGGGTTAATAAAGATCTTCTGAAGTGAATCGATGGGTTTGTGTAAAAAAAACACTTTATAAAGTAAAATATCTAGCTTCCTCCAGACCACCTTCTTTATTCAACTTTTGAAGAAAGTGTAACGCCTCTTGCAGTTCAAAACGCTTACACTACATCTGACGTCATGCGTCACAAGTTACGCTTTTTCCGTAAGTTGAATACGGAAGGTGCTCTGGAGGAAGCTAGATATTTCTCTTTATAAAGTTTTATACACCTAGGATGGCTAGAGGGTGAGTAAATCATGGGGTAATTCTCATTTTTGGGTGAACTTTCCCTTTAAATTCTGACTTCTGTTGAACATACATGAAGAATTTGGGTAACCAAACTATTTCTGACTCCCTGTTGACATCCATAAAAGAAAAATGGAAATATGTTGTTTATGTTGCAAACATTTTTGCCACAAAAAAAAACATTATTGGTGTTAATGTAATTAATGTTATTAGTGTTTATCATATGAGATCCACTTGTAAATTTGGTCCATTTTGATGCCATGTTGACTTTTGACGGTTGTTTAGTTGATCCATGAGTGTTTGGTGCATTTTCGGGTCTATGTCTATGCAGCAGTGTGTGTGTCTGTGATGAGGGGGTTTCCTGGAAGATTATCTCCCTGCGTTGATAAGCTCAGAATACAAAGTGGAGGTGATATGAGAGGCCGTTTCACACCTCTCGTTTTTCTGTCGCACTCATTCCGTTCTTCTGTCTCACTCCTTCTGCCCCTCTAATCTTCCAGCTCCACTTGTCTTTCATTCCCTCCCCTCGCACCTCTAAAATGTCAGCTGCTCTTTCCGAAAGATCAAATGCAGCCAATGCAGTGGATGCAGTCCCTCGTGATAAAAGACGCATTGACTTCCATGGTCTGCTGTGGGAGTATAGTTGCCCCTCGTGATGTGGTAAATGTTCGTGGGGGAGGATTTAGGAAGGTGTGTTATATTGACGCCCTGCAGTGATTCAGATGGGAGAGAGAAAAAAAGTGAGTGTGCGATGAGTCAGAGGTGGGGGAAACCAAAGAGAAATGCATAATCAATCGTTGCAAACAATCTCTCCATCCTTACCCGATGGGCTAGATGGAAATAGGGACAGGAAAACAGGGAAAATTATGGCTTTTATTCAGAGTATTTGTCCAAAAATAAAAAATAAACTGTATAAGGCACTTTCCATGAATAGGTTGAAATAGGATTTTATGCTGTCAAATTAAATCAAATCAAAGATGGATAAAGGAGGTATAGTTGGTGCTGTATTTTGGGATTTTCAGAAAGCTTTTGAGACTGTATATCATAACATTTTGCTTTCTAGGTTATCTCATTTAAATTTTAAAGTCCATAATGTGGTTTACATCATATTTAGAAAATAGAAAGGAAAAAAAAACATGTGTAAGGGTTATACAACATCAGAATATTTGTATTCTAATATTGGAGTCCCACAAGGATCTATCTTAGGTCCAATGCTGTTTAGTATGGTATGTATGTAAATGATTTACCAAATGTCTGCCCCTCTGATGTTATTTGCCAAATGTATGCTGATGACGTTGTTTTGTATGTAAATGCAAAAAGTCAGCAACAGGCTGCATATAAATTCAAGTTTACATCTTAATGTCAAGAAAACTGTTTGCATGTTTTTTATTTATTTATTTATTTATTTTAACTAAAAGGAAAAATTATGATGTAAAAGCAGAAGTGTTTATCCAGGGTCATACATGATTAGAAATATTTAGCAATAATAATAGATTATCAGCTTTCTTTTAAGAAAAACATGCACAGGAAGTTGTTAACACAGTGAAATTTAATTTAGCCAATTTTAGATTTAGCCTATTAGATATGGTTTGGCCAAGGAAGCAGCAGTTTAAATTTATGAATACACATATCACATAGCCTACTGTATGACTACCTGGACACACATTCTTAAGGCCCGTTCACACCCAGGATGATACTAAAAGATAACAATAAATATATTGTTCTAAAAATCGTTCTCAGTGTTAAAGAATAGCAGAGTTCACACCACAGCGATAACAATAACGGCACAGAGAAACGATATCGTTGGAATCACTTTCAGAACAATTTTATCCAGCTGATGAATGGCAAAAACATTGACAGCTAATCAAAATCCATCCTGCTGTAATGAGCTTGAGCATTTAAAGTAACAGACACGCTTAGAATAAACAGAATGATATCGTCTGCTGGTGTGGACACTAATATAGTTATTTGTATAGTTATCGTTTTTGGTGTGAACAGGCCTTTAAGGTCTTAAATGAAAAGCCAAATATTTTTCATCAATGTAGTGTTTTAACTAAGTTTTCTTTTTTGAGTTGGGAACATCTGACATCTTCATAACATCATAACTTTACATATTTTATGTATTATTAATGTGTATTTTCCCTGATTAAATAAACAAATACATAAAAAAAATTGGTATCCAATTTGTGTGTAGATTAATCCAAAACAGAGTGTGACGAAAGAAGGATCGGCATTCAAGATAACTTTAAACACGGAGCAAACACTACATATTCACATACATTATATTGCCAAAAGTATTGGGACACTGAATTCAGGTGTTCCAATCCCTTCCATGGCCACAGGTGTATAAAATCAAGCACCTAGGCATGCAGACTGCTTCTACAAACATTTGTGAAAGAATGGGTCTCTCTCAGGAGCTCAGTGAATTCAAGCGTGGTACTGTGATAGTTTGCCTCCTGCGCAATAAGTCCATTCGAGAAATTTCCTCACTACTAAATATTCCAAGGTCAATATTATAACAAAGTGGAAGCAATTGGGAACAACAGAAACTCAGCCACGAAGTGGTAGGCCACGTAAAAATCACAGAGCGAGGTAAGCGCATGCTGAGGTGCAAAGTACGCAGAAGTCTCCAACTTTCTGCAAAATCAATAGCTACAGACCTCCAAACTTCATGTGGCCTTCAGATTAGCTCAAGAACACTGTGTAGAGAGCTTCATGGAATGGGTTTCCATGACCGAGTAGCTGCATCCAAGCCTTACCTCACCAAGTGCAATGCAAAGCGTCGGATGCAGTGATGTGAAGCACGCCGCCACTGGACTCTAGAGCAGTGGAGACGTGTTCTCTGGAGTGATGAATCAGGCTTCTCTGTCTGGCAATCTGATGGATGAGTCTGGGATTGGTGGTTGCCAGGATACGTACTCCTGACCACTTGCCTGACTGCATTGTGCCAAGTGTAAAGTTTGGTGGAGGGGGATTATGGTGTGGGGTTGTTTTTCAGGGGTTGGGCTTGGCCCCTTAGTTCCAGTGAAAGGACTCTTAATGCTTCAGTATACCAAGATATTCTGGACAATTTCATGCTCCCAACTTTGTGGGAACAGTTTGTGTTGATGGCACCTTCCTGTTCCAACATGACTGCGCACCAGTGCACAAAGCAAGGTCATAAAGACATGGATAAGCAAGTTTGCTGAGGAGGAACTTGCCTGGCTTGCATTAATTAGAGCAAAGACAGCGCCTTCTCGTCCAACATCAGTGCCTGACCTCACAAATGCGCTTCTAGAAGAATGGTCAAAAATACCAATAAACACACTCCTAAACCTTATGGAAAGCCTTCCCAGAAGAGTTGAAGCTGTTATAACTGCAAAGGGTGTGCCAACTCCATTTTAAACCCTATGGATTTAGAATGGGATGTCATTAAAGTTCATGTGCATGTAAAGGCAGGCGTCCCAAAACTTTTAACAATATAGTGTTTGTTGACGTTAACACAGAACTAATGCTGCATTCCAGACGAGGTTTGACGTTGGAATAAATGTCCCACTTCCAAGAAATCAGACGTCATGTTCACATATTGACCACATGATGTTGCTACGACACAATAAGAACATATGCCGTTTTTGTGTCAATTATGGCAAAAACAGAATAAAAACGACATAAAATCGCTTTGAAATCAGTTGACGAAAACCAAAAACAAAGGTATTATTACATAAACCTAATGTCTAATGTTAAAGTTTGTTTTTATATTTATGCTCATTGGAAGCAGAACTTGCCGACATCTTGGAAGTGACGTCAAATGACGCATCTTGCTGCTGATTTTGAGTGGCAATCCAGATGTTATTTCTGAGAATGAGGTGGGAAAAATCCAAATTCCAAGATGTCTGGAATGTAGAAAACATCTTAAATTAGACAAGGACAAGGAACAGGTGTGAAACTAATCAGAAACCATGGTAACGAGTGAATGAGAACTGAGTGGCCATTTACACAAAACCGCCTTTCAGCTAAAAACTGAAAACTTTGTATGCGTTTTGGCTGTTCATTTACACGACAACGGCATTTTGGGGGCCTGAAACTGTGCTTCAAAGTGCAAGTTTTTGAAAATGATATCATAAACTAGAGAAACGCAAATTTGTGAAAATGGTGACATCATGCTCATGTGTATAGCATGTACAGTTTTTTACAAAGTTACATCGCCAACTACTGACCTGGCATGAATAATACAGTGTTTTTAGTTTCACAGATCTGTGTGAACGAGGATTGTTTTGACAATTTTGTCATCTGAACGTGAAAAAGGAAAACCTTTTCCTTTTTTAGTACATTGTTGTCGTGTAAACATACCCTAAAAATAACATGACTATGAAACAGGACATGATTGTGACACAAATACCGTGTTTGTTTGTTTTGTTTTTTATTTAAACTATCTTAGATTATCTATTTACTCTGTGGGCCCTATTTTAACGATCTGAAACGCAAGTGTCAAAGCGCGAAGCGCAAGTAACTTTGTGGGCGGGTCTCGGCGCTGTTGCTATTTTCCCGGCGGGATAAATGGCTCTTGCGCCCGGCGCAAATCTAAAATGGGTTGGTCTGAAGTAGCTTCATTATTCATAGGTGTGGTTTGGGCGTAACGTGAATAAACCAATCAGAGCGTCATCCAACATTCCCTTTAAAAGTAGGTGCGCAAGTTCCATTATGGATTGCTATTATTATGGCTTATTTACCAGGCGCACGCCAGGAGCGGTTCACAGCCAAGGAGACTGATGTTCTTGTAAGAGCAGTGAAAGACAGAGAAGTTGTGTTGTATGGGGATGGGAGAAACCCACCCAAAATAGCGTCGGTTAAACAGGCGTGGGAGGAAATAGCCACAATTGTTTCATCAGCTGGCATCCCCAGGACGTCGCACCAGTGCCGCAAGCGCTACAATGACATCAGAAGACGGGGAAAGTCCAAGCTTGTCAGCATCAATCGGGCACGCCATGTAACGGGAGGTGGATCTGCCTCTACTCAGGACCTGACGCCAGCAGAGAACATCGCTGCGTCCACCCTCACCGATTTTTTTTCCTGGTTCTTGACGGTCAAACTAATTTGTCAGATGTCCTTATATACATATATGCCTTGCCACTATTGGGCAAACAGGTCTGATCCTTAATTATTACAATTAGCCTGAATAATTTGTAAGCTAGATTTATGCCTATTTTTTCACATCGTCGTGGCACACCACAATGATTTCCGTCATCTCATGTGTTAATATTTTTTTAGTGTAACAATTTATGATTTGCAAAAATAACTGTTGCATCTGTGTAGATTACATGAGCAAAGTGTATGCGCGTTATGCACGCTATACATTATGGTCAAGCATGCGCCCTTAAAATAGCATAATGAACAACGCGCAACGCGCCACTGACTTTAGACTAGGTTTTTTCTGGTCAGTGGCGCAATTGTTTAATGGAACAGCAAAATAGCACCAGGGATTGTTTGCGCCGGAACACGCCTCCTTTTTTGCGCTGAACCGCCCAGGGAGCGCAAGTTCATTCACTAGTTTAGCGACGTGCTTATGTGGAGGGAAAAGCGCGCTTTGCGCGGGTGCAAAATAGGAATGACACATGCGTCGGTGTACAAAGTCAATTGCGCTGGGTGCAAGATAGGGCCCATTATCTATTAACTAGCAGGGTTATTATTAACTATATCTAAAATCATAAAAAAACGTTTTCATTACTTGAAATAAAATAAACATTAACTGAAATAAAAAACTTAAATACACTGTATTTAAGCTAGTTTCTCATTTTAGTTTAAGTTGAAGTAATAAAATAACTACAACTAAATCTAAAGTATATAGACATAAAAAACGAATAAAAAATGACAGAAATATATATTATATAATATATAATAGTCTGTCAATGATACTAAAATAACATTGACTATTAGATACTGTATGTGAAATTAAAACACTTTAAATGTCAGCAAAACTCTAGCTTTATTTTGTCACATAATTACACAGAAATTCTCATATAGTTCTAAATTAACATTAACCAAGATAATCAAATGCATGTAAACATATATTCATTAATGATTCCTATCATGAATGTAGTACATGCTTATTTTTTTAAAGCATTTGAAATCACAAAATCATAATCCCCATTATGCACACCAAAATAATTTTGCCCCACCACTTTTGGAGTAGTAGTGCCACATTTGGTATCCACTGATTAAAATCATACCACAATGCAGTAAATTTCAATTTATTTGAGTAAAAACTGATTTTAATTATTTACTCATTTTAATTGTTAAAACATGAAATATTTTGCTTGTCTCCATATCACAGAAAAATGGATTCTTCCTTTAAATTGTGACAAAGAATTAACATAATTTGGATCATTTCTATTATGGAATAATCTCATTCAAATTGCTCAAATTTTGTAGGAAAAATGCTCATCAATTATTTTCTTCAAAATATGATAAATATAAGTTTGACAAGTTTTGGTCCCCAAAGCAACTAGTATAAAACCCTTATACAACCCTGTTACCATATGACTATGTTTCCATTCACATATTTTTACAAGCATTTTGGAATATTGCATAAAGAATGCTGGATGGAAATGCCAAGATGCATCATTTCGAAAAATGTGGGTAACATTTATTTATATATTTATGCATTTGGCAGACGCTTTTATCCAAAGCGACTTAAAGTGCCCTTATCACAGGGACAATCCCCCTGGAGCAACATGGAGTAAAGTGCCTTGCTCAAGGACACACTGGTGGTGACCACTGGGATCGAACCAGCAACCTTCTGCGTATCAGGTCCATGGTTTAAACCACTGGACCACCATCTCACATATCTTATCTATTAAGAAAACATTCTCATAAATTTCCAACAACTTCCATTTTCAAATTAAATTTTTGAATGTTCTAAAATGGTTAATGAATGTGTGTGTATATACATATATATATATATATATATCTGTGATTCATTTGTATTCAAAGTATTCACAACCACCATACAATCACTCGACAACTCATAGTTTTGTGTGTGTGTGTTTATTTGATCATTTATTTATTTATTTAATGTTTATGCAATGTTTATAAAATTGTATAAACTATGCAATGTTTATAACAAAAAACACCCTAATCAGGGTATTAAACTATTTAGACAAGTTTTGTTAATTTGGGTAACCCAAATTTTGGTAACAGGGTCGCAAAATTTCAAACCTCATAAAAAATCTATACAATACAAACTAAAAGATTTTATTTAATGTTTATTGCAATGTTTAAACACTTTTTAATCGGGGTATTAAACTGTATTTAGACATGTTTTGTTAATTTTGGTAACCCAAATTTTAGTAACAGCGTCACAAAAATTTTCACACCTCAGAAAATAAATACAAGAGCTCATTTAAGATTTGGTGCAGTTGACAATCTTTCAAAGTTTCGGGCCTTGTTTCAAACCCTATTAGTGGAAAGTGTCATAAATGTGCAGTATATAAATATTCCCCAAGCTGCAGTGCTCTATAGATTAACTAGGCGGATCTACATGCACAGAAGGTTGTGCATGTGAATGTTCATTTGATGAAGTCGCAAGCTGTCTCAGAACACTCCTACCTTAATTAATCTCGTTGTTCACGAATGCACTTGTGTGAGGGACCCCCAGTCACACGAAACATCAGCGCAGTGGCAACGGCCCAAAGAGGTTAATTAGGCCTGTCGCTGTGCGCTCATTCTCGCATGCATGAAGCTCCAAGATGAATCGCAAGTTTGATGACACTTTCTTAATTGCTGTCGCTATTATTTTGTTATATGATTGCAAGCGCCACCCGGCACTCTCTTTGCTCTGTTGGCAGGATCTCCAGCGGTCTGTCAGGACTGCATGGGAAAAGTAACCTCAGACTCAAGCAAGAATAAGTGGAATCCCTGATAGGGAGCGGAGAATTTATACACAGACCCTCATGAGAGGGTGCCTACTTCGAAAAACCATGAAAAAGATATATATTGGGAAAACCGCCCTTAAAACCTCTCGAAATGGTTGTAAACATCAGAAAAAGAGGTAAGATGCTCTCTCAACCCCGTCGTCCGCCCACTACAGTCATCCCATCAACCATGTGCATCCGTCGAGTGCTGTGACAGATTGGTTCCACCTTTACCATCATGAGTGCTGCTGCTACAAGTGTTGACCAATGAATGTGCTATTGTACACACTACATACACTATGATAATCATGCTCTTCAATCCACTTGTGACTATGGAAGTGTTATTAGTTTGCTAAATAGGGCTGTTTAAAGAAATTGGTAAACCAATACATGAACCAACACAAATCATGCAGTTTAATATACAGACTGTGACCAGTGTAGACATATACTTACCTCCACCTTGTCTCCTTCATATGAAGTAGAGTCCGGGCCAGTTGTCACACTATATGTCAGTAACTGCCAAAAGTACAATAGCATATATCTTTTTTTAATCCCCCTGAAAAATATTGACTGGAGAAAAAAAAAATTGACAACAAGCTTGTCTGCCTAAGTTGTTCAGTTGTTTTGAGATCCTTTAATAATTTGGACAGTTTCAATATCTTTTCTAAAGTTATTTCTTATATCTCTTTTGTACCTCCACAGGTTAATCATAAGCAGGCTTGCAGATTCACTGTGTGATAATGAAAGCTGTTTTTGCTGGAAACATGACACAATTTGCATATCCATTCTGATTGGTTTATTTTCGCTGGTTAATTCTCACATACACTACCACATGAGAAAGCAAATGTCAAATAAAATACATATTTATACCTCACACAATATAAATGACATTATAGGTTTATGTGAATTGTTATAGGTTGACTTAAAGGTGCAGTGTGTAATATTTATGAGGATCTATTGACAGAAATGCAACTATGTTTTCAGTGGTGTTTACACTCGAAAAATGCTGGGTTGTTTCAACCCAAATTTGGGTAAAGTATGGACAAACCCAGCTGTTGAGTCAAATTTTCACATTGAATTTTTAACCCAACGATTGGGTTTGTCCATATTTGACCCAAATTTGTAGACTCATCAAGATGTTGGGTCTGGGAACAGACCATTGGCAGGGCTCAATCCGAGGGGCGGGATAAACGGTTGTCTTTCAAATTCCCTCTGTACGCAATAGGATAGCGCTGCAACCAACCAGAGCAATGAAGAAGGTGAAGCGGAGCTAGTTGATAGATTAAACTTTTGCCGTATCTGGTTGGCAAAACTCTGAACACACCTTCCTTTTTTAAGAATGACTTCAGTGCCGTTCTTTGTTCTTTTCTCAAAGAAAAGCTTAACTCCAAGTCTTCCAGAGTCATGGCCAAAGCTGATTCGAAAGACCTCTGTTTGCCAACTTCTTTGTTTACAAGTAGCAGGCGGAAACACCACAACTCTGCCATCATTATGTTAAGCCCGCCCACCGACTCTATACACGATGTGATTGGCTTGATCATATTTTGGTTTTTCCAGATCGCAAGCCAACGGAGAGTTGCTAGACAACCCTGGCTGCAAATTACATTTGCTGCCACTAGGGTGCATCTAGATTTCTAGGATACGAAATTTGGTTTAAAACCCGAATTTTTTAGAGTGTAAAGACCTTACATAATGAACGTTATTTTTTAATTACCTTAGAATAAGCCATTTCTATCTACATACGCTGTGGGTCCCCTTACAGTGAAGACGCCATTTGCACTGCCAATGGGTATCCACAGTAGCCCTAAACGGACAAACTGCTCTACAGAGCGCTAGCTACTCTGTGCTGTCACTCACCCCTTTTCCACCAAGGCAGTGCTAGAGCTAGATCGGAGCCAGAGCTAGTCCCAGTTCATAGTTGGTTCAACTGAGGAGCCTGCTAAGAACCGTTTGCGTTTCCACAGGCTAGAGAGCCACAACAGAGCCAGGTCTTACGTCACTGTATACGTCTCATCTTTCTCAGCAACGCTAGCGGGAAACACACACACACCAGGCTTGTTTGAGATGCATCGGCGCTGCGCAGACCGATCCACGTATAATATTTAAAAAAACGCATGAGTGAATCAAAAGCATAAGGAGTCATATGCTCTCGCTGGACTCGTTATCATACGGAGATCGGTCTCTGCACAGCACCGCTGCCAACAAGCCTTCCATCAACAACTATTGATTAACGTGGCTTTACGATCCTACATCGGCATTAAAACACAACGAAAACACAGCGAATCCAACGCATTCGTGCAGTTCGCCGTAATTAGCATAGACAGAGATTACAAACGAGCAGCAGCTGTTAGCTCCATTAGCTGCTATTTCAACAATGGCGGATCTCAAGTCAGTGTTCGTCTTGTTGACCCCGCCCCCAGTGCCTGACGTAATCGGTTCTTACTTCTAGCCCTGTTCTAGCCCAGCTATGTTTTGGTGCTACTTAAGAACCACTTTTTCTGGCTCGGAGCTGGAGCTTTGGGTGTGGAAACACAAAGAACCGATTTGGAACTAGGCTCTGGCTCCAATCTAGCTCTGGCTCTGCTTTGGTGGAAAAGGGGTATCAGATGACGACATCTTTGTCCTGTGTCGGCCACCGTAGCTTCCCTACGTGCTTCGAAAGGGAGGGGTGAGCGGTGGGTGCAACCTCACCACAAGATGCAGCAAAATTTTACACAGTGCACCGTTAAATTAAAAGTTGTTAGAATATTATGTTCTAAAATGGTTAATGAATGATGAAAACTATACGTGTGCGTGTGTGTGTATGTATATATATATATATATATATATATTTTTTATATTTAAAAATATTTATGTATGGCTTAAATGTTAAATAAAAATTACATGAATTTACAATTCAATGTAAAATTATATTTATATAAAATTTAAATGTTGCATGTGATTATTTGCAATTATCTGATTAATGTGGGTTTTTTTTTTCAATCACGACAACCCTAGTTTTTAATATTTACTTTTTGTTTATTTTTAATTCACCAGCTTTTATTTGCACAAAGTATATTATTACCACAGTGTTCTTTAACATTTCTTAGAAGAAGACATACATGATAAATGAATATTGTAATTAATGCAGTGCTTTCCCCCCCCCCTTTTTTTCTCTAGTCTCTATTGAGGCAGCACAAGTGATAATAGTGTGTGAAACTGTGCGGTGTGTGTTCTGCTGTACATGTGGCCTGCTGAGAATAAGTGTGTGCGGTCTTGCGTGTGTGTGCTCGCTTCCAAATACATGTGTGTATCGATTGTTAGTACATTTATCTCTCAGACGTGTTACATTCTCACCGCTTCAGACACGTGTTGTCTGACCGTCTGATCAAGCTTGGTTTGTGGCATGCTCAAAGCCGCAGCCAGAAAAGTCATTACATCTCTCACCGCACATCTGTCCGTCAATACTAAGCCATTAAGAGCTGTCAGTGGTTCTCTTACGTAGCGTAAAAAGCTGTGTTTGGTAGGTTCCATCCATCTCTCTCACCCCATCCCCGCTTGTGTGTTTGATCTATAAATAGACTGTCTGAACATGCCATTGGTCATGTGACTAAGGATCAATGTGGGAAATGGGGGGAAAAAAAGAGTGTTGGGGATTAAAAAGATGAGTAAACCTGATTTATCAAAGCACTCTTGACACGAGTGTGTTTGAGTCACGCTAAATGTGATAATACAGCGAAATACATCCATAAAACTGGCCCAAACAGAGCTTCTGCTGAGATTAATTTCTCAATTTTCTCAAGTTTTGTTTTTTTACATTTCCATTATTGATCCTGAATCTCTGCCTGATCCATGTAGAAAGGATTCAGGGACTATTTTTTTGTCACTGAAGTGAATGTAATCACATGCGCATCTATATGTAGCTCTCTGCAGGAACAGAAGGAAGACCTGCGGAAGCGTCTCTCCTACACCACTCATAAGCTGGAGCTTTTAGAGCGCGAGTTTGACTCCACGAGACAGTACCTGGAGACTGAGCTGCGCCGAGCTCAGGAGGAGCTCGACAAGTTCACAGACAAGTTACGCCGGTAAGTAAAGTGTACACAATAGCATCTGGCTTTAAACCATCCACCATACTTTTGAGTGTAGCAAAAGAACATGGCAGTATGTTAGCGTTAGCATCTATTTAAATTCATCACTATAAAAATGACTTAACTTTAAAGGTCCCATGGCATGAAAATTTCATTTTATGAGGTTTTTTAACATTAATATGAGTTCCCCTAGCCTGTATATGGTCCCCATATTAGAAATTTTGATAGGTGTAAACTGAGCTCTGGGTGTCCTGCTCTGCCTTTGAGAAAATGAGAGCTCAGACGAGCCGATCTGGATCTTCCCTGTATGCCGTCATACAGGGAAATGTTAACTCCCCTTCCTCTGCTTTGCCCGCCCAGAGAATTAGGAGAAAATGGATTGTTTATTTTACTCGCAATGTCAGCACAGGCTTTTACGATATGGATTCGACAGCACCGCCACAAACAGTGAGTAATAGTGCTCATTAATGCCTGATCTGGGATCAGTGATTTCTGATGACTAGCTAAATATTCAAGTTCACACAGACCCATCCATCCATCCATCCATCCATCCATCCATCCATCCATCCATCTTCTTCCGCTTATCCGGGGCCGGGTCGCGGGGGCAGCAGTCTAAGCAGAGATGCCCAGACTTCCCTCTCCCTAGACACTTCCTCCAGCTCTTCCGGGGGGACACCGAGGCGTTCCAATGCCAGCCGGGAGACATAGTCCCTCCAGCGTGTCCTTGGTCTTCCCCGGGGCCTCCTCCCGGTTGGACATGCCCGAAACACCTTCCCAGGAAGGCGTTCAGGAGGCATCCGGAACAGATGCCCGAGCCACCTCAGCTGTCCCCTCTCGATGTGGAGGAGCAGCGGCTCTACTCCAAGTTCCTCCCGAGTGACTGAGCTTCTCACCCTATCTCTAATGGAGCGCCCAGCCACCCTGCGGAGAAAGCTCATTTCGGCCGCCTGTATCCGGGATCTTGTCCTTTCGGTCATGACCCAAAGCTCATGACCATAGGTGAGAGTAGGAACGTAGATTGACCGGTAAATCGAGAGCTTCGCCTTACGGCTTAGCTCTTTCTTCACCACGACAGACCGGTACATTGACCGCATTAATGCAGAAGCTGCACCGATCCGTCTGTCAATCTCCCGTTCCATCCTCCCCTCACTCGTGAACAAGACCCCTAGATACTTGAACTCCTCCACTTGGGGCAGGAACTCTCCACCAACCTGAAGTGGGCAAGCCACCCTTTTCCGACTGAGGACCATGGCCTCGGATTTGGAGGTGCTGATCCCCATCCCAGCCGCTTCACACTCGGCTGCAAACCGTCCCAGTGCATGCTGAAGGTCCTGGTTAGAAGGGGCCAACACGACAACGTCATCCGCAAAGAGCAGAGACGAAACCGTGTGGTCCCCAAACCTGACACCCTCCGGCCCTTGGCTGCGCCTAGAAATTCTGTCCATAAAAATTATGAACAGAACCGGCGACAAAGGGCAGCCCTGCCGGAGTCCAACATGCACCGGGAACAAGTCTGACTTACTGCCGGCAATGCGGACCAAACTCCTGCTTCGGTCATACAGGGACCGGACAGCCCTCAGCAAAGGACCCCGGACCCCATATTCCCCCAGCACCCTCCACAGGACGCCGCGAGGGACACAGTCGAATGCCTTCTCCAAATCCACAAAACAAATGTGGACTGGTTGGGCAAACTCCCATGAACCCTCCAGCACCCTGTAGAGGGTATAGAGCTGGTCCAGTGTTCCACGACCAGGACGAAAACCACACTGTTCCTCCTGAATCCGAGGTTCCACTATCGGCCGAATTCTCCTCTCCAGTACCCTGGCATAGACTTTCCCGGGGAGGCTGAGAAGTGTGATCCCCCTATAGTTGGAACACACCCTCCGGTCCCCCTTTTTAAAAAGAGGAACCACCACCCCGGTCTGCCATCCCAGAGGCACTGTCCCCGACCGCCACGCGATGCTGCAGAGGCGTGTCAGCCAAGACAGCCCCACAACATCCAGAGATTTGAGGTACTCAGGGCGGATCTCATCCACCCCCGGTGCCTATTTCTTTCTAAATCGTTTATGCATCCGTGAATCAAGCTTCAACATCAACTTCACATCGTTTCTCTTAGTAGCATGAAACAAATCTGTTATTTCAATTGTGATTAGATGCTAGATTAGCGATCAAAGAAATCTCTTTATAATGTTCGGAGCTGTGAATCACACTCACGAGTGTAACTGCATAAAAGTGTAAAAGTATTCGAGAGGGGTTCCACATTTTACAAAGTTCGTAGAATAAGGTGGAAGAAGACAGGTCGGCGTGAATGGGACTCGTGTTTATTCAGAACTCTCAGATACAAACAAAATCTCACGCTCACGCCGTTCTCAACAACTCGGTACAATATAACTTTTCTCAGCAATCTTTCTCCAGAGCTCTCCGTCTGGTCTACGAGTCTGTCTCTCTCTCTCTCTCTCTCTGGCAGTGCTTGCCTTGCAGTCTGCAGACCTCGCTAAACCACACCCCCTCAGCCACATAATCTAATACTCATTTCAAATGCATTGGCGTTTTCACTGAAGTCTCACAGCAGACACTCCCCTTGAAACAGAGCATTCAAGCCAGAGGGCTAATATCAGAATAGAAAAATGCCTTTTATTTTTAAATGATGACATTTTATGATGTAAAATCATACTAACAATATAAGTACACCTCAGGAAACATTATAAAATAATAATAAAAATCCACGCCATGGGACCTTTAAGGTTAATACTGTGGTGTGAAAAGGTATTTGATTTAGTCTTTTATTTCATGTTTCTCTCACAGTATGGTTTTATATTAGTCAAAACACAAAGCATACACTGTGTACGAATATGCCTGCTTCCCTAATATATAGTAGACGAAAAACGTGACGTGAAATTAATAGTATGTCTGAATTCGTCGTATTCATAAACAGTAGGCGAAAAGTGGGTAAATAACCCATAAAATCGTAAATAATCCAATACTTCAGCCTAATTTTCTGAATTGTGCATATGATGGACACCTTACTATCCCATGAGGCCACGGGAGAGGATTTGTTGTGAATGGCAGTGAAGCGACGCAACTGACACTGTAGGTCACATAAAGCCAACATGGCAGATGTAGTACGTCCGGATTTTGGGCATCACACATTGGGCCTCATTCATGAAACTTTAGTAAATATATGAGCAAATTCTGAGTAATTTGCGGGTAAAATGGACCATTACGAAAACTCTCCTCCAGATTCACAAACGCTTCGCATACCACAGATTCAGTATTCAGTATATATTCAGTAAATGTGCATACATAAAAGAATTTCAAACATTCGTAAATAGGGCGTGCATGCATTCATAATTAGCGTAATCCCAGCCCATGAGTTACAATGCAAATTACGTGTCGAGGAACGCTGTGGAGTCTTCTGGACTTCCTTCTCAGGTTGGCTCCAGTATATTGCATAAATGCTAAAGAGAATAATTGGACATATGCCTAATAAAAAATATTCAATTGTTGTGTGTCCACCAAAGCATTTTTAGTCAGCTAAAAATGCCTGGTGCTCTTCTAAAAATGGCCTGCTGGTGTCGCTTGAAAGCGCTTTGCAAGCGTTTTTCCAGAGATACTTTGGTTGCTATGATACAGAATATCCATGGCAGTAATGTGTTACTATTATCTCATTTTGAAGAATATTACTGAATATAAAAATGCAGTAACCAGCAATATTACCTATTAACATTGTTGTTCAGTCGTTGTATAAGGATGATTGGTCGATGTAACATTTGTCCCCCCCTCCTTTACGGTGATTGGACAGATGGGTAAAAAGTGACAGTGATTAGCACTGTGTTTTACACCAAAGTTAAAAAAAAAAGACAAGGGCAAATCAACTCGTAATATTATTATGGTACATAGTGCATCAAAATGCAATTTAATAATTTTTCCTAAATTAGAACACAGACTATTCAATGTGGCTTTTTGAATGATTTACACAAATTTGTTCTGCTCGTGTTTCATGAATGAGGCCTATACCTACAATATAGAACATCATTTTTAATGGTCACAAAGTTCATTCCAACTCAAATAATATAAGATTTTGGGTGCACCTAAATATTTTTAAATCCTTGTTTGTTTTTTAATAGAAAAGTCACAAATTATCCATACTGCTGATAAGAATTTTGGGACCATATTATGTAGACAAAAATCAAAATCGAACTTTTCAGAGGTTGCAAGTCTTCTTGTACTTGGTTGCAAATGAATACAGGATGTCACTGTAACAATGTCATACTTACAGTGAAACATGATGGCAGCACTGTTTATTGTACACTGCTGCGAGATATTTTGCAGCCGCTGCCATAGAAGAAAGTGTAATTTCTGCTTCATGCCAGACCATCCCTAAAGAGAATATCCACATCTGAATGGCTAAAAACAAATAAGATTAAGGTTATGGTATGGATTGCACTATAGTCAAAGCCCTGACTTTAATCCAGTAGAGAATTCTTTTAAAAGGGGTGTTATGAATGTATTATAAAGGTGCATTGAGTAATATTTATCCACATTAAAAAAACAATTACTCCTAAAGAAATAAATAGTAGGCTATTTTTGAAAAATACATAAAAAATAAAATCTGTTTTATTTTCAACAGAGCAGGTCAACTCATTGGGTCCGCCATGCTGAGATCACATGACCAGTCAAATACTATCTACACTACCATCAAATTAAAATGGCTGACTGCCAGTAGCACATTTATGAAATGTCATCAGTAAATCTGTAAATTGGTTTTGCTGACTTGCATATTGACTTGCATATTGGCTAGAGAAAAAAAGCTATCACTGAGTGCACCTTTAACTGTTTTTGAGGAAAGAACAAAATAAATGTCTGCAATACTCTTTATTCATGTTCTGTGAAATAGTTGCGAATACCATTTAGTTCCAAATATCACTGATGTCTTCACACCATGTACTTTTAAAAATTGCTGTGGCTGGGGTTTGTGGACATTAGTCAAATATAAACTTGGATGGGGGCACACTTCGAAAATCCTCTGAAAAAAACTATATCATCTAGACAACTTTGCCTTAAAGGTCCCATGGCATGGCATTTTTCTATTATTTTATAATGTTTCCTGAGGTGTACTTATATTGTTAGTATGATTTTTACATCATAAAATGTCATAATTTAGAAATAAAAGGCATTTTTTATTTACTGATGTTTGCCCTCTGGCTGAATGCCCTGTTTCAAGGGGCACAAGGGTTTCCCTGTTTTCAAGTCTGCTGTGAGACTTAAGTAAAAACGCCCACTGTTTTGATTGGCTGACATCTTTGCATTTGAAATGAGAATCAGATCTTGTAGCGGAGGGGGCGTGGTTTAACGTGGTCTACGGCACGAGCAGGCACGAGCCTGCTGCCAGAGAGCGGGATGGACCTGAGTTCACTTCTCATCAGTTCTCTCAGCACGTCTCAGTTCAGTGAACTGTTGTAGTTACTAGCATATACTTCAGGTTATTAGTTTATTTCTAGTCGGAGGAGGCTGTCACACATGTCAGAAAGTTAGTAACTTTAGTAAATTATGGATCAGCGCTGATTCAAGACGCGAACCATTTAGAATGATTCAGTCCGATTTGGTGAACTGGTTCGACTGGTTCACTAAAAAGAACCGGTTCAAAAGAACAATTCGTTCACGAACTGGACATCACGGACCAGAGACGGAGCGATTGCTAACAAAGTTATTTATAGTAACTACTGAGTTGTGAGAGCGCTGTCAGCGTGAGTTTATTTTGTTTGTATCTGAGAGTTCTGAATAAACACGAGTCCCCGTCATGCCGAGTCCGTCTTCCTCCTTATTCTACCAACTTTGTAACACATGTAATGTACCATTACAGGAGCTGAACGAGTTACGAGTAAGTGTTGATTATAGCATTATTTTTCCTATTATATGAAAAGCGTCAGTGATGCGCATTGAGTACACAGCGCAAACAAAGACACAACAGAAGTAATCAGATGTAATCCAGTTTATTGTGGGGATAGCTGGCTAGCCTAGCCGGATACCCTCACGCTTACCCCCTTCTGCTTAATCTCGCGCCGCGTAAGGTGCCTCCGTTGTGGGCAAGATGCAGTACTAGGGGTCGGTGATGTTGAAGGCCGACCGTTAAGTGCAGTCCGAGCTTCGGCATGCGTGAAGTTTATCTCTAAAGATGTGGCTTTGCCGATGTTGAGCAGAAACTCACGACTGTATGCACATTGTAGAACAGATAGATGCGACGAGGACGTACAAAAACACTGACTCACAAGATAGAAAACATGAAAACACCGTTCTGTCGGGAGAGAGAGAAGCCGCAGTGTGTGCACGAATAATAAAGTTCTGTGTGAACTTGAATAATTAGCTACATATCAGAAAGGAACTGAAAAAAGACTTCTGTTTTCATTTGTACATCCAAACACTGAGAAACTACCAGCATTCATTCGTTCACAAGCCATGATCTCTCGAGGACAAATATAGCGCTTGCATGGGCGTGCCAAATTCTCTGGGCGGAGGAAAGGGAGGTAACCGTTCCTGTTATGACGTCATAACAGGAAAATTCCAGATCAGCTCATCTGAGCTGTCATTTTCTCAAAGGCAGAGAAAGACAGCCAGAACTAGGTGTACACCGATCAAAATTTCTAGCCACTTGGGGACAATATTCAGGCTAGGGGAACTCATATTAATGTTGAAAAACCTCATAAAATGAAAATTTCATGCCATGGGATATTTTAACCATACTATGATTTCACAAGTTCGTGTCTCCATATAATCTTAGCGTAAATGGGCAACTGAGTTTCGACTTGCTGTCTGCTATATAAGGGCTCAGGACATTCTACTCGGGCTCCGATTGCCCTCCTATTACATAGGCAAAAAATGTTGAAAGAACTAACAACGGGAAGTGGTAAGGCTGTTTTTATACCTTGGAATTACTAAGATTAGATGGGCGTCCTCCTGAAATTACTTTACTTGGGATGCACTATTTCTTACCTTGCATACTATTTCGGATGGATAGTAAGTGAATTGGGAGACAGAAATTGTTTCACTTAGGCATCTGCTGGCCAATGCCAAGTGTGTAGGAGTAAGTTGTACAGTTATAGCTTGGCAATGTGTTGTGCTCCGCGGTCCATTGTAAAATAAATGTTGTGAATTGGTATTGCAACAGATACCATAACGTAATGTGGAAGATGAACAGGTGCGCTGGTGAGAGTTTTGGCAAACGACTTAAAAGAAAATTGGGATTATCTAACAGATGTGTCTAAGGAAATAAGGATAAGACCTTCCTGTACATGCTGGATTTGAAGAAATATGTTTTGTTCATCTGTTTCCCACAGAATACAGAGCAGTTACTCAGCACTGCAGAGGATCAACCAGGACTTAGAGGATAAAATCCACCGAAATGTGAGTGCACACATCAGCCACACTAAAAAAAAGCATAAATTATACAAGAGGTGTCTGGGCGAGCACACACGCACTGCTTTTTGTTTTAATGTGTGAATGTTTTTGGTCGCATAAGTGTTTACAAGTACTCATCTCCCTCTTTAAGTGCTTTCTTGTTTAAATGGGTTTTTGGATGAAAGTGTTTACATCGCTGTCCGCACTTCTGTCCATGTGTGTACACATTTTGTGGTGTGTGACATATCGGTGAATGTGTTAAACATGTACAATAGCACTGAATGCACTAAGAGTCTATTTGAATATCAATACACTGCCACTGGTGCGTCTGACATTAATTACAGTCCATTACAACAGCCTGTCCGCCTTCACATGACAGTGTGATAGTGAGTCCATTATACTCACTGAATCTGCATCACAGCCTGTTTGTTAATTTGAAGTTCGAAACAATTAAATTATAATTAGTCTGCCTGCCACAGTACATTGTATGACCATTACATGTCTGTATTAGGATCCACCCAGTTTCTTATAGTAAGCACGTTTTTTTTAGCAACATATTGCGTCAATGATGACCCTGAAGGTTATGGTCCAGGTATGAACGGAAAATTATGTGAAAATCATCTGATCTCAGCCTTCTATTGATGTTCCTTTGAGTACGCCAATTAATTCCCATCTGCTGCAGGAATATCCTAGAATGACTTAACACGTGCACTGAATTCTCACTGTGTAAACTTGTCTATATTCCTACTGGTGGGCCTATATCATTGCAAATGCATATCATAGAAGTTTTTTTTTATGAAAATGTGCTCCTTTCATCCAGTCACAGCACCACGATGATGAGAAACGGGCTCTCAGCCGAGAAATCATCGTCCTTAACAATCATCTCATGGAAGCTAAGATGACCATTGAGAAACTGAGAGAGGATAATGTAAGAGAAATAATGACAATCTGATTTCTTTT
The DNA here is from genome assembly GCA_023566225.1 of Romanogobio albipinnatus. Classification (NCBI taxonomy): domain Eukaryota; kingdom Metazoa; phylum Chordata; class Actinopteri; order Cypriniformes; family Gobionidae; genus Romanogobio; species Romanogobio albipinnatus. The sequence continues at coordinate 20,942,287 of CM042256.1, read as the reverse complement.
ATACACGGAGGCTTAAATTGCAGCCCTATGTATTGGCTTTGGATAATCTAATGTTCCTTTTCTACCATTCTCAATAGGAGTTATACAGGAAGGACTGTAACCTGGCTGCACAGCTCTTGCAGTGCAATAAGTCACACTACAGAGCCCAGTTATCTGAGGTAATTCAGCATGCAAGCAGTTTTAACTGATTAGTGTCTGAGCAGAGTTATTTGATAGAAATACATACTTAAATTAAAAACAAAGGCATTAATAAAAAATGTACTTACCATTTATATGGACTTCCTTAGCTTTCTTTCATTATGACAGATCAAATTAAAGAGTTAGTTCACCAAAAAATGCAAATTCTGTCATTAGTTACTTACCCTTATGTTGTTCGACACCCATAAGACCTTTGTTCATATTTGGAACACAAATGAAGATATTTTTGTTGAAATCCGATGGCTCAGAAAGGCCTCGATTGGCAGCAATGTAATTTGTACTCACAAGACCCATAAAAGGTATTAAAGACTAAAAAGTCCATCTCATTACAGTGCTTCTACAATAATTTTATGAAGCGATGAGAATAGTTTTTGTGCACAAATACATTTTAAATAACGACTCACGAAGCACCGCGACGCATGCACAAGAATATGACTTACATTTCGTGGCTTTGATAAGGCATCCAGGAAATGCACACTTTAGCCCCATTTTGACCACTACACCAAGACCTAAAGCACGATCAATGTAGAATTCAACAGCTTAGATATGGCGCGTCTTCCTCTGCTTGTAAACAAAGCTCCTCGCTTCTGGGTCATGTGTCCGAATGCCGGCTCTACATCATATTCTCGTGCATGCGTCGTGGTGCTTTGTGAGTTCACGTCAAAGGCACAGGCGGAAGACAAGAACTTGTTGAATAAAGTCGTTATTTTTTTCCGCACAAAAACTATTCTCGTCGCTTCATAAAATGATTGTAGAACCACTGTAGTGAGATGGACTTTTTTAACGACGTCTTTAGTACCTTTTATGGGTCTTGTGAGTGCAAATTACATTGCTGCCAATGGAGGCCTTTCTGAGCCATCGGTTTTCAAAAAAATATCTTAATTTATGGTTAGAAGATGAACAAAGGTCTTAACAAACAAGTGTAGGTAATTAATGACAGAATTTTCATTTTTGGGTAAACTAACCTTTAAGGTATCTGGATCATTGTGTTTGATTATTTAAAAAATATTCCTATATAAAAGGATGCTAATAGTTTAAAAAAAAAACCCATTGTTGCTTCTATGGCACAAATAATGCACTGTACCATGTGTGAGCTGGGTTTACTACTCAGCTAACTACTCACATGCGGCAAGACATACATGTGCTACCGTAAAAAAATGGAAAATACATTCTATATGTCTATATAACAATGATGAATAACATTAGAACACAGTGTGCCTATGTGCTGGATAATTGTTATTTATAGCACAACCTCTAGTCTATTTATATAGCCTGTTTGCACGTCATCCACAGAATACCTTTTCCAAAAGATATTTCATCTAAATAAACCCAACCATCCCCTTTATTGCTATACTGTTTAACCACTAACTGTTAGCTAAATGTTTTTGGACTGATATGAATGTAGCAAACCAAGAAGCAGGATTATTTTTATTTAGTGGGACATACTAGCATTTGTCAACTATAGTAAATCTAAAGTTCTTGTTTAAAAAAATATTGAGGTTCTGTCCCAATTAAGAATGAGCGACTATTCTGACAGGGTGAAAGTGGGATGAAGTTAAAGTAATAATAGTGTGTTCCAATAAACTTGACATTTTATTCATCGAATCTGCACCAAGCCTCATGCCAATCCCATGATGTCTATAGCAAGGACTTATTTTGGCATTCTGCCTGCTTTAAAAACCTGTTCATGCTTGGCAGATATACCTGAATGGAAACATCAATGTGTCTGTTACACAATGTGTTCAGGGAATTCAGCCTTGAATATTGTTTTATATGAGAATATCAAAGAATTGGCGCTAAGCATTCATTAAAAATAGTCAGTTGGACATAGCTAAGGTGTCTCGTGTGGTTATGAGGAAAAAAGGAGTTTCTGTAATTAGAATTTCTGAGAAATTTCTTTAAAAGCAACCCAACAGTCTCCAAAGCAAGAATACTCAATTATGGCAATAGATGTCGTATGAATTAGATATCAAATCGGATTTGTTGAACCAAGACCAACCCTATTGGTTTTGAAGGACTACATGTTTTGCTTTGTCTTGGCTCCTCTTATCAAGCTTATATAATTAGCCATGTTCTGTTAGCTAATTAGCTGCAATTTACTTTTTTCTTGTTGCTATGGTGAAAGAACTGAGGTAATAAAAAAAGAAAAAATTGGGGAAAAAAAGAGTTGTGATATTGGATTGATGCCTAGTACTCAGTGTGTAGTGTAGTGTCAGTGGCAATGAATTCTGTGGTTCTTCCCTCTGGCCAATTTTTGCTAAATGAAAAACTAAAAACCATGTACTTACGTAGACCATTAGTACAGATTTGAAGACTTAATATCTTTGGCTGTCTTCTTTGCAAATGTACTTCTGTGCTCATTGAGGGCTCTTGTGTGTTTCTTTCTGCCTTTTAAGGATATTGACCTGATCTATGCTATTATTTCCCTTTTATCCCTGCCAGATAGGGTTCCATAACAGCCTAGCTTTTTCTCTTTGTGTGCGAATCTCTCAACTCTTATTGTTCAATGGGTACATCTAATGGACATCTGTGTTTCACTCATTCTCAGTTGCCTGCAGAGTTTCAGGAGCGTGTGAGCTTGCACATGGAGGGTTCTTCTCTCTGCCACTCCCCATATGCCGACACAGTGCCTGCCTCTGTCATTGCTAAGGTCCTGGAAAAACCAGATGAGGTCTGCAGCAGTCAAGCCTCTCGCTCACCTAGCCCACAACCCCAGGAACGCCAGGGCTTCCTTGTGGGCACCAGCCTCGTGGGTAGCACTGAGCGCCTTGGCCTCAGAGCTACTTACAAGTCAGACCTGTACAGCAGTGACACAGCACTTTATTGCCCTGATGAACGGAGGCGAGAGCGCAGACCCAGCATGGACCTCCATGGACAGAGGAAGGTTTATGAACCCCAGAACTCCACTGATAGCAACCCAGAAGAGGGATCCATGTCTTTGCAGCCTGGCTTCTCGCAGGACCACTTCAGAAAGTTTACAACCTCTCTGGGAGGCGGCTCCAGCTCTTACTCCAGCTTTAGTGCAGCAGGATCAGAAGACAAGGGTCAGGATCCTCCGAGCAGTGCTGCATCTTCTCCTCGCCACCATGCCCTTTACATGGACTGGAGGGATGGGGCTGAATATGAGCACAAAAGCGACTCTTCCTGGGAGAGAGAGAGTCCAAGCGCCTTCACAAAGGCCCATGCTTTCCAACCGCCTGAGACCAGCCACCATCAGAATGGTAGCTCACCCATCTACAGCAGAACAATGTCCTCCTGTTACAGTGAACCTTACGAGCCCCTGCCAACTTCCACCTCACCCAGCATCACCTATGGCGACAGTCGCCGTGGAAGTGCTTTTGCTCCTGAGGAAGAAGAGCTGATTGGTCGGTGGAGGCAACTGAGTGTGGAGGATCTAAGTGCCCACTCATACCGCAGTCCTGGACGGGCCTCACCTTATAGCTTCTCTGAGCAGCACTTCTCTGTCCGGCCTGCAAAAATTCGCCTTGGTCCTCTCTACAGTAGCTTCCAAGAGGGTACTGATGTATACCACCATCATGCTGGGGTACTAGACCCCTTCTCCAGCCCCAGCCCTGATTGCAGCCCAGGCCTACGGCAGCAGCAAAGCCAGCCTCACCTGTACCGCTCTAAGGAGGATAGCCAAGAGTCTGAGCAGAGCCTCTACAGCCCCAAGGACGGTGTGGTGGCAGCTGGGGGCCAGGCAACAGAGTACGTTGATGTAAGTCCCAACAGTTCAAATGAGTCACTGGACCATGGATCTCTGGAGATGGCTGCAGAGCTGCAACATTATCAACCTGAGAGGCACAACGTGTCCCCTCAGGGAACCACCCCACCACCTCCTCCACAACAACCGTACCAAAAATTTGGCACACTAGGGCTGTCACGCAAGGACAGTCTCACCAAGGCACAGCTCTATGGTACTCTACTAAACTAAGAGCAGGATTTCCTGGTTACCCTCTTTTACAGCTCTATGGTACTCTACTAAACTAAGAGCAGGGTTTCCTGGTTACCCGCTTTGTCAGTAGTTTTTGAATGTTAAGCCACAGTTTGAGCCAAACACATGATAAGAATTTTCTGTTGAATATTTTCAGTCCATCAGCTCTCTTTTTACTCTCTATTTCTGTATCTGTTACAGTGTTTTCTAAACATCGAACATGAATTCCTCATGTTTCTACCGTTGATATGAAGCTCTAACACGCAGCACTATTTGTATAGCCTATTTTGGAAGTTTATTAATGGTTCTGTGTGGTTTGTGAGAAAGTATTTTAAGTGCATTTGGTGCATTATGGATTTTTGGAAACTTGTCTTCAGAGAGAGATTATCTTTGTTTTACCAAAAGCCTTCTGGGCTCAAAAGGGTTTGTGAATGGACAGCACATGCTATGTAAAAAGAAATGCTAATTTTTGACAAGAAATTTGATCTTTTATTATATAACTTATGAATAGCTGTATTTATTGTTAAGTATGCTATATCTATAATTGTTTAATAAATGTAACACTATGGAGAGACTGAACAATCTATATAATTGTAAATTATTTGTATTGCTATAAACAAGGCAATCAGCACAATTATACTGCAAACAAATAAAAATGCCTCAAACAAGTTAACCATTTAAAAAGATTTAACTACAATCTATTGGCGGATCGTTTCACAGATTTGTGAAAACAATTTTGAGAATAAACTCTGCACGGATTCATATTACCCTAAATCAGCCCTTCAAGATCATGTCTCAACCAAAGTGATACTTCTAATCTATTTCTATTCCAAATAGATTTGGTACTACTCAAATCTATTGCTTCATCAAGCGAGTACAATATCTTGGAAGCACTGGGCATTTTATTTTAAAACTCCTGATGTGTTTTGTTGGGCGATGGAATTTCTGAGGTGATTGTTCTGTTTTCTCTCTTTTGTTCCTCAGTGCTGTAAGCCCCCTCCCTCAGGCCCTCTCTACCTCACGATTCAATCCCTCTCTTCTTTCTTAATCAGCTGGGATCCTGTGTCAGTTGACACAATGATGCATGACTCTGTTATTTCTGTTTCGCTTTCTATATCTAATAAAGCACAATAGTTGCACCATGTCTGCCTCTTTAACTCCCTTTTGTCTCCTGCTCTACTCCTGTTGGAGAGTGAGGCTTGCTGCTGAGGTGAATTGGGGAAAATGTATAACTTAGAGTTCTGTTTCCTACATAAAACGTTTCCTTGTACAGTGTGAATGACAGCATACAAAGGAAGGACCTTGGTCCTCCTTCACAAACGACAGACTTCTTTTGCAGCATTCAATTTATTCAGTCTTTACAGTATAACAGAAGCACTGCATTTACACTCAAAACATTCATGTTAGTGTATATGATTAAGGACAGTAGCCAGTAAACTCCCTACAGCTCCACTGTGAATGAAATATATCTAATAATGGCTAATGCACAGCAGAATATAGCGGAGGTAATGAAGTTTAAACAGCCATTACTCTGGTTCATTTGCGTAGTGACACCACACAATCTGTAGAGCCACAGCCTACGCATTTCCTTTTTTATTTCGTTTGGACACTGGGATGTCACAAACATTTTTAATTATATCTTGAAATAAGTCACAGGGTGGGAGTTGCCAGGTCTATTACACAGAGGTGATATTCTGAGAGGCTAAAGTGTCACTAGTTCACATCATAAATGAATAAGTCTGTAAAATGAATTCCAGAATAACATTCAGCAATCTTGATCTTTAATCTATGTTAAGAGATATGCAATAGTGTTCATGTTCATGTTCTGTATTCGTCTTAGCTCTGAGCCATATGTTTCTTGGGCACGTTGCTCCTGTCATTTGTATTCAAGGGATATGTTGGACTCGATACTTTCAGGCTCTCATTCACAGAGAAGAGTGAGTCACAAGCCGGAGGCCATCTCTGAAAAACACTGCAGCAAAGATATGGGGAACAGATGGACATTTTAATTTCCTGTCTCCTATCCAGCAAGTCCCTCAGGTACTTGGCCATAAACATACCCAAAAAAAATCCATTGCACTGATGTACGACGTTTAAATTTGCAACACTTGTGAAAGGCAGTTTTGCTTCTTCCCTTCACCTTCTAAGGCCCACCATGCTTTCACTCAGGTCCCACAGCCGTTTGGCTGTATGGTCATCTGTGGCTTTAGAAAGCAATTGTTCTTCTTCGCAATTAGCAAAGCATTTTCCAGACACACCCTCAACTTCAGGCGAGCATGCCAGGTATAGTGGGGTCTGAGCACCCTCCAGTGGGCTTTTGAAGAACAACCAAGAGACCAGCAAGAAAAGAGGCTTAATCAGCAGGGGTATGTTGACGTGCCGACCCAATCTAGTCCTTACAATACCCGGAGTGAGGGCATTTACAGTTACCCCAGTACCATCCAGCCTGCGGGCCATCTCGCGAGTGAAAAGTAGGTTTGCAAGCTTGCTCTGGCTGTAGCAAAAAGCCTTGTTGTAATTCTCTTCACTGTTCAAGTCCTCGAAGTTGATGCTGCCATACTTGTAGAGTTTGGAGGAAACCACAACGATACGGCTGGGAGCCGACTGCTTCAGGAGGTCAAGCAGGAGATGTGTCAGAAGGAAGTGACCCAGGTGGTTCACTCCCAGCTGCATTTCATAACCCTCTTCGGTCTTACTGTAGGGACACTGGTAGAGACCAGCGTTGTTGATAAGAATATCAATCCTTGGCTCCTCCTAATTTTGGAACACAATTAGAAATTTTGGTAGAAATTACACTTTTTTTAATATTGCATCTACTGTGCATCTACATGAAAAATTATTAATACATGATGTAGCTTTTTATCTTGGTTGAAATTTTATACTGACAGATTGTGATACCCTCGAGTTCTCTGGCAGGCTGTTTCAGAGGCATGAATCACGAATGGTGAAAATACTAACCTCAAGGAGGCTGCCTGAGGACTACAGGGATCACCTTTGGGATGGAGGTACAGCTAAGAGGGAAAATGCTATTCTATCCAACTGAACTTTGTGTATCTAGGCATTTACACTGCAGAACATGTAACTAAAATGGCTCCATTTAAATACCTAAATAAATATACACGCTTTAAAGGGGTCATGAATTAAGAAATACAATTGTCCTTGATCTTTTGACATACAAAGGCTGGGACACACCAAGCTGACAATCGGCCGTTGGGCCATTTTTGAGCGTCGGCCAACTTAGTTGTGTTCCGCACCGTTGGCTCTAGTCTGACGCCGTCTGCGTTTTTTAGGCCTGTCATCGGGCTGTCGGTGAGAGAGAGAACGTGATGAGAGTGGGGGTGATGGCTAATTGGTTGTTCAGAGAATATGTTAATATTAACATGAGCGGAGAGGAATAAAGAAAGTGATCAGCAAGATTGATATTCAAAACAGTAAGCACACGCTGCTTTGTTTACGGTCTGTGTACCTGCAGTGTCGGTTTCCCTTTTTGAATGATGAATAGACAAATATATCTGCAGAAATAGACAGTTGTCTCATTTACACGCAGGCGCAGAACGTGCGTGCTAGTTGACAGTCAGCTGTAGTTCTCTTTGTGTGTTCAAGTGCCGCTTTTTTCACTCAACTCAGGCAACGCAAGGCGACAACACAGTCGGCTTTCATCAGCACTAGTTCTGTGGCGTCGGTTTGGTGTGTCCCTACCTTAAGTACTTATTGTACTATAAAAATATCCTGTAAGTTTCAAAACTTAATTTGGCAACAGTTGGCAAATGTTTCAACTATGTAACGCGATAATCACCCTTCTGTTTGTTTATTCTTTATGTATTGTCTTCTGATTTGGGATGAGACTCTGGCTCAAACATTTATTATGGCTATGCCTGTATTTCACTGATTGCCATTTTTCAACATCAGAAGTTTTTAAAACAATTCCGCATGTAATGGCGGGGACGGCTGAAAAGTATTTTAATATGCAAAACAGTTATCCAGTCGTAGCAGTGGGTATTTACTGGCAAGTCTTGAATGTGGCACACCTATCAAAAATGTTTCAAAGAGAGGGTCAAAAAAAGGACAGAAAATAGCCTATTACTTTTAAATTAGAACGTTTTTACATTAAATTTTTTAAAATGTAAAAATCTTGCTAGTATAAGTGGATCTCAGAGAACAATAAAAAAAAAAGAAAGAAGTTCATGACCCCTTTAATAAAATCTACATATAGGGGACATCAGGGCTAGTTGTTACATGAGCTGTGTGTCACCAGGTTTTTTGAGTCAAAGTAAAACCATGTTGACATGCATTAATCAAAAAGGTCAGACTGAGGCATGTCAGCACATGTGTTTAAATGTCGTAATTTCATGTAATTCATTAATTACAATTTATTTTGGCCAAAAAAAATGGTTTGACAATTTTATGTTTTTTTTTTTTTTTAAATACATTTCACTGAAAACGATTAAAGAAGTATTGACAGGTTTAAATTGAATAAACTTTAGCCTTGCTTCTCAATTAGGGTAGGCCTTTATAAAGGGACAATTAAAAAGTAAAATAATTTTATTTTTAATAGGCAATGATGGTTGGAATATACAACGAATCTAAGTGCCTCTAATTATTACATTTAGGTATGCAAAATGTATCAAGGTAACAAAATACCAGTTACTATGATGCTGTTATGTATCATACTAATATGTGATAATAATAATAATAATAATAATAATAATAATAATATGCAATCTCATTCATATGTCATTGTAAGAGGCAATACTGTCATTTATGATGATAGTGGTCGATAATACCACAGCTAATAATTGTAGGGATATGTAACAATTATAACTGTAGTGATATAACATATTTCAGGACACTAGTGGATAGCTAATGTCAACACATGCTTGACCTTTACTTACACAACATGTAAGTTGGTGTGGACTAATTCAGCCATTTTCTCAATAAATGTAGCATGGTTTGTGCTATTTCTGCGTTAAAAAATAACTCCATGGTGCAGTAGCCAATATTTCATGTCCATGCAACACAGTTTCAGGTAACATTAACGTTACTGAACCAAGGCGAAAAATGTAAACAAACCATGATAACTTCCTCGCAGAAGCTGCGCACGGACTGGAGCGACGCGAGGTCCAAGTGTTTGATCACGACCTCTCCCTGATTCGGGCCGGCCTGATTCTTGATGTCATGGGCCGCCTCCTCCGCACTCTGCCTGTCCCGACAGGCCATGATCACACGGGCCTGCAGCTTCAGCAGCTCCGCTGCCGTCGCCTTCCCGATGCCGCAGTTCGCCCCGGTCACTATAACAGTCTTCCCGCGCATCAGACCCGCTGGGTAACTCAGTAATTTCAGCGCTTTCCGCCTGAAGAATATTCTCCTGGCAATGAAGAAAACCCCACCACCGAGGACAGCGGCTAAAACTACCGTTGCCGACATCAGTGCAGGAATACCGAAGTGTTGAATGACAGCGTGCGTGTGACTGTGAGCACCGTGGACCACATTACCCAGAACGCACTGCTTTGTTATGGTTGAAAATAGATTTCTCTTTTTTGACTAGTTTTATTGGTTTTATTACACGACATACAGCGATGCGTACACCTAAATGTATCATCTTTTAAATGTATAATCTAATCTAATCATAATTATATATTCTAGATAGGCCTAATAAAAAGAAGAAGAAAAAACATTTATTTGTTTGTTTGACTGTTTTACTGCAAAGTAAAAGTCCACACACTCTAAACCGCTGGTCTTTTCATGGTCGCAGGGATTGATGAAAAAAATAAATAAATACATTTGACAACAGTCATTCTTTAAAATATATTTTTTTAGACCCGTTAAGCCCAAAAGTAAATTTTGGTTACAATTACTGGTGGTTTTAAATGTTTTTAGATATCTTAGTAGCTTACTCCTCTCATTAACTCTAATTTGAGCCAGTATGACTTGTGACAGATCCTTGTAGGCTATTTTCTGTGAAAAAATGGATATTAAAGATGATATTAAGCCTATAACAACATAATATTATTCATTATATAACAGCATCTTTTTACTTTTAACTTGCCACAATAATGTGTCATTTATACTAAATTTTTAGAGTTGGCTTTTATTTTATGGTATTTTATTTTTCTATTTTTTGAGATTTCAGTTTTAAAATAGTCAAAATGCAGTGAATATATTGGCACCACTTACACATTTAAGGAAGCAGCTAAGTTTTCAAGTAGGTTGCCTTTCTTTCTTTCTTTCTTTCTTTCTTTCTTTCTTTCTTTCTTTCTTTCTTTCTTTCTTTCTTTCTTTCTTTCTTTCTTTCTTTCTTTCTTTCTTTCTTTCTTTCTTTCTTTCTTTCTTTCTTTCTTTCTTTCTTTCCTTCCTTCCTTCCTTCCTTTTGGCATCTCAAATGTGAAATGAAACAAAAAACAAAAATATACGTAACAATATTTTTAAATTACAAATACAAATATTGTTTAATACATAAACATATCTTAAGTGCAAAGTTCCAAAAGCATATATTGTCAGTAAAGTATAATAAATACTGTAAGTGCATGTGCTAAAATGCTACACAACTAATGACAGAAACAATTTATTCTAAACAAAATTTTGTTGTTACCTGTAATCTAACGTTACATACAGAAAATATCAATACCTTAACTACAAGTCTAAACAAATATTTATGTTAGTAATTAGTAATACTAGCTTATTTTGAGTAGAATTAGTTTATAAGTGGCACTCTTAACAAGATCAGTGTAGACTCAAGAAAGAGAGGAAGATTTAAAGAAGCAGACAAATGGCTTAAATCTAAGGTTGCTAATACTGTAATACTGCTGGTCTGCTTGTGGTTCTTAGGGCTGGCTCTCAGCGTTTGGGTCCTCGTATATGTAACTGCCAACACCTCCAGTATTAACTCCTAAACGAAAACAGGGAGCAAACAGTGAACAAAAACAAAAATCATGATGATATTATATACTGTATATATCAAATGAAATTGGAAAATGTACCTTTTGGCCCAAAGAGAACAGCGTAACAGGGTTTATGGCAGTACGGCTGGCCATCATGCTGTAGTTTAAAACACAAACCATGTACGCTATTAAATGATACTTGTTTTCACATGTCATTTTGAATCTAGGGTGCATTGGACAACGATATCACAACTGCATCTTTATTACAAAGAACTGAGACAGGACATATACATTTCCACGCAATCCATTTTATTCTGACCAAATTGTATTTCAGATATATGATAAATATCAACAGCCTGGCACAGAGAAACATATTTTTCAAATCAAAAATATATTTAAGTGAAACATATGCTTAAATATATGGCAAAATGTACTTAAAGGTGCACTGTGTAAATTTTAGCGGCATTTAGTGGCGAGGGATTGCAACTTTCCAATTGCAACAGGACAAAAATGTTTTTGATCTCTCATCTGAGCAGAGAGTAGCTAACACCATGGTGATGCAAAATGGCGATTTCACTGTAAGGGGACCCGCAGTGTATGTAGTAGGGCTGTCAACGAATATTCTAAATTCGAATATATATTTGAATAGTTTAAAAAAAAAAACGAATTTCGAAGGTGAAAATGAATATTCTAATAAAAAAAAAAGTGGAAAAAAACACCTGCGGTAGTAGAGCGTGGCTGTCTGCTTAGCGAGTGGGCGCGCTAGCGCCTATGGCTAGCGCGCCTGAAGCCTTGTTTGTTTATACTTTCGCCTGGCTCCACAGCGAGAGCCCCCGCTGACTGCGCACGCTCCTCCCCAAATGGACGAGGCGTTTAGTTTATACTTGACGCACTCGCCGTTGTGCTATTCTTTGAAGCGACAGAGGGCGACTCGGAGTAATTGTTCTATAAACCATCAGGAAAAAGCGTCGAGAAGAAGTGGGCTAAAATACACAGGTGATGATATTTATTTTAGTACACTTCACCGAAAACCACACTACAAAAGAATCATGTAAAACAGATCAAAATAAACCTTGATATTACTTGTGACATGAGATCAAAATGTATGTAGAAATGTAACGTTAACTTATACAACAAAATTTATGATCTCTTAAATGTTTCCTAATTTCACTAAACACTTTCGTGAGTTTTCACTTAGTTTCATGAACTTTTCTTTATTAAACGAGCTTGTTTATGCTTTTGTAGGCTCATTTTGTAAATATAAGCAACTAATTTGTATGTGCAAACTGGACCACCCTTACTTTGCATCGCCCGCCACAAGCTCTTTGTCTGCAACACGACAAGAGGCCATAACGGAGAAATTAATTTTGTTCATTTGTAAGGACATGAGACCGATCAGTGTCGTGGATGGGGCAGGCTTCAGGGAGTTCTGTCAAGCAATGGAACCGAGGAACTGACTGAATAGATATTGCATGAATAAAGGATAAATGCACTGCTTCCACTGGTTTGATTATTTACAGTTTCATCTCAAGGAAAAGTTCCATGTTTACCACAGCACAGCTCGCTCGGAGCGTTCAATATGCTGTAAAACTTAAATTAATATTTGTTTCAATCACTGAATGAAGCCTGCTATATTTTGGACAAGAGTCGCGACCTTAAATTGCTTGCACAGAACTCTTGATCAGCACTCAAAATGTGTTTGTTTATTTAAACTGTTATGCGCAGAGAGTGCGAGGGTGAGGGCGAGAGAGAGGTCTTGGTCATTAGTTGATTTACTTGTTTGTGTGTAGGTAATACGTTGTCAAATATGTTTAAACTTAAATAGACTACCTATACAAGTAGTTATGTCTCTTTGTATTAATTTGTCCTGTTATTGACGTAATGCGCGTCATTGACAACATGCGCAACCAGGGGCCCGTTTCAGAAAGGAGGTTAAGTGAAAACTCTGAGTATGTTAACCCTGAAAAAAGGGAAACTCTGGGTTTTCTGTTTCAGAATGGGAGGTATGTCAAACCCGAGAAAGCAGGGTAAGTCAAGCCCGTTTCTAAAAGAGAGGTAACTTATACTCAGAGTCAGTTACCAGGGTAACTTACTCTGTGAACCTAACCTGGTCAGGAGCAGGTTTTCTTTGGTAAACCCAGAGTTTCTTTCGCTCTCCTCCCCCTTTTTTAAAGCACCAGCGGTGTTTAAATACTTAATTCATTCATTCAAATGCCACAAATGCTTTTCTTACTGAGTATTTTGGTCGTATTTCAAGTATAAATATAAAAAAAATATAAATTTAATCTAAATCTAAAGTAAGCAAAGTTTACTTAAAACAAATTCAATTTTCTGCCACTTGACAAAAGTAAGAAAAGCATTCTTTGCAGGAACATTCATTGCTCATATTTTCATCATGATCATAATCATAATTCATCATAATCCTCTAGAAGTATCCCTGATAATTAGAGTTTTCTTTAGGATTTCCAGTGGTTGGACGGATTTATGACACTCATATACCCATCATCACACTTTCTGAAAACGGATTACTGTATGGAATGGAAGGATGCTGCCAGATGGTAGTATGAGATATATGGCATAACCACCACCATGGCACAGCTGTTAATTTATTTACATTTTTTATAGTCATCTTTATTTCCTACAAATACTTTATTATTTTTCCTGTTGGGTGTTAATATTCTTCCTCCATCTCCTCTTCATCTGTCAGTGGTGCTGGTGTTTGGCTGGCCTGAGTAGAAGTCAAATGTTAATGTCATTCCCCTGATTAATAAATGTAACAGGTGGGATCAGAGAACATTTCATTATGTGAAAAGAGCATAGACCCTTTTCACATTTCTGGGTTTCCGAAGCTGAAGTCGTCATAGTTGGGTTAACTCTTATAGCGGTGAATGAGAGAATACATTAAATATATATTTTTGTGTCTCCATTTGCTCAAATAGCAAAAGAAAAACTCCACAATAGTGATTTCACAACTTTCAAAAAGATGGAAAAATTAGAGTGAGATTGATAACTGAAGTGAAAAGAGAGAAAGATGTTGATTTTAACTATCACTCCCATAGACGCTGTATTAGAAACACTCTCACAGCAGCGGTAACTTGATTTTTGTAATTTGATGCAAAAGTAATATAATACAAAGTATTAGTGTTATAAATGTACATACATAAAAAAAAATACAAAACACGTTGCAGGATTTACGATATTGATGACCATTAAAGCACGTCATCACAGTCTGTGAAAAGGGTCTAGTGGGAAAAGCTGCTGCACATTGGACACTAAATGATATTTATTTAATATGTCAAATGTTTGTAAAGTCATTAAACCTACACCCATGAACATTTTATGCTTAAAGCTTTTCCTGATTGAATTATGTTTTTTTTATTTATTTTTTTAGCTGCTTCTACATTCTTTGTTTGCCTTTTGGATACCATGAAAATTAAACTTAATTAAAATAATTAAGAATTAAACTTGTGTACGTATTGACCCGGAAGTATGCGGACGTCTTTTTGTTGGGTGCTGTTGCCATGGTGAATCGTAATTTCGGAGCTCTATTGATCGTGGCTTTTCATAGTTGGAGTGAATGAGCTTAACTCAGAGTCAGTCTACTCAGAGTTGATTGAACTACCTCAATTCAGCTGTTCTGAAACCCAAAACTCAGAGTTTCCCATCTCAGAGTAAGTCAACTCAGAGTTCAGGCTTAAACTCAGAGTTGGTTGAACCTCCTTTCTGAAACAGGCCCCTGATGTTCGAATAGTTCGAATATTCATGTTTTTTTAGAGGGAATATTCAAACGTCATTTTTGAGCAATTTTGACAGCCCTAATATGTAGATAGAAATGGCTCATTCTAATTAAACATAGTGGTTCATTATGTAAGGTCTTTATACACCACTGAAGATATAGTTATGTATATTATATTGCATTTCTGTTAATAGATCCTCTTAAATACTACACACTGCACCTTTAAAGGGTTACTTCAGTGATTTAGCATTAAGCTTTGTATTTAAACTGGGTCATTTATGCAGTAGAAATGTTAAATTATTTTTGAATTTGGTGCCTTCTAGACTGAGAAAAGACAGAACATTTTTGTCTCATGTGGATGAAAGACAACAACTCCCAGAATGCACTTGCTTCGCTGCCCTACGAGGCCACTCCGTACACCGTCGTTTTGATCCTTATAATAATACAATCATTTCGTTCAGTTAGAGAATAAACACTACAATTAAACTGAACGTGTCTTTTCAATAAAGTGTGAGTGAGCCGAACGAAAGTCACGGCACAGACGCAGCAGTGTCAGATTTCATTCATCACGAAGAGCTGAGCAGAGCTGAGGTAACGTTAAGCGCCGGTCTGGCACGTTTTCAGATCGCATATGGAAGCTAAACTATCACAGGAATTCATTGAAAACTTGAAACACTTTGCTCTGCACCGGGCTTCGGTATGATTGTCCGTGTGGCCGTCTGTGTCTTACATTCTGTGCGTGAGATCTCTCCCCTATGGGCGGGTTGATAACATGCAGAACAGTTCCATCTAGTGGCTGTAGTCTTTAGCCTCTGGTCAAAAAATCCTCCAATGACGCAAAATGACGATATTTGCGTCATCTGAGGATTTTTTCCAGAAATAAAATGCATAATTCTCTCATCTCAGGGGGGTATGAGGGGGGAAAGTACAATAATTTGAAAATACTACTGGGTTTCTACTGATACAAAGCCTAATGCTAAATCACTGAAGTTACCCTTTAAGGGGCAAGTAATAATTATTAATTAAGTATTAATTATAGTAATTCAATTTTAAATCGACCTGGATCTATATCTAACACGGTCAACGGATGGATCTCAAACTGCCGCAACTGCATAAAACTCTCATGATATTAAAAGAATAAAACAAGTTCTCTTCTGGAACTTGGAAGGGTTCATGTTTTATACCATTATCACTGTTCTCGTCAGAGTTACCCAGTACATTCAGCATCTGGCTGAATCTCAACCATATTCACAAAACTATAATTTTCAACATCTTCAAAATCAATATTTTGGTCGCTGACAGCTTCTTCGCCGGATCCAATATCCAGTGACAGTGACACTATTATTTAACTGCATATACAGAACTTAAATGACTTAGTAAATTAAATATACAGAGTAAATTACAAAGCCATTTCAAGTTTTGCTGATGATACTTCTGCATTCTTTTGTTTTATGCCTGCGGTAATTATGAGTGAAACGTCACTTGGTTGATAAAGAACTGAGGTATGCATTTAAGGGTTAAAGTGTTTCTGTCCCTCACCTCTGCATGGCTGCCTGGAGCCAGAGTCTTACCGCACCTCTCACAGCGCAGACAGGGTCTGTGCCAGTCTTTACCCAGGGAACTGACCTTTTCAGCTGAAACACAAAGAAGGAAACACAGGCCCTTCTGTAAGCATCAGTCAACCCCAACAAAATGCTAATGTGTGTCAATGGCACTGCTGAACACCCACGTCCCACACAAATCCATATTTGGTGAACTTTAATGTCTGAATGTCAGCGCTTACCAAAATACACGGTTTTGTTGCACCTTGGGCAGATGTTCGGCTCACCAGAGAACGAACTGAAACTTGCAGCTGGAGGAAATTAGGTAAACAATTATTCTCACAAATAACATGAAATAATATTATAATTGAAATAATATTCATTTAAATAAACCAAACGTTACAGTTTTATTCCTATCTATTCTGAAGGTGTCTGTTCATATAGAATTTACCTGATTATATACAACATTTTATTCTTAAAAACGTGTGATTTATTTTTTCTGACTGTTGACAGTATTTTCAAATGTATGGAATGATAAAAAGAGATATCCAAAATCCTCTCTGTAAAAACCTTTGACTCTAATATGTCAACAAAACAAGAATTTTGAACCTGGCTTTGGGCCCTATAATACAGCTGGCGCAATATGGCGTGTGGCAAGTGTTTTTTGCTAGTTTCAGTTTCAGCGCAACGCAGTTATCATTTTCACATCCTGCACCACGTTGTTTAAATAGCAAATGCATTTGTGCACCCATGGGCGTGCTGGTCTGAGAACGATGTGTGTTCAGGCGCATTGTTGGCGTGTTGCTATTTTGAGGCTAATTAAAACACTGCAAAAAAATGCTTTTCTTACTAAGTATTCTTGTCTTGTTTTCAGTCCAAATATCTAAAAAATCTTACATTAAGAAGCATTTACTAGACAAGCAAAGGTTTTTGTCTTATTTCGGGGGGAAATAACTCAAAATTAAGGGAGTTTTTGCTTAAAATAAGCAAAATAATCTGCCAATGGGGTAAGCAAAATAATCTGGTTTTCTGTTTGAATTAAGATTATTTTGCTTACCGGAAACCTGGTCTAAAGTCAATGACGCATAATTTTTTTTGTTATTTCAAGAGCATGTTTAAAGAGCATGTGCGCCTATAGGCGGGCCACAATGCGTGTACACTTTGCTTATTACACACACAGGGACATGCAGGAGCACACAAACATGTTTAAATATGAAAAATTAAAGGATTAAAATGCTCAGGGAGCTTTGGTGGAATACAGCTTGTCCTGTAGATGGTCTGCTTGCACGCTTTTACCTCGCGCACGAGCAGATCCGTTTCCTCGCTAGAGAAGCGTTCAGTTTTTCCACCATGTAAATAGTGAACCTGCCAATGGCGCGAGTGCAACTGGCTTTTAAAGGGAATGGGAGATGAGAATCTGATTGGTTAATTGCATGTTATGCCCAAAACACAGCCATTACTCATTAAGTGAATTGGGACCCTTTTAAACCATGCGCCGGGCAGCGCCGACCATTTTTCCAGTTCTTAAACTAGCAAAAGTGGATTTGGACACGCCCTAAGTGCACTTGCACCATGCGCTTTAGACCATGTGATTATTAAAATAGGGCCCCAAATGTTCAGATTTCTGTTCTGGAAATCTATGCAATATAGTGCATATTTAAAGGTGCAGTAAGTGATTTCTGAGAAACATTGCTGAAAGCAGATTGGACCGAGCAGCAGAACACATTTGTAGCCAATCAACAGAAGGGGGCATGTCCACTCATGAGAGTGAGCAAGAGGGAAGAAAAACTGTAGAAAGAGAGAAGGCTGCAGTGCCGGTCCAACACTGCAGTGCCGGTCCAACACACCTAAGCAAAACTTTGTGAAAGGGCCCCCGTCGAAATGACGATGATGAGTTCAAGGTGTTGCCCTGGCATCCAAATTCTCGAGATCTCAATCCAATTGAGCATCTGTGGGATGTGCTGGACCAACAAGTGTGATCCATGGCAGCTCAACAGGACACCTTCAGGGGTCTTGTAGAACCCATGCCTCCTCGGGTCTGCACTGTTTTGGCAGCACGCAGAGGACAGCATATTAGGCTGGTGGTTATAATGTTTTGGCTCACTGGTGTATCAACAGTGTCAGAAATTGCTTACTGCACCTTTAATTAGACAATTATTCATTTGCATATTTAAACTAAAACATAAAAAAAATTGTTTTACATAAAAAAAAATGTATGCAATTCAGTGTCATCAACTGGGGAAGTATAGTGATATATCTTACATTTACATTTTTTACCCTATTCACTCACGTTGTCTTGCCTTAAAGGGATAGTTCACCCAAAAATGAAAATTAGCCCATGTTTTACTCACCCTTAAGCTATCCTAGGTGTATATGACATTCTTCTTTCAGACGAATAAAATCTGAGTTATATTTAAAAAGTCCTGACTAATCCAAGCTTTATAATGGCAGTGACTGTTGCTATGTTTTTGAAGTCCATAAAAAATGCATCCATCCGTCAAATAACGTAATCCACACGGCTCCGGGGGGTTTATAAAGGCCTTCTGAAGCGAATTGATGCGTTTGTGTAAGAAAAATATCCATAATATCCAAAATTATCCATATATCCAGTTCCAGCCGAAACTTTACTTTATAAAGTTTTAAATATTTTTCTTACACAAACGCATTGATTCACTTCAGAAGGCCTTTATTAACCCCCCAGACTTCAAAAACATAGCAACAATCCCTGCTATTATAAAGCTTGTATTAGCCAGGACTTTTTTAAATATAACTCTGATTATTCGTCTGAAAGAAGAATGCTTTATACACCTAGGATGACTTGAGGGTGAGTAAATCATGGGCTAATTTTCATTTTTGGGTGAACTATCCCTTTAAAGTAACACTACTATAAAAAATGGTTCACCATTAAAAAAAACCTATGAATTTAAGTCTCTGCATTATGATATACAGTAGTGCAACCAATATTTCAGACAAACTCACCCTTCACTGGACCCCTGGTAGCCCTTTTCTCTTCAGCCTTTTTGGTTTCCATGGCAACAGGGGCAGTATCATCGTTGACAGGTGTTTCATAGACATATGATCCCGCCCCACCAATATTCACACCTACAGAAAGAAGACAGACAGTACAGCTGCTTCTTTTCTGATTCTATTATATGGGTGGTATTTAAACATTTCAGTAGCCTATGTAAGAATTCAACATGGGCTTTAAATCCATGTAGCGTTAATCCATATCTCAAGATCAGAGATTTAAGAGATGAAACTGCTTCTGTGCAGGCTGTCTGCGTCATTAAGAATCTGTAGCATCAAAGAAGAAAGTGTCCTACTTGCTGCAAGCCACACAAATTATGAATAGATGGATCCAAGACACTAATTAGATGTACTGTACCTTTTGGTCCATAGAGGGCAGCATAGCATGGCTTGTGGCAGTATGGCTTCCCATCATGCTGTTAACAGTGGATAAAGTACATCACTGAGATTAATTAGGCATCCAGTTCCTGCCATCCTTGTCTGTTTTCATAAAAAATTAACACTCATGCTGTCCAAAGATTAGAACATCAAATAATCTCAACATCGACAAAGCAAACAACTGAACAACAGAAATAATACATTTTAAAAGATCATCCTTAAGTGCCAACTGAATGTAATGTTTTTGGACACTTAACTACATCTTATCCTTAAGTGTTATAGTTTTAATTCATATTACATGCAATTAGTTAAACTTAAAGGTGCAGTGTGTAATATGTATGAGGATCTATTGACAGAAATGCAATATAATATACATAACTATGTTTTCAGTGGTGTATAGACCTTACATAATGAACCGTTATTTTTTTATTACCTTAGAATGAGCCATTTCTATCTATCTACACAGCGGGTGCCCTTACAGTGAAGACGCCATTTGCGCCGCCATGTTTCTACAGTAGCCCTAAATGGACAAACTGCTCTACAGAGCGCTAGCTACTCTGCTAATACAACTCTCTAATACAACATCTTTTTCCTGTGTCGGCCACTGTAGATTTTCTATGTGCTTCGAAAGGTAGGGGTGAGCGGTGGGCAGAAGCAAATCGCAATCTCACCACTAGATGCCGCTAAAATTTACACAGTGCACCTTTAATAGTGCTTTTTTGACCCACATAAGTAGGACTTAAGTACATCTTGGTGTTTCCTCTGAGGAGGCAATGGAGGCAGCAAATGTTAGCAGTAGCACCCCATTACTATCGTCATTCAAAAAACTGTATGCTAAATTACATCATTATTATCTGTTGTAAAGTTACAGTAGTAATTTAGCAGACAGATATTCACATCGATTTATACGTTTGGAGGGAGCTAGGACAGACAACAACACTAAAAATATTAGTAATAATGAAATAACTTGTTCAGTATTATGATTTTATAAAGATATTGCCATGATGTATTTATTTTTGTACTAATTTTGACATGTAAGCAATTTAGATTTGTTTTTATATATATATTTGCATGAAATAGTTTTGTAAAATATTAGATATTTAAGACATTTTAAGATAAAACAACAACACATTGTCCTAATGTGATACATTGAATTTACCTCAAATAAATTTAGACAATGTTTTTTTTTATTTTATTTTTTTTAAGAACATTGAGACAGTCCTGTTCCTAACGGTAGACCTACTGAAGAAGAAGTGACAAGTACAAGAAAAGTAGCAAAAAAGTAAACACACAAAGGAGAGAGTCGAGACAGAGATATCAGGGAAAATTAAGATAATTAAATGGAAAAGGGAAGTTACTTCCGGTCATGCGTATGTGGGGTAATGCAGCACAGTTTTATCATATTAGATATATTTTTGATCGTGTTGAAATTTATAATGCTACTCTATGCGTTCGCTCGACGGCTACTATGAGACACTTGTTGCACACTGCAGTAAATTAGATCAATATTAGGCATGGTAAAACATGGTACTCGCGGCAAATCAAGAAAACGAGATATAAATAATAAGGCTAAACTGTGTTTAGCTATATAACAATGATTCGTTTTCTGTCGATTAATGTATCCAAACAGTTGCTCACCTGTCTGTCTAAAACACATAATATATTAAAGCGGAACTAATTATACTAACCGGAAAAAGTAGACCATCCAAGTATCTTTGGAATACTAATTTCAACATACTAAGATTTGCGATATACTAATTCTAATTTCGAATACTATTTAGAACGAATAGTATGTGAATTGGGACACAGCATTAGTCTCCTTATTCGTGTCGCCAGGTCTTATTGGCTCTGGGTTTTCACCTCTATCAGCTCTGTCTCCATCTGTTGTCCCCTGGTTAAACTTGCCAAATCTCCACCATGGCTTCTCCCGCCTTTGACTCTGCCATGGGCTTTTGTCCCGAGTCCCCGCCAGGCTCCTCCAGATCCTCCCACCATTATTGCTACATTGGTTTCTCCCACCACCATCTCCTCTTGTCTCCTGCCCTTTGCCAGATCCTTGTCTTCCTCCAGAGCCCCTGCCCTGCCTCCCTCATCAGTTTATACTTTTAAGGGTGTGCCTTCCGGAAGGGGGAGCTACTGTAACGGTTATGGTCTGTTTAGTTCTGTTTTATTATCATGGTGTTTTTCCAACACGATCACATGAGAATGCGTTTAAATAGTACGAGTGTGCAATATCGTGGAATGTATATGCCAAATTGAGTTTTTCACGTGCATATGATACACACTTTATGGCGTGTATAGGTACTCTTGGGTAGGATGGGGGTGGGGGGTTACTTTACGCCATAAAGTACGTATCATATGCACACGAAAAACTGCGTACCATATGCACGCCTGCACACTCGTATTATTTATACGCATTTCCGTGTTATCGGGCTCTGTTTTTCCTGTTTGCCTGTCTGCTTGCCTGTTTTCCCTATTAGTTTCCATTGTTCCTAATGAATTACACACCTTTTTCTGTTCAGGTCATTACCACTCCTTATGTATTTAAGTTCTTAGTTTCTTAAGGACTTTGTATAAAGCTGTTTTGTTTTTCTGTTCTCCTGCATGTTCTCTCTTAAAGATTATTGTTAAAAAATTAATAATAACGTTTATTTTGTACTCCTCGTCTTCATGCGCTCATTATAACCACTTAACATGACACAAATAAGACTTATGAACAGACTATTTTGCTAGGCAACAGTGAATAGCAGATGTAGAGTCCAGAAGTCCTGAACTGCCTCTCATGTGAATGACAGTGAATATGAAAAATCTGAATTGATGTTGGAAAACATGTAAATACTGTTTGACTTTTTTTTCTCCATGACAAGCTGACAAGCATGACAAGCTATGTGTACCATATAGCAATTGGGGTGACCACTATATTTCTGCTTTTCTATAAGAGCCATGTTCATTCAGCTCATCTGCTGTTGTCACATTGCTCTATGGCTTCATCTGTGTTGATATTTGGAACAGAACTCTTGCTCATGTAATATTGCTTATTTATTTCAGACTATAAATCAATATTGTGACCACATTAGATGCGATATTTGCCAGATAAACATATGCAAATTCGTGTTTAGTAGAATATACAATGAAGGAAATGTTTTTTTTTTATTTTTTTTATGGGATATAATCTTCAGCACTTTCTTTTTCTTGTCTTACTCTCACCTCTGCATGTCCTCCAGGATTCAGGGTCTTGTTACAGCGTTCACACTTCAGACAGAATTTGTGCCAGTCTTTCCCCAGAGATGTCACTTTCTCCGCTACAAGACACAAAAAGATTTATCCCCTTTACTCCACTTATTTGAAGATGTATATTAAGTTGATGGCTTAAGAGGCTCTTTGAATACAATTGTAAAACTCTCCTCTGAAGCAACTATATTCATTATAACAATTGAGCTGAAATTACTCTGTAGAGACTCTTACCATAATGGTGCCTTGCAAAGATCAGAGCTTCTATGAAATGGAGTCTCGATAGAAAAACAAAAAAATGGTCTACCAGACTATAAACCACATACATGTGTTTATCTATTTAGTTAACACACAGTTAGTTATTTTGCACATCTTAAAGTCAACATTAAAATAAAAATTGACCATTCTTATTTTTTAAATGGAATATTGCAGTATTTATTATAACGATTTTATCAGTGCACATCGTTTTTTTTTCTTTTACAATTTATGTGCACTTGTAATCTTTAATAAAGGTATATTCCCCTCCCTCTTGCAGTGGCATCTCTGCTCTGATTACATGTTTACTGGCACTCACATGAGATCCACCAATAGCAAACCATAATCATCCAATCAATTCCGCATGCACAAAATCAAGTCCCACCCTTTTTTTTGTCTTGTTCATGAAGCGGTTTCACTCGGATATACTTCACAATATGGAAGAAAAGACTATCACAACTTCTTTTTCATGCCGATTTTAATGTGTGTAAGTGAGTCAACTAAGATATATTATGAAGCCTATGAAGCCTTATGAAGCCTAATGTCCATACTGTCAGGGATATGCGGAACAGCAAAACACTCTTAAGGAGTGAAAGGTTCTTATCAAACCTGACCCCTTCATATCGAGGCCAGAATATTCCAGGCACATGCCTGAGGGAGCACAGAACACCCTCATGAGCCATTCTTCACGGAGCAGACATCACATCATGTCAGTGTAAGTCAAGACTAAAGAACCGCACAATAACATTTTAGGTCAAACTTTATGAAATCCATTCAAGGATGTTTGGGGAAGTATGTTTATTATTATGTGTTCTATTGCAGGATGTTGCCTTAGGGCAACAAATCCATTTTCTTCACTTTGCAAGTACATGATGCATATAAGGCAATAAAACAGTTAATAAAGAAGGGATGACTTTGAATAAACCAATTAAAAGTGTTTCTTTTATTACACTACATTCTAGTAATTATTTATCTTAAAAAAAATCTTTCTCTGGCATGGTACACCATGTGAAAAGCACATCTCTCTCTCTGTCTCTCTCTCTCTCTCTCTCTCTCTCTCTCTCTCTCTATAGGCCTATATATAAATATTTAACACAACACGTTACACTGAAGACTGGAGTAATGATGCTGAAAATTCAGCTTTGCCATTACAGGAATAAATTACATGTTAAAACATATTAAAATGGAAAAAAGGCACTTGGAAACCTCGGTTCCCTGAGATAAGAGTACTGCGTCGCTAGGCACTGATGGGGAAAACCCCTTTTTCTCTGATTACTAAAGCCTTTTTCAGTAACGCAGTGAAACTGCACGGCCATTGGTTTGTGTAGTTCAAGTGAAACGAACGAATGACGAGGCAGCAGAGCTGCATGAGCCTATGGCGAAGAAGCCCGCCAGAATCCGCAGAAGGGGCGGGGCCATCTGGCTATATAAGTGGGCATTCTGGCATAGGATCCTCAGGTTAATTTGACTGAAGCGACAAATACTTGAGTCGTGCAGCAACATAGCACTGCACGAAACATAGTACTCATTCCCGTATTTCAGGGAACCAATGTTACGTTAGTAACCAAGTATGTTCCCTTTCGATACTTCACTTGTACAGCGTTGCTAGACGCTGATGGGGAACCAGTTCAATCACACAGTGCTATGGCTGCAGAATGACAAGTACATGATAACTTGGTCTTAAGAACTAATAAGGGGCCCAAGGAACCAAGACATAGTAGGGCGACAGCTATCCAGCTAGAGACTCGGACATATGTCGGAGCCACACCGGGGAATAAGATGAATCCGTATAGGATAAACCTGGCTCTAGATAATCGTTCCAAGAAATCCCTGTAAGTCTAGGCGCTAGAAGGGCCAAGAGCTTCCAAGAAGGGAAGGCGAATGCCTGACAGTAGCAACTCGGAACTAAATCGGAGTCACAGGGAACTGTAGCGAGTTTGAGCTCATATGAGGCCAAGTTTGGAAGAAACTGGTCCTGGAGTGTGGGTTCGTAGTGGATTGAGCTCAGCAGAGGTAAATTCCATTACACAGGGAGGACCTGTGCCTGCAAAGCAGGGAAGTTGTAAGTTGTAAAACCTTGCAAATGTGGGTGGCGAGGCCCAGCCGGCCGCCTCACAGATTTCACCAATGGACACACCAATGGACCAAGCCCAAGACAAGGCCATGCATCTAGTAGAGTGAGCTTTTACCCCGATGGGGCATTGTAGGCCCATCGAGGAGTAGGCTAATGCAATTGCATCCACTATCTATCTGGACAGTCTTTGCTTTGTGACCAGATGCCCTTTGGTGTGGACTCCGAAGCATATAAAAATCTATTCCAACTGCCAATGCTCAATGTATACTCTCAAAGCCCAGACAGGGCAGAGTAAATGCGCAGAGAGAGAGAGTAACGTCTTGTGCTCTGAACGGAAAGGAGAACACCTTGGGCACATAGCCATGCCTTGGTTAGAGGACGACTTTGCAGTCGTTAGGCAAGAAACGATCACAGAGAGTGTTTTTAAGTCACCTGCTCGGTTGACCGATGCTAGAGCTAGCAGTTAGGCCAACCGACTGAAGCGGCATGAAGGGAGGGCTACTAAGAGCCTGTAAGACCGTAGACAGGTCCCATGTAGGGATGGTGAGAGAGCGAGGAAGTTTCAGCCTCCTGGACCCTTTTAGAAAACGAACAACCAGGTTGTTCCTGTCTACAGGTACA
The DNA here is from genome assembly GCA_023566225.1 of Romanogobio albipinnatus. Taxonomy (NCBI): domain Eukaryota; kingdom Metazoa; phylum Chordata; class Actinopteri; order Cypriniformes; family Gobionidae; genus Romanogobio; species Romanogobio albipinnatus. The sequence continues at coordinate 20,916,414 of CM042256.1, read as the reverse complement.
TAAACCTTGATCATAAACCATATTACCCTTGTCCAGTAATTCCTGGAGGAAGGACAGTATCAATGATACGTCACAAGAGGTCGGGTCTTCGCTCCAAGCTGTGCACCAGGCAGAGAAAACAGACCACTTAAGAGTGTAGAGGCGTCTTGTAGATGGGGTTCTCACCTCAGAAATAATATTTAAAACTCTCTCGGGTAGGTCGATAGGCTCCCATTGAGGCCAGAGGTGCAGTGCCCACATCTCGGGTTGGGGGTGCCAAATCATCCAGTTCGCCTGAAAGAGGAGAGTCCGTCTCAGGGAGGTGGGCCACGGAGCTGCTGTGAGCAGCTGAGTCAGCTCTGAGAACCAAGGCTGGTCTCTCCAGAAGGGGACCACTAGGAGGACAGCATGCTCCCCGATTCACCTGATGATCTGATGAATCAGAGTGATCAGGGTAAAAGCATACAGGAGAAGGCTGATCCAGCACATCCCTGTTATTTGAAAGATAAGTTGGGCAATGAGAGTTGTCTTCTGAGGCGAAGAGGTTGACCTCTGCCTTCTTGAAGATCTCCCAGATCCTCTGAGGGGAAGTTGCTTTGAGATAGCATATCTGCTCCCTGGTTCCTCTTGCCCGGCATGTGCGCTGCTCTCAGCGAACACAGATTGAGCTGTGCCCATTCCAGGAGGCATTTCACCAGTTTGAAAAGAAGCTTTGAGGTGATAAACCTGGTGGTTTATGTAGGACACCACTGTAATGCTGTCCATTCGGACCAAGACTTGGTGTCCTCTCAGCATCTCCAGGCAGTTGATGTGTAGCTGGGCTTCCTCGTCCGACCAGTGACAGAAGGCCGGTCTGCCCTCGCACAGAGCTCCCCAATCTGTGTTGGATGCATCTGTCAAGACAACCTTCCTTCTGGAGACCGTCCCCAGGGGCATGCCAGACTGGAACCAACGAGGGCTCTTCCAAGAAGCCAGAGCTGACACACAGGCCAGGTTCACCCTGATACATAGGTGTCTGTGATGCCAGGCGTGGGCTGAAAACCGGGGTTTCAACCAGTACTGTAGGGGCCACATGTTCAGCATGCCCAGCTGAAGCCCTGGAGATGCGGAGGCCATGAGACCCAGCATCTTTTGAAATGATCTGACAAGAAGAGAGGCTCCAATTCTGAAGGAGGCCACAAGCTGTCGAATGGCCAGAGCGCATTCTTGCGTGACTGCGGTCCTCATTTGGGCCGAGACGAAGACTCGGACAGTGAGCTCTTGGCACTGGACACTCAAAATGGCTGAGTAGCACGGATCTGTGAGAATTTAGTTCTGCCTCCGACTTTGCCAAAATGAATGCGGATTCCCATCTGTCTGAGAGGGGAAAGAGCCACATCCATACACTTTGTGAATGTGCGTGGAGCTAAGGACAGCCCGAATGGAAGGACTGTATACTGATATGTCACTCCCTCGTAGGTGAATCTCAAGAATCATCTGTGATGGGGGTACCCTGGGCATATTTGCGAGAGGATCTGTTTCAAGGTAATCATCCTGAACATTTGTTTCATAAGGTCACAATTCAAGTGTCTTAGGTCTAAGATGGGTCTGAGGCCACCATCTTTTTTTGGGACGAGGAAGTAATGGCTGTTAAAGCCCGACTCGCTCTGAGAGGGACCATCTCCACAGCTCCCTTTGCCAGTAAATTCATCACCTCGACGCAGAGGAAAAGGGCCTCGTGGCTCCTTACCGAGGTGGAGACCATTCCGCTGAAGCATGGGGGTCTTTGAGCGAATTGGAGTGAATAACTTCATTTTATTACTCCCAAAATCCATTTTGACACTCTGGGATGGCTTCCTAAGCCTCGGCTGTGTGGCAAGGGGTTGGATTGGATCGAGCAACAGGCCGCTGTGCAGGGGCCTGGAGCTTGTGGAAAGAGGAAGAGGAAAAGGGCTCTCTTTTTGAGTATGTTTGTTTTTTATTTTGTTCGCTATAACAGCGGTTGCATGGGTGCGTAAACTTGAACGGGCCCAGTGACTTAAACAAACACATTGTCTCCAACACCTAGAACTGATAGACGAGGCTGCTTGGGGGGTCGTCCGGCCGCAGCGAGACTTCCCCTCCTCTTCCTGTCTTTCAGGACGACTTCTGAGGCACTGGGTCCAGCGTTATCTCAGGACGGGGTCCCTGTCCCGGGAAGGGGTAGCGCTTTGCGCAAGTGCTGTTGAGGCTCAAGCTGTGGCGCAGGCTAACTGGTCGAGGGCGCGGGCTTCGCGGGCTGTTGAGTCAGCACAGTCCTGGGATGACTCAGAGCAGCATGAGAACTGGAACGCTTCATCAGGAGAGAGAGCAATGAAGCCGTCCGAGACCAGTGGGGGAGACCTGGGAGTTGAGAAAGGTGGCTTTGTCCACATCCTTGATCTCTGTAAGATTAAGCCACAAGTGGTGCTCCAGCATCACTAAACTGGCCATGGATCTGCCAATGGCCTGAGCCGTCGCTTTTGTAGCTCACAGGGCCAGGTCGGTCTCGCTGCGCAGCTCTCTGAATACGGCTGGTTTGCTTCTCATAGCCTTTTTCTTTGGCGCCATCAACAGTGGTGAAAGCGGAAGAAGTGGAGACTCGTAGACAGGCTGAGTAGGGTGCGCACCATGATTTTGTGAGCTCATCGTGGACCTCTGGAAAGAATGGCTGCTTGCTGACGAGGGGCCAGAAACCATTCGTCCAGTCGACTGAATGTGGGCTCCTCAGGGGTACACCATTGCAGACCGAGCTCTTCGACCGCCTTGGAGAGAACACGTAAAAGAGCGGCATCCATTCAAGCTCTGGCGTCAGTCGTTTCCCCCCGAATGAGACCATACCACTTGCGCTAGCAGAGGGACCAAAGCCGGCGTGAGCTCACTCATATCAGAGCGCTCAGATCCTCTGCCCTGCTGTTTTTTCCTCTGAGGGTCCTGGAAGAAAAAGGGAAAGCGATCCGCGAGCGCAGAGAGGTGAGACCCTATGCCAGAATGCCCTCTTATATTGCAAAATGGCCCCGCCCCTTCTGTGGATTATGGCGGGTTTCTCATGCAGCCACACAGTTTTTGCTCATTTTCACAAAAATGGAATGGCCCATAGAATATTTTGTTGTATGAATATCTGAACATGCAATATATCAAAAGAAAGAATATACCCTTTGCTTTTAAACAAAAAAATTAATGTAACCAGAGGGAGGCGCTGCCAATAACGCACCTAAAGCTGTCAGTCAGCTCTCAGGGTGTTTTATACTGGACACGTTTGATGCGGTCCGAGCGTGATTCTTCCCTCCGCCTCTGCAGCGTTGGTCTGGTTTCACACTCAACTTGAACCCTGGGGCGTTTGCGTTCATCTTACATCATCACAAATGTGAACGGGCACGATAGAAAACAGAACGCGGGTCAGAAATATATATATATTTTATTATTAATTTGGTGCCATTATGTGCAGCTGAGTAAACGACACTTGGGTTAACCGTAAGTGTGTTGCTTGAAGGCGGCTTTGCTGCTTGCAAACAGACTCTTTTGAGGAGACGGTGAATTGCCATTAATTTGCTGCCCTGATTGCACTCTATGCGTGAATACACTGCAGGCTCACTCTCGCAATCGTATCTCAGGTAAATCATCAACACTAACATCATTTACATGTATGTTATTGAACTAATGACATTGTAATCGGCTAAAACGCATGCGCTGGTTACTTTTCTTCCAGAACAAGTGCACACCTGAGTGTTGTTTGCACATTCACGTGAATCGTGGCACGTCGAGTGCAACCGAACTCCGGTTGTGTGTTCTCGGGTTCGATACCTCAGTGCACACCAAGCTCTGTATGTAAGCTTTCACATTAGCAATTTTTCATGTGAACCGTGCCCCATTTCGAACTAAACTGCCAGAGTAAAAACACCCTGAGACAACAGAAGAAGAACACATCGCCTCACGCGCACATTGTAGACTTGTGGCATTTAACGGTTGCGGTAACTTGGGCCAATGTCAAATAACAGTCATATGTTTCGGCATGTTACAATAATTATATGGCTTGGGTTGATATAGCCTATTCCCTAATGAATTAAACAGTTTGTTATCATACAGATTGAGAGTGTGAATGGTCTCTCTCCCTCTCTCTCTCTCTCTGTTTATATGCGTGTAGCCTTTACATGCGTGCATGCGGGGGAGGAGTTTTTCAAATAAAAATCGAATAATTCCCAGCGATCTTCGAATATTATTTTTGCTTGAAATGCCCATCCCTAGTAGAGTATATAATTAAATGCATGTAATTTAATGGAATGCAGTGGATATGGATGTAGTCAATATAAAGAGTGTTCTACTTTCCGGCATGTAGCAGTTTGGCATCTTCCATTGTCATGTATTGTTGTTTCCAGACAATTAGCTAAAATGAAATGTAAATATATTTATTTATTATTATATTATATTATTATTTAATATTGTTATTTTTAATAACATAATTTTTCAGCATTTATTTTTTATCCCCACTTCATGTAAAATGCAAACAATATCGCACTTTCTGTTTTCTCCTCACAAACAGACATACCCCCACAGCAAGAAATTAACAAGTTGTTTTTTTTTTTTTTTTTTTTTGCTGACTAATGTGCAGATAGTTGAACAGATAGTAATTAGTCCTTGTCTCTAGACTTGTTGTTCTGCTTAATGGTTTCATGATGCCCTCCCTCTTAACCTGAGTATCAATTGAGCTGTTTCCATAGTGAGGACATTCATGGCAAATTTCAGCTGACAGAAAGTTGCAGAGGTTGCAAACACTTTAGAAACAAGAGAACAGGAGTTTTTGATATACTACTAATCTAAATAATCTAAGACGACATGAAACAGAAGCTGTGATTGTCTTTTCTTTCCTATTGTGACGTACACTGCCTGGCCAAAAAAAGTCGCTGTTTGGATTTAAATAGGCAAATGTTTAAGAATCTATGATTGGATCATTTTTGCAGTTATTATTATGTTTCTAGCATGTTTGTCAAAAGTTATTTTAACCCTGATTGATGGAGTGTGTAGCTTTTTATTTCTTAAACAACCACAGAGTGCTTGACTCTTGCACTGTCAGTACATCAAGAGAAGCATTGATGAATCTTGACATTGTCATTCTGGAATATGACCATGATGTGTCTTCCTACATGGTTGCTTAAGAAATGAAAAGCTACACACTCCATCAATCAGAGTTAGAAGAATTGTTGCCAAACAAATATATATATAACTAAATGTAATATAACATACAAATAAAGATACTTTTTATGTTTATTTGCTATTTGGTGCATTTGGGTCACTAGACGAGGGCTTAATGAACAAATTTTTGTGAAAACCTCAAATTCAACCAAAATTGACATTTTTCACTTCTTTTGTCTCTAGCTCGTAATTAGGTAGTGTGCATTCCAACTAATTTCTGTCAAATATAACATGCTAGAAACATAATAATCCCTGCAATAATGATCCAATCAAAGACTCTTTTGCATTTGCCTATTTAAATCCAACAGGTTTTTTTGGGCTGGGCAGTGTATAAAATAGGGCGGGACTTGATTTTGTCCATTGGGACAAGATTGGATCATTGGATGGTTGTTGTTTGCTACTGGTCGACCTCATGTGAGTGACAGGTTGTCCCGCCCTTGCGCCAGTAAACACGTCAACAGAGAAGAGAAGAGATGACGCTGCAAGAGGGAGTGAGTTCACCCAAAAATGAAAATTACTCACTCTCATGTCCTTCCAAAACCTTAAGACCTTCGTTCATCTTCGGAACACAAATTAAGATATATTTGATGAAATTTGTTGCATTTTCATTTTTGGGTGAACTAACCCTTTAAATGTTATGAGATTAATTACATTTAAATTATTTATAAATAAATACTACATAAAAAAAACTAAAATTATCCATTTTGATTTCATGTTGTCTTTAAGGAACAAAAAAGGTTATTAACCACTGACTGAAAAGAGAAAGTCCTGCACACACCAGAGGATCAAGAATTAGTTCTCTTCTTTACTTTTATGGCATAACTGCTCAATTATGTGGGCAAAAAGCGTGTTTCTCCACTAAAAGCCATTTAAAAGTAGCCGTGTGCCAGGTTGCGTGGTATTCAATTGAATAGGAATGCTTTCTCCAGGTCACACTACACAGCTGTTCAAGTCTCATGGGAGCGAGTAGCAGCCAAAGACAAAGCAGATTCTCACATGTTAATTATTATAGTGCTCAGTGGGAGGGAGTCAGCTCAGCCTCAGCATATGATATTAGCAGAGACTCATTTTTAATCTGCTAATCATACATGTTGATCGTCAACCTTTATTTTTCTGCAATGAGCATCATGTTGTGTTGCTCAAAAAGTTAACCAATGCTGTTCATTTACAGTGAGTATGTTTTAGTATGAAAATTAAACCTTGTAGGGAGTTTCACAAAAAAATATTTTAGCCAACAGCTGTTAATGATAAATAATAAATTAATAAAATGACTAATTACACTGTAGGGGAAAATTCCAAATGACACCTGCAGTTTAAAATAAGTGCAACCTAGTTACATTTAACCAGAGAAGATATAGAGGAAGAAAAAAAGCAGAACCCTGTTTAACATATTCCAATAAATCAAAAAGTGGCACACACCCCATTCACACCAGGCTTTTTGAGAATGAAAGGAAAGGCCCATAAATATCTGAACAGAAGAGTGTAGAAAGTGTTAACCGAACCTATTAAATGGGTCAAACCAGATTAATACTGACTGTTCAAGTTATGCATTTCAATTTGTGGTGGTGTTGTATTGGTTGATGCTAATTATTTCACATACACTCTTAAAAATAAAGGTTCTTAAATGGTTATTTGGCGGGGTGTATGGTTCCATGAAAAACTTTAAATATCTAAAGAACCTTTTCATGGCACAAAAGGTTCTTTGTAGCGCAAAAATGTTCTTTAGAATGTAAAATGGTTAGGAAAAAAATGGTTCTTTAAATAACCTTTCACAAAACGGTTCTTCAGGGAACCAAAAATGGCTATTCTATGGCATCACTGTGAAAACCCCTTTTTGGTTCCTCCTGGCACCTTTATTTTTAAGGGTGTAGCTGATCACGTTGAAAAATGAAAAGGTATTCAGAGTAGTACATGAAATAATATGAAAATAATGAAAATCCACTTAATTATTATATTTGCATATTGTATAGTCACACGTTTTAAGTTAAATGTCACGTAATAATACAGTCATATATACTTTTATTTACCCTAATTCTGCATTTCATGCGTCATGCATTCAGCAATAATGAAAAACTCTCTCTCTCATGTTCATATGGGTGATCTTCATGGTTTGTATTAGGCTACACTGCAATATTCATGCTATCTCAAATCTCAGCAGATAAAATAGTTTGATTAGATGCAGCGTCTATAATCAAGTGGACAAATCTTAATCATCAAACGTAATTAATTTAGTAAGAATATCGTGCACCCGTGATTAGCAGACAATTATCCAGCCCACACTGTGTGGTTTGCAGACGTTATTTATAACGCATACCACGGTAAATGAGAATGAAATTAGGCTACATTCAGACACTACATGGCATCTCCGTTGCAGACAGCGTGTGCATTGTTTTATTCATGGCATTTCGAAAAGGAAGCAAAATTGACGACTTACCAAAATAAACAGTTTTGTCACATTTGGGACATTTTGATGCCATGTTCCGTTCAAAGCTAGGATTTCCTTTTGATTTGAGCAAGTTCTCTTAAATTTAGATCTGACACAGTAAATGCGACTCCCTCGTTCTTAGCGATGCTCAAAGCGCGAGAGCGCATCCTCTCTTTCAAGATTGCCAGCGCGGATCCTCCCTCGATGACGTCAGGGGGCTAGTGAATGTGCTCACCCTTCATTTCATTTAAACTACCGATGTCTGCTCACACCCCACCAACAAATCCCCCACCCCCACGTCTGCTGAGCATAGACATAATGTCAATTATATAAAATATTATATAATTTATATAGTAGCCTATATGCTAATATTATTATATAATACATTAATTCAGCAATGATAAACAATGTGTAGGCTATATATTTATGCGAACAGCTTTGAGTGAAATAAGTAGGCTATTTAATCAACCAATAAAACACCAAAACATTGAAATGCATCATTTGCATTTCTGTCTCATTTTCAGGAGTAAGATGTTTGAGGAAATTTAGATCTCACGCAGCTATGACTGAGACCTACTAAATTATTTAAAAAATGTGATTGAATAATTAAATGCCATTTAAACCCTGTTTCTTTGTCAATGTTCTTCAATTAATGTGCTAATTCCAAATCCAGAATATCAGGTAACATGGCTGCATATCCTTTATTACATATGGTATGGTGTATAATTTCATGTGTCGCAGTGCCGGCAACATATTTTAGACTTTTTCCCTAAATTTCGGCAAGAAAAAGTATGTGAACCACTTGCAGAATCTGTGAAAATGTGAATAATTTTAACATGTCGTTCCCTGGATGAACAACCATCACAAAACAAAAAAAACAGCCGTGGATCATCCAGGGAACAACACACAGTATTGAGAATTAATGGTTCATATACTTTTGAATGTGGTTATTTTGATAAATTCAGCAATTGTTTTGTCTTGTGGACTATATGTAAAAAAAATTTATGTAAAATATCTTATTCAGGACAGTACCACATGAAAAAATAACATGCATTTTGTATGATCTCTTTTATTTAGTTAAAATTATTCACATTTTCACAGATTCTGCAAGTGGTTTACATATTTTTTCTTGCCACTGTGTGTGTATATATATATATATATATATATCCACGGTTCGGTTCGTATCACGGTTTTAGGGTCACGGTTTTTGGTTCTGTACGGTTCTTGTTGTTTTTTTTTTTTTATCGTTAACACTCCAGAAATTTACTTCAGCATATGGTATATATGGCTTAATCATCCACAATTTAGGAAACAGTATTAAAAATCGTTATATCAAGTTGTTTCCTAACTAGCTGTCTACCGAGTCCGACACATTGGCGTAACATTTTTCATGTTAATCATATAAATTTTGATCAGAACAATGCACTGTGGCTTTAATTCAGCTAACCTGATTAACAAATTTCACCATGAAGTGTTCCGTGTGTTTCACAATCACCATATAACATCCAGCACTGTGAAAAAATAAAATAAAATACACGAAAACACAACACTGTCAGAAGTTTTTGCCCAAACTTCAAAGGCATGTTTAAATTATTAAAACTAGAAGCGTCTTAACTTTTAAATGTTACATTTATCATGTGAACTACTTATATACAACATATAAATGTGTGTATGAGACAGAGGGGAACACAGTCGCATTTGCAGCAGATATATGTTGCCCATCATAAATCAAAGCATGAGACAGACAGGGGTCGGAGGAGAACACCGGAAAATGTGACAGAATGGACTAATATTTGCCTGTATTTACAATCCACAAGCCGCGGTTCAGCTGCACGACTCGCGAGACAAACACTGCCAGTGTGTGTCTGCGCAACGGGCACTCGCTCTCCACACTGCATCTGCCCTGCTATACGATGCTAGCGCATCCTCCAACTCCGGGCAGCCTTCCTTATCTCTCCCACTTTCATTTCTACATGTGACGTGACCTGCAGCACTCCACTTTTACTTTACTGTATGTCCACACACACCTCTTATTTTGTGCGAAAAGGACACCCACTGTCTGAGGTAACATACGGGCACGAGGATATATTGCGCATGCGCGAACCGTGCAACGCACACACTCCGAACCGAGACAAGCGAACCGAACGGTTTGGTTTTTTTCCATGTACCGTGCCACCCTTAATATATATATTTACATTTACATTTAGTCATTTAGCAGACGCTTTTATCCAAAGCGACTTACAAATGAGAGCAATAGAAGCAGCTAGAACATTCAAGGGCAACAGTATGTAACAGTACGTAAGTGCTGTAACAAGTCTCAGTTAATCTAGCACAGAACACATAGGACAGAAGGTTTTTTGTTTATTTATTTTTTTTATTATTATTATTATTTTTTTTTTTTTATAGACAGACAGACAGACAGACAGAAAATGAATAGAATGTTAAGTGCTAATCTTGATTGATCAGGTGCTGCTGGAAGAGATGTGTCTTTAGCTGTTTTTTGAAAATGGCTACAGACTCGGCTGCTCGAATTGATATTGATATATATACCGGTCGTCGGTCCATCTGTCGTATTTTTTAAACTCCATTGTTTATACTAATATATATATATATATATATATATATATATATATATATATATATATATATACACACACCTAAAGGATTATTAGGAACACCTGTTCAATTTCTCATTAATGCAATTATCTAATCAACACAATCACATGGCAGTTGCTTCAATGCATGTAGGGGTGTGGTCCTGGTCAAGACAATCTCCTGAACTCCAAACTAAATGTCAGAATGGGAAAGAAAGGTAATTTAAGCAATTTTGAGCGTGGCATGGTTGTTGGTGCCAGACGGGCCGGTCTGAGTATTTCACAATCTGCTCAGTTACTGGGATTTTCACACACAACCATTTCTAGGGTTTACAAAGAATGGTGTGAAAATGGAAAAACATCCAGTATGCGGCAGGCCTGTGGGCGAAAATGCCTTGTTGATGCTAAAGGTCAGAGGAGAATGGGCCGACTGATTCAAGCTGATAGAAGAGCAACTGACTGCAATAACCACTCGTTACAACCGAGGTATGCAGCAAAGCATTTGTGAAGCCACAACATGCACAACCTTGAGGCGGATGGGCTACAACAGCAGAAGACCCCATCGGGTACCACTCATCTCCACTACAAATAGGAAAAAGAGGCTACAATTTGCACAAGCTCACCAAAATTGGACAGTTGAAGACTGGAAAAATGTTGCCTGGTCTGATGAGTCTCGATTTCTGTTGAGACTTTCAGATGGTAGAGTCAGAATTTGGCGTACACAGAATGAGAACATGGATCCATCATGCCTTGTTACCACTGTGCAGGCTGGTGGTGGTGGTGTAATGGTGTGGGGGATGTTTTCTTGGCACACTTTAGGCCCCTTAGTGCCAATTGGGCATCGTTTAAATGCCACGGCCTACCTGAGCATTGTTTCTGACCATTGCATTGCTACTTCCAGCAGGATAATGCACCATGTCACAAAGCTCGAATAATTTCAAATTGGTTTCTTGAACATGGCAATGAGTTCACTGTACTAAAATGGCCCCCACAGTCACCAGATCTCAACCCAATAGAGCATCTTTGGGATGTGGTGGAACGGGAGCTTCGTGCCCTGGATGTGCATCCCACAAATCTCCATCAACTGCAAGATGCTATCCTATCAATATGGGCCAACATTTCTAAAGAATGCTTTCAGCACCTTGTTGACTCAATGCCACGTAGAATTAAGGCAGTTCTGAAGGCGAAAGGGGGTCAAACACAGTATTAGTATGGTATTCCTAATAATCCTTTAGGTGTGTATATATATATATATATATATATATATATATATATATATATATATATATATATATATATATATATATATATATATATATATATATATATATATATATATATATATATATATATATGCACACACACATACAGTCAAACCAAAAAGTATACAGTGAGGATAATGTTTATGCAAAGTGAGGATTAATGTAAGCGAGGATAGCGAAATAAACTGTGACATATTATACCCCAAAAAAACAATATTATTCAGACACTTTGACCTGACCATGTTTTGCTTAAGTGTTTTTTCTTTAATTGCTTGTCTTTCGTTTAATACAGTCAATAATTCTATCCCTTACAACTTTTTTTTCCTGTGAAAATCATTTCTTCATGCTTTAAAATAGCTTGAATGTAACTTGCTCTTGCTTCATTTTTAGAGGCATAAATATGCAAATTAGCCCCAGCCCCCATATATGTTTGAGCCAGAAACTGATTCAAAAGAAAAAGAGGAGGAGTGAATTATACAAAGCCGTCTACAAGTCGATGTATCAGAATGGTAATGCGTTTTATGTAGCCTATCACATGGATACATAACGGTAATTGATTTGTTTATCCTTTGGCTTGACTAATAATGTGTTGCTAATGTGTTGCTTACACACACACCATGTTCCCGTTCACCATCTCAGAGTCAGACAGCTGCCTTATAAAAAAGCAGCATCCTCAGAAATGCTTTGAAAATCATAGAAAGTCAGTGGAGAAAAGCTCCGCTCCACATTTTGACCCATTGGTTACATGTTTGTGATGGTAGGAAACAGGGCCATGTTAAAAATGTGTTTTTGAGACACTATACAGTTTTAAGGAGAAAATACTGATGAATTTGCACATGGTTTGTCTTAAAGCATATTAAAAACACCACATAGACATATAAACAACATAAAAAACGGGATTTTCACTTTAAAACAAGGCTTCTGCTGCAATTCCACTGAAATTATCCAGAACAATTTGTCCCAGGAACTTTTTTTTGCCTAGACCTGATGCTGTCTGCGTTTCCATCATGGTTTAAAGTATGGATTTCGTCCACGGCATATACGCTTAATAAAGCTTGAACCTCGTCGTTGGTCCATCTGTCGTATTTTTTAAACTCCACTGTTGATTCGAATAACAAACAACTCTTACTGCACGCACCGCAACAGAAAATGGTGGTTGAAATAAAATGCTGGGTGGAGTCTACCAATCCAAATGCTGCGTGAATTCAACCAATCAGCATGTTCACGCAAGTCCCACGCTTTGCCTCACTGCCATATGGCTTGTAAGGTAGTGTTTGTGCATGAAGGCACCTCACGAAACTGATTTCGGACATGCTTCTTAGGCAGTGTAACAGTTTAATGATCTACAGCAAAATAGAGAGAGCTTTGGTGGGAACTAAAAAAATATTTTATTACTACAATAGAAATTTCGCTAGAAATGACATCAGAAGTAGAAAATGTTGGTAAAAAACATAAATTTACACACAAACTGACCAGCAAACGCAACTTTCGGACGCCTTTTTTTTTCAGCTCAACTGTCACAGAATGGAACGCACAGGATTGTGGGATATCAAAGGCAGAGAAGGATACATATATGCTGCCTTCAAAAATCGATCAGATGAAGGTATCTCAGGAGACAGGAAGTGAAGCTAATATTAGATTCAGACGTGCCTTGATGCATGCCTACCTTGAAATGTGTCCTCCGAAGGCAGCATTTTCCAGGTTTCGGACGCAGCCTGAGTAGGCTACCACCCCAAAGTCCCTAGTTCCTGGGGAAAGTTTCTGTGGTGGAAATGCAAATTTGATTTGAAGTGAATTTAAAGACTGAATAAATACACATGCTGTTTTTTTTTGACCCTCTCATAAAAGAGAAAGCAAGAGAAACGTGTGAGATACAAATGAAGAGAGTGCCACTGACATTTTAACTGTTTGCATTTATCCATTTTGACCCTTGTATGCCATTACAGTGCCGTTTACAAAACTAGAATAACAAGTGAACAAATAAAGTAAATCAATACATGAAAGAACCACTGATAATGACGAACAAGGGCCATTTACGATAGACAGAAACAGGTGGATCATGTCATTGAGCATGAAAAAACTTTAAACATTGGTTCAGAAGAACTGATTTTAGTGAGTATGTTTAAGCTTTATAAATGTCCTGCATGTTTCTGTATTTCAAGCAGTTGCTGTAAATTGATGAAAACATTGCCATTTTTTTTCCCACAGGGTATTTATAATTTACAGTTGGCATAATTATGTTTTGAGTTTTGCTGCTGAATACTTTACAAATTACATATTAAGTATTTTATATTAAAATGCTACATTATATTTATATCGGCCAGATTGCAGTAATTCCTCTCAGTCTATTTTAACCAGAGCCTGGCGGTAGATCTTTTGCCAAGTGTCATGGACAGACAGGGTGCTTATCTCTATCAGGTACAGAGATAGTGAAAGACAGGCCCGATACTTTATCCATACATGGGCCTCCTGTGTGTCCCAGTCAAACTTCACACCGGCCGTCAGATGCCATATGAGAGCTTTCGCAGACTTGCGGGCTCAAACGTTTGTGAGGGGTCAGTGAGTTTCTCTAGAGCATGTCTTTCATTTTAAAAGGGCATTTGAGGCAGTTTGATTTGATTTTCAGATGTTAAAAATGTTTCTGGTGCTGATTTTATCACAGTGATCTCTTCAAAGACTTGGTCATCTGATTTGGCGACTATTATGCACTCTAAAAAAAGGCATCTTTATTTTCAAAAGCCATAATGACTCTAAACTATTTTTGAAGATTGGGTACTTTGGCTCCCACACATTTATCATGTTAGAATATTGTGAAAAATGGTTTAAATTTGTAATCTCCATTCCCTTGCATTTTTAGCCAAAAATGTTGGAACTCTTTATTCTCGAATCACTGTAATATGATAAAAAAAGTTATGACAACATATGTTTTTACATTTACTCATTAAAATAAGTTTTTTTAAAAAGTTGATTGTACTTAAAAATGTATGGCAGCAACTTAATTTTTTTTTTTTTATAGCTATATATACAGTTAAAGAACTAAACTTTTCATTTTTAGATCTTCTGTCTGTTTTCTTTCTCTTCTGTTTGTGTAGACCCTAAACTTTGTTGAATCTCACCACATCTTGCTTTTCCTCCATGCAGGTGTAAATTAAGTCTCATCTCAAAAAAATTCCCAAGATTAAAATAAAAAGATAAAAAGACCTCCATCGTACTGACGTCAAGAGGGCAGAGTTGACAGCGAGGCATGACAAAAATAAATTGGGAGGATCACCAAGGTTATCAAAACATTATGGTTCAATAGGAAAGCATTTAATCAAGCCAAAACAAACAAAGGACTATGATTTATTTTCAGCAGTTAAATCGTAACATCATTTAGTTCTAAACACAACATCATCATTATTGCTAATTTTTTTCATCACACTGCGCGGATCTTCTTCGGTGCTCCGAATGCATTGCAAACACAGGAAGTTGTGCTGTTTTGCCACAAGGAACCACTGTTTCATTTAGTTCTAAACACAACATCATCATTATTGCTCATTTTTTTCATCACAATTTTTTAAATAAACATAATTCCTTTCAGTGTCATGATCAATCGTCAAATAGCTTACTTTTGGTATTGTTCATCAAAAGTGGCCCAATGAAGATGTGTTTTGTCATCATACATGTATGATTTAATAAATATCACATACACAAATGTAAATAGAAGAAATGTAAACCTCTTTTACATTATTTTGTGAAAATATTTTTGAAGTTTCAAATAGGCCTACTTTAACCTTTACAAAATGAACCATGGTTTTACTACAAATAAAACATGGTTAAACCATGGTAACCACAAATTAACCATGGTTGAACTGTCGTATTTGTTGCTATACAAATGCTAATCAATCTGCCAAAAAAACAAAACAAAAACAAACATGGTACGCCTACTACACTTTTACTAGAATGGTTATTTTTTAAGTTGACAGAAAGCGTATGCTCCTCTACAGTATATACCAGAATATTACTATATTACTACAGAATAAACTACTTAGTTTTGTCCTGATTTACATTTTGGTTCATGAGTCCTTTCAATTATAATCTTGCTCCGTTTTCATATTACTAAGTTTTTAAACTACATTACCCACAACCCACAGGCGCTGTTTTTTTGTTTCCGGGCGCGCTTCGCAAAACTCATAACGTTTTTTTAATCAACCCTAAACTCTAAAGCTGTTTCTATCATGTGTACAGTCGTCACCGAAGGTCTTCATTTAGCCTATAGTTATATCACGATAGCATTACTCTTTTAAGGGTTTTGCGTGCGTGTGTGTGTGTGTGTGTGTCAATGGCAAGTAAGAAGTTACGGAGGACGGCCGTCTCAGCTGATCTCTGCGAGCGACTCAAGCGGCATCAGGTGGAAACCTGCCAGGTAAGAGAGTTCAAGCATTCTGCTCTTTTATTCTATTAATAATCACCTCTTGGAGGAATCATCATAAAGAGAAGACTTATGTAACTCTGACCTATAGGATGTTCTGTCCACCACTCCCGTGGAGCTCATGCGCCTGGCTGGACTCAGTTATTCAGCCGCAGTGGAGCTCCTGCGTCTGGTCAGTAAAGCTTGTGTACCGGCTGTGAGCACCGTAAGTCACGCACCCAATCAGATCCTGTTGATTCTGAGTCTTAAACTATTAGTGATGTTGTTTTTGTTGGCAGGCACTGGATTTATGGAGGAAAAAGGGAGAGCTGTGTTTCTCCACATCACTTCCTGCCCTGGACAGATTACTGCAGGGAGGTCTGCCACGGGGTGCTCTCACTGAGGTAGTCTTTTTGTATCTGTTTTAAGGAATAGTTCATCCTAAATTGATATTATGCCATTTACTCCCCATCATGCTTTTGAAGCCTGTTTCTGCCACATAAGAAAATAAAAAAAACATGCTCTTGTAAATCATAATTATGAGATTTAACCGGGTGCACACTAGGGTTCTAACTTTTTGACTATCAAAAAAAAAAAAAAGCTTTCCTTTATAATAACTCAATAAACTTTGTCTTAAAAACAATGAAAAATACCCTAATTCTTCTAAATTTAAAAAAAAGGTCACCCCAGATATTGGAACAAACATATAACAAACGCTACTGCTTATAAGCAACATACTGTATAAGCAATTCGACACTATAGTAAAGTCATGTCATGTTTATTTATATAGCACTTTATACAATCGTTAATCTTTGGAACAATTAAAGGGGTGATGAATTGAGAAATCAACTTTCCCTTGAGCTTTTGATATTACTTAATCATTATAATGTTTTTGAATGTAAAAACCATGCGAACGTCATAAGTTCACCTCAGACAACAGTATAAAATTTTTTAAAAAGCCAGTTCATGACCCCTTTAAGATATTTTTGATGAAATCTTATCTATATATATATATATATATATATATATATATATATATATATATATATATATATATATATATATATATATATATATATATATATAATATGGTCATGGTGATATAAGAATGTCCTGTAAGTTTCATAGCTGAAAACTTCCTTGTTAGTCAAAGAAAAGCTTTTATAGACACCAGGCCATGAAGAACAACGCCTGATTCTATAGCCCTGCTCACCGACTCGTGCCACTAACATAACACAGGCCTACATGGAGCTAAACCACATCAAGTTTCTAAACATACCACCTAAGCTTCATTCAGATTCCAATATTATGACTGCATAAAATGACTATTATGACTATTAAACCTTTATTTTTAATGAATATCCAGCTCACGTGGGGAAGACATTACGCGTCTGTTCTTTCATTTCACCGGATTCGTTTGTAAACAAGAGACTGGATTTGCAGACAGGATGGGATTGCAAAGCTCAACGTCCAAACTACCAAAACGTAAGCCCGGCCTGCCGACTGGCTATCTTAAATAGTGAAATAACATTCCTTTCTTGATGTGCGTTCACTCTCTTGACTTGATATTTGAAGGAAAAATACAATTGCGGAAGTTTTGATCATGCAGTCTGCAACATACTTGCCGTGTGTGTGTGTGATGCACGGTTCGCGCTTATATCCACTGATCGGGCGGGCCAAGTAATACAAAAATAACATTCCAATCAATCACGGGTGAATGAGCGATAAATCATTGTGTCTGTTTGATAAAGATATTTTGCGAGCCCTGTGGGACGAATCATTTCGTTTGCTGTTTCTCACAGGCTTTCAAAACAATTCCTCGTGTAGCCTACTCACAGGGGAGCTGAAGCTCATTAAATATGCAAAACTGTTATCCAATCCTAGCCGTGGGCATTTACTTCCAAGTCTTCAGTGCCGCCCATCAAAACCCAGTGTTTTCTTGAGAGAGCCTCAAAACCAGGGCAGAAAATAGCCTATTACTTATTCATTATGATGTTTTTGAATGTAAAAACCACGCAAACGTCATAAGTTGATCTCAGACAACAGTATACAAGTTCATGACCCCTTTAAGATATTTTTTATGAAATCCGAGAGCTTTCTGACCGTTCCATAGACAGCTGTTTAATTAACACGTTTAAGGTCCAGAAAGGTAGTAAAAACATTGTTAAAATAGTGTCAGTCTTCAATTTCAATTCAATTCAATTCACTTTATTGTCACACAGCTATATACACAAGTGCAACAGCAGGTGAAATTCTTGGTGCAGTTCCGAGCAACATAGCAGTCACGACATGACATGTACAACATTTAAGCAACAACAGATTACACATCTGATGCGCCCACAATTACTCACAGCACAGTAAACTCTACAATAAACAATAAATAATTTACACAATGTGAGTGTAGTTCTCACAGCTTTAGCCAATATACACATACTTACAATATACATATACTTTAAACAATATACACTAAACATACATTAAACAGTATACATTAAGCTATAATAATAATAATAATATACAATGTACAGTATACATTATTATTCACAGTAGAGATCCAATTATGTACAATAGGTGCTATATGATAAATGATAAATAATAAATGATACATAAATGTGTATATAATGTGTGTGTATCTACAGTGGGTTGTGCGGAGTGATATTCTGTCCAGTGTGTGTTATGATCCTGATGGATCAGGAGTTAAGTAGTCTGATTGCTTGTGGGAAGAAGCTGTTCTGAAGTCGGCTGGTGCGTGTTCTGATGCTGCGGTACCGTCTGCCTGATGGCAGCAGTGAGAGCAGCCCATGGTTCGGGTGGCTAGAGTCTCTGATGATCCTCTGAGCTCTCTTCACACACCGCCTGGCGTAAATGTCCTGGAGGGAGGGAAGCTCACCTCCGATGATGCAGCTGGCCGTGCGCACTACCCTTTGCAGGGCTTTGCGGCTGCGGGCGGTACTGTTGCCGTACCAGGTGGTGATGCAGCCAGTCAGCAGGCTCTCGATGGTGCTGCTGTAGAAGCGTGTGAGGATGTGGCGGTTCATTCCAAACCTCCTCAGCCGTCGCAGGAAGAAAAGGCGCTGATGAGCCTTCTTCACAACGGCCTCGGAGTGGACGGACCATGGGAGTTCCTCTGTGATGTGGACACCGAGGAACTTGAAGCTGCTGACTCTCTCCACCGGTGCTCCATCGATGGTGATGGGGCGGTGTTCTCTCTCATTCCTCCTGAAGTCGACCACCAGCTCCTTGGTCTTGCTGACGTTGAGGGAGAGGTTGTGCTCCTGACACCACCGTGTCAGAGTGTGCACCTCCTCTCTGTAGGCCGTTTCATCATTGTCGGTGATAAGACCTACCACCGTCGTATCGTCAGCAAACTTGATGATGGTGTTGGAGCTGTGGGTAGCCACACAGTCATGTGTGTACAGGGAGTACAGGAGTGGGCTGAGAACACAACCCTGAGGGGCTCCAGTGTTGAGAGTCAGTGATGAGGAGATGTTACTGCCCATTCTGACCACCTGGCGTCTGTTTGACAGGAAGTCCAGGATCCAGCTGCATAACAGGCTGTTTAAGCCTAGAGCCCGGAGTTTAATGTCAAGTATGGAGGGCACAATGGTGTTGAATGCTGAGCTGTAGTCTACAAACAGCATTCTCACATACGTGTTCCTCTTTTCCAGGTGGGAGAGAGCAGTGTGTATTGTAGATGAAATGGCATCGTCAGTGGAGCGGTTTGTGCGGTATGCAAACTGCAGTGGGTCCAGTGAGGGGGGGAGAACAGAGCAGATGTGGTTTCTGACTATTCTTTCAAAGCATTTGCTGATGATGGGGGTCAGAGCAACAGGACGCCAGTCGTTTAAGCAGGTGGTTTTTGACTGCTTAGGTACAGGCACAATGGTGGACGTTTTGAAGCATGTGGGGACCACAGATAGGGAGAGGGACAGGTTAAAAATGTCCGTGAAAACTCCAGCCAGTTGGTGCGCGCACGCTCTGATCACACGGCCGGGAATGCCGTCTGGACCCGCTGCTTTACGGACATTCACCCGCCGGAAGGATCGGGTTACATCCGCTAAAGATACGGAGAGTGCACCAACCTCTGTATCTTCAGCCGCGAGCTCTCTCTCCGCGAGGGCGGTGTTAGTTCCCTCAAAGCGAGCATAGAAGGTGTTTAGCTCGTCCGGGAGAGAGGCAGCGGTGTTCACGGTGGAGTTTGTGTTCCCTTTATAGTCCGTGATGGTGTTAATTCCCCTCCACATGCTTCTGGAGTCGGTGGTGTTGAACTGTCCTTCAATCTTGTCCCTGTACTGCCGTTTTGCTGCTCTGATGGTTTTCCGGAGGGCATAACTTGCTTGTTTATGCTCCTCCGCATTACCGGAGTTAAAGGTGAAGGTTCACGCATTGAGTGCCGCGCGAACATCCCCGTTTAGCCACGGCTTCTGGTTAGGGTACAGCCGAATTGTTTTGGTCGGAACAACGTCATCTACGCACTTCCTGATGAAACACGTTACGCTATCAGCGTAGACCTCGATGTCGTCATCAGAGGCCGACCGGAACATCTCCCAGTCCGCGTGATCAAAACAGTCCTGTAGCATAGAATCTGATTGGTCCGACCAGCACTGGATGGTTCTGAGGGCGGGTGCTTCCTGTTTGAGTCTTTGCCTATAAGCGGGCAAAAGGAGGATTGACGCGTGATCTGATTTGCCGAATGGTGGGCGTGGGAGTGATTTGTATCCATCCTTGAAGGGGGAGTAACAGTGGTCTAAAACACGGTTCCCTCGCGTGTTGAAGCTAACATGTTGGTGGTATTTGGGTGCGATGCGCTTGAAGTTGGCTTTGTTAAAGTCTCCGGTCACAATAAACGCAGCGTCAGGATGCGCGGTTTCCTGCTCACTCACTGTCCTATACAGTTCCTTTAGTGCCCGGTCTGTGTCGGCTTGTGGGGGAATATACACAGCTGTGATGATGACCGCGGTGAATTCCCTCGGTAGCCAGAATGGTCGGCACAGAACCATGAGAAATTCCAGATCAGGAGAACAGAAAGACTTGATAGAATGTACGTTCCTCTGATCACACCAGGATCGGTTGATCATAAAACATACACCCCCGCCTTTGCTTTTCCCTGAGAGATCTTTTTCTCTGTCCATTCGATGCACGGAGAACCCCGTGGTTTCGATGGCCGAATCTGGAATCTCAGCGGACATCCAGGTTTCTGTAAGGCAGATAATGCAGCAGTCCCTCGTGTCTCGCTGGAAAGAGATCCGCGCTCTCAGCTCGCAGAGTTTATTGTCCAGAGACTGAATATTAGCCAGTAAAATACTGGGAAGCGGGGGTCGGTTTGCGCGGCGTCTAACTCTGATAAGTACACCGGCTCTCTTCCCTCTTCTCCGGCGTTTGCGTGGTCGGGCCGTCCAGACAAAGGGTTCCGCTGCTGTGTTTATAAGCAGCGTGTCGTCACTGAAGAATTTAAAGTCCGGTTTTCGGTGTGCGATTGCCGAACCAATGTCCAAAAGTGTCTGTCTGTCGTACTTAGTAAGGCAGACAACATCCAAGACGAAAAACATAAGAACTATAAACAGAACAAACAAAAAACTACAATGTTCCAGCGGAGCTCGCGGAGCTCGCAACGTAGCAGCCATCCTCGGCGCCATTTTTTGTCTTCTACGTAGAGTTGTTCCGATTCCGATACTAGTATCAGAAATATCACAGATACCACAAAAAATTCTGGCATCGGTATCGGCGAGTACTTGAACCCATGTACCGATTCGATACCATTTTCTTAAACAAGACCTAGTTATGACCGCGAGCTTTGCCTAACCACTGCGCGGATCTTCTTCGGTGCTCAGAATGCATTGCAAACTCAGGAAGTTGTGCTGTTTTGCCACAAGGAACCACTGTTTAGAGCAGCGAAGAAGAAATGAAACCGCGTAAGCAGTAGGCTATGGCCGCTGTTTACTGGCTGTTTAGCAGTATTTCGTCTCTGTGTGGATGGTGGGCGCCCGCGCTCGCTCACTGTCTTTGTAATCTCTGCCGTGTGTCACTATCAAGCAGCAACCTCCCCCAGTTTCTCTACATCCATATTCACAGTCTATGGTCACTATATGAGGACACGAACGCATAAACTGTCACTTCATGAGAATTTACCGTTTCATTTGGGAAAACTGTCATATAAGGAACACAGACACTGAAATATCTTCATGGCAACCCGTCAAAATAAAGATTTGGTTTAAAGGGGTGGTAGACCATGATTTCACTTTTCTAAATGTAGCTAGTGTGTAATGTTGCTGTTTGAGCATAAACAACATCTGCAAAGTTACAACGTTCAAAGTTTAAAGCAAAGGGAGATATTTGCTTTTAAAGAAATCTATTTCTAAGGACTACAGCAAACGGCCGCTAGGGACTACTACACATTCCTCCAGGGTTGCTAACATCACCAGCCCCAATATTTACATAAACCCCTCCTCCGAGAATATGAAATAAGGGGGGGCGAGGCCATTTTGTATCACAGTCGGAGGAGAAGACCGGAAAATGTGACATAATGGACAATATTTGTCTGTATTTGCAATACACGAGCCGCGGTTCAGCTGCGCGAGACAAACACTGACAGTGTGTGAATGCACGACGGGCACCGTCGTGAAAATCTCAACAGCGAACTTGGCATTAGTGTAAATTATTCTTTGATTAGAGCTTTTATGTATTGTTTATCTACAGGCATGTTAAACATGGTTCTGTGTTTGATTTGGCTACTAGTAAAGCCAATGTTTAGTGTTCATTCTTGCGACAGATATTTGGCTATAATCGTTCTAAAAATACAAAAGTAACAGTGCCATTCAGTAGTGATCACAATAGATCCGCAGTCAGGTTCTGCTCGATCATCTTCACTAAAATTGTCGGAGTCCGATTCGGGCTCAAATTGGTATGGTTTTATTGACGCCATTGTTTCTAATACTACCCAAAGCACAGTCTACCGGTAAAGGTAAGGGGCATGACGTTTCTGACAAACGTGCACTAGGCGGTTAGCGAATCACAACACACTGGGCCAGCTAACCAATCTGAGCCCATTGAGTATTTTTGAGGGACTGGCTTCATACAACCCGGAAACCATCAGACCGTTTTTTACAAGGAGGGACAGAGCAGTGTAGAATAAAGGTAAAATGTTTGAAAAATAATGCAATTTTTTTAAAACGAAGCATGAACACATGTTACAGTGCACCCCATAAACACAATCAAGCCTTCGAAAGAATGTGTTTTACCACCCCTTTAAATCATTTTAAATTGACAGAATATATTAGGCTACAGCTGTACAGTAGATTTAGCTACGTCTCTACTAATAATTATAATGCCAAATGGTTGCTTATTTTTCACTTGTTTTGTTGTAGAGATTATTTTCTGATTAATATATATATTCCTACATTTATTAGTTGCACTGTTTTTTATACAGTTATATTGTACAACTAAAATACCTTTTTCAGTTTGCAGTGTTAGATTTGTGGCTGCATTTGAAGTTCTTTTTCACTTAAGAAAAAATAATAATATTACTGTCAGATGCATGTCAGATAATAAAAATACTGTAATAAATACAGTAGTTCACCATGTATTTGTTCATGTTTTATTAAGGGATAAGTCTGAAGCACACCATAAAATAATTCTAGCAATTCATACAGGGCTAGTAGTATATACAGATACACACCCAGGTATCGGATCAGTACTCGGTATCGGCCGATACCCTGAGCCAGGGATGGGCAACTCCAGTCCTCGAGGGCCACTGTCCTGCAAAGTTTAGCTCCAACCCTGATAAAACTTACCTGCCTGTAGCCTTCTAGTAATCCTGAAGACATTGATTAGCTGGTTCAGGTGTGTTTGATTAGGGTTGGAGCTAAACTCTGCAGGACAGTGGCCCTCGAGGACTGGAGTTGCCCATCCCTGCCCTGAGCCCAGGTATCGGAATCAGTATCGGGAAGGGAAAAAGGGTATTGGAACATCTCTACTTCTACGCAGTTTACGTTGGTCAGCTCCAGCGTTAGCATCACACGCATATGTGTATCGGCCAATGGTAAATCGTTCTGGCGTAGCGCTGACTCGGAAGCGCTGGACTGTATATACTATGTCAATAGCATAGGAGAATGACACAGATGTCAAGAAATTGTTGAATAAATGTGTTACTTTTGCTTGTTTTTTTGCGCACAAAAAGTATTCTCATCTCTTCATAAAATTAAGGTTGAACCACTGTAGTCACATGGACTGTTATAACAATCTTGAAAGTGTTAATTAAATTGCTGTCTATGGAGGGGTCAGAAAGATCTCGGATTTCATCAAAAATATCTTAATTTGTGTTCTGAAGATGTGTTCAATTCATCCACTTCTTCTGAAATATGTGAAAGTAAGTGGCCGGTGAAGTGGGAGAAGAATAGAGTAAACTTTATAGTTACTTAGACAATGTGTATTGTATGTAGCGTATGTTTTTTAGTATTTGTGTGTATTTAAATGTCTGAAACCTAAAATAAGGATTAGGTGGTTGAAAACAGTATACTGGATATATTGGCGTTTTTGCTCACTGTGGCTAGTGGTTTTCCAATGTTACTATCCACTCATTTTCACTGGCCACAATTTTGACATCAAAACCATGGGGAAAAATATTTTTAATATTATCTCAATGTGGCAGCAGGTACAGTATATTAGGCTGCTGTCACTTTAAGACCTGACGCACGGACCCATATACTGTTACACATGCTTTTTCTTTTTCAACTTGTAACGCTTTACACAGAGAGGCCGGATAGCTTGCCTGAATGGTTGTAGCCAATTGTAAGCAAAACTCGTGTATCTGATATTTCACAGGGGTTTATGATCAGTGTCGTCGATCCCACACACACACGGGGCAGTTTGCAAAACACTCCACTAACAGCTGTGTTACTGAACATAAATAAACAGGGCAAAGAGCAACAGAAATATAACACGCATGCATGCGATATACACAGCTCGGGCTCCATCTACAGACTGCCCACTCATCAGCAAGTGAGTAAGGGAGTGCTTTCCGCCTTAAAGGAGCAGTACCTAATTCTACTTGTTACAAACTGTTTACGTTCACTTAAAACATGCCTGAATACTTGCCAAGAACTCAATTTAGTACTGAGAGGAGGCTTTATGTGTGCACACTTTTGGGTGTAAGCATAATATCTGTGGGAATGAGTAAAATGATGTGCAATACGCACATTCTCACACTGAAATTCAAACCCTGTAACAATATTCATCCTGAGAACATGAAATAAGTGAGTGAGGGGAGGCGGGTTTGTGTTTAATTTAAAATAAAAACACTTCTGGCAATACAGTACATTTTAAATTTACACCTGCCATGGTGTTTCTTATTTGTAATTTGATTTAGATGTGCCATACTGTTTAAAGGTGAAGCATGAAGTTTTTGTGACATTAGTGCCACCTGGTAGAATTACAAAAATACAGCATATTTTTCAAACGCCTCTTTCGCACGTCACACCTGACTCAACTCAAACGCAACTCAACAGATCTTATGGGTGCTTGTAAAGGCATCAACAGGTAAATGTCGGCTGCTTTCAATAAAAGGTCAAACTTATTAGGAATACTTTAGCTGTGTGTTGCTGTGTCATGAGAGTAAGCAACTGAGTAGCTAACAGCACTCAAATGCAAGCGTCTTGCATATTATAAATCAATCCGACGTATCTGCATTTTCGACATAACGCGCCACCTAGCATACCCGATAAAAAAAAGTCACCGCTTTCCACTAATATGTTATATAAAATTCATCCTGCCAAAGTGGCTAGTAGGAGTGACTCTGTCTACAGTGTGACATGGATTACAGCGGGGATCATGTTCCTACAGTCTTGAAAAGCAGAAGTCGTAAAGGACTATTTATAAATCGTACAGTGTGCACCCGGCTTAAGTCATAATTATGACATGAAAAGTCTAAACTATGATGTAAAATGTTGAAATTATGACATGCTAGTAGTAATTAGGACATACTAAGTCGACATTAAAAAGTCAGAACTAGAGATGGACCAATGTATCGGCTGATTTTGGTCAATTTTAATGAAAAACAATCGGCATATTGGCTATTGTAACGCTTGGTCCGAGGAAGATGAAGACCATGAACAGGAATATAGGTAAATACAAGTTTTATTAATAAGATAACAATCCAATGTGCAAAACAGTGTGTTCGTGCACAGACAATACCGGAAAAAGAACTGAAAACAAGCAAATACACAGATGATTAACTAAAATGACAAACAGCTGTGATGAATGTGGTTAGTGTCCATGGTGACAGATTGTGGCGGGAAATAGAACAAAGGAACACATATGACTGATGAAAACAAACTGAATGTCCTTGAAAACTAAAACAAACTGAACATAACTATGACAGCTATAGTGCGAAAAAGGCCAATATAACAAACCAAAGGTTTATTAATTAACTGCGTGAAGGCACTGAGTTGTATAATGTCTGTTGCATAATCCAACATTTTTTCTGGGTAAAATAATTAAATGCTTGCTAAAACAAAATTAAATCTGTATAACAGCAGGGCTCGACCAGGACTGCCTGGGCCAGCCTGGACAATGCTCAGGACAATTGACAGGACTGTCACTGTCCTGATCAGGCCAGTGCAGCATCTTTATGAAAGTTTATCCTTTGCATGTGTATAGCCTTGCATATATACGCGATATACACGATAGTATATAAGCAAAATATACTTTCACTACCATATTAATTCCAAATCCATGTTATTTTCTTCATGCAACACAAATATGATTTTTTTTCTTATCCATACTGCTGCTTAGATGTCATTAACATCAAATGTCATTAATCATGATGTCAAACTTGCATAAAAAGCTGCATCAGAGAAAAAGTTTATCAGTGAAATACATACATTTCCTTTCCACGCACAAAACAATTTTATAGCTCAAAAACACATTTTTACGCTGCTTTTCTATTGTCATTATAACTTTTTTTTTATATCTATGGCCTCGTACAAACTGCAAAGTTTCGGGAGTGATGACCGCATTTAAATGCATTCTTTAAAAAAGAGAATCGCCTAATTGTTGGTTTTTACATAGTTATGTTAATTGATGTCACTGAGCGCCAAATATGTTGATATATAAAATATAAAACGCATGTATTTTTATGTATAAAGACCTATTTAAAGACCATACTGTGTAAAGTATTATCTGATTTTTTTTATATACTTAATATATGAATAAATAAATAATAATAGAATAATAATTTGTGTCCAGTTTTTAGAAAGCAAAATAAAACAATGGCACCATTGGTAGTTTTAATAGTTTTCCAACCTTTTTGACTCCAAGTTAAATACAAATCACAGTTCATGAGGGTACAAATTAAAATTCCAGTTCACATCTTGATTTTTATCTTATTTGAAAGGTTGTTTTGTGTTATTTTAAATCATTTAAAATGTTTTTATTAATCTTTATAACATTACAAAAGTTTGGAATGACATGAAAGTAAGTAAATAATAGCAATTGTAATTTTTTGAGTGAACTGTCTTTTTAAGTAATCATGACCATCTGTGTTTTATTTGTCAGGTGACTGGCCCATCGGGCTGTGGAAAGACTCAGTTCTGTATTATGCTCAGCGTTTTGGCTACACTGCCAAAGAGTATGGGAGGTCTGGACAGTGGAGTCATCTACATCGACACAGAGTCGGCATTCTCTGCTGAAAGGTGTTTGCACGCTCTCTCTCTGATCTGCACTTTTTGTGTTTCCTCTTTAACTAACCTCATTCCTCTCTAAGATTGATAGAAATGGCACAGGCCAGATTCCCAAAATTCTTCTCAGTGAAGGCGCGTCTGCTGGAGATGGCATCTCGTGTTCATCTCTTCAGGGAATTGACCTGTCAGGATGTCCTGAATAGGTGAGAACGCCTCCCAAACACACATAATATATCGTTTAATTTACTGTACTTTTAAAAGAATAGTTAATCAAAAAATGACGCTTGTCATTATTTCCTTTTATTCATGAAATTCACTCCAGCTCAATTCATGAATACAATTTCAGAGAGCTTTTAGATGATCAGTTCCCTGTAGCTTTAACAATAGAACATGGCGCCCATGATGTGATAAAATGTACACTACCAATCAAAGGTTAGATTTTTTGAAGTTTCTTATGCTCACCAAGGCTGCATTTATCTGATTAATAAAACAATACAGTAATAACAGTAATATTGTCAAATATTATTACAATTTAAAATAATTGTTTTCTGTTTAAATAAGGCGTGTCATACAAAAATGACATTTGATCTCAGTTTTTAATTATCTCATTTTTTAAATCATGGTTCTGTATGTTTTCGGTACAGCAGGGGGAAAAACCTTTAACCTGTGGTTTAAACCTTAATTTTTAATTATTTTGCAGTTAATGTGCCTTCACCACCTGTTTTTGTTTTTTCTGACCCAATGAGCATTTCACTGTCCAATGGTCATGCCTTAACTGCAATTTCTAGTATTGCATTAGTATTGTATCCTTCTCATGGGCATTTACTACTTTTTTGACTTTTCAGTCTGAGTTAAATCTCTTTTTTGGCTCATTTTATCTGTAAAAGAAAATGTGCCTAATAATGAAATAACTTATAAATGATTAAATACACAATGTAATAGTAGTTATTATGATTAATGTGGTTTGGAATTGGTCAAATGTGCCTGGAAAAAAAATATGATCAGAAAAATCAACATGCCTAATGATTCTGCACACACTGTACATCCCTAATTTTAATATATTTTAAAATGTAATTTTAGTCCTGTGATGCAAAGCAACATTTTACAGCATTACTCCAGTCTTCAGTGTCACATGATCCTTCAGAAATCATTATAATATGCTGATTTGCTGCTCTGTTTTTATCTATAATTATGTTTTTTTATTATCAATGTTGACAACACTTTTGCTGCTTAATACTTTTGTGGAAAACTTATAATTTGTTTTTTTTATGATTCGCTTACGCTACGTCCAATGTCATACGACCCGTCAGTTAAAGGGGTGGTAAAACACGATTTCACTTTTCTAACTTTAGCTAGTGTGTAATGTTGCTGTTTGAGCATAAACAACATCTGCAAAGTTACAATGTTCAAAGTTTAAAGCAAAGGGAGATATTTGCTTTTAAAGAAATCTATTTCTAAGGACTACAGCAAACGGCCAGTAGGGACTACAGACATTCCTCCAGGGTTGCTGACATCACCAGTCCCAATATTTTCATAAACCCCTCCTCCGAGAATATGAAATAAGGGAGGCGGTGCCATTTTGTATTGCTGTGGGGAATAGTTGTTGTGGTATAGTTAGTAGGCTTGAGTGTTGTTGCCGCAACGCCGACGAAACGCTGTTATTTTCATCCGGATTTCAGGTCCACTTTGTTCAGCCTTCCTATGGATGGGGGAGTTAGGGATCAATGGTTAAAAATTATTTTTAACTCGCTCCCTCATAATTATTACCCAAATCTCACTCTCTGTGCTGCACATTTCACGGAGGAAAGCTTCCACAATCTTCGCGAGTTTAATGCAGGATTTGCACAACGGCTTGTCCTGAAAGATGGATTTAAAAACAGAAGCTGTTTATGGGCCACAACCTGTAAGTATGATTTATTTTTCGTCGATGTGTTTTCCTGTAATAGTTCGTATTGTTAATTGTACGTTGTAGCAAGGAAGTAAACAAATGACAGCGCTGTTTGGCTCTGCAAACCAGTTTGTTAAATGCTCATTCATACTTAACATTATCCTACAAACACCTAACGTTATAAACTTTTTTTAAATCTCAACAGAGAACTTGGCATTAGTGTAAATTATTCTTTGATTAGAGCTTTTATGTATTGTTTATCTACAGGCATGCTAAACATGGTTCTGTGTTTGATTTTGATACTATAGTAAAGCCAATGTTTAGTGTTCGTTTTGGGTTAATAGTTCTTGCGACAGATATTTGGCTATAATCGTTCTAAAAATAAAAAATTAACAGTGCCAAGCATGAACACATGTTACAGTGCACCCCATAAGCACAATCAAGCCTTCAAAAGAATGTGTTTTTCCACCCCTTTAAACTTTTTTCGAAAGTTGAATATGGAAGGCAGTCTGGCAGAATCACCAGAATAAATTATGAATGAATGAGGCATTTATATAGCGCTTTACTATGTACTACTGTACACCCAACGCGCTTTTACAATCATATCACTGGGGTCTCTCCTCAACCACCACCAGTGTGCAGCATTCACTTGGATGATGTGACGGCAGCCATAGTACGATGGTGCCAGTGCGCTCACCCCACGCCAGCTATAGGTGAAGAGGAGAGAGTGATCGAACCAATTCAGTGGATGGGGATTATTAGAAGGCCATGATTGATAAGGTCCAATGGAGGGAATTTAGCCAGGTAACCAGGGTTACACCCCTACTCTTTACGAGAAGTGCCATGGGATAGTGACATATCACTATACTGGGACATTAGAACCCACACAGACCACATGGTGCTGGCCTCACTAACACCTCTTCCAGCAGAAATCTAGATTTCCCAGAAGGTCCAGGTACTGACCAGACTCAACCCTGCTTAGCTTCAGTGGACAGCCAGTCTTTGGCTACAGGATGATCTGGCTGTGGGAAAAGAAATAACATTACAATTACATTAAACACATCTTAATACTATAATTTGTAATACTATTTTACATTATTACTGTTTTGACTGTATTTTTGAACAAATAAAAGCAACCTTGGTGAGCATAGACCTCTTTCAAAAACATAAAAAAGCAATTACTCCAAACCTTTCACCAGTATTGTTTACAATAATAAATGCAACTGAATTCACTTTGGATACAATTAACTGCTAAATGCATGAATGTAAAAGTAAAATGTAAATGCAATGAATACAAATCCTGAATTTAAAATTGATTACAGCATTATTGCACTAAGGAAGTGTGAGATCATGATGGTCTCTTACGCTAGGCCAGGCTGTATTTAAGCTTGTGAACACACATTAGTGGGGCGTTTTATTGCTGTTCTGATGTTACACAGGCTGGAGCATCTGGAGGAGGACATAATTGCTTGTCGAGTGGGGCTCCTTATTTTGGATTCTGTGGCCTCTGTTGTAAGGAAGGAGTTTGACACGTCGCTGCCGGGTAATCTAATGCACAGGAGTAACTTACTGGGCCAGGAAGCTGCTGTACTGAAGTACCTCTCACAGGAGTTCTGCATCCCAGTAAGATTGTTTACATGGTTGTGCACGTTTGAATTTTGCACACTTCCACACTTGTAGTGCATACGGTCAACCACAAGGTGTCGCTACACATTTATGTTTATGCGTTTCAGCGCCGTATTTCAAAACACCTCTATATTTCAAACACCAGAGGGTGTGAGAGAGCCCAGATGTATTAGAAAACCTGATCCTTTTACATGTTATTTGATCTTGGGAATTTCCACACTACTCTTAAGATCTTCATGATGCATACGTTTACTCACCTCCTGCATCACCAACACATTTATCTAGAAGAGGAAAGGTAGGATTGCACCGGAATATGGTTTTCCGCTTCCTGCTCATGAAGAGTGTAACAGCTTGAGGGCTAACCCAGGATCAGGTTTTAGATTTTAGGTCTGTATTCCTCTAATCCACTAGTTTAAATGAACACATACAGTGGGGTCCCAAAAATCTGAGTCTGTGTTTTTCTAATTTAATACATATTTTCAGCCAATTATTTTTTTAATCATTACATTTTTTTTAGGATTATTGTATAGAGAAACATACAGTATAAAATAATAGGAAGTTCATGTTAATGTATGTTAATTGCTTTTGTAGTTTGATTTAGTTTTGTTTTATTGAATACATATTTCCAGAAAATTATATGTTAAACATTATTATTATTATTATTATAGAGAAACAAAATATTAAGAAATGTAATGTTAATGTCACAGTTGAGCTGTATGGATAATCCCTTGCGTGTCTCAGAACGAACAATCAGGAATAACTTTAATAAACACTGAAGAGAACACAAATACCATAACTTTAACGCAAGATGTTGAACTGATGAAAACTGAGGGCTAAAATGCACGATAATCAACAGAACAGGGAACAGGTTTGAACTAATCAGGAACCATGACAACTAATGAATGAACAAGTACTCAGGCAAAACAATGACAAGAAAAACCATGACTAGAAACTAAACTGAACAAGACAATGAAACAGAACATGACTATGAACGAAACAAGACATGATCGTGACATTATCGTGATCGCTGTAAACGTCCATCAGAGGCGGGAGGGGGTTCTGGTGGACAATGAGGACCTGGAGACAGACATGACCTTGAAGGGGCTGGGAAAAGGGAATCCCTATGTGTAGATAATAGTGGTAGGAGCCAGGACGGAGATGGGAGGAACCAGAGCAGAGACGGGAAGAGCCAGAGGATGAACTGGATCCAAGACTGGATGAAGGCCCATGGCAGAACTGATAGGGCGAAGAGCCAGGAGCCTGACTGAGTGAGCTGGAGACTTGACCAGAGGGGACCTAGATGGACCAGTAGATCCAGGGAGACATCGAAGGCCTGTAGAGCCACAGTGGAGCTTGGCGGACCGGGGCAGAGATGGTGGGAGAAAGTACAGTAATGGAACCAGAGGGAAAA
The DNA here is from genome assembly GCA_023566225.1 of Romanogobio albipinnatus. Classification (NCBI taxonomy): domain Eukaryota; kingdom Metazoa; phylum Chordata; class Actinopteri; order Cypriniformes; family Gobionidae; genus Romanogobio; species Romanogobio albipinnatus. Next base: position 20,883,977 of record CM042256.1, on the reverse strand, counting down.
AGGAGCCTGGTGGAACCAGAGGGGAAGAGGGTCAAGGCACATATGGTGACTTGGAAGTCCAAGGTGGAGCCAGAGGGACGAGGAAGCCTGGCGAAGCCTGATAGATGACAGACACTGGTGGAGCCGAGGGAGTGTTGAACCAAGGTGGAGCTGATGGGTTGGAGGGCCAAGGTGGAGTCCAGGGATCAGAGGCTTGAGGTGGAGCTGAGGGATCCACAGATCACAGCGGAGCTGATGACTAGGAAGTCCAAGTCTGTGGAGCTGGGTGGATCCACTGGTGGAGCAAAGGGGCTGAAGAGAGACAGCGGATGAGAGAAACTGGATGGCTTTGGCAGAAGTGGAGGGAGAGGGAGGCTGGGCAGGACTATCCGTGGCAAAGGAGCCTTGGAGATAGGCAGAGTCAATGGTGACGAAGGAGACTTGGTGATGGACGACGAAGGAGGCTTGTTGCTGGTTTGACTCAATGGCGACGAAGACGACTTGGAACTGGCTTAACCAGCTACGACGAAGACAACTTAGAACTGTGCTTAACCAGTGGTGAAGACGACGACTAGACTGAATCAGTGGAGACTATAGATTTAAATTCAGTAACTTTAATATGATTTTAAGATTTATTATGAGTTGCATTACAAATGTGGCTACAGATGATGTTTATAGTTACTTGAGGCAAATTAGGATGGACATATCATTTGATTGACCATTTTGTGCTTTGTTGACATTAGGATCATGTTCAAATGTAAGTGTGTTACAACAAAATACTGGGCATTCCCCTATTTCAAAATGACTAGTCTACTATTCTCAGAGGACATCCCAGACTGTAACCCCAAACTCATCTGATCTGCAGTTATTTGCTTCTGGTTCCCCTTCAGCCATGATCATTTTAAAGATGGCTTTTGTGTTTTAAATCAGTGCAATAAATGTCTGTGCTTGACAACGCCAGTGGCCACAAGTGAGTTTTAATACAGCTTTCTACAGCAGTAGAAATGGGCCTCAACATGAAACCATATGGTAGATAACTCCAAGAGGTAGGTAACTATGTTATAGCCCCCCTCACACACATAAAAGCTCATAACCATAAAATAGGTCAACCCATTAAGTTTCCAAAATAAAACCTTACACTTTAGCACCTAGAGCCAAACCGTAATGAGGTAATTAAGTTTGTTCTCCCAAGCTTTAAAAATATAAAGGAATGTTGAAATGTTTTTTGGCTGATTGTTTTTATTTGTGTAGTTTTGAGTAAGAGAGCCATGCAAGATAAACACTAGTGCAGTGGTTCACTTTAGACCACTTCAAGTACCACATTTGATCAAATCAGAACATTGACCTAGTTTCAACAACGTTAGCCTTTTGAGTACAAGCTTAAGTACTGTACTATATTTTAATTAACTCCAGTATTCATGTACTTAAGATAGATCATGCTGTAAGGCCCTCCACAATCCATTATTTGACCTCTGCAGATTTCTGGAAGTGCCCTATCAGAAAAGCCTCTAAAAACTTACACATTTCACAATAATAACATTTATTACAATGTAATTTAATGTGAATACATTTTATAGAATATGTATAAAATAGGATACAATTTTATCTTGAAACTGTTACTGCACAATTTCTGTTTTTTTTTTTTTGTCGAATTTATACAGTAGTAGTCATTGATATCTTTGACTCTTGACAAAATGTACATCTTCACCCTTTATTCAAATATTATATTAAAGAAAAAATATATATTGTGCTTGCTTGGAGTCAATGTTTTATTTGTGATAATGCAATGATACATTTTGGCCTGGCTGTCTTACAAAAAAAAATGATGCATGCAATAACGAAAGACCCTGTACAGAATATTAATAACTGATTGTTGTAGTAAAAAAAAATTTCTGGGTATCCATATGAATGGAGCGGTTTAGTCCTAATTTTCTGAAGAGACACGATCATTTTATATGATGAACAGATTGAATTTAGGCTCTTATTCATATATATCCTGTGTTACGCAGCACGTTTGCGCTTCCCCAAGAACCAATGAGGTTCATTCTCGTGTGTTACGCAGCACGTTTGAGCTTCCGCAAGAGGATTGTTCTCACGCATCAAGCAGGTTCGGTTAAGCTTCTGTTTATGTTTGATGATCAATGTTTATATGTGAAATAAAAGCTTAATTTCAATCTGTTCATCAATTAAAGTGACCAAGTCTCTTCAGAACCACTTAATTCATATGGATTAGTTTTTCGATCTCTTTATGAACCTTTGGAATGACATGAGGGTGAGTAAATGATGACAGAATGTTAAATTTTGGGTGAACCATCCTTTTAATGAATACATTTTAAATTGTTTAAATATAAATGTATTCTATTCATTTTAATAACTTGTGTATTAAAATGTATACCACATGGCCCAATAAATAGCATTATGTAATGAGTTATGTCAACAGATATGTAGTGTGATGATGAATTCAGTATCCGCTTAAAGGTGCAGTGTGTGAATTTTGAAATGTTGTCGTCAGAGTAACTAGTGCTCTGTAGAGAAATTTGTCCGTTGGGGGCTACTGTAGAAACATGACGGCGCAAAATGGCGATTTCACTGTAAGGGGACCCGCGGTGTATGCAAGGGAGTGATCCTACACCCGGAAAGCGTACCTTCCTTAGGGGCAGCCATTGCTAACCAAGCCATCACCTGCTGTTAGCACCCCATTAACACCCCATTTTTTGTGAATTCATTTTCATTTATTCAGCGAATAACTTTACATCTGAGGCGTTTAAAGACTCCATTTGTCCATTGTTTATTTCTAAAGAAACACGACAATGTATAAAAGGCTCCATTACTTTGTAGCTTACACTATCGATCCGTAGAAGCCTTTTTTGTAAAAAATAGGCTAACAATTGCGTCATAACCACTCGACTCTCTGCACGCAGTAGAGAAATTCCCATATAGACAGGAGGAGAAGCTCGCAGGCAATCTTTTACTGTCTATGAGGCAATCGGGGGGACGTGGAGGCATATAGTCCAATAAAGTTAAGGGAGAAGCATGTGGAGAAGCCCATAGAGAGCCAAAAGCAACGGGACAAAATATTTCAACAACATGATTCAGATTTCACTTTGCACAACTACTAGAAGACTTGCCACTGTCAGACTGGTTGCTCACGTCACATCTACGTCTTCATGCTCAGTCTGAGACTGTGCAGTACCCTCAGCCATCAGGAAGTGAGTGCTTCTACGTGACTTCACTTTTTCTCATTCTAAGGTACCGTATTTTGCGGACTATAAATCGCTCCGGAGTATAAGTCGCATCTGTCTAAAAATGCGTCATGAAAAGGAAAAAAACATAAATCGCACTGGACTATAAGTTGCATTATAATGGACTATAACGGCAGCTTCATACCGCACACCCAAGCAGTGCGTTGGCAGGGCAGGTGCGCGCGCCTGCTGTGCATTCACACTGGCAGCGTTTGTCTCGCGCAGCTGAGCCTCTCCCGACAGTGTTGTTCAAGCACCCATCTGTGGACACGTTCTTCCAGCTCTGGCCATCTTGCTTTCAGTCCGCGATTAGCTTTCTTTGTTTTTTTCATTACAGTTAAAGTAACCTCTGCTTTTTGCCAGTCCCTCACAAGTTTCTCACTCACTCCAAACTTTCTTTCTGCTGCTCGATTACCGTTTTAGGCTGCATATTTTACTACCTGCAGTTTGTAATTTGCAGTATAGGATTTTCTTTTTGGGGGGAATTTTGTTTGTGTTCAGTCTTTCTCAGTTGTCTTTAAGTTAATATTTCAGTTAACAGTCTTTCAGTTTTCAGTACATTTTTTCAGGGGTAGGCTACAGGAGCAGCATAGAGCGCCCTTTCGCGGCTGTAGACGTAAATGTTTTCTCTTGTCAGTCAGTATGAATTAATTTTGATAAATAAGTCGCACCTGACTATAAGTCGCAGGACCAGCCAAACTATGAAAAAAAGTGTGACTTATAGTCCGGAAAATACGGTTTTAAAAACATAATGGTACATTGAGTAAGGTCTTTATACTCCACTGAAAACATAGTTATGTATATTAAATTGCATTTCTGTCAATAGAGCCTCATAAATACTACACACTGCACCTTTAACTTGCATAGTGTCAGCAGAATGTTTATTCTTATCTTTGTGTGATCCAGTCAAAATGGACTGAACTCCACTGCAGATGTTTCCCTTCTGTCTCCCTCAGGTGGTTTTAACTAACCAGATCACCACACATGTGGGCGAGAAGGTTCACTGTCCTCAGTGGAATCAGGCAGATGGTAAGAACAGCCTTCCATCGTCTGCTAGAGTCTAAACTGATTTTTGAGAATGTTTTTGTTTAAAATTACCTTGTGTCGGGGTTTGATGGTGGAAATTTAGACCAGGAATTCCTGTCAAGAGGCTCCTCTGTTTCATCCCTCCCTGATGAGCTGTTCTCTGATCTGGCTAATGGAAGCCATCGTTCCAAGCCATTCCGAGATGGTATGTGGACAAATGAGCGTCAGATATGACCTTCCACACAAGCAGCCGTTGTAGGTTCTTTGGAACTACATCATTGAACCTGGAGAAGATGTTATTACTCTAACCAGGGGGCTGAAAATGTGATCCTCTCGCTCAACAAACCTGTCTGGGCCGTCTGCGAATCCCAGGACGTCTCTAATTCCACGGCTGTGCAATGACCCGTGTCTTCTGTCACTGTATATATGAAATACTGCAAGTATCCTCTGGCGTATGTCCAGGTGTACAGTTGGAGAGGGTCTTGTTTTGGGGCAAAGCTTTGAGGAAAGAGATACAGGCTCTGTTCTCATGTTATCTAACAGACACGTTTCTTGTCCTGTAACGTTACCCTCAGACACCTCTTTCTTTACATCTCACTGTTCCACTCGGCAAGGTGGAGCTACCAGTAACTCTTTCTCCCACTCATTTACTCTCTATCTTTCTCTCACAAAATGTTTTTCCATCTCTTGGGATTTTGTCAGGAAAGAATGGCCCTTATACAGCCTGTTTATCTCTTCTTTCTGCCTTTCTCTCTCCATCCTTGGTCTTATCTGACCTCTCACTTAAAGTGATTGTTCTTCCAGAAATGAAAACATTGTCATCATTTACTCACCCTCATGTCGTTCCAAATTGATGACTTTCTTTGTTCTGAAGTTTGAAAGCAGAAGTTTGTTAGAATGTTCACACTGATAGTTTTCAGATGGTGAAAGATTGGTGTCATTTTCCATAAAAACACATAAAAAACAAAAATGTCATTCTTGCTTTCAAATCAACATTTAAATACATCTCGATTTGTTACAAGACACTAGAGAACTAGTATCGTATTATTCTAGCATTATTCCATGCAATGATTCACCTTAACAATATTATTGCGATATCTATAGCAATTTTGAAAAGAACAATGACATAACCAAGTCCAACACTATGTGTCAGACTAACAATAATATCACAATATCTACAGAAATGTAATTAGTTACTGGCGCTGATTATTTATATTGTCATATATGTAGTATTAACACAATATCAATATTTACATTTTTTAGATATAACGATTATCATAAAAAACTGTATTTTGCAACACCCCTACTTGAGTGTCTCTTTTTGGTGTTTCACGAAAGAAATTCATAGTTTAATTTGTAGATACATGAGGGACAGTAAATAATTACAGAATATTTATTTTTGAGTGAGCCATTTCTTTAAATGACTACTTTTGCTAAATTAATTTACAAATACTGTTTGCAATTTGGATACCTCTTAGCACCTCAAATAAGGATGTCTGCATTTCAAGCTGTTGTTACTTTGTAGCTGAGATGAACTGATTGAGGGTACTTTTACATTGCAACGATGTACTAAAAACAGAAACATTTTTCCTTTTGCGCTTGCCGTGTACAGATCACAATGTGATCCCTGTTCACACGGATCCGCTAAAACGACTAAAAACTATGTATTATTCATGCCAGGCCAGTAGTTGGCAATGTCACTTTGTAAAGAAACACTATGCACCGATAGACTGAACACGTAATACTCAAGGCCATGATGTCATCGTTTTTCACAAATTGGTGTTTTTGTAGCTTACATGGAGACGATAACAATATCATTTTCAAAAACTTGCAAAAAGTTTGCGTTTTCAGGCCCCCAAAATGCTGTTGTCGTGCAAAAACGCTTAAAAGACTAGGCATGTGTGCCATGACTAAATTCAATGACGTTTAATCGGAAATTCGGTTACCGAATCAACTAAAGTCTAACAAACCCCCAGAGGGCAGTTAGAAAAGTCTGTATAAGCAGTCCATAATATTAATTAAACAGTCAAATCTCATACAGGGAGTGCAGAATTATTAGGCAAGTTGTATTTTTGAGGATTAATTTTACAACATTAATAATTAAACAACAACCATGTTGTCAATGAACACAAAAAACTCATTAATATCAAAGCTGAATATTTTTGGAAGTAGTTTTTAGTTTTAGCTATTTTAGGGGGATATCTGTGTGTGCAGGTGACTATTACTGTTCATAATTATTAGGCAACTTAACAAAAAACAAATTTATACCCATTTCAATTATTTATTTTTACCAGTGAAACCAATATAACAACTCAACATTCACAAATATACATTTCTGACATTCAAAAACCAAACAAAAACAAATCAGTGACCAATATAGCCACCTTTCTTTGCAAGGACACTCAAAAGCCTGCCATCCATGGATTCTGTCAGTGTTTTGATCTGTTCACCATCAACATTGCGTGCAGCAGCAACCACAGCCTCCCAGATACTGTTCAGAGAGGTGTACTGTTTTTCCTCCTTGTAAATCGCACATTTGATGATGGACCACAGGTTCTCAATGGGGTTCAGATCAGGTGAACAAGGAGGCCATATCATTTAGATTTTCTTCTTTTATAACCTTTCTTGCCAGCCACGCTGTGGAGTACTTGGACGCATGTGATGGAGCATTGTCCTGCATGAAAATCATGTTTTTCTTGAAGGATGCAGACTTCTTCCTGTACCACTGCTTGAAGAAGGTGTCTTCCAGAAACTGGCAGTAGGACTGGGAGTTGAGCTTGACTCCATCCTCAACCCGAAAAGGCCCCACAAGCTCATCTTTGATGATACCAGCCCAAACCAGTACTCCACCTCCACCTTGCTGGCGTCTGAGTCGGACTGGAGCTCTCTGCCCTTTACCAATCCAGCCACGGGCCCATCCATCTGGCCCATCAAGACTCACTCTCATTTCATCAGTCCATAAAACCTTAGAAAATCTTGAGATATTTCTTGGCCCAGTCTTGACGTTTCAGCTTGTGTGTCTTGTTCAGTGGTGGTCGACTTTCTGCCTTTCTTACCTTGGCCATGTCTCTGAGTATTGCACACCTTGTGCTTTTGGGCACTCCAGTGATGTTGCAGCTCTGAAATATGGCTAAACTGGTGGCAAGTGGCATCTTGGCAGCTGCACGCTTGACTTTTCTCAGTTCACGGGCAGTTATTTTGCGCCTTGGTTTTTCCACACGCTTCTTGCGACCCTGTTGACTATTTTGAATGAAACGCTTGATTGTTGGATGATCACGCTTCAGAAGCTTGGCTATTTTAAGACTGCTGCATCCCTCTGCAATATATCTCACTATTTTTGACTTTTCTGAGCCTGTCAAGTCCTTCTTTTGACCCATTTTGCCAAACGAAAGGAAGTTGCCTAATAATTATGCACACCTAATATAGGGTGATGATGTCATTAGACCACACCCCTTCTCATTACAGAGATGCACATCACCTAATATGCTTAATTGGTAGTAGGCTTTCCAGCCTATACAGCTTGGAGTAAGACAACATGCATAACGAGGATGATGTGGTCAAAATACTCATTTGCCTAATAATTCTGCACTCCCTGTACAGAATACAGCTGAAAAATATACACAATACTTATATCAAAGTCTGAGGTAAAATGAAATTATTTTCGCTATAGCTTTTCAATAAAATGTTATATTATAATGTAGCATTAACATGACAGCAGTTTGAACATACCCTTTGTAAAAATATAAAGCAAAACATAAACACGCAAAAATTAATAAAACAACTAGTATTTCCAGTGTCGAATAGCAGCAGAATTGTTTAGTCCACTTGTCTCACACATCCCTATTAAGACAGCCAGTTCTTGAAAAAATTGTTGTAGACAAAAGGCCACACTTGTAGTTTGTATCTGCCTCCATAGTTAATGTGAGATGTAGTCTACATCTCATATTAACTATGGAAGCAGAAACAAACTACAAGTTTGTCCAGAATAGAATTTGCTCTCAACTACAACTGGCTGCTGCTTGAAGCTTGAACCAAATAATAACAGCAGATTTACTGGCCATTTCTGCTTTAGTCACCAGCCATTGGCTTCAGATTACTTTTGAGGTCAGATTTGATTCCAGTGCTTATAGTCTAATGTCTGTGTGTAAAAGAAATCACAGTGTTTTAGTTCAGAGCTCCTCTGAACATTGATAAGAAGGCTATTTTGTGTAGTACGATAGGAAAAAAGCAAGCCAGAGGTTTCCATTGTTTAATTTTGTTCTCCTGCATTTCTGTAACTTTCTAGACTATTTTAGCATACTGATATTGTGTTGTGAAATTTCCCACAACAAATTTTTAGGAAGAGTTTTCTAGGAAGTTTCACATTGTTTTTTTTTTTGTTGTTGTTGTACGAAGATACCAGAAGGCGGACAGTAGTGAAGTATTTTTACTTTCTACTCAAGTAAATTTATATGTATATGTACTTTATCAGTGTTTTTCTTTGGAAAAATGTTACTTCACAACGTTCCAAAGCATAATATTGTACTTTTTACTGCACTACGTTTCATACTGAATATCATTTAATACTTAATTACATAAAGAAATTTAGTACTTTCTGACTTTTACTTTTAAAGTTTTACTTGAGTACAAGTAAGAAAGTTCTACAATTTGAATTTATTGATTAAAGGTTAAAAAAAAATATATATATAAAAAAACTTTTATTTATGAAACATTGTGCAGTAAAAAGTACGACATTACGCTTTGAAATGTTGTGAAGTAAAAGTTTTCCAAAAAAAACCTGATAATGTACATATACTTCAAAAATGTACTTGAGCCGAAAGTAAAAATACTTCACTACTGTCCGCCTCTGCTTTATGAAAACATCAAGCAAGCTCAAATCAGGGATTTAAAAGCTGTGGTAGCTTTAGGTAAGATTTATTGTCCAGTAGCTACACATAAATGTCCTAATAAAAACCCAATTATCCCATACAAAATGGCAGCTGCTTTTGCAAGAAATTCACTGTTTAAAAATACAATGTCACAGATATTATGGAATGGCACATTAGTGCTTGTATATTTTACAGCTTATAACCGTATGTTGTATTATAATGTTAATATACCAATCTACATGAACTCCCAACATCTACTTTTTACCTCAAAATGTAATGAAATCAAAATTGAAGACGAAAGCTAAAAATACTCACATGCCACTAATATAATGCTAAAACATGAACTAAATAACAGTAAAAGTGTTACATTTTCTGTATTTCATTATAAATTATATGTAAATTATATGGTTTTAACTTATAAAATAACAATTAAGTAAATTTGATAGTATTGTACAATCAGATGACATACAATGCAATGTTACACCATTCTCAGTATTTACACCATATATGGTAAGGTAGCTTAAAATTAAAGCATTTAACAGGTTTGTACTGTAGCATTTTTACAGTTTTACAATTTGCATTTATTCATTTAGCAGACGCTTTTATCAAAAGCGACTTACAATTGAGGAATAAAGGAAGCGATCTGTCATGAAGAGGCGAATAATCACAAAAAGTGCCTGGAATACTAAGTTTTGGACATTGCTTAGACTAGCATAAGCTAGAATAGGGAAGGAATAGAGCAAAAATGGAGGGATTTTTTTTTTTTAAAGATGAGGTTAAGTGCTCACAGAAGAGATGAGTTTTCAGCTGTTTGAAAGAATATCTTAGCTGGCCTATGCAAATAGTCCTTTTGCCACGAGGAACAGATGTAAATGTCTAAACTATTTCTAAATATTTTTTCTCTTATCCAATGTCAAAGTTTAAAACGGCTTTAATTAAACACAAAAATGTAATCACCCCGTGAGAAACATGATCAATGTGTGCTAGATCTGACCTTAAATCAGTGTAATTAAATGGGCCTCCTTAAAGCCAACTAGTCATTCAAACGAACCCACCAATGAAAGCATATAGTCAGCAGGTGACCTTTATAAACATCAATGAAATATTAAAAAAAAAAACATTCACCTCTGCATGATTATTGGCACAATTCAGCTTTCAAACCAAATCAGCCCAAAGGACAAAAGAGGTCTGCAAATGTTTTAACCACATTATCTTTGAATGTACATCACCATATGCAAGCCATTTCCTTGTCTATGTCCAGCCCAAGTCAACAACTCTCCCATTCCCCGTTTGACAATCCATCAATAAAAACATTTGGATGTGCTGAATTTGGTGCAAACGCAAATTGGATCCTATAATAACTGATTTGCAGGGTATTAAAAAGACAGCTGATTGAATTCTTTGAATAGCCCTGCTGTCACAGTGTGGGAAAGTGATAGTGATCGCTTCTGTTGGGATCGGAGCGAGTAGGCGGAATGTGGAACCCAGAGCATTGATTTAAGAAGCTGGGTCTTAACAGGGCGTCACATTTGTTTAGTCTGGCCCTCTCCAACCTTATTACCATGAACTCGCATTGTCGCATGGTCATTAGTGTGCGTTTCTTTCTGACATTGTTGGCGAATCAACTCAGAATGAGTTGTTCCTTTTGATAGCGCTGTACACACGGTTTTAGTGCCTGAGTCGCTATATAGTAATTATTCAAATAAAGTAACAGTGCAGACATGCACATAAAATCTGTTAAACGCACATAAAATCTGTTAAACGCAATTCACACAATGTAGTTCCTCATCTTGCAGATCAGTTCTGAGTGGACAATACAGCAGACTACCGTTTTTTGTGTTTTATTGGCACTCGTCTCTTTAAAATGTGCTCCTTTATACACATTGGCACGTGTTTATTTTGCAATAATGACTGACTGACTATTTATTTCACTTATTACTCAGCTACTCACCAAATAAATATGTTGACATGAAGTATTGGTTTGAGTTTAAGTAGTAAGTTCAAGTTTATATTGTAAATTCTCTTTAAAGCTAAAAAAAAGCAAGACAGTTGATTCTTCAGATGAGAAGAAATTGTTGAATAAAGTCGTTATTTTTGTTTGTTGTTTGTGCACAAAAAGTATTCTCGTCACTTCATAAAATGTGACCCTGGACCACAAAACCAGTCACAAGTCGCACAGGTATTTTCTTTTATGCCAAAAATCATTAAGATATTAAGTAAAGATCATGTTCCATGAAGATATGTTTTAAATTTCCTACTGTAAATATATATTAAAATAATTATTAGTAGCATTGCCATGGACTTAATTTGGACAACTTTTAAAGGTGATTTTCTCAATATTTAGATTTTTTTCCACCCTCAGATTGCAGAACAAACCTCATTGTTTCTTGTGCATCAAGCGAGCACGTTTGAGTATCAATTTATCATATTTGATGTACTCTATATGTTTGTTGTTGATCAATGCTTTTATGTGATTAAAAGACTAAATTAAATCTGAACATCATATAAGGCGACCGTGTCTCTTCAGAAGATTTGGACTGAAAAGTGCTCTATTCATATGGATTACTTTTTGAAGTGTGAAAGTTTTGGTGGAATAGACTTTCAGTAGAGATACAGAAGTCTCTGAGGTTTCATTAAAATATTTTAATTTGTCTTATAGATGCGTGAAATAGTTTGGAAGTATGAGCAAATGATGACCATTTTTTTTATTTTGGGGTGAACTGACCATTTAAATTAGTGCCAGTTTAAGTTACACCAATTGAACGGTCTTGAATACTTTGATTTTGGTGAATATTAGGAATGCTAAGTTAAAAAGTTGTAATGCTCTTCTTATTTGATGACTTACCAATCAGTAGAAAATACACTATATTGCCAAAAGTTTTGGGATGCCTGCCTTTACATGCACATGGAGTTGGCCCACCCTTTGCAGCTATAACCGCTTCAACTCTTCTGGGAAGACTTTCTACATGGTTTAGGAGTGTGTTTATGGGAATTTTGACCATTCTTCTAGAAGTGCATTTGTGAGGTCAGGCAATGATGTTAGATGAGAAGGCCTGGCAAGCAGTCTCTGCTCAAATTCATCCCAAAGGTGTTCTGTCGGCTTGAGGTCAGGACTCAGGCCAGTCAAGTTCCTCTATACCAAACTCGCTCTTCCATGTCTTTATGGACCTTGCTTTGTGCACTGGTGTGCAGTCATGTTGGAACAGGAAGGGGCCATCCCCAAACTGTTCCCACAAAGTTGGGAGCATGACTTTGTCCAAAATGTATTGGTATGCTGAAGCATTAAGAGTTCCTTTTACTGGAACTAAGGGGCCAAGCCCAAATCATGAAAACAACCCCACACCATAATACCCCCTCCATCAAACTTTACACTTGGCACAATGCAGTCAGGCAAGTACCATTCTCCTGGCAAACGCCAAACCCAGACTCATCCGTCAGATTTCCATACAGAGAAGCGTGATTCATCACTCCAGAGGACACGTGTCCACTGCTCTAGAGTCCAGTGGCGCCGTGCTTTACACAACCGCATCCAACCGCATTGCACTTGGTGATGTAAGGATTGGATGCAGCTACTCGGTCATGGAAACCCATTCCATGAAGCTCTCTACACAGTGTTCACTTCATTCAAAGCGATCCATTCTTTCAAAAGCATTCTTTCTGCTTTTGTAGAAGCAGTCTGCATGCCTAGATGCTTGATTTTATACATATTTGACCTGAATTCAAGGATTTGGAGAAGTGTCCCATTACTTTTGGCAATATGGTGTCAAAATGTTGTTTTTTTATGAAACTTACCCATATTTGAGTTTTGATAAAAAAGGAATGCATAAAGCTATAATAAGTTTTTTTGTTTAAAAGCAGAGGGTCTGCTCTTTCTTTTGATATATAGCATGATATTCATAATTGTATGAAATCTCAGATATGGATACAACAAAATATTCTATGGGCCATTACATTTTTGTGAAAATGATGACTGGCAACTTTTTAAAAACACGCTGGTCGGTAAAGAGTTAATAGCCTACTCACAGACGCACCAACATCCAGCTCTCTGTGCGCATGCGTCGGGTGTGTGTGCTCAAGTTGATAGCATAAACTGTAAGGTTGAGCGTGATATGGCTTTAAAAAACATGCAGATGCTAATATTTCATGATGATGAAGAACTGCAATGTCACGTGAGCGTGTCTGCGATAGAGATGATAATCAAAGCCAAACAGATGTATCATATTTCAGTTTTCATTTGCGTGTTCACTGATGTTCACGAGCTATGAAGGCTCAGCCCTCTGGGGTGGGGAGTAGCAGCTCATTTGCATTTAAAGGAGATGCACACAAAAAAACTTATTTTTCTCAAATCCAAAAATTGCCATTTTCAAAATGGTATATTAAATGATCTGTTAGGAATTTTGATCTGAAACTTCACGACACACTCTGGGGACACCTGGGACTTGTACTACATCTTGTAAAAAGGGGCATAAAAGGTGCCCTTTAAGGGAAATTCAGCGTAGGAAATTTTGAAATGGTAAATTAAAATGTGTTTTAAAATGCAATTTCACTTTTGACAATGACAGTGACTATACTCTCAGCACAGCAATATTTCAGTCTAGTTAGTACCTTGTTCAACTGGATTGCGTGTGTTTAGTAAATAAAGCATGATTTTGTGGTGAAATTCTGTGTGAAAAGTGGCACTGTTTAGTGAGTTTGCCCTTCTTATCCGTTAATGTGAAACAGAGCTCAAAACCCATCTGGAGCTGTAAAGTGGTTGGCTATTGTTTCCATTTTTTTTTAGGTTATTGAGGATGTTGTTTTTTCAGAGGAGGGGCCTTCCAGACATCCAGTTCACTGACATGCCGTGCCAGCCTTTTCAGGTTTCTCCCGCACTCGACTTTCCACAGGAAATGTTTTGAGGAAGTGAGAGTTGCTGATGTGACAGTTGTGAATGCTATTGTCAGATTACAGCATGGTGCTTAAATGTTACGCAACAAAGAATCATGAGAAAGACACTCAGACCATGACCTCAGAGGCCCTGACTGTTTCTGGTTGCGGCACAGTGGGCGAACAAAAACACACAGGTGTGTTTACATAGCAGTTTGAAGAAGACCCGGATGAGTGTTATGTCAATAGTAACATTGGTAACTTCCTCAGGTGTCTGACCCAAAGAAGCGTTTCCATTGTTCTTCGGGCTTATCATCTACTCTACACTCCACAATAATGACTCAGTGGCTCCAAGTTTTCAAGTGATTCACAGTAGATGAGTGAGTTATAGCAATTGGGGAAATGGTGTAAGATGGTCAAACAGCTGTATGCAGAGAACAAAATTAATCTCCTAATGGTGGGTGAAATGAGAAAATGTACTAGCTATAAATATTTGTTACTGACTACGAAACTGTTTTTTTTCACTACTGTTCAAAGGTTTGGGGTCAGACTGTCAGTGTTCAGAAATTACTTAAATGTTAAAGGAAATGCATTTAAATTGTTACAAAAATATTTTAATTTTGTTCTATTTAAATGCTGTTTCCACCAAATATTAAGCAGCACAACTGTTCAACATCGGTAATAATAAGAAATGTTTCTTGAGCAGTAAATCAGCATATTAGAATGATTTCTGAAGGGTCATGTGACACTGAAGACTGGAGTAATAATGCTGAAAAGTCTGCTTTGCATCACAGGAATAAATTACATATTAAAATAGAAAACCGTTATTTTAAATTGTAATACAATTTTACAGTATTACATTTGTTTTATCAATAGTACATGCAGCCTTGGTGTGCATAAGAAACCTTTCAAAAAGATAAAAAAAAATCTTGCCTCAAACTTTTGAACAGTGTAGCTAATTCATCTAAATGACTAAATGTGTCTCAGAGCACGCAGATGAACCGCATTAAAAACATTTCGGAGGAAGATGCCTGCTGTTTGGGAATGCAGTCATGTAAGAAAGTTCTGGGAGGGAATTATACTGAACCACTTTGATGACAGACTTTACTCAGGCATTTCAGAATGACCAGAACAGCATTTCAGATATTGTGCAATGAGATCGGTCTGCTGGTTAGTCCAGCTATTCCATCCCATTTTAAAAGTCACATGATTTTTTTTATACGCATCGAGAAATTTATTTGGTAAATGTGTTTCCATCATCGTTTATGTGCATGTTTTCTTATCTGATAAAAAAATGTATCTTGTTTGTTTGTTTTCTTTTTATGCGCATTTTAGAATTTTTATGCGATATCCCAAAATGCACATAAAAATAGGTGGATGGAAACCGCTATTGTCATAAAGGATATGTCTTTTTAACATTTAAATCAAGTAATTTAAGAGAGATTCAGGTGATCATTGTTATAATTTGGTTTAAACCATCTTGCAAGTTCTATACAGCAACTGGCTAATTGGCAAACAACTCATCAAAGCCAATTTTTTGCCAAATTCTTTTTTTGCCTACTCTAATTGAGCTATTACAGCTACTTTAAACTATGACTGTATGAAATTTGTTTTTGAATGCTTTTGACTGAATGTTTTGTTTTTTTGGGCCTTCAGTATCTTCTGAGGAGGACTCTGGGTTTGTGACAGCGGCGCTGGGAAACACATGGAGTCACAGTGTTAACACACGCCTCATTGTCCAGTATGAAGACACAGAACGGAGACAGGTAAACACCCTTTTACTCCTCTGTGTGAATAAGCAACATTTTGTTTGCCATAATGAACAAATTCAAAACCAACCAAAAAACATCTAACCAAGTGACCGAAATATTTTAGTAGATATTAAAAATATACAGTTTTTTTCTTGCGGGAAAATGGACCAAAGGTACGGATGACATCATCTTGTACCACAAAATTGACGTATCGGTAAGCCCCGCCCCTCGAATGCAGATGAGCCAATGGCAGTTGAGTATCAGTTGCGCTGGGACCGGAACTCGGACATCTTTAGGTATCAGCGCCATAGGTTTGATGGTGTTTATGCTACAAAAATGGTAAAATGTCATGCCTGAGCTAACACTGATTCCAGCTATCCTGAGAGGATTTTCTGTTTGTCATACTCTCATTAAGTTACGATTAAAGTCCCTGATAATATACAAACCGAAAAAACTAAGTTGTAGGTCAAAAACACGAAGGTCTACATTTCAGTGCCTCTCCATATTAAACTGTTTAAATGTTTGGATGTTGTCATCTGCGATCGTGACGACCGTAAAATGAGATCTGTAAACCATCACTTCCAAATTAATCTCTCACCATATTTATTTTAAAATCTTTTATATATTTAAGTCCCACTTGAATGCTACTCGACGAGAGGTGGTCCTTCTGTGTCACAGACGTTATGGTGATTTATCGTTTTTTGTTTTGGTATACATTTATTATATATTTTTCAAAAATGATATTGATTTTTTTTTTAAATATTTTCTGTGAGTTTATGTTTACGGCCTACATTATCTGTCTTACTAAAGAGGACTCTTATTTTGATGGGTATTAGTTTACGGGTAAGTTAGTGAAAAGGAGAGCTCGCACAAAGTTTATCGGAGTTTTTTTGCAGATACAAAGTTTACCAGTTATTACCTGCACCCCAGAAAAGTCATAAGCTCTATGTATGTTTGTTTACTGTTAGTTGTATGAATGTTAATGGAAATGCAAAGGAGAGCGGGAATGAGACGGTAATTCACACTTCTTATGCTTTGTTTGTTCAGCTCTTATGATTTTTTTTGGAGTGAAAAACGATGCAATAAACCTCATAAACCATCAGTAAAGTTTGGCCATCATTCAGACGGGGTATACGTTACATTCTGTGTCCAAAAACATCTTGGGATAAGGTTTTCACACTGGCAGCTGTCATTGTAAGATATAGCATCTCCGTTTGTTTGTCCGAGTTAGCAACAGTAACTAAGGAGAGGCAGGGCTTACCGATTGGTCAATTAGATTCTCTCTAGAGTGATAATATCCCTCCCCTGATAGTGTGTAAAAGTTGGGTTCCGGAAGTTCTAAATCTGTTCATTTTCTCCATAGGGAAATAGATTTGAACAAAAACGTATAACACTTTAAAGACACACCTGTTGTGAGTGCCGAGTTTGCCATCTGTTCACTTTATTATAACTTATTTTAAAATAATCATGTTTAACAGCAGAATGTGTAGTGAAAAACTACATCACCCATGATGCTGTACAGAAAATTCCACCAATCGGAGTCACGGCATGCAAATCATGCCAAAACATCTCTGTATGGACCACCGAAGCACTGCGAATGATGTAGTTGTCTCCCTATGCTCTCAAAATATTTGTATGTATATGTGTGTGTGTGTGTGTGTGTGTGTGTGTGTGTGTGTGTGTGTGTGTGTGTGTGTGTGTGTGTGTGTGTGTGTGTGTGTGTGTGTGTGTGTGTGTGTGTGTGTGTGTGTGTGTGTGTGTGTTTTGCAATAAACTTAAAATATGTTGTATAATTAATCCTTTTTATATTTGACCATTGTTTTTTATTTGATTGTCATTCACAATGCTTCATGGGATTGTAGTTCTTTCCCTCATAAAAACATTACAGTCTTGTGCCTTTGTCTTTTCACCCAGTTTTCGAATACCTTTTTGCTTTAAATACAATCTTTGATTCACCAGAACCAATGCAACCTTAAAAAGTTGACCATGATTCAGTCGTTATTTTTTCACTACCTTCAATTTGTCCCCCTAAACTTCCTGCTTCAACCGGAAATACGTCAACACGAGAAAATAAAACTGCACTTGTCTAGTGATTTCATCTTTAAGACAAGCTTAAAAGAAAGAAAACTGCTTAGTCCACCACCCCTCTCATTGTGTCGGCCTGCCCTACTTGTTTTCATCCTGTCAAATGATGGC